>CM060921.1:164893483-165518483 GCA_030737875.1 Allium sativum
CAAAATATCATGATGTGAGGAAAGAAATTTACGGTGTTTGAATAGAATTTGCCAACTATTATTGGAGTGCAAAAAGGGTGTGTGTGTATATGCAAAACAGGGTACCTCGGAACACTCCTTACACACACACACACAGAGACACATATATATATACACACACACATGTGTGTGTGTGTGTGTGTGTGTGTGTGTATATATATATATATATATATATATATATATATATATAAAGAGTACGACTATTGGGATATAAAATTAAACACAAAATTATGAACATTAGATTTGTTTGTTTGTATGTGGAATGTGGAATTCAAGGGGAGATGATACGACTCAGATTTTTTATGTCTAATTTTGTGTCATAATTTTATATCTAAATAGATTTTCTCATATATATGACAGTGGCTATTGGAATACAAAACAAGACATAAAAATTCTGAACCATCAGATTTGTCTGTCTGTATATGGAAGGTAGAATTAAGAGAAATAATGTTTTATTATATATTTTAATGAGTTCTTTAGTAATGACAAAAAAGAACACTAGAACTCCTGCCGTCTTAAAAAAAACTTACCGGTGTAGTAAGGAAAAAGAGTGTAGCGAATCTATATATTTTTGCAAAAAATGCAAATGATAATAAAATAAGCACTAGTACACGTACTCCCCAAATTACATATCAAACAATATCGAAAAGAACTGACCCCACAAATTAATGAAACAAAAAACAAACACCTGAAATTCACATAATCTTGAACAAGCAACCCGAGTCAAAATCAAACAACCATATATAATTGGCTCCTTTACCTTTATCAAGCCGACAACCATAGAATTGGCACCTCTAATCATTTATAAATAAATTCCATCTATATTGGAGATGCTATTGCAACACAAAATGAAAAACAAAATTAGACACATGAATTGTATTTATTTGCCTGTATTTAGAAGGTGAAATTCATGTGAAGATTCAATGGTTGAGATTTCTTGTGTCTAATTTTGTGTCTAAATGGTGACATAAATTTTTATAGTGTAATATTTTTTTTTAGCAGTGCCGATTGATTTTTATAATACCGCAAACACTTATTATTACAAAATAATAATAATTACAATAGTTTCAGGAGATTGACCAATTACCAATCTACTACAAATTCGGTTTTGAATGTAGACCGTCCATCGTCATCCTATCAAGGTTATGGAATAGCAACTAAACACTATTTCTATACTGCAGGATTTCAAACTCCACGCAAGGAGTTAAATAAATATCAAATTACAAATCATCTTACATGCGAAACAGGGCACACAACTAACTAAAAGTCAGCACGGACCTGATACCAATTTTCCAATAGGTACAGTCTCCAACCATGCTTACTGCCCAGGTTATGGTACAAAACACAACCTAACATCTTACTTCCTAGAGACACACAATGCATTCGATAGCATCACTGGGAGTGATAGTCACAACCAACAATACTGCACATAGGAAAAAGATAGGCTTCCATTCCACGAATCTTCTTTGACCAACCATCTTAAGTAAAAAATGAACACCTAAAGTAGGTGTACGTTATAGCACAGCAAGACAGGAAGTGATAATACAGAGGACTATAACATAACCACACAGAGCTAGATTATAACAACCCCCCTGGAGTAGGCCTAAATTTCAACAAAGAAAAGGCCCATCGAAACATAGAGCCACTCTAAACGGTCGTCGGTTCCTATAAGGAATTACGTTTGCATAAAATGACAAAATAACATAACATGATGGAATCTCACACAACAGAACGAGAAAGTATAATAATAAAACAAGATGCACCATTTATTTGAAAGCGACTGATCCAAATACAAAATGTCAAATACATTTGTTCATAACGGTACATCATCATTATTATTATCCAGAGTTTCATCAATAAAAGGGCAATAATAGCTAATAGCAATATAATAGTCCCGTCATCTTCTTCAGGCTCCATCATCGTCTTGTCCATCAAGTCGCTACCCCACCTATTAACCTGTTGAATACGTTAAGGAGAGAGGTCGATACATAAAGTTTCGATGACTGAAAATAGTATGTGCTTAAAGACGATACTCTAGATTTGGCATGTTATATATGCCAAGGTATGTCTACGAAACACATTGGCACACACATACAAAGGAATATTTTAATTAATGAGGTGGATATCCAAACTAATCGTTTAATAACTTCATTAATGCATTTAGGGTGGATCAGTGATCACTTAAGACCCAACGATTGTGGGCATTCTTGGTCACTTAAGGCCCATTATAGTACATTTGTACGGGTGGATTCTTATGATCTCTTATTACTGTGACACCCCACATCCGTTAATGTCACTCTTTATCAGAATGCATTAAGTTTCGTGAAGGGTTATAGGTAAACAGTAACAGAAACATTACAAGACAGATATAAAATAACAGCTGAATTAAAACTTTATTAAATAGAAAAGCTTCGTGGTTCAACACAATTACATAATAAGTCTGGAATACTGAAAACATAAAACTTTTACCTTGTAAAAAAATAATCATCATAGTACAATGATATAAAAAGAGCATAATCCCCAAAATATAGCCATAGTAGAGCAAATAAGAAATCAAGCTGTAATGACCCAGGATTTTGACGACTTTGGTTATCGTCGTAAACTCAATGATGACTAACCAAACATCGAAAAAAATACCGATCATTAAAGAAAGAAATTAGAGGATGAGGAAAGATAAGATAGAAACTTAGAATAGAAGAAGAAGAAGAACACAATATCAGAGTAACACGAATCTCATAGCGGAACGAATAAATATAATATATATAACATAACTTGAAATATACATCTGTACTTGAATATACATCATTATTAAAGTACAGCACCTACAACATAGCGGAAATAACTATAGCTATATGATCCTGAAGCCTCCTGCTCCATCTCTTCAACTATATCTGTAAAATCCCGACTACTTAACTGCCCGTACAAATTTAGGCACCCAAGAGTTTAGG
This sequence comes from Allium sativum, assembly GCA_030737875.1. Taxonomy (NCBI): domain Eukaryota; kingdom Viridiplantae; phylum Streptophyta; class Magnoliopsida; order Asparagales; family Amaryllidaceae; genus Allium; species Allium sativum. Next base: position 164,896,471 of record CM060921.1, read on the forward strand.
GAAACAAACAAATAAACTCCGGGTCAGTCATGGGACTAGTGTGAGTAAAAACAGTTTAAAACAGTTCAAACAGGTAAACGATATCTCATAAGACCACGCCGTATAACGGAACGGGTTTTTCCCTTATGAGAATCCAAATTATCTTTATATAAAAAACCTTTTGATATTATAATAATGTCTATCAACCATAATATAATAATCATCTAGCAGAAACGCTTTCATCTCACGTTCTACATATATAGTATACAATCAAAACCACAAGCATGTATTGGGTAATGGATTTCCAACTATGACAAGGTATGGAACCACCTTTCGCTAGTGTACCTCTAGAGAGGAATACACTGGGTTCAACAAGAACATCTTGCAACCCGGCCACACATGACCGACCACTCGCTTGAGTGTATCGAATGTATATCACCAACGGTTGGGATCAGCAACCATTTCCCGAATGAGACAGTATCGACAATAGATTTTTAGAAGTAAATGAAACTCTAGATCAGGGGATTATACACCCTACTTCGGTGCGACCGACTTAGCCATGTTGCCTGCCCGATTTCTGTCATTTACCGGATGTGAGGCTAGAAACTACGCTTTATCATCACACCAGATTCACTTTGAATGTCATATTGTCAAATCCATCAAATCACTGATTGACGTCCTCAACCATACATTATGTGTTAGCTAAAAGAAGTTTCCTTCTCCGCTTCCACTCTTGGTACAGTTAGAGAAATAAATATACGTGATCGTCTGGAAATACTCTGTCAAACATCCGTCCATACATGTCATCTAGGAACAGGATGAACCAAAGGCACTATTCTGTAAACAGGATAGCCCTTGCATAAATCCGTCTTCAATTATCTTTGGCATATATGATACACAACGCTTATGCCAATACAGAGTGGTTCTTTGGATAATAATCCAACCGGTCTCTCCATATTAACAACGTTAAAATGGTCAAAACTTCGATAGTCTATGATTTAACTATCGAAGAAAAACAGGTGTGCAAAGAACGATATTATTTCCAAATGGAAATTTATATAGATCAAACATCATTCAACATTTATCTCTTTATTTCATTAATTTACTTATCTACTGTTTCCCTATATTCAACATTTCTCATTTTCTAAATTTGGAAAATATACGTTATTAACAATGGAAAACATTTCCATTTCTTGTTTTCTTTATTAGAAAACATTTCGGTTTCTTATTTGGAAAGCATTTCCAAAGCTTCCTTATTGGACTTAGACAGATGTTTAAACAAACATCGCTATGCCAACTCAAACCATTTCCTTTACCGCCGAACCTTAACTATTCCTTAGTTAAAAACGAAGCCAATCAAGTTGGGGTAGAACTACCTCTCAGACCTTAACTGAACAACATTTCTAACTTTGAAATAGGCAAAGTTCACTTTATATCCCTTTTACTAACTTCCTTACTTAACCCTCTTCGAATAGCTATATTCGATTGACTCTTTTCACTTAACTCTATTCGATTAACCCTTATCAATTAACTCTATTGGACTAACACTATTGGATTAACTCTATTTGACTAACACTATTGATTTACTCATTTCACTTAACTCCTTTCGAATGAACGATAACTCCTTTTACTTTCTTCGAATAAACTATATTCGATTAACTCATTTGCTTTAACTTTAATCGATTAAACTAACATCGATTAACTCCTTTTGATTTAACTAACATCGATTAACTCCTTCCGATTAAACTAACATCGATTAACTCCTTCCGATTAAACTAACATCGATTAATTGATAAAGATTTACTTTTAGTAACAGTTCTTCACTTTACAAATGATTTCCCATTTATAAAACTCTATTCGTTTTAAAAACATTTTTCCCTTTTATTTACTTTCGAAATATTTTCTTTTATAAAATATATTGATTTTATAAAATCCCTTTATTTCAATATACATTGAAATAATTCTTTTTACATCCCAGGGTCTTTTATGAAATTTAAAATATCGAATAACAAGGATCAATATCATTCCAACACACATAATCCATAACAGATTATATAACACATCATATATTATAATATATGAAAAACAGTAAAATAAATGTTGAGGAATCCAGTCAGATTCCTCCAATCTGTTTCCCTGCATCCACAGATGTTACACAATAAAATCAACATCACTTTCAGTTCCATATGATATATTCTGTTAAACAGAATCAATATAGAAATTCAACTAACTGTCTCGCAGTTCAATCAAACGGTCGACACACAGTCAATCAGCCAATATTTAACAGTTCTAAAAATACAACATGAAATTATAAACTGTTCAGAGTTAGTGAGATTTACTCACGTTGGACTATCATCGTTAATAACGATAATTGACGTTGATTCAGACGGACAATTTATTTCGCCATACATTGTAACGAACCCCAATCCACTCCTAGTAAGCTTTATTGTGAAGCTTTCGTCCATACGGTCCTAACATGACTGATCGTTCAGAAAACTGACAACGTATGCTCAAGTTATAACCTTCCGAAGTTTGAACACTTATTGAATAATTAAAACATGAATTTAAAAAAAACACTTGGGCCTTAACTAAATACCTTGGCCCATTACCTCTCCCTTAAAACCACGGCCCGCCTACATCATCTCCCCCAAATCAAAGTCCACGCTCCAGTATTCCAACACCAAAAATGGTCGATCCTTCCTCCTTCCCATTCTCGCTCCTTACTCCATGAAATTCAAAAGTAAGAATACCATCCTCGTTCTCTTCGCCAACTCCTTCACTTCGCCAATACCATGACGAGCTCGCGCCTCCCCTGATGTCGCGCGACTGGATCTTGCGGCGATGTACAGTGACGAACCCGTCACCTGTTGGGATCGAATCCCACAAAATCTGCACCAAAACGTGCGCCTTGCCTCCACGAACACCCCTGTACACTCAAATCGAACTCCGTCTTCCCCATTTACACTCGACGGCGAACCCTAGGTCACTGTACCAAACTCACGAAATCCAGAACATCAATCGAGCTCCCAGATTTCCATACCAAAATGAAGAGCACTTCATTTGCAACTCAAATATGTATATATTATGATTTATAGAGTTTGTTTCTATTTTATTTTGATTTTTCTATTTCCATTCCTTTTGCTGAAATGATGAAGGAAGTGTCGGCGCAAAATTCTGGCTATGGAAAAGTGATTTAGGGTTAGGATAGGTTAGTGGGGGTATATATAGGAAAATAAAATATCTAGATATTTTTAAGATATTTTTAGGATATTTTATTTTATCAATTATTCATTGATTTCGTCTTCTAAAAATTTGTGTGATCACATACGATACCCAAAAATCACGAAACTGGACATGCAACAACAGTTCGACATTACGGTCCCAACGAAACTGGTTTCGTCGAATTCCGACTCCGTTTGCTCACACAGCGTATTTTTAACCATCAAAATACTGACTGTTTTTCACTCTAAAAATCCGTATGGCCACACAGTGACCCGAGAAATCACGGAACTTGGAATCTAACAATAATTTGACATTGCGGATCCAACAAAATTAGTTTCGTTGAATTCTGACTTCATTTGCAAAAGTGGCTATTTTGAAAGTCCTAAATAACCCATTTAAATATATAAATATACTTAAATATAATTAAATTAAATATTTATAAATAAATATTATCGTCTATATTCACAGTGGAATACCATACAGCTCTAGAATATTCCTATATGAATTTCTAACTCGATATTCACTTCTGGGTCAACCCGATATTCGATTTATATTGAAATTCCTTTTTAAAATATAAATAATTCCTTTATAAATTATAAAAGAATTCCACAACGACTTTTCTAAAATTTTATTTGGACGTAAATCAAAATCTACACGACGAAATCCCGATTTTTCTCTTCCATAGAAAGATATACTCCACCAGCTCCACACGTTTCTTGTTTCACAGAAATCCGGCTTAAAACGAATCCTGTACATTCAGTTGAAGGTCGAATCTTCAAATTACGAACTGCAGCTCCATTTCAAGCTCGTTTATAATTATATTATAACTATATGTTCAAACTGTCGTTATATAATATATTCGTTATTCAAATTCAATTCCAAGCTGAATTAAATATCATAGATGATCCAGTTCACACCATATCGCCATTTCAGCCAATCCTGATTATTTTAGAATTAAATATATTATTTAATTTATTTTTTTAATTAAATATTCATCATTATTTAATTCTACGACCATTTAATTCACTAAACCACCATTTATAATTAAATAAATTAATTATAATACCTCTGCCAATGCGGGTCATTACAATCTTCCCCACTTAAAATAATTTCGTCCTCGAAATTGCTAAGGTAGAGAACGACCCTATCGACTGGTTAGAACATATTTGTTCACTTCTTAACTTCAGTTTCAACTGAACCAATTTAATTTCAATTAAATATTAGTTAATTCTTATCAACGAAAATATCCAAAAATCCTGAAAATTTTCTAATGCCTTAACTTTTCGATTTTTTTTGCCAGCACTTCCTTTGTACTTGTCAATCGGTCAAACTCCAACTTGCCTCTCTGGGCCATCTCCATCCCAAAAGAAAAACAAACAGCCAAGCGGCTTACCCATTCGGCTCATAAATCTTATACTTATATCGAATATATACTTGTACCTTTTTGTCGGCATATCATTTTATCCTTTTCACCTGTTATCAATTCAGCGGATACCAGGGTCATCCCAATCAAATTCCAATCTGCTTTTATACACCACACAACCATTCGCTTTTATCCGAGCCAAATATCATTTCAACTCGAGTTTCTTCTCGATTCCCAACTCTTAACTTGATTATCACATTACATTTCAAATTTGAATTTCATAATCCAATTTGTCTTGATATTATTCTAATTCAATCTTAGTTACCACTTTACTGGTTTTACTTTAATTCAATTTTGCTTTCACAAATTTCTGTTAAATCTGTTTTTAATTCAAACAGTCTTTCCCTGGGAGTTTTTTTTAAACAGTTTACTCTTTTCAAAAATCAAAATTTCCTTTTGAACATGTCACTGAGCCCATAATTAATATTCCATTAGTTAAATCACTTCTCTATTTCTTTATCAATATTTGTTAACCAAATATTTTCAATAACCATATTGGCTTTTTATGTTATTTGGAAAGCATTTCCGAATATCGCCTTCCTTTATTTTCTAAACCTTAGAAAATATATGCTATTTATAATTGGAAATTATTCCAATTACTTATCTCTTTTCCGATCTCGTTTATTTTTATACTTAGGAAATATTCCTTATTATATTTCCAAGCTTACACTTATTTGGGTTAAAACGGATGTTGTGTAAAACATCATTACGACAACCCAAATACTATATTCAACTAACTCTTATTCAACATTGATCTTCGAGCCTGAAATCTTACTATTTATTTGTTAATAATGAAATTAATCAAGTTGGGGTATAACTACCTCTCAGACCTTGACTGAATAACATTTATAACGTCAAAACAGATATGACTACTTACCCGAATAATCAATACCATACAACTACTTATTCATTTTAAACACGTACACGCTTCCTCTTTCTATTCTTACTAGATTTTATTCTTAGTCTTCCTTTTTGATTTTTCTATTCTATTTCTAAGTTCATTTCCTTATCGACTTCTATATATATCGATACGTTGATTTCTAACTATCAAATTATCTTAAAAATATTGTAACTCCTTAAATTCCCAGAAAAATTCGCCATAACCTCCTTTGTACTAGGAGCATCGGGATATTTCAAATAGCCTCCCATGGCCCTCACCAATCCAAAAGAAAAAGAAAAAGAACAAGCCAAGCGGCTAGCCGATATGGCGCATAAAATCTCATATATAAATTAAATACATACCTTTTCGTCGAGAATTCTATTTATATACCTTCATTAACCTTATCCATACCTATCTCATGTATATTTATACCTGCCCAATCTATTTTAACTATACCTGATCGTTTTAACTCAATTCGTTAATTAATTTGTTAATTAACTCTTTAGTCTATTTCACTTTTATATTTGAACATAACATGTTCAAATATATTTTAACTTGCTTATTAACTAATTTGAATCCAAATTTCAAATTTAAGTTCTATATTCGATTTCGAATATACATTTACAAATCCAATTCACCTTTCAAAGTTCAACTTCAAACTCAAAACTCGATTAACTAATTCCTCTTCGACTTAGTTAATTCTATTCAATTTTTATATCACTTCTATTATTCAACTTCTATATATTCAAATTCTATAGTTTAAATTCCATTTGAATTCTATATTCAAATTCTATATATTCAAATCCTATATTTGAATTCCATTTGAATTCTATATTCAAACTCTATTTGAATTTCTATATTCAAACTCTATTTCGATTCCATTGAATTTCATATATCAAAACTCCCTTTGAATTTCTATATTCAAATCCCTTTTGAATTTTCTATATTCAAATCCCCTTTGAATTTTCTATATTTAAATTCTATGTTTGAACTTCCTTTATTCAAATTCCCTTTCAAACTTTCTTTATTTATTCTTTAAATAAGTCTCGATTTCAATTCCTTTTGAAATCGATATTTCTACCTTTGGAAAATAGATTTCCCTTTCAATTTCACACTTGTATTTTTACTTCTGAATTATCCAATGATAATTCTTTTCACTTTATTTATAACTTCGTTTATAAAAGAACTATTTATAAACTTCGTTTATAAAGGAACTTCTCGTTTTATTTCTTTTAAACAAGTTAATATTTCAAATCCATTTAAAAATTCAAATTCTATATTTTAAATCCTATTTTGAAATTCAACACAACTTGTCTTTCCCAAAACAAATTCAAAACAGTATCTCTGGTAGTAATACGTCACTTACAACTTGAAAATGAGTACTGATGATGCAGCTGTCATCATTAGAATCTATTTTCCAGCGATCGAAGTGAGTTCAATACTATAAAACCATTTCTAAACATTTCCACTTTGAAATTCATTTCAAAATATAATTCACACTGCTTGTAAAACAATTTAAAATCTCCCAGGATCTTAAATTTTCCTTATTTTTAATCCAAATCCATTTACAAACACTTATCCAATTTTCCAGAATTTTAATTATATTTCTGGTTTAAAATTTCAGATTCAACTTGTCTGATTTCACGTATTTCACTTATATGAATTCTGATTGGTTATTTACATAACCATTTAATTTATAATCTTACTCGATTATAGTAACAACCAATATATCCAATATATTATAATCTTGATATTTATATCTTCTTTATATCAAGATATACCTTGGGTAAACTTATTTTAATTTACTATCTTTTCAAAACATATCGTGCCGACCCATCGTATTCGAGTGTTTATAAACTCCTACCGATACAGTGGATCAAACTGATCGACCAGAACTCATAAACAACTCAACCAATAAATCACCACAATATAAAACAATTTTTTATATCAACAACAAATACGCTCACTTGTATATATACACTCAACTCAGTCTAGGGTATTACTAAACCTATCTCTACTGAGTCACGCCACAGAGCCAAGGTAATTCACTTAACCTTAAGCTCTGATACCAACTGTAATGACCCGGGATTTTGACGACTTTGGTTATCGTCATAAACTCAATGATGACTAACCAAACATCGAAAAAAAATACCGATCATTAACGAAAGAAATTAGAGGATGAGGAAAGATAAGATAGAAACTTAGAATAGAAGAAGAAGAAGAACACAATATCAGAGTAACACGAATCTCACAGCGGAACGAATAAATATAATATATATAACATAACTTGAAATATACATATGTACTTGAATATACATCATTATTAAAGTACAACACTTACAACACAGCGGAAATAACTATAGCTATATGATCCTGAAGCCTCCTGCTCCAGATCTTCAACTATATCTGTAAAATCCCGACTACTTGACTGCCCGTACAAATTTAGGCACCCAAGAGTTTAGGGAAACAAACAAATAAACTCCGGGTCAGTCATGGGACTGGTGTGAGTAAAAACAGTTTAAAACAGTTCAAACAGGTAAACGATATCTCATAAGACCACACCGTATAACGGAACGGGTTTTTCCCTTATGAGAATCCAAATTATCTTTATATAAAAAACCTTTTGATATTATAATAATGTCTATCAACCATAATATAATAATCATCTAGCAGAAACGCTTTCATCTCACGTTCTACATATATAGTATACAGTCAAAACTGCAAGTACGTATTGGGTAATGGATTTCCAACTATGACAAGGTATGGAACCACCTTTCGCTAGTGTACCTCTAGAGAGGAATACACTGGGTTCAACAAGAACATCTTGCAACCCGGTAACACATGACCGACCACTCATTTCGCTTGAGTGTATCGAATGTATATCACCAACGGTTGGGATCAACAACCGTTTCCCGAATGGGACAGTATCGACAAAATATTTTTAGAAGTAGATGAAACTCTAGATCAGGTGATTATACACCCTACTTCGGTGCAACCGACTTAGCCATGTTGCCTGCCCGATTTCTGTCATTTACCGGATGTGAGGCTAGAAACTACGCTTTATCATCACACCAGATTCACTTTGAATGCCACATCGTCAAATCCATCAAATCACCGATTGACGTCCTCAACCATACATTATGTGTTAGCTAAAAGAAGTTTCCTTCTCCGCTTCCACTCATGGTACAGTTAGAGAAATAAATATACGTGATCGTCTGGAAATACTCTGTCAGACATCCGTCCATACAAGTCATCCAGGAACAGGATGAACCGAAGGCACTATTCTGTAAACAGGATAGCCCTTGCATAACTCCGTCTTCAATTATCTTTGGCATATATGATACGCAACGCTTATGCCAATACAGAGTGGTTCTTTGGATAATAATCCAACCGGTCTCTCCATATTAACAACGTTAAAATGGTCAAAACTTCGATAGTCTGTGATTTAACTATCGAAGAAAAACAGGTGTGCAAACAACGATATTATTTCCAAATGGAAATTTATATCGATCAAACATCATTCAACATTTATCTCTTTATTTCATTAATTTACTTGTCTCCTATTTCCCTATATTCAACATTTCTCATTTTCTAAATTTGGAAAATATACGTTATTAACAATGGAAAACATTTCCATTTCTTGTTTTCTTTATTAGAAAACATTTCGGTTTCTTATTTGGAAAACATTTCCAAAGCTTCCTCATTGGACTTAGACAGATGTTTAAAAAAACATCGTTATGCCAACTCAAACCATTTCCTTTACTGCCGAACCTTAACTATTCCTTAGTTAAAAACGAAGCCAATCAAGTTGGGGTAGAACTACCTCTCAGACCTTAACTGAACAACATTTCTAACTTTGAAATAGGCAAAGTTCACTTTATATCCCTTTTACTAACTTCCTTACTTAACCCTCTTCGAATAGCTATATTCGATTGACTCTTTTCACTTAACTCTATTCGATTAACCCTTATCAATTAACTCTACTGGACTAACACTATTGGATTAACTCTATTTGACTAACGCCATTGATTTACTCATTTCACTTAACTCCTTTCGAATGAACTATATTCGATAACTCCTTTTACTTTCTTCGAATAAACTATATTCGATTAACTCATTTGCTTTAACTCTAATAGATTAAACTAACATCGATTAACTCCTTTTGATTTAACTAACATCCATTAACTCCTTCCGATTAAACTAACATCGATTAACTCCTTCCGATTAAACTAACATCGATTAACTCCTTTTAACTCGATTAAACTATTCATTGATAAAGATTTACTTTTAGTAACACTTCTTCACTTTACAAATGATTTCCCTTTTATAAAACTCTATTCGTTTTAAAAACATTTTTCCCTTTTATTTACTTTCGAAATATTTTCTTTTATAAAATATGTTGATTTTATAAAATCCCTTTATTTCAATATACATTGAAATAATTCTTTTTACATCCCAGGGTCTTTTATGATATTTAAAATATCGAATAACAAGGATCAATATCATTCCAACACACATAATCCATAACAGATTATATAACACATCATATATTATAATATATGAAAAACAGTAAAATAAATGTTGAGGAATCCAGTCAGATTCCTCCAATCTGTTTCCCTGCATCCACAGATGTTACACAATAAAATCAACATCACTTTCAGTTCCATATGATATATTCTGTTAAACAGAATCAATATAGAAATTCAACTAACTGTCTCGCAGTTCAATCAAACGGTCGACACACAGTCAATCAGCCAATATTTAACAGTTCTAAAAATACAACATGAAATTATAAACTGTTCAGAGTTAGTGAGATTTACTCACGTTGGACTATCATCGTTAATAACGATAATTGACGTTGATTCAGACGGACAATTTATTTCGCCATACATTGTAACGAACCCCAATCCACTCCTAGTAAGCTTTATTGTGAAGCTTTCGTCCATACGGTCCTAACATGACTGATCGTTCAGAAAACTGACAACGTATGCTCAAGTTATAACCTTCCGAAGTTTGAACACTTATTGAATAATTAAAACATGAATTTAAAAAAAACACTTGGGCCTTAACTAAATACCTTGGCCCATTACCTCTCCCTTAAAACCACGGCCCGCCTACATCATCTCCCCCAAATCAAAGTCCACGCTCCAGTATTCCAACACCAAAAATGGTCGATCCTTCCTCCTTCCCATTCTCGCTCCTTACTCCATGAAATTCAAAAGTAAGAATACCATCCTCGTTCTCTTCGCCAACTCCTTCACTTCGCCAATACCATGACGAGCTCGCGCCTCCCCTGATGTCGCGCGACTGGATCTTGCGGCGATGTACAGTGACGAACCCGTCATCTGTTGGGATCGAATCCCACAAAATCTGCACCAAAACGTGCGCCTTGCCTCCACGAACACCCCTGTACACTCAAATCGAACTCCGTCTTCCCCATTTACACTCGACGGCGAACCCTAGGTCACTGTACCAAACTCACGAAATCCAGAACATCAATCGAGCTCCCAGATTTCCATACCAAAATGAAGAGCACTTCATTTGCAACTCAAATATGTATATATTAGGATTTATAGAGTTTGTTTCTATTTTATTTTGATTTTTCTATTTCCATTCCTTTTGCTGAAATGATGAAGGAAGTGTCGGCGCAAAATTCTGGCTATGGAAAAGTGATTTAGGGTTAGGATAGGTTAGTGGGGGTATATATAGGAAAATAAAATATCTAGATATTTTTAAGATATTTTTAGGATATTTTATTTTATCAATTATTCATTGATTTCGTCTTCTAAAAATTTGTGTGATCACATACGATACCCAAAAATCACGAAACTGGACATGCAACAACAGTTCGACATTACGGTCCCAACGAAACTGGTTTCGTCGAATTCCGACTCCGTTTGCTCACACAGCGTATTTTTAACCATCAAAATACTGACTGTTTTTCACTCTAAAAATCCGTATGGCCACACAGTGAACCGAGAAATCACGGAACTTGGAATCTAACAATAATTTGACATTGCGGATCCAACAAAATTAGTTTCGTTGAATTCTGACTTCATTTGCAAAAGTGGCTATTTTGAAAGTCCTAAATAACCCATTTAAATATATAAATATACTTAAATATAATTAAATTAAATATTTATAAATAAATATTATCGTCTATATTCACAGTGGAATACCATACAGCTCTAGAATATTCCTATATGAATTTCTAACTCGATATTCACTTCTGGGTCAACCCGATATTCGATTTATATTGAAATTCCTTTTTAAAATATAAATAATTCCTTTATAAATTATAAAAGAATTCCACAACGACTTTTCTAAAATTTTATTTGGACGTAAATCAAAATCTACACGACGAAATCCTGATTTTTCTCTTCCATAGAAAGATATACTCCACCAGCTCCACACGTTTCTTGTTTCACAGAAATCCGGCTTAAAACGAATCCTGTACATTCAGTTGAAGGTCGAATCTTCAAATTACGAACTGCAGCTCCATTTCAAGCTCGTTTATAATTATATTATAACTATATGTTCAAACTGTCGTTATATAATATATTCGTTATTCAAATTCAATTCCAAGCTGAATTAAATATCATAGATGATCCAGTTCACACCATATCGCCATTTCAGCCAATCCTGATTATTTTAGAATTAAATATATTATTTAATTTATTTTTTTAATTAAATATTCATCATTATTTAATTCTACGACCATTTAATTCACTAAACCACCATTTATAATTAAATAAATTAATTATAATACCTCTGCCAATGCGGGTCATTACAATCTTCCCCACTTAAAATAATTTCGTCCTCGAAATTGCTAAGGTAGAGAACGACCCTATCGACTGGTTAGAACATATTTGTTCACTTCTTAACTTCAGTTTCAACTGAACCAATTTAATTTCAATTAAATATTAGTTAATTCTTATCAACGAAAATATCCAAAAATCCTGAAAATTTTCTAATGCCTTAACTTTTCGATTTTTTTTGCCAGCACTTCCTTTGTACTTGTCAATCGGTCAAACTCCAACTTGCCTCTCTGGGCCATCTCCATCCCAAAAGAAAAACAAACAGCCAAGCGGCTTACCCATTCGGCTCATAAATCTTATACTTATATCGAATATATACTTGTACCTTTTTGTCGGCATATCATTTTATCCTTTTCACCTGTTATCAATTCAGCGGATACCAGGGTCATCCCAATCAAATTCCAATCTGCTTTTATACACCACACAACCATTCGCTTTTATCCGAGCCAAATATCATTTCAACTCGAGTTTCTTCTCGATTCCCAACTCTTAACTTGATTATCACATTACATTTCAAATTTGAATTTCATAATCCAATTTGTCTTGATATTATTCTAATTCAATCTTAGTTACCACTTTACTGGTTTTACTTTAATTCAATTTTGCTTTCACAAATTTCTGTTAAATCTGTTTTTAATTCAAACAGTCTTTCCCTGGGAGTTTTTTTTAAACAGTTTACTCTTTTCAAAAATCAAAATTTCCTTTTGAACATGTCACTGAGCCCATAATTAATATTCCATTAGTTAAATCACTTCTCTATTTCTTTATCAATATTTGTTAACCAAATATTTTCAATAACCATATTGGCTTTTTATGTTATTTGGAAAGCATTTCCGAATATCGCCTTCCTTTATTTTCTAAACCTTAGAAAATATATGCTATTTATAATTGGAAATTATTCCAATTACTTATCTCTTTTCCGATCTCGTTTATTTTTATACTTAGGAAATATTCCTTATTATATTTCCAAGCTTACACTTATTTGGGTTAAAACGGATGTTGTGTAAAACATCATTACGACAACCCAAATACTATATTCAACTAACTCTTATTCAACATTGATCTTCGAGCCTGAAATCTTACTATTTATTTGTTAATAATGAAATTAATCAAGTTGGGGTATAACTACCTCTCAGACCTTGACTGAATAACATTTATAACGTCAAAACAGATATGACTACTTACCCGAATAATCAATACCATACAACTACTTATTCATTTTAAACACGTACACGCTTCCTCTTTCTATTCTTACTAGATTTTATTCTTAGTCTTCCTTTTTGATTTTTCTATTCTATTTCTAAGTTCATTTCCTTATCGACTTCTATATATATCGATACGTTGATTTCTAACTATCAAATTATCTTAAAAATATTGTAACTCCTTAAATTCCCAGAAAAATTCGCCATAACCTCCTTTGTACTAGGAGCATCGGGATATTTCAAATAGCCTCCCATGGCCCTCACCAATCCAAAAGAAAAAGAAAAAGAACAAGCCAAGCGGCTAGCCGATATGGCGCATAAAATCTCATATATAAATTAAATACATACCTTTTCGTCGAGAATTCTATTTATATACCTTCATTAACCTTATCCATACCTATCTCATGTATATTTATACCTGCCCAATCTATTTTAACTATACCTGATCGTTTTAACTCAATTCGTTAATTAATTTGTTAATTAACTCTTTAGTCTATTTCACTTTTATATTTGAACATAACATGTTCAAATATATTTTAACTTGCTTATTAACTAATTTGAATCCAAATTTCAAATTTAAGTTCTATATTCGATTTCGAATATACATTTACAAATCCAATTCACCTTTCAAAGTTCAACTTCAAACTCAAAACTCGATTAACTAATTCCTCTTCGACTTAGTTAATTCTATTCAATTTTTATATCACTTCTATTATTCAACTTCTATATATTCAAATTCTATAGTTTAAATTCCATTTGAATTCTATATTCAAATTCTATATATTCAAATCCTATATTTGAATTCCATTTGAATTCTATATTCAAACTCTATTTGAATTTCTATATTCAAACTCTATTTCGATTCCATTGAATTTCATATATTAAAACTCCCTTTGAATTTCTATATTCAAATCCCCTTTGAATTTTCTATATTCAAATCCCCTTTGAATTTTCTATATTTAAATTCTATGTTTGAACTTCCTTTATTCAAATTCCCTTTCAAACTTTCTTTATTTATTCTTTAAATAAGTCTCGATTTCAATTCCTTTTGAAATCGATATTTCTACCTTTGGAAAATAGATTTCCCTTTCAATTTCACACTTGTATTTTTACTTCTGAATTATCCAATGATAATTCTTTTCACTTTATTTATAACTTCGTTTATAAAAGAACTATTTATAAACTTCGTTTATAAAGGAACTTCTCGTTTTATTTCTTTTAAACAAGTTAATATTTCAAATCCATTTAAAAATTCAAATTCTATATTTTAAATCCTATTTTGAAATTCAACACAACTTGTCTTTCCCAAAACAAATTCAAAACAGTATCTCTGGTAGTAATACGTCACTTACAACTTGAAAATGAGTACTGATGATGCAACTGTCATCATTAGAATCTATTTTCCAGCGATCGAAGTGAGTTCAATACTATAAAACCATTTCTAAACATTTCCACTTTGAAATTCATTTCAAAATATAATTCACACTGCTTGTAAAACAATTTAAAATCTCCCAGGATCTTAAATTTTCCTTATTTTTAATCCAAATCCATTTACAAACACTTATCCAATTTTCCAGAATTTTAATTATATTTCTGGTTTAAAATTTCAGATTCAACTCGTCTGATTTCACGTATTTCACTTATATGAATTCTGATTGGTTATTTACATAACCATTTAATTTATAATCTTACTCGATTATAGTAACAACCAATATATCCAATATATTATAATCTTGATATTTATATCTTCTTTATATCAAGATATACCTTGGGTAAACTTATTTTAATTTACTATCTTTTCAAAACATATCGTGCCGACCCATCGTATTCGAGTGTTTATAAACTCCTACCGATACAGTGGATCAAACTGATCGACCAGAACTCATAAACAACTCAACCAATAAATCACCACAATATAAAACAATTTTTTATATCAACAACAAATACGCTCACTTGTATATATACACTCAACTCAGTCTAGGGTATTACTAAACCTATCTCTACTGAGTCACGCCACAGAGCCAAGGTAATTCACTTAACCTTAAGCTCTGATACCAACTGTAATGACCCGGGATTTTGACGACTTTGGTTATCGTCATAAACTCAATGATGACTAACCAAACATCGAAAAAAAATACCGATCATTAACGAAAGAAATTAGAGGATGAGGAAAGATAAGATAGAAACTTAGAATAGAAGAAGAAGAAGAACACAATATCAGAGTAACACGAATCTCACAGCGGAACGAATAAATATAATATATATAACATAACTTGAAATATACATATGTACTTGAATATACATCATTATTAAAGTACAACACTTACAACACAGCGGAAATAACTATAGCTATATGATCCTGAAGCCTCCTGCTCCAGATCTTCAACTATATCTGTAAAATCCCGACTACTTGACTGCCCGTACAAATTTAGGCACCCAAGAGTTTAGGGAAACAAACAAATAAACTCCGGGTCAGTCATGGGACTGGTGTGAGTAAAAACAGTTTAAAACAGTTCAAACAGGTAAACGATATCTCATAAGACCACACCGTATAACGGAACGGGTTTTTCCCTTATGAGAATCCAAATTATCTTTATATAAAAAACCTTTTGATATTATAATAATGTCTATCAACCATAATATAATAATCATCTAGCAGAAACGCTTTCATCTCACGTTCTACATATATAGTATACAGTCAAAACTGCAAGTACGTATTGGGTAATGGATTTCCAACTATGACAAGGTATGGAACCACCTTTCGCTAGTGTACCTCTAGAGAGGAATACACTGGGTTCAACAAGAACATCTTGCAACCCGGTAACACATGACCGACCACTCATTTCGCTTGAGTGTATCGAATGTATATCACCAACGGTTGGGATCAACAACCGTTTCCCGAATGGGACAGTATCGACAAAATATTTTTAGAAGTAGATGAAACTCTAGATCAGGTGATTATACACCCTACTTCGGTGCAACCGACTTAGCCATGTTGCCTGCCCGATTTCTGTCATTTACCGGATGTGAGGCTAGAAACTACGCTTTATCATCACACCAGATTCACTTTGAATGCCACATCGTCAAATCCATCAAATCACCGATTGACGTCCTCAACCATACATTATGTGTTAGCTAAAAGAAGTTTCCTTCTCCGCTTCCACTCATGGTACAGTTAGAGAAATAAATATACGTGATCGTCTGGAAATACTCTGTCAGACATCCGTCCATACAAGTCATCCAGGAACAGGATGAACCGAAGGCACTATTCTGTAAACAGGATAGCCCTTGCATAACTCCGTCTTCAATTATCTTTGGCATATATGATACGCAACGCTTATGCCAATACAGAGTGGTTCTTTGGATAATAATCCAACCGGTCTCTCCATATTAACAACGTTAAAATGGTCAAAACTTCGATAGTCTGTGATTTAACTATCGAAGAAAAACAGGTGTGCAAACAACGATATTATTTCCAAATGGAAATTTATATCGATCAAACATCATTCAACATTTATCTCTTTATTTCATTAATTTACTTGTCTCCTATTTCCCTATATTCAACATTTCTCATTTTCTAAATTTGGAAAATATACGTTATTAACAATGGAAAACATTTCCATTTCTTGTTTTCTTTATTAGAAAACATTTCGGTTTCTTATTTGGAAAACATTTCCAAAGCTTCCTCATTGGACTTAGACAGATGTTTAAAAAAACATCGTTATGCCAACTCAAACCATTTCCTTTACTGCCGAACCTTAACTATTCCTTAGTTAAAAACGAAGCCAATCAAGTTGGGGTAGAACTACCTCTCAGACCTTAACTGAACAACATTTCTAACTTTGAAATAGGCAAAGTTCACTTTATATCCCTTTTACTAACTTCCTTACTTAACCCTCTTCGAATAGCTATATTCGATTGACTCTTTTCACTTAACTCTATTCGATTAACCCTTATCAATTAACTCTACTGGACTAACACTATTGGATTAACTCTATTTGACTAACGCCATTGATTTACTCATTTCACTTAACTCCTTTCGAATGAACTATATTCGATAACTCCTTTTACTTTCTTCGAATAAACTATATTCGATTAACTCATTTGCTTTAACTCTAATAGATTAAACTAACATCGATTAACTCCTTTTGATTTAACTAACATCCATTAACTCCTTCCGATTAAACTAACATCGATTAACTCCTTCCGATTAAACTAACATCGATTAACTCCTTTTAACTCGATTAAACTATTCATTGATAAAGATTTACTTTTAGTAACACTTCTTCACTTTACAAATGATTTCCCTTTTATAAAACTCTATTCGTTTTAAAAACACTTTTCCCTTTTATTTACTTTCGAAATATTTCCTTTTATAAAATCTCTTGATTTTATAAAATCCCTTTATTTCAATATACATTGAAATAATTCTTTTTACATCCCAGGGTCTTTTATGATATTTAAAATATCGAATAAAGAGGATCAATATCATTCCAGTACACATAATCCATAACAGATTATATAACACATCATATATCATAATATATGAAAAACAGTAAAATAAATGTTGAGGAATCCAGTCTGATTCCTCCAACCTGTTTCCCTGCATCCACAGATGTTACACAATAAAATCAACATCACTTTCAGTACCATATGATATATTCTGTTAAACAGAATCGATATAGAAATTCAACTAACTGTCTCGCAGTTCAATCAAACGGTCGACACACAGTCAATCAGCCAATATTTAACAGTTCTAAAAATACAACATGAAATTATAAACTGTTCAGAGTTAGTGAGATTTACTCACGTTGGACTATCATCGTTAGTAACGATAATTGTCGTTGATTCAGACGGACAATTTATTTCGCCATACATTGTAACGAACCCCAATCCACTCCTAGTCAGCTTTATTGTGAAGCTCTCGTCCATATGGTCCTAACATGACTGACCGTTCAGAAAACTGACAATGTATGCTCAAGTTATAACCTTCCGAAGTTTGAACACTTATTGAATAATTTAAACAAGAATTAAAAAAAACACTTGGGCCTTAACTAAATACCTTGGCCCATTACCTCTCCCTTAAAACCACGGCCCGCCTACATCATCTCCCCCAAATCAAAGTCCACACTCCAGTATTCCAACACCAAAATGGACGATCCTTCCTCCTTCCCATTCTCGCTCCTTACTCCATCAAATTCAAAAGTAAGAATACCATCCTCCTTCTCTTCGCCAACTCCTTCACTTCGCCAATACCCTGACGAGCTCGCGCCTCCCCTGATGTCGCGCGACTGGATCTTGCGGCGCTGTACAGTGACGAACCCGTCACCTGTTGGGATCGAATCCCACAAAATCTGCACCAAAACGTGCGCCTTGCCTCCACGAACACCCCTGTACACTCAAATCGAACTCCGTCTTCCCCATTTACACTCGACGGCGAACCCTAGGTAGCTGTACCAAACTCACGAAATCCAGAACATCAATCGAGCTCCCAGATTTCCATACCAAAATGAAGAGCACTTCATTTCCAACTCAAATATGTATATATTAGGATTTATAGAGTTTGTTTCTATTTTATTTTGATTTTTCTATTTCCATTCCTTTTGCTGAAATGATGAATGAAGTGTTGGCGCAAAATTCTGGCTATGGAAAAGTGATTTAGAGTTAGGATAGGTTAGTGGGGGTATATATAGGAAAATAAAATATCTAGATATTTTTAGGATATTTTATTTTATCAATTATTCATTGATTTCGTCTTCTAAAAATTTGTGTGATCACATACGATACCCAAAAATCACGAAACTGGACATGCAGCAACAGTTCGACATTACGGTCCCAACGAAACTGGTTTCGTCGAATTCCGACTCCGTTTGCTCACACAACGTATTTTTAACCGTCAAAATACTGACTGTTTTTCACTCTAAAAATCCGTATGGCCACACAGTGACCCAAAAAATCACGGAACTTGGAATCTAACAATAATTTGACATTGCGGATCCAACAAAATTAGTTTCGTCGAATTCCGACTTCGTTTGCAAAAGTGGCTATTTTTAAAGTACTAAATAACCCATTTAAATATATAAATATACTTAAATATAATTAAATTAAATATTTATAAATAAATATTATCGTCTATATTCACAGTGGAATACCATACAGCTCTAGAATATTCCTATATGAATTTCTAACTCGATATTCACTTCTGGGTCAACCCGATATTCGATTTATATTGAAATTCCTTTTTAAAATATAAATAATTCCTTTATAAATTATAAAGGAATTCCACAGCTACTTTTCTAAAATTTGATTTGGACGTAAATCAAAATCTACACGACGAAATCCCGATTTTTCACTTCCATAGAAAGATATACTCCACCAGCTCCACACATTTCTTGTTTGACAGAAATCCGGCTTAAAACGAATCCTGTACATTCAGTTGAAGGTCGAATCGCCAAATTACGAACTGCAGCGCCATTTCAAGCTCGTTTATAATTATATTATAACTATACGTTCAAACTGTCGTTATATAATATATTCGTTATTCAAATTCAATTCCAAGCTGAATTAAATATCATAGATGATCCAGTTCACACCATATCGCCATTTCAGCCAATCCTGATTATTTCAGAATTAAATTTATTATTTAATTTATTTATTTTAATTAATATTCATCGTTATTTAATTCTACGACCATTTAATTCACTAAATCACCATTTACAATTAAATTAATTAATTATAATACCTCTGCCAATGCGGGTCATTACACAAGCAGTACTTCTAAGAAGCTCCAAGCAGAAGGAAAGAAGAATCTTGATCAAGCTTGAGTATTCCCACCCTGAGAACCTTGGGGGGGGGGGGATGGAAGAGAAAGAAGAGGAAACAAAATGGGTCTGACATAAAGTCTGGTGAGTCCAGTTACTTTTAGCATTTAAATAACTAAAAGCATCATGACAAGCATATAAGTTAGAGAGAGATAATAGTGTCATAAGGCAGGTATAATAAGATAAACATGATAGAATATATTGCGTTTCTTTGATACTTTTCTCTCTTGCACCAATAATTGTATAACAAGAACAAGATGATCCCAATAAGTGCAAGATGGTAGACTTAGGTATACTTCTAGTGAGAGGTTTTGCCCCATACAATACCAGGTAGCCCAACAGAACTGGCAGGTGCTAACCCCCAACGACAAGAACGGGCTCCTAAACAAGCAAGACTAGATGTACCCCAATTACTACCCCCAATTGGTGGCTCCCTAACTCATACATACCTTGTGCTGGCTCCATAGTAGGATGTATCACTTCCTAAGGTGGCAACCCTATGTTTACAAGATGTGCACAACCATATCCACAGATGTTACAACGTCTTATATTCCTTAGCAAGAGGACCCATGCACGCACATGACTCCGTTGGAACGCACCGTCAAACACCCTCACTCAAGTGACCTCTTATAATCAGCTCAGTAAGCGTGCCCAGATCCCGACCTAGTTCGTCGTTCCCCGTTTTATACTAAGATGGGTTACTAACGAAAACAGGTCCTATACATCAAATGATACAAGCTTCCCCCTAGGCTTGTATCCCCACTTATAGGATTTCAACGGGTTATGCCTACTGGTTTATCAAGATTGCATAACCACAACAGGTTAAGTTTATAGGCCTATATATATAAATATTACCCACCACCATAAGATTTACTTAACCCTCCCACTGTTTCAAGCATGTTTACTTAATCCCTACTCAAGTTAACTGGTTCATGTAATCCTTAT
Source organism: Allium sativum (assembly GCA_030737875.1). Lineage (NCBI taxonomy): Eukaryota > Viridiplantae > Streptophyta > Magnoliopsida > Asparagales > Amaryllidaceae > Allium > Allium sativum. The sequence goes on from CM060921.1 coordinate 164,917,761, forward strand.
GGATTCAAACGGGTTAAGTATTACTATTTCATTACCATTCATTCATTTATGGTTATAATGCGCTAAACCTCCCACATTAAGTCTACAACTGGTGGATGTTGGATATGCCAGTTGGGTTCGGGCAGACTTCTTCCACAAGTCGGACTTAACCTCTTGTCTTAGCACGTTACGTGTTTATGCATTTAAACCCCTCACATTAGATTTACCATTTGTGGACACTGGTTATGTCGGGCGGTTCCGGGCAGGCTTCTACCACAAGTGTAATCTAACCTCGTGTCTAAGCGCGGTTATAGTTTCTAATTACTGTAAATCTAGGCATTTTCATTGTTAACCAATTTTCATGTTTATTATGCCCCAAATCCCCGTACGATCTGTGATACAAGTTATGCCTCGATTAAGGTTTAGATCAAGATATAGATTATTCCTCAAAATCCCCAAGTTTTGGCTAAAGATACAAATTATGCCCAAATTTCCCAATCATGTTTACAACGTGAATCATCCCCTAATTTAATCATACCCAATCGTTCCCAAACTCATGCATTCACATATTTCGACGATAGGCCTAGGCTCGAAGGTAGCCTTGCTATAAAAACAAAAAGGAAAGAAAGGGAGAGAAGAAAATAAGAATAGGCATAGTAAATAAAACTGGCATAAAATGAGATAATGAAAACTAATATAATAGGCATAAGGCGACATGATTAGGCAAGCTAACAGAATAGGGATATCAGGAATATGCATATGAGATCTAAGTAGTAAATATACAAGAAATGGAAGATCTGTTGTGATTTAGGTTTCTAACAGGCATAGGCTTAGATCCAAACTTATAAACATGTCAAGATTACATTTTAGGTATTTATATCTAAAAGTAACATAGAGTTACTGTGATTGGATCTAAAGAACAGGGAATTGATTGAAGATGTTGTAGCACAAATCTCCAAAAACATATAACTTGTTGTTGAAGAAGAATATGCTATTTTACTCTGAATTGGGGCAGCACCTCGTTGTCGCCGTTGATTTAGATGAATAAAACAATGAGATTAAGGACCTTTATATAGCATAGGGTCAACAAATCTGGTCAGAAAACAAGTCCACATACGCATAACTGGATCTGCCCCGTATCTTGGGGGGGATCGACATGGGTGTCGGCACCCCTGTGTTGGTGTCGACCCATGGGTCGGCACCCCTTAGGTGGGGTCGACCCCTAACGGTCAGAACTCATGCCTAAGACTGCGTCTTCTGATTTTGGATTAATTTGAACTGCTTTGAATTGTTTTGTATATATATAATTCTCTTATGCGTATACAAACTTCTAACCTTAATTTCTTCTTCATACGATGTCTATTTTACGCAAACTTTGGGCCTATCTTAAGCAGAATTCTGAGTTGAACGCAATAACATAGTCCGTTTTACTTAATTCTTAATATTTAATTAAGTATTCCTTAGTTTTTCATTGTAGTGTTATAAAATTACGGGGTATTACAATGACCCTAAGGCGGACCCAAGCCACTTAAGACTCGATCCTAGCACGTCAACGTCTTTAGGTATATACTCTCACAAGTAATATGATAAGTAGTATCTCGCCGCTTAATACCGTTTTATGGTAGGCATGCATATAACCGTTAAAGACCCCTCCGGCGGACGCCTAATGATACTACTTAACTGATATTATAGTAGTACACCTATGCCTATTAAGACTTCCCTTAGACGGTTGGTTAATTAAATAGCATGCTACGTCCTACGTATACCAAACTTGTCCCTAGGTTGGCCCTCACATAACTCCTGAAGTGGACATTCAGGTAAACTATCGTACTCCATTATCGTGATGACTAAACCACTTTTTAAAGAAGTAGGACTCATAGACCAACTTCAAATCTAATACGTGAGGTCCCATGACTTTGGTACAAATCCAAGGAATAAACCTTTGGAAAGGTCATAGTTATAACCACTTAAGACCCAAGCTAGATAAGAAGAAAGTCAACCACTTAAGGACTTCTCAAGGCGTAGTAAGTCTACCTAGCTATTTACACACATAATGGGTGTGTGTATATATACACACTGGACCTCTCACATTAACCGTCTACTTTATATGCTGGATATTCTGGGTTGTTCTGGGTATACTTCTACTACAAGCGGGCATAACATAGTGTCATAGTGTACTAAGTTAAATGGCCCATGGCGCCTAGAACTCCCACATTAGCCAAAATTACTTGTGGTTGCTGGATTTGTCGGTTGGTTCCGAGTAGATTTCTCCCCCAAACGACAACTAACCTCGTGGTTGTGTATCATTAATATTTATAAATAAGCCATTTTATACACACACAAAAACAGCAATTCATACGGGGACATTTCTAATTTCTAACCTTATTTTAACATATTATTACATCATTATTACGTTTGGTTACGTTGATTACGCTATATAAATATAATATTTAATATATACTATAATGCTAAATTTCCGTTCGAATGAAGAAACATATTAATGGTGTAAATTGTTAATCCGGTTCACATTAAAGATATACAAGCCTAATTCCTACATCAAACTACTAAATTCATGGCATAATTAACAATAGTAGCAAATGGGAAAAATACAATATAACTATCAAAACTTGTATCCTAGGCTTGTTAGAACAATTTAGGTAATGAAATAGGAATAAGGTGTTAATTACAACATACATACGTATTTAACATATACACATATATACATATACATATACATACATACATACATACATACATATCATGATAGAACAATTTAGGTAATGAAATAGGAATAAGTTGTTAATTACAACATACATACGTATTTAACATATACACATATATACATATACATACATACATACATATCATGATACATACATACATATATATGAATATATACATAAACCTCTATTTAATTCAGTTTACTCTTTTTCTATGTTGCACATAAAAACATTAACATTCGATTATTTCAAATATGAATAAGTTCGAATTATCAATTTTAAAATGGAAATCTAAACCTATTCAAATAATAAAACCGAACCAAATCTTAATCTTTTTACATCACAAACACTTTTTAATTAAAAATAAGTAAATCCAATTAAACAAAAGTAAATCACTAAACTAATCTTCATACATAACCCAAACAATTCACAAACAAGAAATATTGATTGACAACTTTGCGATTTATAAAAAAAGGAGATTTGGGGGTTTTATAATATGATTTTATCGTGAAACCAAACCTCCCTAAGCATAAAAATTAATATAAAATCTATAAAATGTAGAATTTAGCATAAACAAGTATTATTTCCACTCAAGAGTTTAGGTGAAGGAGATAATACTGATTTGAGTGCTGAAAACATCGTTCTTCTATTCTACTGTAGATCTATATTAGAGAATCATATAGATTTGAATCTCATATATGAATTGTAGAGAATTCCAAAACATAAACTAAATAGAAATAGATTAGAAATATAGTAGATTAGGGATAGAAGAAGAAACCTAAATACCTGGAATGTCATCAAAAGAATGGAGGCATAGGGAATGAGTGGGTTTAGAGAATTGTGAGGTGAGTTAGGTGGTATTTATAGGTGTGTAAACGAATAGTAATCGTTAGATTAACCTAGATTTAATCTAGGATATTCATTATATATAAAACTAACCTAAACATCATCCAAACCAGCCTCTCATTGGTCTTTGGCTGCACCAAGCGATCGACACCCTCCCTAAGAGGGTGGTTTACTGGCTGTCGACAACCCTTCTAAATGGGCGGTCGACCCCTGGTCACAAAAATGACTAGTGGCCTGCGTTGATTGCTTAAAAGATATTTTTATTAAACTTTATTTATTTCTATTAATTCATTGCCATTTAAACAAAATTCTTTTCTGTAGTTAGATGTGTATACACATACAATTTTGGATGTAATGGAATATTCTAATCAACCATTAATTAGTTATTTTTATTCCATATATTTATACCTCTATTTCAAATTTCAAATGTTCTGTATATATATTAACGTACAACTTTTTTAAATGTGAATTCGTCATACGGACTCTGATTTAAACATATTATATAGGAAATTGGCCTAGAATTTTACCACGAATACAACTACGATATTTCCGTGCTAAATTCCTAATTTTGTAAAAATCCCACTTTTTCAACCCATTAATATATTATTATTTTATTGCTAATTTTCACTACTACTTAATATTTATTTTGAATTAGATTAGCTTAAGTTCATTTAGTTATATTATTATGGAGTGTTACATTCTCCCAACTTAAAATGGATTTCGTCCCGAAATCTGTTTGAAGGGGCCAAAAACTCAACTTGCTCTAAACGTCCAGGTTATACACCTATGTTGTTTTTAATTCATCTATAAACATCCATGACTCACAGTGATTATGAACTACAGACTTATTAAAGTGAGCTCAATCCTAGCATGTACGCCAAATAAGTGATGCAGTATGTATGCAAAACATCCTAATATGCATATACTTCTATATGAGTGCGATGTGCAACTATGTAGCATTCATTTCCCTAACATCCAATCGAGCAACCATAATGCATTCATAGATGTAATTTAAAGGAAAATAACCCGAGAAAAGCTTTGGGTGGGTCCGTCTCATCTTGTCCTCGGTCTACTATGTGCTTTATGAAGGTTCATTTCCCTATTTTACTCGATCAAGGCGAACGTTCTTATTTTAGGGACTTTTGATTTCGTGATTGATGATGATTATTGGGTTTGTGGCAAGGCTGGTCGTCAAGCAAAAAAGTGCGGACATAAGAAACAGAAAATTTCGGAACCAAATGTGGTGGATAACATGGACATCGATGAATCAAATTTTTCAGGAGTTGTGTCCGAATGCAATTTGATTCAGAATTCTGCACAATGGTGGTTGGACACGGGTGCTACTAGGCATATATGCTCTGATAAGTCTGTTTTTTCAACCTACACCAAATTGGATCAAGATGAGAAACTCTATTTGGGCAATTCATCAGTTTCCATGGTTGAAGGCAAAGGAACAGTCACCCTCAAGTTTACTTCTGGGAAGACTATTAAATTGAATGATGTCCTTCATGTTCCAGATATCCGCAAGAATCTGGTTTCTGGATCCGTGCTTTCGAAGAAGGGATTTAAGATGGTCTTCGAGTCAGACAAGATGGTTCTGTCCAAGGCTGGAATCTATATAGGAAGGGGTTACTTATGTGATGGCCTATTTAAGGCAAATGTAGCCGTAATCGGCAATAATATGTATTCTGATAATGCTTTGAATAAAAAGGAAGTTTCTTGTATCATTGAGCATGAAACTTTATTATAGCATGATAGATTAGGACATATTAATTTCCGAAAAATGAAAAACTTGCAAATTTAGAGTTAATTCCTAAATTTCAAGTGGATAAAAACTACAAATGTGAGACATGCGTAGAAGCAAAAATGGTTAAGAAATATTTTCATACTATTGACAGAAGTACTGAACCATTGGGAATGATTCATACTGACTTATGTTATTTCAAAAACTTACCTATAAGAGGTGGGAAAAAGTATTTTATCACATTTATTGATGATTATACACGATATTGCTACGTATATCTTTTAAACAGTAAAGATGAAGCAATCACATCATTTATAAAATATAAAGCTGAAGTAGAAAATCAACTTAACAAGAAGATCAAGATATTGAGATCCGATCGAGGTAGAGAATATGAATCGTCGTTTGAACAATTCTGTGCAGAAAATGGAATAATTCATGAAACATCCAATCTAGAAACCATAATGCATTCATAGACGTAATTTAAAGGAAAATAACCCGAGAAAAGATTTGGGTGGGTTTGTCTCATCTTGTCCTCGGTCTACTATGTGCTTTCTGAAGGTTCATTTCCTTAATTTACTCGGTCAAGGCGAATGATCTTATTTTGGGGACTTTTGATTTCGTGCTCTACAAACTTATGGGGGAGGCCTTGAATATGTCTAATCCCATATTAAATAAAGTCCCTCACAGTAAAACGGGAAAAATTCCATATGAGTTGTGGAAAGGAAACCTACCAAGCTTTAAATACCTCAAAGTGTGGGGGTGTTTGGCAAAAGTTCATATTCCGCCTCCCAAGAAGGTCAAACTTGGACCCAAAAAAGTAGATTGTTACTACCTAGGGCCTGCCCACAATAGTAGTGCATATAGATTTTTGGTATTCAAGTCTGATATAGATGATATCCATGTAAATACAATCATGGAATCAAGAGATGCCTCATTCTTTGAAGATGTGTTTCCATACAAAAGAAATGAAGGAAATAATGTCCCCAAAAGGACACGAGAAGAATCAAGTAGCCCACATGAAGATGAAACTCATCGTGAAGTTGATGAAGTTGAACCAAGAAGAAGTGTAAGGGCCAGAACTTCCAAGTCATTTGGCTCTGAGTTCCACACTTACGTACTTGAACATGAACCTCAAATATATAAAGAGGCCATGTCATCTTCTGAATCTTCGTGTTGGAAAGAAGAAATCCAAAGTGATATTGATTCAATTCTAAGTAATAAAACTTGGGAAATTATTGATATTCCACCTGGAATAAAGCCAATTGGCTGCAAATGGATTTTTAAGAAGAAAATTGTGATAACCCGTAACTTCCCCGGTAAGGAAAGCCCGGATTACCTTGAGACACGACAAAATAGAACGCAAATGGAAGAACATTTCATTGTTTATTACAACAATTCCATCAGAATATACAGAGTATAATTGAATAAATTACATTCGATAAATATCAGAGATTACAATAAATTGCATAGCAGCGGAAAATAATACAAAGCACAACTGAAGGTGATATACGGATACAGAGCTTTCCGGATATCATTCCAGCTGTAGACCAGGATCCTGTGAAAATAAATCTGCAAAACCAAAACTACTAGCTGCCCGTGTCGAAAATAAGGGCACCCAGAGTTTAGGTTAAAACAATAAACTCCAGGTCAGTCATGTGACTGGCGTGAGAACTAAAACAGTTATTAAAACTTTATTTTAAAAGAGAGTAATTCAAGGGACCACGCCGTATAACACGGAACGAGTTTCCTCCCAAGAATACCAGTGCATATCAATAAACAACGCAATGCTTTTTCGAAAAACGAAGCTATTATAAGACCCAGGTCTCATCACACAATGCAACGCAAGCCGGAGGACAGGGTTTTCCCTTATAATAGCCAAACATGCTTGGTACGTTTAAAACAAATCATTTGATGCTATTATTGGTGTATAGTGTGAAAACAATTTCAATCATAAATATCAATCATAGACGGAATGGGTACCATATATCATGTCGCCATACTAGTTCTACAATTAAATTCGCAATATCATGTATTGGAAATTGGATTTCCGTCATGAGTCGAGGCAAGGGGCAAGCTCCTCTCCGATTCGAGACACTCTAGCAAATGCCTCAGGACTACACACTCTGGGCAACCCTTGGATCTTCAGGGCCGGTCCACACTTACGTTAGTGGATTAGTATTCCTAAACACACGTTTCCCGGTCCTTACAGACCTAAAATCAAGGCGCCTCGCATCCAACAACCACATAGGTGAAAAGTATATAAATGTCAGGGCTGGTAAGTCACTGACACCACCAAAGCTAGAAAGAAACGTCGTGCTCTCCCCGCAGTCACTATCCCGTTTTTGACTCATACCGAGGTGTGAGGCTCGCGAATTCACGCTATACACAAAGCTACGCCACGTAGGCCGTGCTTTGATCATTAACCACAAGACTCTGCTTTTCAACAAAAGCCTTGATCATTGCATCTCAGCGTTCCACACAGGCAATTCATGATATGCTATTGATATCTATCGATATATAACCTCTGAGCTCGTACGTCTCAGAGAAGGGCGTTAAGCAAGAGAATAAATTATCCGCCGCCAAACAGATATATATTTAACATAAATCAATCAACACAAAATAAAATCCAATGTCAAACACACAATCCATTTACAAGTTCGTTCTGGGTCTGAACGAAACAGGAGGCACTTTCCTCGCATATCCATCGATCTCCAAGTACGTCTGGACGATCACCAACTGATTCTCTCCTCTTGGTGTACAGCCCAATCAAGATCATCAATAATCACCCAAACGATGTGAAGACTTCCGGTCTTCAACCACCGTCTTCATCTTCGACATATTGTCGAATCAGTTATTCAGAATGGGTATAAACCCGGCCTTTCTGAATAACCCACGTATATAGTAAACAATTGTTACACAAACACAACATACGCCTCATTCCAATTCAGCAGTCGCTAACCGTAATTTAGCAAGAGAACAATTCCCCAAACATTAACCCCGAAGGCCGAAACCAACATCAGATTAATACCCAGGAAACCATCCTTCTTAGCTTACCTACAGTTAGTTTCTAAATTTCACATTCTTAGTGAAAGGTTCCCATTAATTTTATCAAAGATAAATTCTTCTAAATTTATTCTTTAATCTTCCTTTGGATATCATTTCAAACCATGTTAAGGTTTTCCAAACTAGTTGGGATTAGCGAACCACACCAAAGTAATTATTTATTTTAATTCCCAATCCCAACTTATTTATCCCATGAAGCAAAACGGGTAATACTCCATATCTAACGCCGCGGTGTTATCGGTAAAATTAATTACCATTTCACGTTCAAATCTAATTAAAGATTTAACTATCGCTTTGGAGCAAAACTGGTAATACTCCATTCTCAATCACTTTCCAAATTTGATGATTTAAATTATCAATTCACATTTTAATCAACTTACAGACTCAATAAAACTCATTTTACTGGGTTAAAGAACTAATGTCATTTAAAACACAGTTCACGATAAACCCAAATCACATTCTATTTATTATCGGGTTAAAGAACAAGTGTTATTTAAAACACTATTCACGATAAAGCCACAAATCAATTCTAATTCAATTCCAATTAAATATATTAGAAATTCTGGTTGTTTAAAACCCAATTCAAATCCAATTTATTTATTTAGAAATAATTGGGTTTTAATTTTAGTTCGAAACTAGTTCATTTCGATAAAAATCTATTTTTATCTTTACAAATGTGGGATCTTTCATCCCAGTTCTTCACAAATCATTTCTTATGATTTTACACAAATTATTGAAATTTTGATAATTTTATCAAGGCCCGTACAGTCGATTTTCAATAACGGCCATCGAACTGCACTTACCGCGACCCTTTCCAAATTTGATTTGGACATAATTCTAAATCAAATCGTTAGATTTCAAATTTCTAATATTTGTTAGAAAGCTCTTTTCGATACGAACCCAACGGTTCCGGTTTTAGGAGAATCCGACGGTTGGATCTCCCGTACTGTTCATTCGAAATCAATGGTCGAAATTCACGAACTGCCGCAGCGTGGTGCATTCTATTCAGGCCATTATATATATAATATATATATTATATATATTTCGTCGATTTCCTTTTAAAACATATTTTATAAATCGTTTTAAATTCGTTTTCGAAACGATTTCAAATTCATATTCAATTTCGAATCAAATTGAATATTCCACATCATCGATATGCAAATGATAATATTTTCAAAACGTTATATTTTGAAATCACTTCTTTTCTATATTCCTTATAAAAACGAATATAATCGATATAAATATCGTTTGCGTTAAAATGGCGCATCTCTAATCAACACGGCTTTATATTTTTCAATAACTTCGTTATTCTATTCAACAAATGAATATTTATTCTATTCAACACATGAATCTATATTTCTTTCAACACATGACTAATCTCAACAAATGAGTAGTGTCAACGCATGACTATTTTTGTTATCTAATATATTTTATAAAATTATGATTTCCATCGTTAAAGTTTTTTATCAAACTCTAACCGTAAATTAGTAAGAGAGCAATTCCCTAAATATTAACCCCGAAGGCCGAAACCAACATCAGATCAATATCCAGGAGACCACTCACCTTATCTATTTTGCATTTAGTTTCAAATTTTATATATGATAAAGATGTAAATTTTATTGTTAAAATATTGCGTTCAACACATGACTAATCTCAACGAATGAGTACTGTCAACACATGAACCTTTATTTTATAATATTCTTTATTTTCCCAATTGGAATGAGGCCCAATCAATTACATATAATGTTAATTAAATGGATTCCATATAGCACATGTATATAATAGCAATGATAAATAATCAACCATCATCCAAAGTGCACCACACAACTGCATAAGCATTAAATATAAATATCTAACGCTTATAACAGTCTGTCAATCAATTGATCGACATACAACTAATTATTGGGATTAGTGTAACAACCCGTATTTTTCGATAACATGTTAAAACGAGAATCAAGGCAGAATTTAATTTTAAATTCTGAATCAAGTAAAACGGGCTATGCCATTGCGTTCGTCTCGGAAAAATACGCGAAATAGAGTCCGAGTTTTCGAAAATCGGAGTCCGTATGACCCGGTTAAGGCCCAAAGAAGTTTCCGGGAAATTTGAATTTCGAAACATGCAGAAATGGGGCCAGGCGGGAAAATTCCCGCCCAGACAAGTCGACAGGCATGTCGACAGGGCTGTCGACTTGCCCTGTCGGCTGATTCTGATCTGGTGCACCTATTTTCTATCTTGGCTAGGTTTTTGGGCCTGGTTTGAAATCTGACGGTTCAGGTTGGTCCTAGGGTTAATCTAAGGGCCTAAAACTATCCTAATCTCTATAAAAAGACCCTAAACCTACCCCTAAACCCTCATTATTCACTCATGTAACTAAACTATGGCCAAATTTCTACTCTCATGGCCTCCATCTCAAATCCCTAGAGCCTATGCATCCAAATCAAGTTCAAATCAAAAGGTGCAAGCTTGCTACACCAAATCAAGGCCATATCAACATTGCTATGCGAGTTCCATGACGATTCTTCTACAAAGGAGGCACCTTTCTTAGCCAAGATGATTCATGCTCCTTTCCCTAGGCCTAACTATGTAAGTTCTAGCTACTTTTAGATGGAAACGGTAGTTTTGATAATGACATGGGATAAAATAAGGCTAAACATGATTATGCGAACCTATATGAACCTTACCTTGCCTCTCGTGTTCATGTTTATGATTTTAGGCCATGTGAGTGACTTAATCATGCCTCTCATGCTATGCATAACCTAGTTTAACTTGCAAGTTTGGATCTTTATGCATGAAATGCTAGCATGAACCTTTAGGAACCACTTTACTTGTGAAACATTGGCTAAGACAAGATTTTGGGGCTTATGCATGTTTATGAACCCAAACCCCTTATGCTAACATGCAAGTTTGTGGCCAAATCCTTTATGAGATTATGCATGCTCGTGGCCAACCCCCCCCCCCTTTAAGTTGTGCATGTTTATGGCCAAACCCTTTTTGATAATATGCATGTTTGTGGCCGAATTCCCTTGTGACATTTTGTGTGTTTGTGGCCAAAACCCTTTTTATGACACTATGCATGTTCGAGGCCAATTCGTAGTCATAGTGTTCCTACTATGTTGACTCGTCTATACTTACGTTGGAAACACGTTTTGGGGTTGGGTTAGACGAGCGTGAATATACATGAGAAACTTAACTTGAAGTTCCATGAAATATGATGTGAAACATGATTTGGGTTAAATGGGTATAATATGACAACATGTAACATTGAATATAGCATGTAAGTTAACATGTAAATATGCATAAAAACATGAGCTTGGGAATTTACCTATTAAGTTAGGTCTACCCTTTGGGAATTTACCTATTAAGTTAGGTCTACCCAAATGCTTGAAAACTTGTAACATGTTTTGGGAAACATGATGAACTTAGATAATATAAGTGTGGCCAACTCGAGGTTGGGTTGAGGGTTAGCGTAATCCCTAGTGGCCTAGGTGGTTTAACCCAAACCGAAATACGAAAGCGTGCAATAGGTAAGCGCAATCCCTAGTGGTGCTAGGTGGCGTAAGTCCTAGTAGTTTAAACGATGATTCATATGGAAGAGCCTAGCTAGAACAAGGGTGACAGTCCAAACGATTTCAAGGATAATACGACATGAGGAAGTCCGTACGAGGTACGGCAAAGGACTGAACTTATATACATGAAAAGAAACATATGATTTGAGTGACCTATATATGCGATATATTAGGTTGACATGGACCATTACACGACTTTGAGCAAGGGACATTCATGGTTAACACATGACGCGGGTAGGGATACTAGTACGAGAGGTGCAGAGCAAATATACATGTTAGAACTAGGAAGAATATACATAATAGATACCGTGGGATGTTAGACAGGGTAGATACCTTGGGATAATGTACTCGATAGAAATCTGACGATGTGATACCTTGACTTATCATAACACCGTAGTTTATCATGATACCTTAGTTTACCTTGCCACAGTAGTTCAACCGGCTACCCTGGTTTATCTATCTTGTAGTTATCCTTATGTTTACTTTCAGTTTATGCATGTCATGTTACCTTTACCTGTTTTTATACTGGAAGTAGATAGGACTTACTCAGTCTTTTTGACTGACCCGTTTTGTTTCGCCTCTTTTCTTCCGTTTCCCCCCCAGGTTTCAGGGAGGAAACAATGCTGTTTAGTTCGGACTTCTTCTACTTGAAGGTCATCATGGATGGCTTGGACTTCTCTTGGCTATGGCTACTTTGCGGTTTTACTTGGGGAATAATTTATTAAAAGGTCTTTATGCTTCTTTACTATTGCAAGACAGGTTTTGATGTACTCTGATGTAAAAGGCTCTAGACCTTATTTATTCATGTTATGAAAGTTTGATTTTACTTCCGCTATTTATATATGTTCTGTCTTGTGATATTTCTGTGCATGTTTACCAATAATGCCCCTCTAAAGCTAGTGCATTCCTTTGCGAGTGACCCTAGCGGAGGCGGGGTGTTACATTTGGTATCAGAGCAGAAGGTTACTAGACTGGGCAAAAGTTTTTAAAGACCTTCTGAAAAATTATTTGAAAAACCGTTTACAAAGAAGCATTTTTCAAGAAAATTTTCTTTTAAAAAGAAAAAGGCTATTCCCCAAAGGCCATTAGCACTATCCTTGTTTCCTTAATTGAGTCTCTTTTCCTCTCTTTCCTCCATCTGTAGTCACAGTAGTTTTAACTGCGACTAGTCTTTTCTACCTACGAAAGTGCTTTCCATACAATGGAGGTGGTTCTCGAGAGACCAGTGACCGCGTTATAAGAAAGGATCGTGAGAAAGAAGGATAAAGGATACGAGCTTAAGGATGAGCAACTTGTTGGTATGGCTTAGTCCTCAAAGGAGGGAGAAAGATGAACAATGAAACCCATAACGAGAGAGTACCTTTGGCATGGTAAAACGGGGCGGATAGTTAAGTATTATGGGACAAGGACAAGATCATCGGGAGGGCAGTAGTATGCTCTCATTTCTAGAGTACCTCGGAAGGAGGGTAACGAACAAAGGTTTAGCTTTTCTTCTCTATCATCCCGTTAGGACTTCGTTGTTCGTATCATTTAAGTCTGCTTCGGTAGTTGAGTCTCTGCACCTTAAGTACTAGCGTAATAGAGGATCCCATTTTTGTCTCAAAGTCCTATTGGAGAATCAGTCCATTTATACATGACTTGTTTGGATTTGGGAATGTCTATGCCAAGTGTTGAATTTGGAAATAATGCTTATGTTTATAAGCTATGGATGGATTCTAGGGATGAAGTGGTTATCCAGTAGGGGGTGCCACTCTCGGTTTTGATAGGAGGGTAGTTAGACCTTTTGACTTGCCTTGGTAATGCCCTCGAAGTATCGTGTAACCTTTTTGAGGTTCTGTCATGACTAGTTACTTAGAATCCCTTGATGCCTTTATTGGAAATTTGAAGCCCGATCGAGTGGTGTTCGCCAATTAGACGGATGGTTTACTTCATTTATGCATGGGTTATAAAGATCACCCTAGTAAGTGCTCATGATAACCTGATTGACATCTGTTTACTTTCAAGAGAAAGTTCTTCTACATGGAATACCTTATAGTATATAAACGAGATCCAAGATTCACTAGTGAATTTTGGAAAGCTTGCGTGGAATCATGAGTACGCAGTCCTGTTTGCGCCAAGTATTCTAGAAGGAGAATAAGTGCAAGTGGAACGAGGGGCGACGAGGAAATGAGTTCCAACTCATGTTATGGAAACAGGAAATAAGAAGCTGCGAAATCGTGAAGAAAAAGGGGCGGTCAAGGCACGATGGAACTAAGCTCAAGGTAATGCGACTCAGGAGACTGAAGACTAAATGCGTGCATGATATCTCTTTTGGGAATATATCCTCGATCCCTGTTTTTCTGTTGAGCTTGCTTGTAGGCTATCTTTTATGGATATCCTCTCGGTCCTGTTACAAACCCCGTAAGGAGTTTGTTTTGTTTATCTTCTCGATCTTATTTTGGGAACCTTAGGTAGAACGCTATGGATGTAAACATGTATTTGAAACATGTTATGGTTGATATGGTTGCAAATGGTTGCAAGGGGTTGCTCGTGGATGCGCGAATTTACATTAGATATTAGCTCGACTCGGTCACATTTCATATTGCATATGCACGAGTATTTATACTTATTTATGGATGAAATTGAATGTGTTATCATGCGGATGTTGCATATGAATGAATGATTATGCACGCATATAGTATCTATATGACTAGGACTATTTGCATACATGTTGGATTCATGGCACTATACATATTTTGCATTAGAAAGATTATTCAGGCCTGATCATTAGCATTAGCTAAGGAACATGTACACACACGTTTTGCATATATTCATACAGCATTAGAAATCATCTAAGGACAATGATTGCTTGTGGATGATGTTTTGAGTAGATGGATGATGGATGGTAGGATATGTTCTTCCTAACTTGGAGATTTCGGGGACGAAACCTAAAAGGTGGGGAGAATGTAACAACCCGTATTTTTCGATAACATGTTAAAACGAGAATCAAGGCAGAATTTAATTTTAAATTCTGAATCAAGTAAAACGGGCTATGCCATTGCGTTCGTCTCGGAAAAATACGCGAAATAGAGTACGAGTTTTCGAAAATCGGAGTCCGTATGACCCGGTTAAGGCCCAAAGAAGTTTCCGGGAAATTTGAATTTCGAAACATGCAGAAATGGGGCCAGGCGGGAAAATTCCCGCCCAGACAAGTCGACAGGCATGTCGACAGGGCTGTCGACTTGCCCTGTCGGCTGATTCTGATCTGGTGCACCTATTTTCTATCTTGGCTAGGTTTTTGTGCCTGGTTTGAAATCTGACGGTTCAGGTTGGTCCTAGGGTTAATCTAAGGGCCTAAAACTATCCTAATCTCTATAAAAAGACCCTAAACCTACCCCTAAACCCTCATTATTCACTCATGTAACTAAACTATGGCCAAATTTCTACTCTCATGGCCTCCATCTCAAATCCCTAGAGCCTATGCATCCAAATCAAGTTCAAATCAAAAGGTGCAAGCTTGCTACACCAAATCAAGGCCAAATCAACATTGCTATGCGAGTTCCATGACGACTCTTCTACAAAGGAGGCACCTTTCTTAGCCAAGATGATTCATGCTCCTTTCCCTAGGCCTAACTATGTAAGTTCTAGCTACTGTTAGATGGAAACGGTAGTTTTGATAATGACATGGGATAAAATGAGGCTAAACATGATTATGCGAACCTATATGAACCTTACCTTGCCTCTCGTGTTCATGTTTATGATTTTAGGCCATGTGAGTGACTTAATCATGCCTCTCATGCTATGCATAACCTAGTTTAACTTGCAAGTTTGGATCTTTATGCATGAAATGCTAGCATGAACCTTTAGGAACCACTTTACTTGTGAAACATTGGCTAAGACAAGATTTTGGGGCTTATGCATGTTTATGAACCCAAACCCCTTATGCTAACATGCAAGTTTGTGGCCAAATCCTTTATGAGATTATGCATGCTCGTGGCCAATCCCCCCCTTTTAAGTTGTGCATGTTTATGGCCAAACCCTTTTTGATAATATGCATGTTTGTGGCCGAATTCCCTTGTGACATTTTGTGTGTTTGTGGCCAAAACCCTTTTTATGACACTATGCATGTTCGAGGCCAATTCGTAGTCATAGTATTCCTACTATGTTGACTCGTCTATACTTACGTTGGAAACACGTTTTGGGGTTGGGTTAGACGAGCGTGAATATACATGAGAAACTTAACTTGAAGTTCCATGAAATATGATGTGAAACATGATTTGGGTTAAATGGGTATAACATGACAACATGTAACATTGAATATAGCATGTAAGTTAACATGTAAATATGCATAAAAACATGAGCTTGGGAATTTACCTATTAAGTTAGGTCTACCCTTTGGGAATTTACCTATTAAGTTAGGTCTACCCAAATGCTTGAAAACTTGTAACATGTTTTGGGAAACATGATGAACTTAGATAATATAAGTGTGGCCAACTCGAGGTTGGGTTGAGTTTGCAACGTAAAGCTACCCGGAACCGACCGGCCTAACTAGTAGTTGCAAACAATAGGACCCAATGTGAGAAGTTGGTCATGTCGCGCTTAAGACCCGAGGTTAGACTAGGTTGTGGTGTAAATCTACCCGGACCCGCCCGGCTTAACTAGTAACCACAACAAGGTCTAATGTGAGAGGTTAAGAGTGCATTAATTAAATTAATGCCACATGATAAGGTTAAGTAAATTTGACTAATGTCACTTAACCGATATGACACGAATGGGTAGGTTAAGTGGGACCGGGCTTGATTTCCTTAATGACACTTAACCATGCAAGATGATTAGGAGATGGGGTTAAGTAATTTACACTTAACTAATCCGACTGGGTAATTAGATGGGGTTAAGTAATTAAGACTTAACTAACCTAACCACGGTAATTCGATGGGGTTAAGTAATCCACACTTAACTAATCTAAACACGGTAATTCGATGGGGTTAAGTTAAACACTTAACCAATTTAAACTTGGTAATTCAATGAGGTCAAGTAACCCATACTTAACCAACTTACCTTGGTAATTTAATGGGGTTAAGTTAAACACTTAACTAATTTAACACGATGATTTGATGAGGTTAAGCGACCTATACTTAACCAATCTAACTCGTTAATTTGATGAGGTTAAGTTAACCTATACTTAACCAATCTAACGTGAAAACATGATAAGGCTAAGTCACGAATCACTTGAATACGCTTGACCGATTTGACTCGGTAATTTGACAAGGTCGAGTTAATTTATATAATTAACCAATCTAAAATGATAATTAGACGAGGTTAAGTTATGGATTGCTTAATATACTTAGCCAACTTGACACATGGTTTGTAGGGTTAAGTCTTGGTCTTGGATACTTAGCCAATTTTGACATGGTTTGTAGACGGGCTAAGTTATGAACTTAAGTGACACCTAACCCATTAGATAAACCCTAATTCGGAGGATTAGGTAAATAACCATAGTTAACAAGGATTATGGAAATAAGGCTAAGTGGTAAACCTTAGCTAAGGGAAACTAAGTAATAATTCTTAGCCAAGGAAATGTGGACCACCTCTTAGATAGATGAGTAACCCGATACGGTAGGTCATCGTTTAAGTATACGTGTAGGAGCAGGCTATCTGATTTAGATAAAGGCTCCAGCGAACTGGGTAACGAAGCAGCGGCTTCGGGGAACGTGAGGATATTCTTGGTATCCCTCTGTGAGGTCGCAGATGATCATCCTGGGCTCACAAGAGGTTAAGGTCTGCGTTAGAAGAACCAAGAGTATGCCTTGGTTGCTATACGAGCGACCTAAAGACTGGGATGGATAGCAGTGAGTCAACGAATACATGATAGTGCCCTAGATAGCAAGTTCGTCGATCATCTACCATCTTGAGTCAAGCGTGTACGTACGGAAAGGCAGGGAACACCCAACAGACCATAATTGCTATCTAATTATGGGTGAGGTAGGCCGTAGGATGTGGGCTGGCCGGAGTGTAGTTCTCATGCAAGATTTTCTCTTGTGTTGCCTTTCACTAGTTGAGGGAGGGGTCTCGTGGGACCATAGCCACGTGTAGAAAAGCAGACCTTAGTATCTGCATCGGCAGATAAATCTAAAGCTCCCGACCGAGTCCTTTATTTCTT
The DNA here is from genome assembly GCA_030737875.1 of Allium sativum. Classification (NCBI taxonomy): domain Eukaryota; kingdom Viridiplantae; phylum Streptophyta; class Magnoliopsida; order Asparagales; family Amaryllidaceae; genus Allium; species Allium sativum. Next base: position 164,935,819 of record CM060921.1, read on the forward strand.
GTTTTGCCCTGTGACAGGACTCGAATGGCACGATGTGATACATGTGCATACAGTTATAGAAAAACGATTCACGATGAACGCGTGGGAAAAAGGGCGCGGTTGAGGGTTAGCGTAATCCCTAGTGGCCTAGGTGGTTTAACCCAAACCGAAATACGAAAGCGTGCAATAGGTAAGCGTAATCCCTAGTGGTGCTAGGTGGCGTAAGTCCTAGTAGTTCAAACGATGATTCATATGGAAGAGCCTAGCTAGAACAAGGGTGACATTCCAAACGATTTCAAGGATAATACGACATGAGGAAGTCCGTACGAGGTACGACAAAGGACTGAACTTATATACATGAAAAGAAACATATGATTTGAATGACCTATATATGCGATATATTAGGTTGACATGGACCATTACACGACTTTGAGCAAGGGACATTCATGGTTAACACATGACGCGGGTAGGGATACTAGTACGAGAGGTGCAGAGCAAATATACATGTTAGAACTAGGAAGAATATACATAATAGATACCGTGGGATGTTAGACGGGGTAGATACCTTGGGATAATGTACTCGATAGAAATCTGACGATGTGATACCTTGACTTATCATAACACCGTAGTTTATCATGATACCTTAGTTTACCTTGCCACAGTAGTTCAACCGGCTACCCTGGTTTATCTATCTTGTAGTTATCCTTATGTTTACTTTCAGTTTATGCATGTCATGTTACCTTTACCTGTTTTTATACTGGAAGTAGATAGGACTTACTCAGTCTTTTTGACTGACCCGTTTTGTTTCGCCTCTTTTCTTCCGTTTCCCCCCAGGTTTCAGGGAGGAAACAATGCTGTTTAGTTCGGACTTCTTCTGCTTGAAGGTCATCATGGATGGCTTGGACTTCTCTTGGCTATGGCTACTTTGCGGTTTTACTTGGGGAATAATTTATTAAAAGGTCTTTATGCTTCTTTACTATTGCAAGACAGGTTTTGATGTACTCTGATGTAAAAGGCTCTAGACCTTATTTATTCATGTTATGAAAGTTTGATTTTACTTTCGCTATTTATATATGTTATGTCTTGTGATATTTCTGTGCATGTTTACCAATAATGCCCCTCTAAAGCTAGTGCATTCCTTTGCGAGTGACCCTAGCGGAGGCGGGGTGTTACAATTAGTGTATGTCATATATCATCCCAATACCCATGAGGGGTTTCAAACAATTAAACACAGATTTTATTTGTGCAGTTGGGCGATGTGTAAAATTTATCGTCCCAATCAATGTCAGTCAAATCAGTGTACATAAACAAATCATTCGATTTGTAAATGAATATTTATTTTATTCACATTCTCGTTAAAAAATATTTTTTAACGACCAAAATACTTTATTCAACCTATGAATATTCTATTCGGTTTATTTATTCAATAAAATGATATTTTTATTTTTCTAACATATTTTAGAAAATTTCGGCGGCATAACGGCACGATACTAGAAACGGGACAAGGCCTAGCCTTATCCCCGGTCTAGTAATAGCCTACGCCATACACATACCAATTTAAATCAATTCCATTTCACCCAAACAACCACATTCAAACCAATAATCTAACCAACTACACAACCAAACAAACAAATCAAACAAGCAAACAAGTCATCCATGGTCTGTGGATGACGGGTGTCGGGTGCTGCTAAGCACCGTCTGCATCCTAGTATATATTTTAACTAGAAAATGAAATTTAGAGTGAGAAGTTCTCACCTAAAAGCTAAACCAAATGCCGCGACTCTTCTTATGTAGAAATCTTCGTCGTGCTCGCCTTTTGTCAATTTCGTTGTCCGTAGCCACTACATATATAAAAATCACATTTTTATATTGTTGCTATGCATATAAAAATTCTATTTTTATAATCACTCTATATGGATAAAAATCACATTTTTATATTGCTACTATATAGATAAAAATTCTATTTTTACAATGGTGTTCATATAATAAAGATTATATTTTTATATCGTCGCTATAAAAATCACATTTTTATTTCAACATATATATAATAAAAATCAGATTTTTATTTCGCTACATATATAAAGATCAAATTTTTTCTATCTATATATTATAAAAATCATATTTTTATTCTTCTCATTATATAAAAATCATATTTTTACATACTTCATTCGTCAAAAACCATAGAAGCTTTAAAGCGGAGAAAACTCACTTTTTTTCCAACGCCCGGATTCGCTGTTCTGATTCCAAAATTTGCAAACGAGCATCAATCTTCACACCATCTTTGTTTCTAGCTTAAACTCGCCATTTCGGACAACTTTCGCCTAGTGGTCTTCCTCTCGAAAATGTGCCATTTTGCCGGAAATCGTGAAAAGACAGCATTTTGACAATGTTTGAACAGCAGATTTTGGACGCGTTTTCCCAACAACTCCGCAATGCAAAATGGGACTATATCATATATCAAATCGAAGAGAAAATCGTGCTCTTCGACTTTGGTTTTGAGGAACTTTGGCTAGAAACGCATGGTTTGGGAGTTATTCGCGAAATAGTGACAAGGTGTTTTGTGCAAAACGGGAAATTAGTGAAAAATGTGATTTTTGAGGAGGAGGGGCCCACGGCCGGAATTAGGGGGCCTGAGGGGGGCACCGGACCTGATGGGAGGTGGGGAGGTGGCTAAGGGCCAGCGGCGGTGGTGGTGGGGCCCGTCGTGGTGGTGGTGGCTCCTAGGGTTTAGGTTTGTGAAGGGAGAGAGAGAAAGAGAAGAGGAGGATGTAACAACACGTATTTTTGAATAACATGTTATAACACAAATCAAGGCAGAATTAAACGGTAAAATCTGAATCAAGGGAAACGGGCTGTGCCATTGCGTTCGTCTTGGAAAAATACGCGAAATAGAGTCCGAGTTTTCGAAAATCGGAGTCCGTATGACCAAGATATGGCCTCGTGAAGTTTCACGAAAAATTCAAATTCAAAACAGATTCAAAAATTTCAATTTTCAGAAGTGGCGGGAAAATTCCCGCCAGACCCAGGGGGGTCGACCTGGGGGTCGACTAGGGAGTCGACCTCCCCCCCTAGGTCGACTGGGGAGTCGACCCCAGGGTCGACCTGGGGGTCGATCTGCCTGGTCGGCCCAGGCAACCTGGTGCACCCATCTTTGCTGTTTTGACCTATTTTGGAGGCTTGTGGCGGGATTTGATGGCTTGGATTGAATCTAGGGTTAATCATATGGCTAATACTATCCTAATCTTCTATAAAAAGGACCTAACACCTAGCCTAAATCATCATTATTCATTCCTATAACTAAACTATGCCAACATGATTCTTGATCATGGCCTCCATCTTCATATCATGGCCTCCATCCTCTTCATGAAAGTTTGAGTGCTCAAATCAAGTAAAAGAGCCCTCTTTCTTCCTTAAAGAATCCATCTTTCTTCATAGCAAATCAAAGAAGCATCTTATTCTCTCAAAGCTTGGATTGGATCTTATTTTATTTGCGGATTTGCTAGTGGCTTCGTCTCAATCTTTATATATATTAATTCTAGTCTTCATAGCATTGTAAGCCCTATACTACTCTTAGATTCTAACTATGAAGTTAAATGGGATATGTTACAAGTTGAGTTTGGGCCTAAGTATGATATATGCTTTGATCTTATCATGTTATGCATGAGTATATTCTATGCATATTTGAAAACCTATCACTTTGACCTTGTGGGCTAAAAGCTTCAAGCTTTATATTAAAGGTTGCATTTTGGCAACATGGAAGTTATCATATCCCTTATGATAACTTGCATGTGAGGCTAAATGCGAACTTCTAGCAACTTCTACATGTCATTTATCACCATGTATCACTTATATGCTAAGTTTGGTTTTATGCATACTTTTGAAGCCTAATAATGCTATATGCGAACTTTTAGCCATCATCTTATGTTCTTCATAATCATGCTTCACCTATTTGCTTAAGTTGATATTATGCATGTTTTGAGGCCTATGGCGTAATATGAAAGCTTATGAACCTATTTATGCCTCATATGCCACCATGTTTAACTTGTGGCCAAAGCACCCTTATGCTAGTATGCATGCTTGTGGCCAAATCACCCATATGCTAATTGATATGTATAAGGCCAAGTCACCTTTTATGCCATCATACATGTTGAGGCCATATGCTAGTATGTTGAATACCTTTGCCTCAAATATCACCATGTTTAACTTGTGATAGACTTTACCATCTTACACCCACCTTGTCATTCATTTGCGTTAATACGAATTTACGTGCGATGGGAATACGTCATGGGTAGTTGGGCAAACTTGAATAACATGAAAACATGACTCGAAAACATGACATGAAAGTTTGACATGTGTTTATGCTTGAAAACACGAATGTGGACATGACATGTAGAAAACATGAGAATGGCCAACTTGAGGTTGGGTTGAGTTTGTAGCATAAATCTACCCGGAACCGACCGGCTTAACTAGTGGCTACAAGCAATAGGACCCAATGTGAGTAGTTGGTCATGTCGCACTTAAAACCCGAGGTTAGACTAGGTTGTGGTGTAAAGCTACCCGGACCCGCCCGGCTTAACTAGTAACCACAACAAAGTCTAATGTGAGAGGTTGGGGTGCATTAAGTTAATTAATGCCACATGGTAGGGTTAAGTCATGGATTACTGAAATATACTTAACCAATTAAACATGATAGATTGGTAGGGTTAAGTCATGGACTACTTGAATATACTTAACCAATTAAACACGATGGATTGGTAGGGTTAAGTCATGAACTACTTGAATACACTTAACCAATTGAACACGATGTATTGATAGGGTTAAGTCATGAACTACTTGGACACACTTGACCGACTCAATACATGGTTAGGATAGGGTTAACCACACTTAACCCGCTTGAAACCCTAGTTGCGTGGTCCTTTTCAGCAGTAACCTTCTTGATAGTATCATAAGACCCTAGGACTAGGCTAGGGTGGGGCACGATTACTGGGCTGATTGTAAGAGACCAAAAGAGACGGCTGAATGATGCACCGGTTGTTCAGGTGGACCATGGTCGTGCACATTAAGTCCGGAGTTGAACACGGGCACCGGTAGGTTTAGACTGTGCATCCTGGAATTGTGTCTGAGGGTTACACCGTAGGGCCTGATACACCCTAGGGGTGGACCCTGCACAGTCAACTACATTACATGATTAAGCCGTATGACACCGATACACGACGAGTTAGGCTTATAGGGAGCCGATCGACTAGACCGTGTAGTTGGACCTTGATTTAGGTCACCTCATGATATTGGGACAAGCTTGGGCCAAGGGATCAATTCTTGTTTTTACTGGACATGTTGGAATGCTAGTACACCCGTGGTGCAAAACTTAACCTTGATTATGCGATGACACCTTTACCTATCTTGTTAGTTAATCATCATGCCAGTATGTTGTTATCCTTATGTTCATCTCAGCTTCTCATGCCAATTAACTTTATTAGTTTTTATACTAATAGCAGATAGGACTTACCACTCTTTTGACTGACCCGTTTTCTTTCGCCTCTTTTCTTCCGTTCCCCCCCTCAGGTTTACAGGGTGGGAACACTGGTACTTAGCTTGGATCTTTGGCTGCTTTTCTGGATAGCTCATGTACGGTTTGGACTTGAGTTCGCTATGGCTTTATTCTACTTTTGGGATAGTTACTTTATGTTTCTCTTTCAGTTTTCAGTTTACGTTCTAGACTTATGTTTTGTGGAAAATAATGACCAAGTACTTTGTTGTAACTTAACTCTGGTTTTGAAATGTTAGTTTTATCCGCTGCTTTACTACTCTGTTTTACTTATATGTTCTGTCTTGTGATATCTGCATCCATGTTTACCTCGTTTAACGCCCCTCCAAAGCTAGTGTCCTTGCAAGAGTGGCATTGGCGGAGGTGGGGTGTTACAGAGGAGGAGGAGGGTGTTCGGAGGGAGGTGGCGGTGCTGGTGGACGCCGGCGGTGGCCGAGGTAGGGGCGGCAGCGACGGGGAGGGTGGAGGTGCCCATTAAAGAGGAAAATGCAAAAAGGAGGAAGGAGGAAATTATGAAGAAGGAATTGGAGGAAAAGTGATTATATGCTAGTTTCTTGCCTGTCGTCCGAACGCCGACGATATCCAATTGCCGCGGATTTCGGACACGACATAGTAGACGTGAAGTCGAGTCCAACAAAATAAGTTTCGTCGAATTCCGAGTTCGTTTGACCGTCCTTTAAAATTCTCAAAAATGCTCAGATAAGCTCTAAAAATGCGATTTTGGCACACCATTTCTTCTCGCACGCTCACATGCTAACCCTAAAAATCATGCCCTTTTGGATTTAACCATTATTAGACGATACGAATCCGGAAAAAAAAAACGAAATTGAATTCTGAGGTCGTATCAATAATGTTCATTTGTAAAGTGACTGTCTATTTTACTCTGAACTGTTTTAGCTCGCACGACCACATACTGACTCCGTTCGACGCGCCCTTTGGAACTCAACAATAATTTATCATTATGAATCCAAAAAAATTTATCTCGTCGAATTCTGAGCTCATATGCAAAATTTCACTTTTTAAGGGCTATGTATTGCTAACCGAAAAGCTCCTGCCAATTGCCACTATTCCGGATATCGAAATATATCGAAGCTTATACTTTTCGGAGTTCTAAACGACATTTTGAACTCAATGGAAGTGGTTTCGAGTCCAAATTCATCCATATGCAAAATATGACTTTTTAGGCCATGTACAATTTCCATAGCGACTATTCTGAATTTTCAACTGGGCATAACTATTGATTCCCGCAATGAAATTTTGATTTTTCGGATTCGTTGGAAAGATATTCTCAATTAGATTCTAATATTTTTGGTTTCGCCAAAATCCGGCTTATTTTGAATCCTGTACATTCATTTGAATTTTGAAATCGAATTATCGAACTACCGCGCCATTTTCAATTCCTTTTATAATTATAAATAATTATTTATATCCTAACGACGATCTATATGAATATATACGTTCTAATTCTATTCAAAATAAATTTTTCGTCGATATTATTTAAATTAATTCATTTTAAATAATCAAAATTCATTAAAATTGTCAAAATAAAAAAATTTTAAATTGGCTCAGAATTTCCGGGTTGTTACAATCTCCCCCACTTAAAACTTTTCGTCCTCGAAAAGGAATGAAACTGAAAGTTGTTTTACAAATCAACTCAACTTCCATTGTTTTCTTTACGGCTTAAGTTCTTCAACTTTTTAGTTTCTAAGAACTTTCAAATTTTTCAATAATTTGGCAAACACCCTTAATTTTCGAAAAATTTCGCCATAACCTCCTTTGTACGGGGAGGGGTTTGGAAATTTATTGGGCCGTATTAGTTACCCAATAAATCCTATAAAGCATACACATATTTATAGTGATATATTCTGGTGTTTACAGGGGAGCGTGTATAGATAATAACTCCAGAGAATAAATTCTCATCACCCTGTCCAAGCCTGAGGGAGTGTGTAATTTAATTGCTCCAGAGAATAAATTCTCGTCACCTCGTCCCGTGTGAGAAATAAATAATCCATGTTCCGTATCTAATAAATAGAGAGACGTGATTATTGTCAACTCCAGACCCGTGTGGGGTTTTTATTATTCTGGCAATTTACCGTTACATTTTATATAGTTCATATCAGTCATCAGTTCAACCTGTAATATATAGTCATCGCCATACAAGCCTCTCGCTCGTATGGTAAATCTTCAACCTCGTCACACAAGCTCTAAATGCTTATGTGGTATATGATGAAGTATGCCTATCTTCAAGAAGTATGCCATGTAGTGTAGTGCAAAATTAATTGTTACTATCCTATGACGACGTTTATTATTACACACAGAATAACTAGCACTCCGCATCCAATGACATTCACAGGAGTTGATATAATAATAAAATTGCGCATCCAACTCATTAAGGTTTACCTATTTGTCGGGCACGCAATTAAATTCTTTACTCAACAGCTAATCCATACACCTGTTCAATGTAAGTACATGTACATGCATGCAAATGCGATAAATTTTCGATACAATTCACTATTTGATACAATTTAGTTATAGGTTCAACTTCTAATTAATCAAATACTAATCAAACAACACAACCATCAATCAATTAGTGGATTAACGTTTCAAATTCATAATTTTGATATATATACAGAAAATCATGTTTTTGATGCCAAACCACAACAATAAACCTATCTAGTTAAATTTTGGTTCTCACACCAGTCTAATGGAAATATATAGATATCACACCTTCGTCACTCGAAAATAAATGCTGATGATGTTTCGAACCACCATCAGAACATCTGCGGACTACTAGAGTGCGATTCTATATCTATCCAGTATATTAAAACTTCGAATATACGTTCATGACGCATATATGCAAAATCTTTATATACTCGATTTTCCAAATTCAATACAAATAAAATACTCAAATACGTATAAACCGATTTAAATTTCAAAACAAAATTGTTTTCATTTGAAATATATATACTCTCTGCACTCGTTCTAGGATACTACTGATCCTATCTCTATCGAGTTATTCTAATTGGATATTACTAATCCAATATCTGGTGAATTCTTTCGTATCGTTCTAATGTATCTTGTTCTCGAGCTCTGTAAACCAAAGCTCTGATACCAACTGTGATAACCCGTAACTTCACCGGTAAGGAAAGCCTGGATTACCTTGAGAACACGACAAAGTAGAACGCAAATGGAAGAACATTTCATTGTTTATTACAACAATTCCATCAGAATATAAGAATATAGAGAGTATAATTGAATAAATTACATTCGATAAATATCAGAGATTACAATAAATTGCATAGCAGCGGAAAATAATACAAAGCACAACTGAAGGTGATATACGGATACAGAGCTTTCCGGATATCATTCCAGCTATAGACCAGTATCCTGTGAATATAAATCTGCAAAACCAAAACTACTAGTTGCCCGTGTCGAAAATAAGGGCACCCAGAGTTTAGGTTAAAACAATAAACTCCAGGTCAGTCATGTGACTGGTGTGAGAACTAAAACAGTTATTAAAACTTTATTTTAAAAGAGAGTAATTCAAGGGACCACGCCGTATAACACGGAACGGGTTTCCTCCCAAGAATACCAGTGCATATCAATAAACAACGCAATGCTTTTTCGAAAAACGAAGCTATTATAAGACCCAGGTCCCATCACACAATGCAACACAAGCCGGAGGATAGGGTTTTCCCTTATAATAGCCAAACATGCTTGGTACGTTTAAAACAAATCATTTGATACTATTATTGGTGTATAGTGTCAAAACAATTGCAATCATAAATATCAATCATAGACGGCATGGGTACCATATATCATGTCGCCATACTAGTTCTACAATTAAAACCGCAATATCATGTATTGGAAATTGGATTTCCGTCATGAGTCGAGGCAAGGGGCAAGCTCCTCTCCGATTTGAGACACTCTAGCAAATGCCTCAGGACTACACACTCTGGGCAACCCTTGGATCTTCAGGGCCGGTCCACACTTACATTAGTGGATTAGTATTCCTAAACACACGTTTCCCGGTCCTTACAGACCTAAAATCGAGGCGCCTCGCATCCAACAATCACATAGGTGAAAAGTATATAAATGTCAGGGCTGGTAAGTCACTGACACCACCAAAGCTAGAAAGAAACGTCGTGCCCTCCCTGCAGTCACTATCCCGTTTTTGACTCATACCGAGTTGTGAGGCTCGCGAATTCACGCTATACACAAAGCTATGCCACGTAGGTCGTGCTTTGATCATTAACCACAAGACTCTGCTTTTCAACAAAAGCCTTGATCATTGCATCTCAGCGTTCCACACAGGCAATTCATGATATGCTATTGATATCTATCGATATATAACCTTTGAGCTCGTACGTCTCAGAGAAGGGCGTTAAGCAAGAGAATAAATTCTCCGCCGCCAAACAGATATATATTTAACATAAATCAATCAACACAGAATAAAATCCAATGTCAGACACACAACCCATTTACAAGTTCGTTCTGGGTCTGAACGAAACATGAGGCACTTTCCTCGCATATCCATCGATCTCCAAGTATGTCTGGACGATCACCAACTGATTCTCTCCTCTTGGGTGTACAGCCCAATCAAGATCATCAGTAATCACCCAAACGATATGAAGACTTCCGGTCTTCAACCACCATCTTCATCTTCGACATATCGTCGAATCAGTTATTCAGAATGGGTATAAACCCGACCTTTCTGAATAACCCGCGTATATAGTAAACAATTGTTACACAAACACAATATACGCCTCATTCCAATTCAGCAGTCGCTAACCGTAAATTCCCAATCCTAACTTATTTATCCCATGAAGCAAAACTGGTAATACTCCATATCTAACACCACGGTGTTATCGGTAAAATTAATTACCATTTCACATTCAAATCTAATTAAAGATTTAACTATCGCTTTGCAACAAAACTGGTAATACTCCATTCTCGATCACTTTCCAAATTTGATGATTTAAATTATCAATTCACATTTTAATCTACTTACAGACTCAATAAAATTCCTTTTACTGGGTTAAAGAACTAATGTCATTTAAAACACAGTTCACGATAAACCCAAATCACATTCTATTTATTATCGGGTTAAAGAACAAGTGTTATTTAAAACACCATTCACGATAAACCCACAAATCAATTCTAATTCAATTCCAATTAAATATATTAGAAATTCTGGTTGTTTAAAACCCATTTCAAATCCAATTTATTTATTTAAAAATAATTGGGTTTTAATTTTAGTTCGAAACTAGTTCATTTCAATAAAAATCTATTTTTATCTTTATAAATGTGGGATCTTTCATCCCAGTTCTTCACAAATCATTTCTTATGATTTTACACAAATTATTGATATTTTTGATAATTTTATCAAGGCCCGTACAGTCGATTTTCAATAACGGCCATCGAACTGCACTTACCGCGACCCTTTCCAAATTTGATTTGGACATAGTTCCAAATCCAATCGTTAGATTTCAAATTTCTAATATTCGTCAGAAAGCTCTTTTCGATACGAACCCAACGGTTCCGGTTTTAGGAGAATCCGACGGTCGGATCTCCCGTAATGTTCATTCGAAGTCAATGGTCGAAATTCACGAACCGCCGCAGCGTGGCGCGTTCTATTCAGGCCATTATATATATATATATATAATATATATACGATATATATTTCATCGATTTCCTTTTAAAACATATTTTATAATTCGTTTTAAATTCGTTTTCGAAACGATTTCAACTTCATATTCAATTTCGAATCCAATTGAATATTCCACATCATCGATATGCAAATGATAATATTTTCAAAACGTTATATTTTGAAATCACTTCTTTTCTATATTCCTTATAAAAACGAATATAATCGATATAAATATCGTTCGCGTTAAAATGACGCATCTCTAATCAACACGGCTTTATATTTTTCAATAACTTCGTTATTCTATTCAACAAATGAATATTTATTCTATTCAACACATGAATCTATATTTCTTTCAACACATGACTAATCTCAACAAATGAGTACTGTCAACACGTGACTATTTTTGTTATTTAATATATTTTATAAAATTATGATTTCCATCGTTAAATTTTTTTATCAAACTCTAACCGTAAATTAGTAAGAGAGCAATTCTCTAAATATTAACCCCGAAGGCCGAAACCAACATTAGATCAATATCCAGGAGACCACTCACCTTATCTATTTTCCATTTAGTTTCAAATTTTATATATGATAAAGATGTAAATTTTATTGTTAAAATATTTCGTTCAACACATGACTAATCTCAACGAACGAGTACTGTCAACACATGAACCTTTATTTTATAATATTCTTTATTTTCCTAATTGGAATGAGGCCCAATCAATTACCATATAATGTTAATTATATGGATTCCATACAACACATGTATATAATAGCAACGATAATTAATCAACCATCATCCAAAGTGCACCACACAACTGCATAAGCATTAAATATAAATATCTAACGCTTATAACAGTCTGTCAATCAATCGATCGACATACAACTAATTATTGGGATTAGTGTATGTCATATATCATCCCAATACCCGTGAGGGGTTTCAAACAATTAAACACAGATTTTATTTGTGCAGTTGGGCGATGTGTATAATTTATCGTCCCAATCAATGTCAGTCAAATCAGTGTACATAAACAAACCGTTCGATTTGTAAATGAATATTTATTTTATTCACATTCTCGTTAAAAAATATTTTTTAACGACCAAAATACTTTATTCAACCTATGAATATTCTATTCGGTTTATTTATTCAATAAAATGATATTTTTATTTTTCTAACATATTTTAGAAAATTTCGGCGGTATAACGGCACGATACTAGAAACGGGACAAGGCCTAGCCTTATCCCCGGTCTAGTAATGGCCCACGCCATACACATACCAATTTAAATCAATTCCATTTCACCCAAACAACCACATTCAAACCAATAATCTAACCAACTACACAACCAAACAAACAAATCAAACAAGCAAACAAGTCATCCATGGTCTGTGGATGACGGGTGTCGGGTGCTGCTAAGCACCGTCTGCATCCTAATATATATTTTAACTAGAAAATGAAATTTAGAGTAAGAAGTTCTCACCTAAAAGCTAAACCAAACGCCGCGGCTCTTCTTATGTAGAAATCTTCGCCGTGCTCGCCTTTTGTTAATTTCGTTGTCCGTAGCCACTACATATATAAAAATCACATTTTTATATTGTTGCTATGCATATAAATTTTTTTATTTTTATAATCACTCTATATGGATAAAAATCACATTTTTATATTGCTATTATATAGATAATAATTCTATTTTTACAACGGTGTTCATATAATAAAGATTATACTTTTATATCGTCGCTATAAAAATCACATTTTTATTTCAGCATATATATAATAAAAATCAGATTTTTATTTCGCTACATATATAAAGATCAAATTTTTTCTATCTATATATTATAAAAATCATATTTTTATCCTTCTCATTATATAAAAATCATATTTTTACATACTTCATTCGTCAAAAACCATAGAAGCTTTAAAGCGGAGAAAACTCACTTTTTTTCTAACGCCCGGATTCGCTGTTCTGGTTCCAAAATTTGCAAACGAGCTTCAATCTTCACACCATTTTTTTTCTAGCTTAAACTCGCCATTTCGGACAACTTTCGCCTAGTGGTCTTCCTCCCGAAAATGTGCCACTTCGCCGGAAATCGCGAAAAGACAGCATTTTGACATTGTTTGAACAGCAGACTTTGGACGCGTTTTCCCGACAACTACGCAATGCAAAATGGGTCTATCATATACCAAATCGAAGAGAAAATTGTGCTCTTCGACTTTGGTTTTGAGGAACTTTGGCTAGAAACGCACGGTTTGGGAGTTATTCGCGAAATAGTGACAGGGTGTTTTGTGCAAAATGGGAAATTAGTGAAAAATGTGATTTTTGAGTAGGAGGGGCCCACAGCCGGAATTAGGGGGCCTGAGGGGGGCGCCGGACCTGATGGGAGGTGGCTAAGGGCCAGCGGCGGTGGTGGTGGGGCCCGTGGTGGTGGTGGTGGCTCCTAGGGTTTAGGTTTGTGAAGGGAGAGAGAGAAAGAGAAGAGGAGGAGGGTGGTCGGAGGGAGGTGGCGGTGCTGGTGGACGCCGGCGGTGGCTGAGGTAGGGGCGGCAACGATGGGGAGGGTGCAGGTGCCCATTAAAGAGGAAAATGCAAAAAGGAGGAAGGAGGAAATTATGAAGAAGGAATTGGAGGAAAAGTGATTATATGTTAGTTTCTCGCCTATCGTCCGAACGCCGACGATATCCAATTGCTGCGGATTTCGAACACGACATAGTAGATGTGAAGACGAGTCCAACAAAATAAGTTTCGTCGAATTCCGAGTTCGTTTGACCGTCCTTTAAAATTCTCAAAAATGCTCAGATAAGCTCTAAAAATGCGATTTTGGCACATCATTTCTTCTCGCACGCTCACATGCTAACCCTAAAAATAATGCCCTTTTGGATTTAACCATTATTAGACAATACGAATCCGGAAAAAAAACGAAATCGAATTCTGAGGTCGTATCAATAATGTTCCTTTGTAAAATGACTGTCTGTTTTACTCTGAACTGTTTTAGCTCGCACGGCCACATATTGACTCCGTTCGACGCGCCCTTTGGGACTCAACAATAATTTGTCATTATGAATTCAGAAAAAATTGTCTCGTCGAATTTTGAGCTCATATGCAAAATTCACTTTTTAAGGGCTATGTATTGCTAACCGAAAAGCTCCTGCCAATTGCCACTATTCTGGATATCGGAATATATCAAAGCTTATACTTTTCGGAGTTCTAAATGGCATTTTGAACTCAATGGAAGTGGTTTCGAGTCCAAATTCATCCGTATGCAAAATATGACTTTCTGGGCCATGTACAATTTCCATAGCGACTATTCTGAATTTTCAACTGAGCATAACTTTTGATTCCCGCTATGAAATTTTAATTTTTCGGATTCGTTGGAAAGATATTCTCAATTAGATTCTAATATTTTTGGTTTCGCCAAAATCCGGCTTATTTTGAATCCTGTACATTCATTTGAATTTTGAAATCGAATTATCGAACTACCGCGCCATTTTCAATTCCTTTTATAATTATAAATAATTATTTATATCCTAACGACGATCTATATGAATATATACGTTCTAATTCTATTCAAAATAAATTTCTCGTCGATATTATTTAAATTAATTCATTTTATATAATCAAAATTCATTAAAATTGTCAAAATAATTTTTTTTAAATTGGCTCAGAATTTCCGGGTTGTTACAAAAATGAAAGCAGATGGTTCTATCGACAAATATAAAGCCATATTATTAGCCAAAGGATATCGTCAAAAAGAAGGTGTAGACTTCTTTGATACATATTCACCCGTTACACGAATAACCTCAGTAAGAATGTTAATAGCAATTGCATCCATCTATAATCTAGAGATTCATCAGATGGATGTAAAGACGGCGTTCTTAAATGGAGATCTCGATGAGAAAATCTACATGGAGCAACCCGAAGGTTTTATATCCAAGGGAAATAAAAATAAAGTCTGTAAATTGGTAAAATCGTTATACAGACTCAAACAAGCTCCAAAACAATGGCACGAAAAATTTGATAGTGTCATGATGCAAAATGGTTTTCGTATAAATGAATGTGATAAATGTGTTTATTATAAACATATTGGACAGTCATATGTCATGATTTGCTTATATGTGGATGATATGTTAATCTTTGGTCCTAATGTAAAAGGTATAGAGACCATAAAGAAAATGCTGATCAATAATTTCAATATGAAAGATTTAGGAGTCGCAGATGTTATTTTGGGAATCAAAATAATTAGAACCTATAATGGAATTGAATTATCTCGGTCACATTATGTAGACAAAGTGATTGAAAGATTTCAAAATCTTGGGATTAAAGGAGTAAGAACACCTTTTAATCCGTCAGAAGTACTGCATAAAAACACTAATGAGAGTGTCATGCAACTGGAATACTCTCGTGTAATAGGATGTCTAATGTATCTTATGAACTGCACGAGACCAGATATAGCTTATGCAGTAAGTCGACTAAGCAGGTATATAAGTAATCCAGGAAAGGAACACTGGAAAGTACTAATGAGAGTGCTTGGATACTTAAAGAATACCAAAAATTATTCTTTGCATTACGGAAAATATCCACCATATTAGAAGGATATAGTGATGCAAACTAGATTGCCGATTCAGAGGAATCAAAATCCACAAGTGGTTATGTTTTTACTCTAGCAGGAGCAGCAGTGTCGTGGAAATCTACTAAGCAAACATGCATAGCTCGATCAATGATGGAATCCAACTTTATTGCTTTAGATAAAGCAGGTGAAGAAACAGAATGTCTTCGTCACTTCTTAGAAGATATTCCACTTTGGCCTAAACCTATAACGGCCATATGTATTCACTACAACAATCAAGCAGCGCTAAGTAGAGCGAAAAACTTTGTGTATAATGGCAAATCTCGAAACATTCGTTGACGCCATAACACAATTAGGCAGTTACTCTCAAATGGAACTATCTACATTGATTATGTAAGAACCAATGATAACCAAGCGGATCCATTTACAAACGGGTCGGGTTTGGGTTTGGTAAGAAATCTTATTTTTGCTATGAAAAATGTCACCCTTCTCTGGTTTGTTTTTTGAATGGACGCAGCAATAAAATAGGTGCGACCCAACAAGAGAAGCAAACGGGTGCGACCCTCATAGAGTGAACGAATGCAACACGTTAATACTCGTTACCATTTGAATTCAAACAGTAACGGGTATTTTCCAAACGGGCGCGATGCAGACAGATGCATCAGTTCAAACAGACGCGAGTAGGATTATATAAACTGATCGATCCTGATCAAATCGATATAGTTTTAAAAATTAATTCCTTTCTCATTTCCGCCTGTTTTCTGCTCTTTCTCTGCCGCCATTAACGAGAAATACTGAGTGACATACTCATCACAATTCCATGTAGCAGTGTCTGTTGTATCCTGGGAGGCTGAAAATAAATTCTTAAGGAAACTGTATTTATAGGCCTCAGACGAACTCGGTTAGACCTCAATTTTTTGCAGTTTAACCTTTTTCCTGTATAACAGTTACTACTGTATACTGTGTTCATACTATATCAATACTTAACTGTTGCTTATTGTATGCTCTGATATTCATTCTACAAACTTGTGATAGAATTTTGTATTGTTGCGAATTCTATTTTGGTCTAAAAAGATTAACACTCTCAACCATAGTCATTTTCCATTTTAAACTCCTTTGTTTGTTGCTTTTTAGATCATTTTGGTTGCATGTTTAAGAAAAGTTCATCAAGTTGATTTTGGGCTTTTCCGTTTTGTTGATTTTTCTTTGGTTTTTTCCAAAGCCAGGCATTTTATTGAAAAACATTGAATTGTTGTTTTCAATGCTTTTGATCTTCAAATATAGGATATAGGTAATTTGCAAAGAACGTTGGGTAAAATGAGTGAAAAGAACGTTTCAAATAGAATAACCTAGTTCTGTAAGTTTTTTAGTTTGACATATGATTGTTTAAATGTTTATTTGATTCTTGATTAATCTTGCAATTGAAAAATTATGTAAAATGAAAATGCTAAATGTATTCCATTAATATGCAATCTATGCTTGCACTATATACCATTTGATTATTGAAGACGATTAAACCTCTATTTTTCATATAAAATGATATAAATAGAAGTTCAAAGCCATGTTATTATTTTGTTGTTTTGGTGTCTTCATCGTAAGTTGCACTTCTAAGATGTAAGGCACTTGAAAATTCGAAGCTTATTTCTATGGAAACTTATTTCATTGTGTAACTAAATGTTATGTTATATCAAGATAAATGGAACAAGTTATTAAATTTTTAAAGCTATATTTTTGTGCATTGATGTTGTCGTTTTATCTTGCATTTTTACAGTGCAAGCCCATTACAAAGCCACATTATTGTCCATCATTATTGTTATTGTTATTAACCAAAATATTTTACATAGGAACAACATTTTGTTAAATGTTCAATTACGTTTACCAAGGTAAAACTAGTTCTTTTTGTCATTTTCCATGCATTTTGTACAGTTCTGACCATGTAAAAGTTTGAGTTTTGATTTTCCTTAAAAATAACTTCTGAATAGTGATGTATTTTATTATATAAATGATATAAAGAACTTAACATTTAAAATGTTCATTTGTGAAATTTTAGTGGTTTAATTGTATTTTGCATTTCAAACTAGGTAAAGATATATTTCAGTTTTCATGATGAACTTGATTTCAGTGATGTAGACCTGGTCTATGGTCCATGATAGTATGATGATGAATCTCTAGTGTGAAATTTTCTGAAAGTTCAATGTGGATTGCTGCATGTTTTAATAGAATGAAATTCGGTAAAATACACTTAACATTTTGTTACCTTAAATTCTCAAATTTACTAGAGTGCTAGAACAATTGGCCTACAAGCAACATGGAAAGACAGATGTAAAGTCATATGATCAGAGGTAATCAAAGGGGCGTGATTCTATATTGGCATACAATATATTTGAAGTTACGAATTATTTTTTTTTAAAAATAGTGGAACAACAATAAAAACTTATAAATTGTAAGAAAGACGTAGTTGAATAGATGTAAACATTATGTTCTTGTACACTGATTGATTCTAACTAGCGGTGGAAATAAAAATGGAATTAAGGAAGTGAATTGAAGTCTGCGAATTTGGTTAAGGATTATTGGTTGTGGGCTATTTGTAGGGTTTAAGGCTGTAAGGAGTATAGGATTTTCGTTTAGTGTAAATGGAATAGTGTTTTGGGTATAGTCAGTTGTAGATGGGCCCACCTACTATGATAAATAGACGACTTTTCGTTATTTGATCTCTCATTCATGTTCAAGCTTGATACCATATCCTCTTTTGTTTATGGAATATTTTTCATTTTTACTCTTCAATCATACAACTACTTTTATCTTTAAACACAAACTTTATTTACTGATGTATCTTTCACTAGCTTTTTAATTGACTTCCTTTAATATATATATATGTATGTATGTATGTGTGTGTGTGCGTGTGTGTGCTTGTGTGTGTGGCGTTTCTTGCATTTGCACATGGATCGTAATCGGATGCACAATGTAAAACGTAGCAATGAAGAGTTCTTAAAAAAATTGAAGAGTTCATCAACTGCGCATTGAATGATCAATTAAGATAAGGGAAAGAAACCATTTTTTGTCCTTATAGACATTGCAAAAATAGGGGGAGTTTCCATAACATAGATGAAATTAGGAATCATATAATTCGTTATGGGTTTAAATCAAAACTATACGTGATGGATATGGCATGGTGAAAGAATATCTAGTAGAGCTCATTCTAGCAATCATGAGAATGATGAGAACGATAAAAAAGATAACATGAACAATGAGGTGAATGATGAATATGATGAAAATGACCATATTCAGGAGATGTTTCATGATGTTGAAAATCAATCGATGGAAGAGCCAAAGTTGTTTGAAAAAATGTCAGCTAATATGTAACACCCCGTAATTTTAAAGAAAACTATAATGATAAACTAAATAATACTTAATTAAATATTGGGAACTAAGGGAAACAAACTGTACTATTGCGTTCATCTCGGAGTTCTGTTTGAGATAGACTCCGAGTTTGCGTAAAACGGACATCGTATGAAGAAGATATTAAGGTTTGAAGTTTGTATACATATAAGTAAAATATATAAACAAAACCAATCCAGAATTCAAAACAAATCAAAATTGAAGAGCAGGAAGGCACGCAGGAATTTGACCCGTTAGGGGTCGACACATACCCCATGGGTGTCGACCAACACAAGGGGGTGTCGACACCCCCCCCCCCAGATCCATCTAGATTCTTAAACTGAACCTGGACTTGTTTCTGAACGAGATTCGTTGGCGGTAGGCTACAAATAGGACAACATTTCTATTGTTTTATTCACCCAAAACAATGGAGACAACGAGATGCTGCCTCAGCTTGGATTGAACTAGCCTATTTATCTTCAACAACAGCTTATACGTATACAAGAATCTCTGCTACAACATCAACATACTTTTCTCAGTTCTTTAGATTCATTCTCTGTGAGTTCATGTTGCTTTTTGATATAAATATTTAACAAGTAATCTTGTCATGGTAATGAACCGGATCTAAAACTTATGCCTGTTAAGATGTTGAATAATATTTAAAAAAATCTGTTATAATGACATGAAATTTGCTATACATCAATTTTGTTCAGTTATTTCTATATGCATATTTTTGTTCTTCTTTCCCTCTCATTCCTTTTTTATTTTTACAGTCGGGATACCTTCGAGCCTTGGCCGATATCGCTGAAATATGCGTACGAACGAATTTGGGTTTAATTGGGAATGATTGGGAATGGTAATTTAGGGGCATAACCTGTACTAAGTATGGCTAAAGTTTGGGGCATAACTTATACTATGCAATATAACTGAAATATGAAGTGTATGAATATGGAAACATGTAGGCTTAATACAAAGATTAAGGGAACATGTAAATGGAACTGTATGTCACTTATGTATTCTGTTTGATCTGTTGGGGGTTAAGTGAACTTGTTAATCTGGTGGGGTTGTAGGGACACTATTAAACCGTGTAAAACTTAACCTATGTAAAGCCTAGTTAATTGGGGACGCAAGTCCAGGGGTTCTTGTGTCAATTGTTGTGTGGGACCCATTTTAGTCAGTAACCCATTATGGCATTAAAATAGGACCTCACACTAGGTAGGGGTCAGGGAACGCTTACTGAGACTAATTATAAGAGGTTCATTTGGGATGGGGTGTTCTGATGGCGCATTCCAACAGGGTCATGTGCATGCGTGGGTCCGGTCTATTTGTGAAAATAAGACGCCATAACACATGTAAATAGGTCTGTGTTCTTCTGGTGGTTGTCACTTTAGGAAGTAATACACCCTACTATGAGGTCAACAGAGGGTATTTACGTGGTAGGGAGCCGATCGAGGGGGCAGTAATTAGGGTACATCTAGTTCTGCTTAGGTACCTGTTATTTCTGTTTTGGGTAATACCCGTTATATTCTGTTTAGGTACATGTTATTCTGTTTGGGGGTAAGACCTGTTGCTAGAAGTACACCTAAGTTTACCATTTATGCTATGTTGGGTCATTCTTTTTATGTTAAGTAGTTGAAAAACACTTAATGCGATATACTAGTATTGGTGCAGAGAAAGTATTTGAGAAGCATAATTCACCATGTTTATACCTATTATATGCTGTTGTTATCTCTCATCCAGTTTATTTACCGTCTTGTTACTTTAATCTCTTTATATGCTAAAAGTCACTGGACTCGCCAGACTTTATGTCTGACCCGTTTTATTTCCTTTTCTCTCTCTCTTCCTCCCCCTCAGGTTCTCAGGGTGGGAATACTCAGGCTTGATTAGACTCTCTCTCTTGTTCTACTTGAAGTTGGATTTGCTTTGTTTTGCTTAGATGTATCACTTTGACTACCTGTCTACCTTATTATGGCTGTTTTTGGGGACTATGGATTTATATTTATGTACTCTGATGGTTTTAGTACAAGGCAGATACTTTAATTTGATGTAATTGGTTTTCAGTATTTCAGACTTATGTTGTAACTGGATTTTTGGACCATTCTAATTTTTTTTGGAAAATAAAGTATTATATTTCTGCTGCTATTTAATATCTGTCTTGTGTAATTTTGTGTTTGTTTACCTATAACGCTTCACGAAACTTAATGCATTCTGAAAAAGAGTGACATTAACGGACGTGGGGTGTCACATTTGGTAGCAGAGTTGAAGGTTACAAGATCGGATAAAAGATATTTTAAATCATTTTCAACAGGTTTCAAGAAGATAGTTTTATCAAAGAAAGATCTATTTTTGAAAAACATATTCCCCAAAGCCATATAAATATCTTTCGATCCTCTATTTGAGTCCCATTTCCTTTTCTTTTCAGCATGTTTGGGAAACCGAATATTCCCAAGGGTGTTCATATACCAGCACGGTTCCGTAGATATCTCGAGGTTATGGCACCTGCCTGAGGCCAAGCAAACACCCCTCCCCTAGTTGCAGCCGCTGTTCCTCCTCCTCGAGCGGATAATTTCTCTAAGACATGCAAGGACTTATGTGCTATGGGTGGAAAACCATTCCGCGGAACTGAAAGCTTTGTAGAAGCGAGAAATTGGCTTAAAGAGACAGAGGACTTGTTTGGGATTTTTTAGGTTGACGACCATAGGAAGATTCAGTTGGTCGCATGGAAGCTGAAAGGTGAGGCTTCATTCTGGTGGGAAGTGACGCAAGCAGAGCGTCTAGTAGATACTTTGGCTGATTTTCTCCAGAGGTTTGAGATGATGTTTCTCTCTCAGGCAGAAGAGAGTATGCATATGGAGAGGTTTCTGGAACTTAAGCAAGGAGGCATGTCAGTCAAAGAGTATGTCAATAAGTTCAACCAGTTGGCAAGGTTTGGTTTAGAGCTGGTAAATCCTCCGTAAAGAAAGCCTTGAGGATCACAAGAGGATTGAATGAACCCCTCCATGGACTGGCTATGTCTCATATTCCAATGGGAGCAACTTTCGAGAAGCTCGCTGATATGGCATTGATGAACGAAGAAGAGACATGCTAAAAGAAAGAGGCAAAGACTGATGACACACAAAACAAGAAGATCTGGCCCAAGAAAAAACAACAAAAGAAAGATGGAAAGAATGACAAAGCTCAGAATAAGAAGAAATGTCTTGGTTGTGGAGGCTTGGGTCATGTGATCAAGAATTGCAGAAAGAGGAAAAATTCTTGTTACAACTGCGGTGAAACTAGACACTATAGTAGGGAATGTCCAAAGTAACAAGGATAGGGGCAGAGGGCAGGACCCCCTGGAGGTCAAGTGTATGTTCTTGAGGCTATCAGACCGGACAGAGGTAGGAAAGTTTCTGTTGAAGGTTTTATTTCTCTTTCTGATCATCCAGTTAGGACTCTTTTTGATTCTAGCGCTTCTCTCTCTTTTATATTCGATTCTGTGGTTGAGTCTCTGCACCTTAGTACTAGTATTGTTTTTGATCCCGTTGTTGTCTCAAACCCCATTGGTGGCACAGCTCATTTGTCTATGATTTGTTGGGGTTTGAAGATATCTGCGTTAGGCGTCGAGTTTGAGTGCGACACATGCTTGGTTTCATGGGCTACAGTTTGATTTTAGGGATGGATTGGCTAGTCATGTATAGTGCCATTTAGACTATGAAAGGAGGGTCATTAGACTTTTTACTTGCCATGGGAGGACTCCCGAGATTTCTTGTGACCTTAAGGGGTCTATCATGCTTAATTTCCTAGAATCGCTTGATAATTCTGTAGATTATTTGCAATCTGTACCGGTAGTCTGTGATTATCCTGATGTTTTTGAGGAGGTTCGCGGTTTACCTCCGAGGCACGAGATTGATTTCCGTATATACTTGGTGGACAATGCAAAGCTAGTTGCATTGCCTGTGCGCCACATGGCTCCTAGGGAAAGGAGGGAGATCAACGAGCAAGTAGGGGAGTTACTTAAGAAGGGGTTTATTAAGCGAAGCATATCGGAATGGGGTGCTCCAATCGTTTTCACAACTAAGGCGGATGGCTCGCTTCACTTATGTGTGGATTACATGGAGTTGAACAAGCTGACTAAGAAGAATATGCACCCACTCCCAAGGATTGATGATCAGTTTGACCATCTTGTAGGTGCACCTATTTTTTCGCAGTTAGATTTGTTTAAGGGATTTCATCAGTTGAGAGTGGCCGAGGACATTATAGATAAGACTGCTTTCAGAACTCCATATGGTTTCTTTGAGTGGTTAGTCATGCCTTTTGAGTTGACTAATGCACCCGCATATTTTGTGGATCTGATGAGTAGGGTATTCATGGAGTTTCTGAATAAATTTGTTGTGGTCTTCGATGATGACATCTTGATTTTCTTGACGACTGAAGAAGAGCATGCCCTGCATTTAGGAGAGGTCTTGAAAACTCTGAGAACACACCAGCTTAAGGCGAAATTCTCCAAATGCCACTTTTGGAGAAAGGAAGTAAGATTTTAGGGCATGTGGTTTCCAAGGAAGGGGTAACGGTGGATCCCGCAAAAGTTGTTATAGTTCAAGATTGGAAAGCTCCAGAGAATGCAATGGAGGTGAGAAGTTTTCTGGGTTTAGAGGGCTACTATAGGAAGTTTATTAAAGACTTCGCAAGGATATCATCCCCACTACCAATTTGATGAAGAATAATATGACCTTTTATTGGAACATTGATTGTGAGGATGATTTTCAGCGATTAATGAGGGCGTTGACAACAGCCCCAGTTCTGACATTTCCTGATGGTAGCAAGGCGTTCACATTGTACACTGATGCATGTGGTATAGGACTTGGTGTCGTTTTTATGAAAGAGGGAAGGGTGGTATGCTATAGGAGTAGACAATTGAAGGTTAATGAGAAAAACTACCCCACTCATGATTTGGAATTGGCTGATATAGTGTTCGCACTTAAGTCTTGGCGACATTACCTACTTGGAGAGAGGTTCGAGTTATACATGGACCACAAATCTCTCAAGTATCTGTTCTTGTAGAAGGATCTCAATTTGAGACATCAAAAATGGATAAAGTTCCTAGCGTCCTATGACTTTGAGATTGCTTATACCCCTGGCAAGGGTAATGTGGTGGCAGACACATTGAGTAGGAAAAGGATGACCTTGAGTCCTCTATTCGTAGAGAGGCAGAGCTTGGATTATATATTGACCTTCAATTTTATGCCATATACGGATCTTACACTTGGTTTGTTAGCAACGTTGGAGGTGCGATCTACTCTTTTGGACCAGATAGGATCTTCATAGCGAGAGGACCCGCAGATAACAGGCATTTAGTATAGGCTTAACAGAGGAGAGACTTCTAGTCACCTTAGAAGATATTCCACGGATGATAAAGGGTGGTTACGAAGGAATGGAAGGCTTTATGTTCCCTGAGTTGGGAGTCTATTGAAGACAATCCTTGAGGAAGCCCATCATTCTAGAATGACTTTCCATCCGGGTGGCGATAAGATGTATAGATATATGAAGAGGTTTTCTTTTGGTCTGGGATGAAGAAAGATGTAGTGGAATTTGTAGCCCAGTGTTTGGTATGCCAGCAAGTTAAAGCTGAACAGAAAAAGCCTAGTGGGTTGCTGCACCCTATGGTGGTCCCACAGTGGAAGTGGGAGAGCGTCTCTATGAATTTTATTGATGGTTTACCTAGGTAAAGGAAGGGCAATACCAACATCTGGGTTATAGTAGACATGCTTACTAAGAGCGCCCATTTCATTCCAGTTAAGAGCAAGAGAACGACAACGTGGTTGGCATCATTTTATCTTCGTGAGATTATCCAACTACATGGAGTCCTTCCAGCATAGTGAGTGATTGTGATCACATCTTTACCAGTGAGTTCTGGTAGAGCTTGCAAGAGGCACTTTGTAATGACCCGGACTCTTAGGGGTTAATTTTAAAATATTTAATATGGATTTAAAAATTGAGTTAAGTAAATAAATCAATTTTTATAGGGAGTTATCGATTTAAAAATCAATTTCAATTTAATATTGAATTATCAGAATAAGAAAATGGATTTAGTTGAATTCAAATTTTTATTTGAATTGGAAACAGTTCAAATAATTAATATGAAATTTATAATGATAATAATATTTGTTTATTATCGAGGAGAGTAAATTGTCTGAAATTAATTTATATTGATTTAAATTAATACCGCCTCAAGACGATCAAATCAGACTTCGTGACCTATTCCAGTGTGTCCGAAATAGGGGTAATACCCTAGAATTATCACTTGTTGGGTTCAGAAAGGAGTTCGACGTCATAGGTATTTAAATAAAAGGATACAATTAAAAACTGATTAAAATAAAGTTTAAATTAGAAAATCCTTTCTTCCTTTTGTGGACAGAATCAAAACACCCAGCTTCAAAAGAGATTGGCCACGCTCCACTTATATCCTTCACAAATCCATTCTGATTCTCCTCCTCGTTCTTTTATAAAGTCCAACAAGTCAAGCTTAAAATCAAAATCGTGCTTGCCCTTTTCCTTTTTATTCTTTCAGTAGAAAATCGAGAATCACTTTCCTCTTCAAAATCAAAAGCTTCAGCAAAGGAAAGAATGGCTGCCTCAATTGAAAACGCGAGCCATCTCTCGCAATTAGAAGGCGATCGAGTATTCGAGTTGGTGCGAAATAGGTTAGGGCTTTGATTCCCTGTCATTCGAAGGAGGGTTGATTTGTTCAAGTTGCAGTATGGTTCGACAGTTCCATTGCGATTCAGGTATAGGATTTAGGCATCGATTTTGAGGATTTTGGTTCGCAATCAGGGGAGTTTTGTGCACTCGACTGTGGCGTTCGAGGGACAAAGTTCCAAAAAAGGAAAGGTCGCTCCAATCTCTGAAGCTGCAGTGATGTCGCGCGTTGTCAGAAGGGGGGGGGTCGATTAGATAGATGAGCGATTTTTGGAAGGGGGAGTTCGATGCACTTTTGAGTGAAGTGTAAATCTCGAACAGTTGGAGGTTTGGAGTGGTGTTTTGGGCGATGAACGAAGGAGCCTGGACTGGTCTGTGCTCGAGTACAGGGTGTCGGATTTCTTGGGTATTAGTTGACCAAGTTCTTTAATTTTTGTTTGATGGTGAAAACCCTGTCATCGTTGTTGGAGTTGGCATCCCTGTGAAGTTTGGCATGGGTAGTCTGGAAGAGGCTGTTTGCGGTAATTGGTCGATGACAAACCTGAGAGAGTGAGTGCAAGTTACAATTTGCCGTGATCACAAAGAAGGAAAGAGGGTACTGTTGGAAGGGTTCAGGTTGCTGAGTTTATATTCGGGCATCACGTTTTAAACAGAGGATTTAAGGTAAATTAAATCTATTTAGTTTAGTTAATTATGTTTGAAATCGTATAAGTCGATAATCAAATTTTATTTATTTTACGAGGTTAAAACAATTAAAAGGAAGACTTATGGAGAATCACAGAAAAATCTATATAATAAGCTTAATTGGGTGTTCGGCAAACGAAAAACCCTGGTGAGTAAATCTCACTCACCTGTTTGTTTAGAATTATTTTTACATCGTTAAAAATAATTGTCTGTGCTTGTTTGAATGCTGTTTGATTGTTTTAAATATATATAGTTATTTAGGATTGGTTGACTATTATATATATATATTGGGTTGATGATTGGTTGGATTCCCGCAGTCTCATTAGCGGATGCCCGCGGTACCATAGCAGATGATTACCCTATACGCCCCACGCTATGATTAGTGGATGACCTTCATACCGCGATATCCTGCCTCGAAGCAGGATGGGTATTACTATGTTGACTAACGTCTGTGGATGCAGGAAAACAGGTTGGAGGAATCCAGCTGGATTCCTCAAAAATATATATTATCTGTTGTTTGTTTGATATCATATATATTCATATATGATGTGATAAAAATCAAGTGATTGAAAATTGGTTGATCTGATTGTTGAAAATAGCACTAGAGCTTGAATATGGATATTGTTTAATAAAAATATCGAAAAGGGTATTTGATATTTAAAAAGGAAATTCTATTTTTATAACAGAATTTGAATTTTTAAATAAAACTATAGAAAATATTAACTTGTTTTGAAGGTATATAAAACAAGTAATCGAATTTATAAACTTTGTTTATAAATGAAAAGATGGGATTTGAATCGAATTTATAAACTTTGTTTATAAATGAAAAGATGGGATTTGAATCGAATTTATAAATTTTGTTTATAAATGAAAATATGGGATTTGAATTGAATTTATAAACGTTGTTTATAAATGGAAAGGTGGGATTTGAATTGAAGTTATAAACGTTGTTTATAAATAATGCAGAGAATTCAAATGGACTTTGAATATAAGGAATTGAAATAGAATTTGAATAATAGAATTCAAATGGAGTTTAACTATAGAATTTGAACATAGTATTTCAAATGGAATTTGAATATAGAAATTCAAATGGGATCTATAATAAATAGATTTGGATAAATAGAAGTGGATTAGACTAAGAAGTTAATTAACAGATTTAATTAACAAATTTAGTTAAAACGATTGGTATAGTTAAATTAGATTGGACAGGTATAAATATATACAGGAGACAGGTATGGAATAAAGTATAGAAGTGAAATAATTAGAATGCCCGACAAAAAGGTACGTATTTAATTTCCATATGAGATTTTATGCGCCATATCGGCAAGCCGCTTGGCTTTTTATTTTTCTTTTTGAGATGAGAAGGACCGGGAAAGCTATTTGAAATTTCTCGATGCTCCCGATACAAAGGAGGTTATGGCGAATTTTTCCGGGAATTTAAGGAGATAGAATATTTTTAAGATAATTTGATAGTTAGAAATCAACGTATCGATATATATAGAAGTCGATAAGGGAATGAACTTAGAAATAGAATAGTATAATAAAAAAGGAAGTATAAGAATAAAATCTAGAAAGAATAAAAGAGAAAGTTTATATGTGTTTAAAAGTGAATCAGTAGTTGTATGGTATTGATTTTTCGAGTAAGTAGTCTTGTCTGTTTTGACGTTAAATGTTATTCAGTCAAGGTCTGAGAGGTTATTATACCCCAACTTGGTTGATTTCATGATATACCGATAAGTAGCAAGATTCAGGCTCGAAGATCAATGTGGAATAAGAATTAGTTAAATACTGTATTTGGGTTGTCGTAACGATGTTTTACACAACATCTGTTTTAACCCAAATATGTGCAAAGCTTGGAAATAGAATAATGAATATTTCCTAGTATAGAAAATAAAGGAAGGCGATATATGGAAATGTTTTCCAAAGAACGTATAAGGCCAATATGGTTATTGAAAATAGTTGGTTAACAAATATTGATAAGAAATAGAGAAGAGATTTAATTAATGGAATATTAATTAAGGGCTTAGTAATTGGTTGATAATTGAATGAACACTTGTTTTTATTCGATAGTTAAATCATTGACTATTGAAACACTTATTTTTATTCGATAGTTAAATCACAGACTATCGAAGTTTTGACCCTCGTTGTCAAAATGGAGAGACCGGTTGGATTATTATCCGAAGAACCACTCCGTATCGGCAGTAGTGTGCGAATCAGATTATATAAAGATAATCGAAGACGGAGTAGAGTGCAAGGACTTTTTCTATTAATAGAAATAGTGTCTTCAGTTCATCCTGTTCCTGGGTGACGTGTATGGATGAATGTCTGACAGAGTATTTCCAAAAAGGTCACGTACATTGATTTCTTCAACTGTACCAAGAGTGGAAGCGGAGAAGGAAACTTCTTTTAGCTAACACGTAATGTACTGTTAAGGACGTCAATCGGTGATTTGATGGATTTGACGATGTGACATTCGAAGTGAATCTGGTGTGATGATAAAGAGTAGCTTCTAGCCTCATCATCCGGTAAATGACAGAAATCGGGCAGGCAGCATGGCTATGTAGGTCGCACCTATTAGGGTGTATAATCACCTGATCTAGAGTTTCATTTACTTCTAAAAATCTATTGTCGATGCTGTCCCATTCGGGAAACGGTTGCTGATCCCAATCGTTGGCGATATACATTCGATACACTCAAGCGAAATGAGTGGTCGGTCATGTGTGGCTGAGTTGCAAGATGTTCTTGTTGAACTCGGTGTATTCTCCTCTAGAGATATACCAGCGGAAGGTGGTTCCATACCTTGTCATAGTTGGAAAACCAAATACCCAATACGTGCTTGCAGTTTTGATTGTATAATTATATAAGTGGAACGTGAGATGAAAACGTTCCACTAGATTGTTATTTACTTGATTTAGACATTATTATAATATCAAAGAGTTTTGATATAAAGATAAGTCAAGTGTTTGGATTCTCATAAGGGAAAAACCCGTTCCGTGTTATACGGCGTGGTCTTATGAGATATCATTTAGTTTTCTGAAACTGTTTACTCATACCAGTCCCATGACTGGCCCGGAGTTTATTTGTTTTGTTCTACCTAAACTCTTGGGTGCCTAAATTTGTACGGGCAGTCAAGTAGTTCAGGATTTTACAGATCTATCTAAAGGAGCTTGGAGCAGGAGGCTTCAGCGTTATCTAGTTATAGTATTGTTCTGTTGTGTTGTAAGTGTTGTACTCTGATAAGTGTATGTTATACAGTTAAGATTTTGTATTTCAAAGATATGATATATTATATTTTGTTCCGCTGCGATGTGAGATTCTGTGTTGTTATTTCTGTTCTTCTTCTACCTCTTTCTTCTAAAAAAAAATGTTTCATATTTTCGTGATATTTGGGTTGGACGTATGATGTATATAGTCAACTCTGATGTTACGGATTTGCGGGTCATTACAGTTGGTATCAGAGCTTAGGTTGAGCGAATACCTAGGCTTGTTGGAATGTGCTCATTAGAGATAGGATCAGTAGTATCCTAGAATGAGTTGAGTGTATATATATACGAGAGAGCGTATTTGTTACTTGATATGAAAACTGTTTTATATTGTGTTGACTAGTCTGTTGAGTGGCTTATGAATTTTGGTCGAATCGTGGGACGCCACGAAGTCGATAGGAATTTATAAACACTTGAACAGAAGATTGAACACGATATTGTTTTTAAATAGTTGAGTTGATTGTTAGGATTATAATCGAATGAGATATTAAAACAGAAATTGTTATATATAATCAATGGAATTTGTATATGAAATCAAATATACAAATGAGATAAATTTAAATTGAATTCCAACCAGAATTCAGAATTAAAAATCCTGGGAGTTTGGAAAATATTTTTCTAAATGGATTTTGAAAGAAATATAGCACTGGACTCACTTCAGTGGTTGGGAAATAATTCTGATGATGGTCGCAACATCACCAGTGTTCATTTTCGAGTTTCTAAGTGACGAATTGCTGCCTTAGAAAAGTTTTGATGGAAATTTGTTTGAAAGAAACAAGTTGTTTGAAAATTCAAATGTTTTGAATTTGAGGTAGAAATAAATATATGTATATATTTATATTACTTCAAAGGAATTTGAATATATATATATATAATTCAAATAGAAGTAAAATAGAATTTGAATTCAAAGGAATTCAAATGAGTTTGGATAAAGAAATTCAAATGGAATTTGAATATTTCAAATATAAGGGAATTCAAATATAGAATTTGAACATAGAAATTTAAATAGGATTTGAATAAAGAAAATTCAAATAGAAATTGTATAGGAAAATTGAAATGGAATTTGAATTCAAAAGGAATTCAAATGGATTTGAATAAAGAAAAGTCAAATAGAGATTTGAATATTAGAATTTCAAATGGAATTTGGTTAAATAGAATTTCAAAGAGAATATAAAGTGGAAGTTGAATATTAGAATTCAAAGAAAATATAAAATTTGAAATAGAATTTAAAAAAAAAGGGAGTTTAACTAGAATTTGAATTCAAAGTGAAATTAAATAGAATTTGAATTCAAAGGAGTTAAAATAGAATTTAAATTCAAAGGATTTCAAATAGAATTTAAATTCAAAGGAATTTAAATAGAAATTGAATAAAGGATTTCAAATGGAATTTGAATAAGGGATTTGAAATGAGTTTTGAATAAAGGATTTCAAATAGGAATTGAAGATAAGAAGTTCAATTAGAATTTGAAGATGAGGAATTGAAATAGAATTTGAATAGAAAAAAATTGAAATAGAATTTGAATAGAAGAAAATTCAAATAGAAATTGAATAGAAGGAAATAATATAGAGTTTGAATAAAGAAATTCAAATGGAATTTGAATATTGTAAGTATATAGGATTTGAATATTAGAAGTGAAATAGATCGGGAATATTATAAAATGGATTTGATATATATTAAAAATAAATCAAAATGGAGTTGAATTTATTATAAACAAAGTTAAAACGTTTATATTTATAAATATAATTAAAACGAGCTCGCCATAGCACGGCAGTTCAAAAATTGGTGATTCGAACTTCAATTTAGTACACAGAACTCAATTGAAGTCGGAATTCTGTGAAACAAGAATCGTCGGGACCGGTTGAATAATAGTTTTCTAATGAAAGAGAAAAATCTGGATTTCGTCGTATAGATTTTGAGTTATGTCAAAATCAAATTTTTAGAAAAGCAGCGCCAGAACCATTAGAAAACCATAACGGTTTAATTAAATAAATAAAAGGGATTTTTAGGAAATAAAATCCGAATTGGCATTAGAAAAATCCAGACTGGAGATATAAAATAAATATGAACTCCAGTGAAGTAAGTGAAATGATTTTTAAGACAAAAATCATATTTTAAATGGTTAAAAAGAATTAACTAAATTGGGAAAATAATTAGTTAAAGGAAATTTGAGTCGAAATTGGGTTTTTGATAAGTGAAAGAAATTGAGAATTTATATTCGAAATCGAATATATAACTCGAGTTGAAAATATAATTAGATTAGTTTATAATTAAGTTGACATATATATGAACAAGTTATATTCAAATAAAAAGGGTGAAATAGGCAAAACGGTTAATTAGCAACTAGTTAATGGGAATTCGAATGATTGAAATTAAATTTAACTTAAGTAAGTTAAATTGATCGAATTGAATAAATTGAGTAAAATCAATGTGAATGAAATATGAATTGGGAATGAATAAAGGAAATATATTTGTAATACAAATACAAAGGAAGTTTTGTGCAAACAAATAGAAGGAGAAATATTTGTAAAGACATTTACAAATAGAAAAGGAAATATTTGTAAAACATTTACAAATAGATTAAATGGAAATATTTATTTATAGAAAATAAATAGAATGTTATAGATGAGATATTTATTTGTTAAATAAATAGAGTTTAATCAAAGGAATATTCAGAAGATGAATAGAAAATGGAAATCTGTTTTTAACAGATAAATAGAAAAGATTAATTTATAAATAACAGTTTATAAATTAAATTAAATATTTATCATTCGATAAATGGAATATATAAGTCTGAACTTATATAGAGAAGAGATATTGGTTTTTAGCACCGATAGTTTTAAATAGAAGGGGTACACAACACGTGTATAAGTGAAGTAACGTTATTAAAGAGAACATTTATAAAGTGAAGAACCGTTACTAAAAGTAAATCTTTATAAATGAATAAACGTTATCCAATAGGAATTATTCGAATAGGAGAAGTCGATTAGAGTTAGAAATAGTCGATTAGAGTTAGAAATAATCGATTAGAGTTCGAATAAATCGATTAGAGTAAGAATTAACCAGTTAGAGTTAATCAGTTAGGGTTAATCCGTAGAGTTAATTGAATATTAGTTATTCATTTAGAATTTATCGAATATTTGTTATTCAAATTTAGAGTTAACCAGATAGAGTTAATTGAACATAGTTAAATCGAATTAGGATTTAATTGAATGTTACTTATTCAATTAAAGTTGATCGAATATAGTTATTGAGATAGAGTTGGTCAAACATAGTTACTCAGGATAACTTGCCATTTCATACGACTGCTAACGTAATTCACAGGGCTGCAGATAGCCTAGGGCGGTCGGATGTTTCCTGGGGGAATCAGGTGTAACCATTGTGATCGCTGTGATCTAAAGTCAAGCGAATGGAGTTAAATCAAATATTAGTTTATTCGAAAGGAGTTATCGATTATTTGTTAATCGAAGGAGTTATCGATTATTAGTAAATCAAAGGAGTTATCGATTATTTGTTAATCGAAATGAGTTATCGATTATAGTTTAATCGAAAAGAGTTATCGATTAGTTAAATCGAAGTGAGTTCTAGAATATTGGTTATTCGAAGGAGTTATCGAATTCAGTTATTCGATAGGGTTAATCGAATAGAGGTAAATCCAATATAGTTAATTGATAAGAGTAAAATTGAATAGAGTAAATCGAATATAGTTTATTCGAAGAAGGGTTTTCGAATCTAGTTATTCGAAATAGAGATTATCGAATATAGTTATTCGAAGGGAGGAGTTATCAGATAGGGATTTATTCGAAAGAGAGTATGTAAGGAAGTTTGAAATGTTGAGTATCAACATAAATAAGTTTTGAAAAGATAAATGGGTTTGTAGCACTTTTTCTACCTTAGCAATTTCGAGGACGAAATTATTTTAAGTGGAGAAGATTGTAATGACCCGGACTCTTAGGGGTTAATTTTAAAATATTTAATATGGATTTAAAAACTGAGTTAAGTAAATAAATCAATTTTTATAGGGAGTTATCGATTTAAAAATCAATTTCAATTTAATATTGAATTATCAGAATAAGAAAATGGATTTAGTTGAATTCAAATTTTTATTTGAATTGAAAACAGTTCAAATAATTAATATGAAATTTATAATGATAATAATATTTGTTTATTATCGAGGAGAGTAAATTGTCTGAAATTAATTTATATTGATTTAAATTAATACCGCCTCAAGAAGATCAAATCAGACTTCGTGACCTATTCCAGTGTGTCCGAAATAGGGGTAATACCCTAGAATTATCACTTGTTGGGTTCAGAAAGGAGTTCGACGTCATAGGTATTTAAATAAAAGGATACAATTAAAAACTGATTAAAACAAAGTTTAAATTAGAAAATCCTTTCTTCCTTTTGTGGACAGAATCAAAACACCCAGCTTCAAAAGAGATTGGCCACGCTCCACTTATATCCTTCACAAATCCATTCTGATTCTCCTCCTCGTTCTTTTATAAAGTCCAACAAGTCAAGCTTAAAATCAAAATCGTGCTTGCCCTTTTCCTTTTTATTCTTTCAGTAGAAAATCGAGAATCACTTTCCTCTTCAAAATCAAAAGCTTCAGCAAAGAAAAGAATGGCTGCCTCAATTGAAAACGCGAGCCATCTCTCGTAATCAGAAGGCGATCGAGTATTCGACTTGGTGCGAAATAGGTTAGGGCTTTGATTCCCTGTCATTCGAAGGAGGGTTGACGTGTTCAAGTTGCAGTATGGTTCAACAGTTCCATCGCGATTCAGGTATAGGATTTAGGCATCGATTTTGAGGATTTTGGTTCGCAATCAGGGGAGTTTTGTGCACTCGACCGTGGCGTTCGAGGGGCAAAGTTCCAAAAAAGGAAAGGTCGCTCCAATCTCTGAAGCTGCAGTGATGTCGTGCGTTGTCAGAAGGGGGGGGGGGTCGATTAGATAGATGAGCGATTTTTGGAAGGGGGAGTTCGATCCACTTTTGAGTGAAGTGTAAATCTCGAACAGTTGGAGGTTTGGAGTGGTGTTTTGGGCGATGAACGAAGGAGCCTGGACTGGTCTGTGCTCGAGTACAGGGTGTCGGATTTCTTGGGTATTAGTTGACCAAGTTCTTTAATTTTTGTTTGATGGTGAAAACCCTGTCATCGTTGTTGGAGTTGGCATCCCTGTGAAGTTTGGCATGAGTAGTCTGGAAGAGGCTGTTGGAGGTAATTGGTCGATGACAAACCTGAGAGAGTGAGTGCAAGTTACAATTTGCCGTGATCACAAAGAAGGAAAGAGGGTACTGTTGGAAGGGTTCAGGTTGCTGAGTTTATATTCGGGCATCACGTTTTAAACAGAGGATTTAAGGTAAATTAAATCTATTTAGTTTAGCTAATTATGTTTGAAATCATATAAGTCGATAATCAAATTTTATTTATTTTACAAGGTTAAAACAATTAAAAGGAAGACGTATGGAGAATCACAGAAAAATCTATATAATAAGCTTAATTGGGTGTTCGGCAAATGAAAAACCCTGGTGAGTAAATCTCACTCACCTGTTTGTTTAGAATTATTTTTACATCGTTAAAAATAATTGTCTGTGCTTGTTTGAATGCTGTTTGATTGTTTTAAATATATATAGTTATTTAGGATTGGTTGACTATTATATATATATATATATTGGGTTGATGATTGGTTGGATTCCCGCAGTCTCATTAGCGGATGCCCGCGGTACCATAGCGGATGATTACCCTATACGCCCCACGCTATGATTAGTGGATGACCTTCATACCGCGATATCCTACCTCGAAGCCGGATGGGTATTACTATGTTGACTAACGTCTGTGGATGCAGGAAAACAGGTT
Organism: Allium sativum; assembly: GCA_030737875.1. NCBI lineage: Eukaryota > Viridiplantae > Streptophyta > Magnoliopsida > Asparagales > Amaryllidaceae > Allium > Allium sativum. The sequence continues at coordinate 164,971,409 of CM060921.1, forward strand.
GGAGGAATCCAACTGGATTCCTCAAAAATATATATTATCTGTTGTTTGTTTGATATCATATATATTCATATATGATGTGATAAAAATCAAGTGATTAAAAATTGGTTGATCTGATTGTTGAAAATACCACTAGAGCTTGAATATGGATATTGTTTAATAAAAATATCGAAAAGGGTATTTGATATTTAAAAAGGAAATTCTATTTTTATAATAGAATTTGAATTTTTAAATAAAACTATAGAAAATATTAACTTGTTTTGAAGGTATATAAAACAAGTAATCGAATTTATAAACTTTGTTTATAAATGAAAAGATGGGATTTGAATCGAATTTATAAACTTTGTTTATAAATGAAAAGATGGGATTTGAATCGAATTTATAAACCTTGTTTATAAATGAAAAGATGGGATTTGAATCGAATTTATAAACTTTGTTTATAAATGAAAATATGGGATTTGAATTGAATTTATAAACGTTGTTTATAAATGGAAAGGTGGGATTTGAATTGAAGTTATAAACGTTGTTTATAAATAATGCAGAGAATTCAAATGGACTTTGAATATAAGGAATTGAAATAGAATTTGAATAATAGAATTCAAATGGAGTTTAACTATAGAATTTGAACATAGTATTTCAAATGGAATTTGAATATAGAAATTCAAATGGGATCTATAATAAATAGATTTGGATAAATAGAAGTGGATTAGACTAAGAAGTTAATTAACAGATTTAATTAACAAATTTAGTTAAAACGATTGGTATAGTTAAATTAGATTGGACAGGTATAAATATATACAGGAGACAGGTATGGAATAAAGTATAGAAGTGAAATAATTAGAATGCCCGACAAAAAGGTACGTATTTAATTTCCATATGAGATTTTATGTGCCGTATCGGCAAGCCGCTTGGCTTTTTCTTTTTCTTTTTGAGATGAGAAGGACCGGGAAAGCTATTTGAAATTTCCCGATGCTCCCGATACAAAGGAGGTTATGGCGAATTTTTCCGGGAATTTAAGGAGATAGAATATTTTTAAGATAATTTGATAGTTAGAAATCAACGTATCGATATATATAGAAGTCGATAAGGGAATGAACTTAGAAATAGAATAGTATAATCAAAAAGGAAGTATAAGAATAAAATATAGAAAGAATAAAAGAGAAAGTTTATATGTGTTTAAAAGTGAATCAGTAGTTGTATGGTATTGATTTTTCGAGTAAGTAGTCTTGTCTGTTTTGACGTTAAATGTTATTCAGTCAAGGTCTGAGAGGTAATTATACCCCAACTTGGTTGATTTCATGATATACCGATAAGTAGCAAGATTCAGGCTCGAAGATCAATGTGGAATAAGAATTAGTTAAATATTGTATTTGGGTTGTCGTAACGATGTTTTACACAACATCTGTTTTAACCCAAATATGTGCAAAGCTTGGAAATAGAATAATGAATATTTCCTAGTATAGAAAATAAAGGAAGGCGATATATGGAAATGTTTTCCAAAGAACGTATAAGGCCAATATGGTTATTGAAAATATTTGGTTAACAAATATTGATAAGAAATGGAGAAGAGATTTAATTAATGGAATATTAATTAAGGGCTTAGTAATTGGTTGATAATTGAATGAACACTTGTTTTTATTCGATAGTTAAATCATCGACTATTGAAACACTTGTTTTTATTCGATAGTTAAATCACAGACTATCGAAGTTTTGACCCTCGTTGTCAATATGGAGAGACCGGTTGGATTATTATCCGAAGAACCACTCCGTATCGGCAGTAGCGTGCGAATCAGATTATATAAAGATAATCGAAGACGGAGTAGAGTGCAAGGACTTTTTCTATTAATAGAAATAGTGCCTTCAGTTCATCCTGTTCCTGGGTGACGTGTATGGATGAATGTCTGACAGAGTATTTCCAGAAAGGTCACGTACATTGATTTCTTCAACCGTACCAAGAGTGGAAGCGGAGAAGGAAACTTCTTTTAGCTAACACGTAATGTACTGTTAAGGACGTCAATCGGTGATTTGATGGATTTGACGATGTGACATTCGAAGTGAATCTGGTGTGATGGTAAAGCGTAGCTTCTATCCTCATCTTCCGGTAAATGACAGAAATCGGGCAGGCAGCATGGCTATGTAGGTCGCACCTATTAGGGTGTATAATCACCTGATCTAGAGTTTCATTTACTTCTAAAAATCTATTGTCGATGCCGTCCCATTCGGGAAATGGTTGCTGATCCCAATCGTTGGTGATATACATTCGATACACTCAAGCGAAATGAGTGGTCGGTCATGTGTGGCTGAGTTGCAAGATGTTCTTGTTGAACTCGGTGTATTCTCCTCTAGAGATATACCAGCGGAAGGTGGTTCCATACCTTGTCATAGTTGGAAAACCAAATACCCAATACGTGCTTGCGGTTTTGATTGTATAATTATATAAGTGGAACGTGAGATGAAAACGTTCCACTGGATTGTTATTTACTTGATTTAGACATTATTATAATATCAAAGAGTTTCGATATAAAGATAAGTCAAGTGTTTGGATTCTCATAAGGGAAAAACCCGTTCCGTGTTATATGGCGTGGTCTTATGAGATAACATTTAGTTTTCTGAAACTGTTTAAAACTGTTTACTCATACCAGTCCCATGACTGACCCGGAGTTTATTTGTTTTGTTCTACCTAAACTCTTGGGTGCCTAAATTTGTACGGGCAGTCAAGTAGTTCAGGATTTTACAGATCTATCTAAAGGAGCTTGGAGCAGGAGGCTTCAGCATTATCTAGTTATAGTATTGTTCCGTTGTGTTTTAAGTGTTGTACTCTGATAAGTGTATGTTATACAGTTAAGATTTTGTATTTCAAAGATATGATATATTATATTTTGTTCCGCTGCGATGTGAGATTCTGTGTTGTTATTTCTGTTCTTCTTCTACCTCTTTCTTCTAAAAAAAATGTTTCGTATTTTCGTGATATTTGGGTTGGACGTATGATGTATATAGTCAACTCTGATGTTACGGATTTGCGGGTCATTACACACTTGGTACACAGTTATGTTTGAGCAGTGCATATCACCCTCGGACAGATGGGCATACTTAGAAGGTGAGTAGAGTTCTTGAGGATCTTTTGAGGCTATGTATCCTGGACTTCGGAGGGACTTGGGAAGAGCATCTTCCATTGGTGGAGTTCGCCTACAACAACAGTTATCAGGCCAGTGTTGGCATGGAACCCTTCGAGGCATTGTATGTAAGACCCTGTAGATGAATGACTTATTGGTGGGAGTCTACAGATAGACTTCTACTTGGACCTGAGATGATTAGAGAGACTTCAGAGAAGATTGACCTTATCCGCAGACGCATGAAGACAGCTCAGGACAGGAGAAAGTTCTACACAGATAAGAGAAGGACTGACAGTGAGTTTGAGGTGGGAGACATGGTTTTCATCAAGGTATCACCTTTGAGGAATGTGGTTCACTTTGGATCAGTAGGAAAATTGGTGCAAAGGTTTGTAGGGCTAATTCCCATAACAGAAAGGATTGGTTAAATGACCTATAGTGTAAAGCCACCAGAGAGACTGGCGAGTGTGCATGATGTTTTCCATGTTTCTCATTTGCGGAAGTGTCTACATGATATGGCAGAAGTAGTTGAACCGAGCATGCTTGAGGAGGTAGAGGTAGAAAAGGAGGCAACAATTAGATGAGTTCCTACCCATATACTTGGATCAAAGGTTAAGAACCTCTGCTATTGAGAGGTTAAGCCGACAAAAGTTCAATAGGGAAAAAACAACGAGGATGCGACTTGGGAGACTGAAGACAAGATTCACCTCAACACCCTTTTCTTTTAAAGGGTATGTTCTTAGCTTCTTTTTCCAAGCTTTTATCTGTACTTTTTTTAATCATTCGTTTGTATCCTATCGATCAAATATTTGACCTTTAGGTAGAAAACCAATGGGTGTGAACATGTGTTTGAAACATGTTATGTTTGATGGATGCAAGTGTTTGCTAGTGGTTGCCCGTGGATGCATATACACACACATAAGGCGCTAGATCGGCTCAATCACTACATACTATATATTGATGTGTGTGCATTTTTAAAAAAATTGGATGAAAATGGGTGTATCATCATGTGGATGTTGCGTTTGGATGAATGATTGGGCACACAAATAGAGCTTACATGTTATACTAGGATTATTTGCGTACATTTTGTTTACATGGCACGAACATAAATTGCATTAAGTCAACTGAATGAGTCGACCAATTGATTTTTCGCATTAGTGTAAGGACGTACACACACATTATTGCATATGTCCATATAAGCATTAGAAATCTTTTGAGGACAATGAATACCCGTGATTGGTGGACGAGTAGATGGTTGATGGATGTTAGGATGTACGTTTTTCTTAACTTGGAGATTTCAGGGACGAAATCCTTTAAGTAGGGGAGAATATAACACCCCATAATTTTAAATAATACTATAAGGATAAACCAAATAATACTTAATTAAGGGAAACAGACTGTACCATTGTGTTCGTCTAGGAATTCTGCTTAAGATAGACTCCGAGTTTGCGTAAAAGAGGACATCGTATGAAGAAGATATTAAGGTTCAATGTTTGTATACATATAAGTAAAAAAATATATAAACAAAACCAATATAGAATTCAAAATAAATGAAGATCAAGGAGTGGGAAGGCACGTGGAATTCAACCCGTTTGGGATCGGCCCATTCCCCATGGGGGTCAACCCTAGGGTCGACCCACACAAAGGGGTGTCGACCCTAGGGTCGACCCCGAGGTCGACCCACCCTAGATCCATCCAGGTTCGTAACGTGAACCTGGACTTGTTTCTGAAAGAGATTCGTTGGCGGTGGGCTATAAATAGGACATCATTTCTATTGTTTTATTCACCCAAAACAATGGAGACAATGAGATGCAACCTCAACTTGGATTGAACTAGCTTATTTCTCTTCAACAACAGGTTATACGTATACAAGAATCTCTACTACAACATCAACATACTTTTCTCCGTTCTTTAAATCCAGTCTCTGTGAGTTCATGTTGCTTTTAGATATAAATATTTAACAAGTAATATTGACAATAAACCGGATCTAAAACTTATGCTTGTTATGATGTTGATTAATATTTAAACATATCTGCTACAATGACATGAATTTCCTATACTCCTATTTTGTTTAGGTATTTCTATATGCCTATTTCTATTTTTTATGCCTATTTCAATTCTTGTTCCCCTCTCGTTCCTTTTTTATTTTTATAGCCAGGCTACCTTCGTGCCTAGGCCGATTTCGCTGAAATATGCATACAACAAAATTGGGTTGTAACACCCCACCTCCGCTAGGGTCACTCACAATGGGAATGCACTAGGTTTGGTGAAGCATTATCGAGGTAAACATGCACAGAAATATTACAAGACAGAACATATATATAAAACAGCGGAAGTAAAACAAATTTCATTACCTTATAAAATAAGGTCTAAAGCCTTTTACATCAGAATACATCAAAACCTGTCTTGCAATAGTAAAGAAGCATAAAACCTTTTCATAAATTATTCCCCAAATAAAACAGTAAGGTAGCCATAGCCAAGAAAAGTCCAAGCCATGCATGATGACCTTCAAGTAGAGGAAGTCCGAACTAGATAACAGTGTTTCCTCCCTGAAAACCTAGGGCGGGGGAGGGGGGGGGAACGGAAGACAAAGAGGCGAAACAAAACGGGGTCAGTCATAAAGACTGGTAAGTCCTATCTACTTCCAGTATAAAAACAGGTAAAGGTAACATGACATGCATAAACTGAAAGTAAACATAAGGATGACGACAAGATAGATAAGCTAAACCAAGATAACCGGATGAGCTACTGTAGCAAGATAAACTAAGGTACCATAATAAACTACGGTGTCAAGATAAATCAAGGTATCACATCGTCAGGTTTCTATCAAGTATACTATCCCAAGGTATATATCATGTATAACATCCCAAGGTATTTATCATGTATAACATCCCAAGGTGTTTATCATGTATATTTGCTCTGCACCTCTCGTACTAGTATCCCAACCCGCGTCATGTGTTAACAATGAATGTCCCTTGCCCAATGTCATGTAATGGTCCATGTCAACCTAGCATATGTAGGTTTTCCCAACTCGTATGTTTCTTTCCATGTATAAGTTCAGTCCTTTGCCGTAGGTCGTACGGGCTTTCCCATGTAAATCTATACCACCTCAACGTAGTACCATTTTATCCTTGAAGTTGTTTTGGACTGCTACCCTTGATCTGGTTATGTTTTCTTACCATGAACTATCGCGTGTTCACTTAGGATTTATGCCACCTAGGACCACTAGGGATTATGCTACCTAATGAACATTTCCGTGTCTCGGTTTGGGTTCAAGCCACCTAGGGCCACTAGGGATTATGCCACCCGTCAACCGCGCCCTTTGTCCCACGTATAAATCGTGAACCGTTTTCCATGTCTAGACGCACATGTATCTCAATGTGCCATCCGAGTAGCGTGCCAGGGAAAATCGAGAAATACGGAACTCGGTCGGGAGCTTTAAGTCGTCTGCTGATGCAGATATCAAGGTCTGTTTTTGTATCCGTGGCTATGGTCCCACGTGACCCTTCCCTCAACTACTGAAAGGCAATCCAAGAAAAATCATGTATGAGAACTACATCCCGGCCCCACTATAGCCCCACTTTCCTATGGGCCAACCTCACCCATGACTCAATAGCAAGAACATGGTCTGTTGGGAGTTCTCTGCCTTTCCGTTCGTACACGATTGACTAAAGATGGTAGGTAGTCGGCGACGTGCTATCCAGGGCAAAAACAAGTATCTTCGACTCCACGCTAATCCATCCTAGTCTTTAGGTCGCTCGCATAGCAACCAAGGCATACTCTTGGCTCTTCTACCGCAGACCTTAACCTCTATGAGGTCAGGTTTCATGGACCATCTGCCACCTCACAGAGGGATACCAAGAGTACCCTCATGTCCCCCGAAGCTACCGCTTCGTCACCCAGTTCGCTGGAGCTTTTTATCCAAGTCAGATAAGTTTCTCCTCCTCGTATACTAAGCGATGACCTACCGTATCAGGTTACTCATCTATTTATGAACTAGTCCCATGTCCTTGGCTAAGAATTATTACTTAGTTATTCTTAACTAAGGTTTACCACTTAGCTTCCTTTCCCGTTATCCTTGATTAACTCCGATTTTCTACCTAGTTCCTCTAACTAGGGTTTTGTCTATTGGGTTAAGTGTTGTTATTCAAGCCCATGACTTAACCCGCCTACCAACCATGTCATAATCGGCTAAGTGTTCAAGTTCAAGGCTTAGCCCTACAACTCGTATGTCAAATTGGTTAAGTATTTGTTTGTCTTAACCCTATCAGATTATCGTGTTAGATTGATTAAGCATAGATTATCTTAATCCCATCCGGTCATCGAGTCGGATTGGTTAAGTATGGGTTAGCTTAACCTCATCCACTAATCGTATTACAATGGTTAAGTTTATTTAAAAGGTCTTGTGACTTAACCCTATCGGGTCCGCATATTAGATTGGTTAAGTATATGTAACACCCCTCTCGAAAATCTAACACAAAGATCTTTTAGCACAGTGGTTAGTGCGTGGTGTTGCTTTCCAGGAGGTCGGGGGTTCGAATCCGGGTTGTTACATTTGGTATTAGAGCCTATACCCAGCCGGAATTTTGTGTGTGATGTTGCGGATGTCAGTCGGTGTGGTACTGATGCGGGTTACATGCACAACGCCTGGGTGGTAAGTGACATGAGCCAACGAGGACGTTAGGCTCTTTAAGGGGGGGGGGGGTAGTCTGTAACACCCCTCTCGAAAAGCTAACACAAAGATCTTTTAGCACAGTGGTTAGTGCGTGGTGTTGCTTTCCGGGAGGTCGGGCGTTCGAATCCGGGTTGTTACAGTATAGGTTACTTAACCTCATCAAATCATCATGTATAATTGGTTAAGTATAAGTTACTTAACCCCATCATGTTAAGTTGGTTAAGTATTGGTCACTTAACCTCATTGAATTACCAAGTTTAGATTGGTTAAGTGCTCAACTTAACCCCATCGAATTACCGTGTTTAGATTAGTTAAGTGTAGGTTACTTAACCCCATCTAATTACCGTGTTTAGATTAGTTAAGTGTAGGTTACATAACCCTATCTAATTACCGTGTTTAGATTAGTTAAGTGTAGGTTACTTAACCCCATCTAATTATCGTGTTTAGATTAGTTAAGTGTAGGTTACTTAACCCCATCTTATTACCGTGTTTAGATTAGTTAAGTCTAAGTTACTTAACCCCATCTAATTACCAAGTCGGATTAGTTAAGTGTAAATTACTTAACTCCATCCCCTAATTGTCTTATATGGTTAAGTGTCATTAAGAAATCAAGTCCGGTTTAACTTAACCTACCCATTCGTGTCATATCGGTTAAGTGTCATTAGTCAAAATTACTTAACCTTTTCATGTGGCATTAATTAGATTAATGCACCCCAACCTCTCACATTAGACTTTGTTGTGGTTACTAGTTAAGCCGGGCGGGTCCGGGTAGCTTTACACCACAACCTAGTCTAACCTCGGGTTTTAAGTGCTATATGACCAACTACTCACATTGGGTCCTATCGTTTGTAGCCACTAGTTAAGCCGGGCGGGTCCGGGTAGATTTATGCTACAAACTCAACCCAACCTCGAGTTGGCCACTTTCATGTTTGGTCTAGTGTCATGTTACACTTACAACCCATACGTGTCTAGTTTCAAGTCCCACGTTTACCCCACATGTCATGCCCACGTTTAGGTGTATCATGAGTGTCATATTTTCATGAAATCCCATGTCAAATTATCATGTCGTAATCACGCTCGTCTAACCTACCCCAAATCGTGTTTCCAACCCAAGTAAAAGTGAGTCAACATAGTAAGGATACTATGCTACATATTGGCCTCAAAACATGCACGATATCAAAAAGGGATTGGCCACAAACATGCATGGTATCATAAAGGGGTTTGGCCTCAAAATATGCATAGCATCATAAGGGGTTTTTGGCCTCAAACATGCATAATGTCACAACGGGATTAGCCACAAACATGCATAGTATCATAAGGGAATTTGGCCACAAACATGCATGATAACATAAGGGGTTTGGGTTCATTTACATGCATAAGCCCCAAAGTCAAGTCTTTGCCAATATTTCACAAGTCAAATGGTTCCCAAAGGTTCATGCTAACATTCCATAGGTAAAGATCCAAACTTGCAAGATAAACTAGGTGAAACATAACATGAGTGGCATGATTAAGTCGCTAAAACTTAGCCAAAGGTCATAGATCATAGAAAAGGGGAAAAATTAGGTTCACATAGGTTAGCATACTTATGTTTCATCGCATTTTATTCCATGTCACATTAGAACCACCGTTAGAATCTACGAGTAGCTAGAACTTACATAGCGAGGCTTAGGGAAAGATCATGAATCGTCTTGACCAAGAAAGGTGGCTCCTTTGTTGAAGAATCGTCATGAAACTTGCATAGCAACGTTGATTCACTCCCTTGATTTGATGTAGCAAGCTAGCACCTTTGATTCGGATTCGGTTTGAATGCATGAGCTCTTGGAGTTGGAGATGGAGGCCATGATCAAGATAGATTTTGGCGGCACTTCATGGCATGAGTGATTTGTGAGGGTTTAGGGTAGGCTTAGGGGTCTTTTTATAGAGATTAGGAGTAGTTTAGGCCATAGGATAAACCCTAGGATAGATCTGAGCCCTCAAAATCCGTCACAAACCTCCAAACATGTCTTGAGGAACAAGTCAGGTGCACCCAGGCCAAACTGGCCGACCACCCAAGTCGACAGGGGTGTCGACTAGGCAGTCGACACCACCTGGGGTGTGTCGACTCCCAAGTCGACTCCCCAGTCGACTTGGGGGTGGCGGGAATTTTTCCTGCCTCTTCTGCTTGGCTGAATTTGAAATCTGAATTCAAATTTGAACTTGTTTTTGAACTTGAAATTTTCTGAAAACTTTGACGGGCCATAACTTGATCATACGGACTCCGATTTTCGAAAACTCAGACTCTATTTCGCGTATTTTTCCGAGACGAACGCAATGGCATAGCCCGTTTCTCCTGATTCAGATTTTAAAATTAAATTCTGCCTTGATTCTTATCTTAGCATGTTGTAAAAATCCGGGTTGTTACATTCCCCCCAACTTAAAGGATTTCGTCCCCGAAATCTCCAAGTTAGGAAGAACGTATCCTACCATACATCATCCATCTACTCAAAACATCATCCACAGGCAACCATGGTCCTTAAAAGACTCCTAATGCTTTATGAATACATGCAGAAAGTGTGTGTATATGCTCCTTAGCTAATGCTAATGACCTGGCCTGAATGATCTTTCTAATGCAAAATATGTTTAGTGCCATGAGTCCAACATGTATGCAAATAGTCCTAGTCATATAAACACTATATGTGTGCACAAACATTCATTCATATGCAACATCCGCATGACAACACATTCAATTTCATCCATAAACAAGTATAAATACTCGTGCATATGCAACATGAAACATGACCGCGTCAATCTAGTATCTAATGTGTATTCGCGCATCCACGAGCAACCACTTGCAACCATTTGCAACCATATCAATCATAACATGTTTCAAATACATGTTTACATCCATAGAGTTCTATCTAAGGTTCCCAAGGTAAGATCGAGGAGATAAACAAGACAAACTCCTTACGGGGTTTGTAACAGAAACAGGACCGAGAGGATATCCACCAAGCGATAGCATGCAAGTGAGCTCTACAGGAGAACCAAGGATCAAAGATATACTCTTAAAAAGAGACATGATGTGCGCGTCTAAGCCGCATTTCCATGAGCTTAATTCCATTTTACCTTGACCGCCTTTGACTTCATGATTTCGTAGCTCCTTGATTCCTATTTCCAAGGTATAAGTTGGGACTCATTTCACTATCGCCTCTCGTTCTACTTTCACTTATTCTTTCCCTAGTATACTGGGCTCAACCATATCTGCGTACTCATGCAAGCTCTCCAAAATTCACTAGTGAATTCTGGATTTCGTTTACCGATGCCAATCCATGTTACCACATTCACTTACTAGGGTGATTCCTATAACCCATGCTTAAGCAGAATGAACCATCCGCCTTATTGGCGAACGTTACTCGATCGGATCAGAGATTTCCGATAAATGCATCAAGAGATTCTAGGTAACTAACCATGACAAAACCCAAAAGGTTATACGAGATTTCGAGGGTATTACCAAGGTAAGTTAAGAGTTTAACTACCCTCTTTTCAAAACCGAGAATGGCATCCCTTACGGGATAACCACTTCATCCCTAGAATCCATCCATAGCTCAACAATAGAAGCATTGCTTCTAATCTCAGTACTTGGCATAGACGTTCTCAAATCCAAACAAGTCATGAATAAATGGACCGACTCTCCAACCAGATTTTTGGGACTAAAGTGGGATCTTCTACCATGCTAGTACTAAGGTGCAGAGACTTAACTATGAGGCAGACTTAAATGATACGATGATCAAAACAAAGTCTAGACGGGACGATAGAAAAGAAAGGCTAAGCCTTTAACAGAAACGGTATCATTCCTCTTAGGTACGCTAGAAATGAGAGCATACAATTGCCCTCTCGCTGATCTTGTCCTTATCTTCCTTTGTGGATCAAGCCATACCAACAAGTTGCTTATTCTTAAGCTCGTGTCCTTTATCCTTGCTTTTATTATCCCTTCTTATAACTTCGGTAACAGGTCTCTCGAGAACTTCCTCCATCGCATGGGAAAACACTTACGTAGCTAGACAAGGATTAGTCGCAGTTAAAACTACTGTGACTACAGATGGAGGAAAGAAAGGAAAAGAGGTTCAATCAAGGAAACAAAGGATAGTGCTAATGGATTTTGGGGAATAGCCTTAAAAAAAACTTTTCTTGAAAAATGCTTCTTTGTAAACGGTTTCTCAAATAGTTTTCATAAGGTTTTAAAAACTTCTGCCCAGTCTGGTAACATTCTGCTCTGATACCAAATGTAACACCCCACCTCCGCTAGGGTCACTCACAAAGGGAATGCACTAGGTTTGGTGAAGCATTATCGAGGTAAACATGCACAGAAATATTACAAGATAGAACATATATATAAAACAGCGGAAGTAAAACAAATTTCATTACCTTATAAAATAAGGTCTAAAGCCTTTTACATCAGAATACATCAAAACCTGTCTTGCAATAGTAAAGAAGCATAAAACCTTTTCAAAAATTATTCCCCAAATAAAACAGTAAGGTAGCCATAGCCAAGAAAACTCCAAGCCATGCATGATGACCTTCAAGCAGAGGAAGTTCGAACTAGATAATAGTGTTTCCTCCCTGAAAACCTGGGGGGGGGGGGACGGAAGACAAAGAGGCGAAACAAAACGGGGTCAGTCATAAAGACTGGTAAGTCCTATCTACTTCCAGTATAAAAATAGGTAAAGGTAACATGACATGCATAAACTAAAAGTAAACATAAGGATGACGACAAGATAGATAAGCTAAACCAAGATAACCGGATGAGCTACTGTAGCAAGATAAACTAAGGTACCATAATAAACTACGGTGTCAAGATAAATCAAGGTATCACATCGTTAAGTTTCTATCAAGTATACTATCGCAAGGTATCTATCATGTATAACATCCCAAGGTATTTATCATGTATAACATCCCAAGGTGTTTATCATGTATATTTGCTCTGCACCTCTCGTACTAGTATCCCAACCCGCGTCATGTGTTAACTATGAACGTCCCTTGCCCAATGTCATGTAATGGTCCATGTCAACCTAGCATATGTAGGTTTTCCCAACTCGTATGTTTCTTTCCATATATAAGTTCAGTCCTTTGCCGTAGGCTGTACGGGCTTTCCCATGTAAATCTATACCACCTCAACGTAGTACCATTTTATCCTTGAAGTTGTTTTGGACTGCTAACCTTGATCTGGTTATGTTTTCTTACCATGAACTATCGCGTGTTCACTTAGGATTTATGCCACCTAGGACCACTAGGGATTATGCTACCTAATGAACGTTTCCGTATCTCGGTTTGGGTTCAAGCCACCTAGGGCCACTAGGGATTATGCCACCCGTCAACCGCGCCCTTTGTCCCACGTATAAATCGTGAACCGTTTTCCATGTCTAGACGCACATGTATCTCAATGTGCCATCCGAGTTCCTTGCCAGGGAAAATCGAGAAATACGGAACTCGGTCGGAAGCTTTAAGTCGTCTGCTGATGCAGATATCAAGGTCTGTTTTTGTATCCGTGGCTATGATCCCATGTGACCCCTCCCTCAACTACTGAAAGGCAATCCAAGAAAAATCATGTATGAGAACTACATCCCGGCCCCACTATAGCCCCACTCTCCTATGGGCCAACCTCACCCATGACTCGATAGCAAGAACATGGTCTGTTGGGAGTTCTCTGCCTTTCCGTTCGTACACGATTGACTAAAGATGGTAGGTAGTCGGCGTCGTGCTATCCAGGGCAAAAACAAGTATCGTCGACTCCACGCTAATCCATCCCAGTCTTTAGGTCGCTCGCGTAGCAACGAAGGCATACTCTTGGCTCTTCTACCGCAGACCTTAACCTCTGTGAGGCCAGGTTTCATGGACCATCTGCCACCTCACAGAGGGATACCAAGAGTAGCCTCACGTCCCTCGAAGCTACCGCTTCGTCAACCAGTTCGCTGGAGCTTTTTATCCAAGTCAGATAAGTTGCTCCTCCTCGTATACTAAGAGATGACCTACCGTATCAGGTTACTCATCTATTTATGAACTAGTCCCATGTCCTTGGCTAAGAATTATTACTTAGTTATTCTTAACTAAGGTTTACCACTTAGCTTCCTTTCCCGTTATCCTTGATTAACTCCGATTTTCTACCTAGTTCCTCTAACTAGGGTTTTGTCTATTGGGTTAAGTGTTGTTATTCAAGCCCATGACTTAACCCGCCCACCAACCATGTCATAATCGGCTAAGTGTTCAAGTTCAAGGCTTGGCCCTACAACTCGTATGTCAAATTGGTTAAGTATTTGTTTGTCTTAACCCTATCAGATTATCGTGTTAGATTGATTAAGCATAGATTATCTTAATCCCATCCGGTCATCGAGTCGGATTGGTTAAGTATGGGTTAGCTTAACCTCATCCACTAATCGTATTACAATGGTTAAGTTTATTTAAAAGGTCTTGTGACTTAACGCTATCGGGTCCACATATTAGATTGGTTAAGTATAGGTTACTTAACCTCATAAAATCATCATGTATAATTGGTTAAGTATAAGTTACTTAACCCCATCATGTTAAGTTGGTTAAGTATTGGTCACTTAACCTCATTGAATTACCAAGTTTAGATTGGTTAAGTGCTCAACTTAACCCCATCGAATTACTGTGTTTAGATTAGTTAAGTGTAGGTTACTTAACCCCATCTAATTACCGTGTTTAGATTAGTTAAGTATTGGTTACTTAACCCCATCTAATTACCGTGTTTAGATTAGTTAAGTGTAGGTTACTTAACCCCATCTAATTACCGTGTTTAGATTACTTAAGTGTAGGTTACTTAACCCCATCTAATTACCGTGTTTAGATTAGTTAAGTCTAAGTTACTTAACCCCATCTAATTACCAAGTCGGATTAGTTAAGTGTAAATTATTTAACTCCATCCCCTAATTGTCTTATATGGTTAAGTGTCATTAAGAAATCAAGTCCGGTTTAACTTACCCTACCCATTCGTGTCATATCGGTTAAGTGTCATTAGTCAAAATTACTTAACCTTTTCATGTGGCATTAATTAGATTAATGCACCCCAACATCTCACATTAGACTTTGTTGTGGTTACTAGTTAAGCCGGGCGGTTCCAGGTAGCTTTACACCACAACCTATTCTAACCTCGGGTTTTAAGTGCTATATGACCAACTACTCACATTGGGTCCTATCGTTTGTAGCCACTAGTTAAGCCGGGCGGGTCCGGGTAGATTTATGCTACAAACTCAACCCAACCTCGAGTTGGCCACTTTCATGTTTGGTCTAGTGTCATGTTACACTTACAACCCATACGTGTCTAGTTTCAAGTCCCACGTTTACCCCACATGTCATGCCCATGTTTAGGTGTATCATGAGTGTCATATTTTCATGAAACCCCATGTCAAATTATCATGTCGTAATCACGCTCGTCTAACCTACCCCAAATCGTGTTTCCAACCCAAGTAAAAGTGAGTCAACATAGTAAGGATACTATGCTACATATTGGCCTCAAAACATGCACGATATCAAAAAGGGATTGGCCACAAACATGCATGGTATCATAAAGGGGTTTGGCCTCAAAATATGCATAGCATCATAAGAGGTTTTTGGCCTCAAACATGCATAATGTCACAACGGGATTATCCACAAACATGCATAGTATCATAAGGGAATTTGGCCACAAACATGAATAGTATCATAAGGGAATTTGGCCACAAACATGCATAGTATCATAAGGGAATTTGGCCACAAACATGCATGATAACATAAGGGGTTTGGGTTCATTTACATGCATAAGCCCCAAAGTCAAGTCTTTGCCAATATTTCACAAGTCAAATGGTTCCCAAAGGTTCATGCTAACATTCCATAGGTAAAGATCCAAACTTGCAAGATAAACTAGGTGAAACATAACATGAGTGGCATGATTAAGTCGCTAAAACTTAGCCCAAGGTCATAAATCATAGAAAAGGGGCAAAATTAGGTTCACATAGGTTAGCATACTTATGTTTCATCACATTTTATTCCATGTCACATTAGAACCACCGTTAGAATCTACAAGTAGCTAGAACTTACATAGCGAGGCTTAGGGAAAGATCATGAATCGTCTTGACCAAGAAAGGTGGCTCCTTTGTTGAAGAATCGTCATGAAACTTGCATAGCAACGTTGATTCACTCCCTTGATTTGATGTAGCAAGCTAGCACCTTTGATTCGGATCCGGTTTGAATGCATGAGCTCTTGGAGTTGGAGATGGAGGCCATGATCAAGATAGATTTTGGCGGCACTTCGTGGCATGAGTGATTTGTGAGGGTTTAGGGTAGGCTTAGGGGTCTTTTTATAGAGATTAAGAGTAGTTTAGGCCATAGGATAAACCCTAGGATAGATCTAAGCCCTCAAAATCCATCACAAACCTCCAAACATGTCTTGAGGAACAAGTCAGGTGAACCCAGGCCAAACTGGCCGACCACCCAAGTCAACAGGGGTGTCGACTGGGCAGTCGACACCACCTGGGGTGTGTCGACTCCCCAGTCGACTTGGGGGTGGCGGGAATTTTTCCCGCCTCTTCTGCTTGGCTGAATTTGAAATCTGAATTCAAATTTGAACTTGTTTTTGAACTTGAAATTTTCTGAAAACTTTGACGGGCCATAACTTGATCATACGGACTCCGATTTTCGAAAACTCGGACTCTATTTCACGTATTTTTCCGAGACGAACGCAATGGCATAGCCCGTTTCTCCTGATTCATATTTTAAGATTAAATTCTGCCTTGATTCTTGTCTTAGCACGTTGTCAAAATCCGGGTTGTTACATTGGTTTAATTGGGAATGATTGAAAATGGAAATTTAGGGGCATAACCTGTACCATGAATATGATTAAAGTTTGGGGCATAAATTATACTGTAGTATAACTGAAATATGGGGTGTATGAATATGGAAACATGTCGGGTTAATACAGAGATTAAGGGAACATGTAAATGGATCTGTATGTCACCTATATATTCTGTTTGACTGTTGGGGGTTAAGTGAACTTGTTAATCTGGTGGGGTTGTAGGGACACTATTAACCCGTGTAAAGCCTAGTTGATTGGGGATGCAAGTCTAGGGGTGCTTGTGTCAATTGTTGTGTGGGACCCATATTAATCAATAACCCGTTATGGTATTAAAAGAAGACCCCGCACTAAGTAGGGGTTTGGGCACGCTTACTTAGACTAATTATAAGAGGATCATTTGGGATGGGGTGTTCTGATGGCGCGTTCCAACGGGGTCATATGCATGCATGGGTCCGGTCTGTCTGAGAAAATAAGACACCAAAACACCTGTAAATAGGTCTGTATCCTTCGGGTGGTTGCCACTTTAGGAAGTAATACACCCTACTATGGGGCTGAAACAGGGTATTTACATGGCAGGGAGCCGATTGAGGGGGTAGTAATTAAGGTACATCTAGTTCTGTTTAGGTACCCGTTATTTCAGTTTGGTGTAATAAACATTATATTCTATTTAGGTACCTGTTATTCTGTTTGGGGTAAAACCTGTTGCTAGAAGTACACCTAGCTCTACCATTTATGCTATGTTGGGATCATTCTTTTTATGTTAAGTAGTTGGAAAACACTTAATATGATATACTAGTATTGGTGCAGAGAAAGTATTTTAGAAGCATAATTCACCCTGTTCATCCTGTTTATACCTGTTATGTACTGCTGTTATCTCTCATCCAGTTTATTTACTATCTCATTACTTTTATCTCTTTATATGCTAAAAGTCACTGGAGTCACCAGACTTTATGTCTGACCGGTTTTTTTTTCTCTCTCTCTTCCTTTTCCCCTCGGGTTCTAAGGGCGGGAATACTCAGGCTTGATTAGGACTCTCTCTCATGTTCTACTTGGAGTTGGATTTGCTTTGCTTTGCTTAGATGTATTGCTCCGACCACCTATCTACCTTATTATGGTTGTTTTTGGGGGACTATGGAATTATATTTATGTACTCTGATGGTTTTAGTACAAGGCAAATACTTTAATTTGATGTAATTGATTTTCAGTATTTTAGACTTGTAACTGGATTTTTGGACCACAATATTTTCTTTTGAAAAATAAAGTATTATATTTCTGCAACTATTTTATATCTATCTTGTGTAATTCTGTGTCTATTTACCTATCATACTTCACGAAACTTAATACATTCTGATAAAGAATGGCATTAACGGACATGGGGTGTCACATAATGCCCAGAAGCCTTTACTTCCAGATTTTGCTAAGTTCACAATATTGTCTTCTATGTTCAAGCTTTTCAAATTCAAAGCAAAATACGGGTGGAGTGATATTAGTTTTACATCATTGCTGAAACTTCTAAAAGACATGCTTTCGGAAGATGATGAACTTCCCACTTCTAATTATGAGTTAAAGAAAATTATGAGTCTATTTTGTATAGGATATAACGAGATACATGCATGTCCAAATGATTGTATATTGTATCGAAATGAATATGAGAAGTTTCTTGAGTGTCCTAAGTGTGGATTATCCTATCATAAGTCGCAAGGGAATGTTCATAACAAAGAAAATAAAAAAGAGTCCCCAGCAAAGGTTTTATGGTATTTGTCAATCATACCATAATTTAAACGCTTACTTGCAAATAAACAAAATGCAAAAAACTTAATATGGCATGCAAATGTGAGGAAAGATGATGGATTTCAAAGGCATCTAGCCGATTCTCCATAGTGGAGAAACATTGATGCAATGTACCTTAATTTTGGTAAAGAAATTAGAAATCTAAGACTTGGTCTTTGCATAAATGGCATAAATCCATTTTGCAACCTAAGTAGTCAGCATAGTACTTAGCTTGTTCTTTTGGTGATTTACAATCTTTCACCTCACTTGAGTATGAAGCGCAAGTACATCATGTTGTTATTTTGATATCTAGACCATGACAACCAGGAAATGACATCGATGTTTATTTAGCTCCTCTTATTGTTGATCTAAAACTTTTGTGGGATAAAGATGTGCGTGTATTTGATGCATACAGTAAAAGTGATTTTACATTGTGTGCCATGATTTTTTGTACCATAAACGATTTTCCCGCATATGGTAACTTGTCTGGCTATAGTAAAAAAGGTGCCAAACCATGTCCAATTTGTCAAGATGATATGGTTATTGAATGATTGCATTTTTGCAAGAAAAATGTGTATATGCATCATCGTAAATTTCTCTCTCCTAATAATTCTTATCGTAAAAAGGAAGCCTTTCAATCGGGAGGTAGAGAATGGAATTGCTCTGTAACATCCCAAAATTTCGACAGATGAAATACAGAATTAATTAACAAATTAACTATTAATAATCAATTTTATTTGATACGTGAGTTAAAAATCAAATATATTGTTTTGTGTTTGGATTGAATTCGATATTTAATGGCGGGGTTGGAAATCAAATACTTTTGAATATTTGAACTGAAGTTGGATTAGGATTCGATTGAAAATATAAATTATTGAATTTGGAATCTAACGTTGTTAACATTAAATAAATTGGAGTTTTGTTTAGAATATATGAAAATTGGTTTGGATATATGTGTGTTCGCGTATATAAAGAAACTGAAATTTTACGTTTTAAAATTTGGAAGCGAACGAAGTTATTGGTGGACAAACAAAATAAAATCGGTGAACCGTTAAATAATTTAAAAATTAAAACAACGTCATAATAGTCAAAGTCGGGTTTCAATCGGAATAATTTCATTAGGTTCACAACGCTAAGACAGAGCGGTACGTATAAATTTTGTCTTGTTCGGAGATTTGGTTAGCGGTATGAATTTGGAGCAATACGTGGTAATTCGCAGTAAAGAAAAATATTAAATTATACTCAGTTATAACCTACCTCAGTTGGAAGTTTCGCAAACTCACCTCTTTAACATGCGACAACCCTAAAGCCTATTGATAAAACATCGTTTTTATCCCTTATTTTCTATTCTATAAAATCACGCAAGTCTCCCTAACTCTCTTCAACAGAAAAATTAGTTCCTTTTAATGGTTGATGCCTCAATTTGTTACAGCCCTAAAAATCGTTTTCCCTCTTCTATCAATTTAGTGTCCACACTACGACTTCCTCCCCAATCGACCGTCATACCATAGCCTCCAATCACACCCAAAAGTTTAATGCCAAAGCCATCTGCTCGAATCTTCACCACGTGCCATCACTAAAATTCAAGCCTTCATCGTTGTATTTTTACCATTTCCATTCCAAGGTGAGCATTCGCTCACGATTAATCTTTGATCCAAGTTCATTAATTTATATAACTTAACTAAATAAAGAAGTTAATTTCTATTGATTGTTTGGGGATGTTGATTTTGTATTTATTGCTGCCAAATAACCATGGTTTTGTACCATCTGAAACTTGATTGGTTACAGACTCGGTTTCATATAGTGAAAAATCAAACTGCTAGATTTATGATTGCGGTCCTATTTCGATCTTTTGTATAATACTGCGACATGTAATTTTTTGGACATATTGGTAAATGTGTAGGCAGTTGTGTAATTACTTGGTACTTGGATTTGTGTGTTTACTTCTCTTGCTGGTTGGGGGTGAGTACTATTTGAACTATCACATATATTTGGATTCGCATTAGTGAACAAGGGCATTTTACTATATGCATAAGTATATATGCATTTATGTGTGTATACTTGTGTTCATACCCCCATATATATATTGTAGAGTATATGAGTTAGAATTGCTGCATATGGTGGCCGCATCTAAGAAACACGCATGCTAGTCTTAACTTGAACTAACGATTTCCTTGCTTGCTCGACTTGAAAACTTTTACTGGTTACTCTAATAAATAACAGAAAAATATAATACCAGTAATTCATTAACACGTATTATGGTGAGGTACCAGTACTGTATAATTTCAAAACTGGTATTTCATGAGTACCAAACCAGTATTACGGTAATTTGAAATTATAAATCAGGGTAATTTTCAGTGTTAAGGATTTTAAACATAATATAATACCATATTTTATTCGGAGATAAGTATACATCTTCTGATCTACGCCATGTACTGTCTATATTAAGAGGGATAGTTGTGCTCATAGATGGTTTAGACATCTATACCACGTTATTGTCTATACCATGTTCTGTCGATGTACACATATAATAAGCTAGGATGAATATGTTGACTTTTAAATCTTATTGTGTTTTCAGTCTATGTTCTAAGTAAATATATGGCTTCGTTGTCTGTCATTGGTTACACAAATCTCTTATGCAAATTGATTTTTGGCAGCTCAGTTTTCATTTAAATTTCATATTCCGAAACTGATGTTGTGCCCTACAATGTGTTCGGCATGTATGCACTTGTTTGCAGCAGCCATTTTTCAAATAAAAATACAATATGTAGTGCACTTGATGGCGTTGTATTTGAAAACTTTGATTACATATACCCAGTTGAGGTACTAGCTATGCATTTTAATGATGCCAACAGAGAAAAGGGTTGTTAAAAAATTAAATAAAGCGTGATAATGAAATCAAAGCCAATGGACTTTCTTACCATTAGTTGGGGTTGTTTATACACTCAATAATGCAAAATTTATTTGTATTGAGTCATGTGGCCTGGACTGTGAATTTCTCTAGTGATTTTCATGTGCCTGGATATTCTTCATACTATGGGAATTGAATACATATTGTTGGATACATGATTTGTAACTATGAACTACATTGTTGTGCCCATTTACCTATGTATTATGTCAAGCTTTTCCACCCTGCAGTAATTTGTAACAGGAAATACACTATTTTTTATCTTTGTTCATGGTGATTGACCCCTTCTTTATGCACCATATATGACTTGGCATAAGACCCTCTGCCATGCCATGCATTCTGCCCATTTGTTCAACTTAAAAATCCCTATTTTAGGTCTGTCTATAACCAATACTTCGGCTTATCTGAAATGTTATTGTTATTGTAGCTGGCGATTGGTGCTTCATATTGCGAGCATCTATGAATCTCACTATATTTGTTATTTGTGGTTGCAGGATGCTGGGGCAATGCACACGTGTCCCTATACACGTGTGTATATGCAGATTTTCGTAACCGTTTGACCCTGAACATAAAAATCCAATATGCACAGACATTATACTTGATACTGAGATATTACGTACCCCGTTGTACACATATGTGTGTATGTGTGTGTACATACACACACACACACACAAATGTATGTGTATATATATGTCACCGGGTACATATCTATGTTTTCGTGTATATATATATATATGGTGGTCGATGTACACATATGTATATATACCTTTTTATGTGTATATGTATATGTCATCGATATACGTATATATACATATATATCCATATGTTGTCCTGATATTGTTCGTCCCAGGTTGCTATGATATATTCGACAGTTTCGCATGGGTATAATGTACTCTAAATTTAGTGGATTATAGAATTAACTCTTATATTTAATTTCTGTTGAAATTTATTTTACTTGAACAAATGATTAATCCAGACTCGAATGTTTTATGTTTTTGCATGGAACACTTGGGTCAGACCCTGGGCGTTACAGATTTAGAGATTACAGCTTGGGATTCGAAGATTGACGAAGCTGGGGGATCCAAAGACGATGCATGCTGGAGATTTAAAAAACAGTAAATATTTTCTTGTATTTTTTTTCAATTATGCTATATAGAAAAACTTGTATCAAAAATTCTGATCAATATATAAAAAGTTTATTTTGCTGTTGAATATTGTGTTATTTATTATTCTGTATTTTTCTGTGTTGATTCTATTTTAAACTTTGTAAGCTAATAATGATCCGTCGATTTGAACGTTTTAAGTTGGTTTAATTACCGATTTGAAGCGGTCAAAAAGGAGGGACATTATGTGCTCATTTGCCATTCGTAGTTAATGATGTTTATGAATGTGTCAAGGATATTGAAAATAAATTCGATAAAAATTTTCCTCTTATAAAAGGCTAATGGAAGAAGTCTATATTTTGAGTACTTCCATATTGGAGACATTTACCGGTTAGGCATTGTCTAGATGTAATGCATATAGAAAAAATGTTTGTGATAGTATCATTGGGACACTCTTGAATATGCCTAGTAAGACAAATGATGGGGAGAGAAAGCTTAGCAAGATGGTGAAAATGGATATTCGGAAGGAGTTAGCACCAGTGCAGAAGGGTAAATGCACCTATTTTCCTCTTGCATGTTATAAATTGTCTAAAAAGGAGAAAACTAGTCTATATGAATGTCTTCATGGTATCAACATTCCATCGGGTTATTTTTAGAACATTAGCAGTCGTTTATCAATCAAAGATCTGAAATTGATCAGCATAAAGTCTCATGATTGTCATGTGTTAATGCAACCTTTGTTACTTATTGCAATTCGAGGCATATTGCCCAAACATGCTAGGCATGTTATTATAAAGCTTTCTATAATTTTTTAATGTAATTTGTAGCAACACTAGTACAAAACTTGTCATTTGTGTCTCTTCATTTGCATCTATTGTATAAGAAACAGATGCAAATAGTACAACTTGAATATGTTTCTCACTTACAATAGACACAAACAAGTGAAAGTAAATACCACTCCAAGCTTTGCATCAGTTGTTGTCTTTAAACAGACGTGGTTAGGAGGGATGAAAATCAAGATATAGCTATTTGCGTCAGTTCGTTATATTACCAGATGCAAATAGATGGTGGAATTATATAATTTGCGTCGACTCTATTAAACAGACGCATAAATAGTTTATTTTCCTACCAAATCTTCATCGGTAATAAACAAACGGCGGTTCTTTTCCTATCAAATTTTTGTCAGTTAATTTTCCATATATTAATCTGTATATCAATTCCATTTATGTCTTAGGGCTCCAGTTAGGTTCCTTCTTCCAATGATGAGGTAACGCCTTCCTTTAAAGCAACAACCTATAAGCATCATCTTGTTTTTGCTTTTGCAATCTGGTTTCAGGCATTGTAGTGAAGGTATGGATGGATAAGAGAAATGGATATGATCAGGAAAAAGATTTATAAGGGAGAGAGAGGACATCATGTAGTGATCAAATAAAGGAGTATGATCAGCACAGCTTTAAAGCAGGAGGTGAAGACAGGATTAGCACCAGGCTTGGCACAACAGAATGGAGGATTCACACGAGAAAAATCTTGAGAAAACAAGTGATCAACTCGTGTGTTGAGAAGAGAAACTTACAAGGTGAGGAACAGACAGGATGGGGTGAAAAAATAGAATAAATTTTATTACCGAAATTCCGAATGAATGTTTACATTGCTTAGGGTCATATTTATAGTTGCATTACATCACTCAATTGACGGAATTCACAGTAATGCCATAGAAACCCTAATCTGCCTTATTTCCAGCTTGTGCACGTTCACACCCACTTAATTAAATTGCTATTTGCATTTCAACACTGGAAAATGTCTTGACATGCTCCTGCACCTTCTCTAGTGCCTCTGATTTGTTTACTTTGATCGATTACTTTTGACATTGCTTGTGCTTCGAGTTTTTCTTTTATGTTTGATTGGATGTATTTCGCAGTTTCATGCACACCATGTGTTCGACCAAATGTTGTAGCATAACAACTCCCTCCCCCTTGAAAATCAGACCTTGTCTCAAGGTCCAATGTAGGAAATTTCTTGACTAAGTCCCAGTAGTTTTCCCATGTATCATCTTCAGCTGGTCTATTTCGCCATTTAACTAAAATTTGTGCAATAAGTTTGTTGTTTTTGTGGACAAGTCTTCGATCAAGGATTAACTTAGGTTCATGAACTAGCTCTTCAATATATGATGGGGGATCTGATTGTACTGTTAATTGAGAGCCAATCTTCCTTTTCAGTTGACTTACATGAAAAACAGGATGAATTTGAGAACCTTCAGGAAGCTCCAATAAGTAAGCAACTTCTCCAATTTCTCTTAAAATTTTGTATGGTCCATAGTATTTAGGAGATAGCTTTGTAGTCTTGTTCATACTAACTGAAATTTGTCTATGTGGCTGCAATTTAAGATAAACCCAATCATTGACATTAAATTTCCTTTCAGTTCTATGTTGGTTCGCAAACTTTTGCATTCTATCTTGAGCCAAGCTAAGGTTATCTTTAAGTATGGTCAAAACAGATTCCCTTGAAAATAATTGTTGTTCCACCTGTTCCACTTCACATATGATAAAATAGTAGGTGGTTGTTTGCCATAAAGTATTCCATATGGAGTCATTTTGGTTGACTCTTTGTATGCAGAATTATAACAGAATTCTGCTAATGAAATCCGTTTTGACCAGTCGCTGGGCTGATGTGAAACAAAGCACCTCAAATAAGTTTCTAGGATTTTATTTACAATTTCAGTTTGCCCATATGATTGTGGGTGATAGGCTGAGGAGAATTTTAGAGAGAAGCCTTGTATAGTGAATAATTCAGTCCAGAATTCACTTAAAAGTATTGTGTCTCTATCACTAACAATAGACTTTGGCATACCATATAATTTAATTATTCCATCAAAGAAAACTTTGGCTACTGTAGGTGCAGAAAATGGATGCTTCAGTCGGGAAAAATGTGCATATTTAGACAATCTATCTACCACCACATAAATAACTGAATATCCATTGCTTTTTGGCAGGTGAGTAAATGAAATCCATGGAGAGATCAGTCCAGACATTTTCAGGGATTGGAAGTGGTTGCAACAGACCAGGAGAGGGTACATTTTTTGATTTGGATGTCTGGCATATATCACATTGTTTAACATAGTTTTCTACTGACCTTTTCATGTGCTTCCAATAAAAAACTTTTTTGATACTTTGTAGAGTTTTCTTCACGCCTGAATGTCCTCCCAATGGCGTCGAATGGAATTCGAATAATATGATATTTATTAACTGATTATGAGAGTGATCAATCAGAATCTTTCCCTTATAGAAAATTAATTCTTCAATTAATTTATATTTTGACATATCCACAGCTCCATTTAAAATTTGTTCCTTCTTTAGGTGATAGAAAGGTCTTTGCCAAATTTCTTTTCTGAGTTCTGAAATCCAATCAGCTTGTACTAGTGTAACATTAGCCAATTCAGGTTGATAATAAACTCTTGACAAACTATCTACTATTATATTTTCTTTGCCTTTTTTGTATTCAACAGTGTAGTCATAACCATGGAGCTTTGCTAACCATTTTCCTTGAATTCCAGTTGTGAGCTTCTGAGATAATAAATGCTGGAGGCTTTGGTGATCAGTTCTGATGATAAACTTCCTGCCTAAGAGGTATTGTGACCACTTTTTTGTTGCAAAAATTAATGCCAAGAGCTCTTTTTCATAAGTTGATAAATGCAAATTCCTTCCTTGTAGTGGTTGACTAATATATGCAATGGGTTTATTATTTTGTAGAAGCACAACACCAGTCCTTTGCCACTAGCATCACATTCGACAATAAAATCTTTTGAAAAATCTGGCATAGCTAAAATAGGAGGATTAGTCAAAAATGATTTTAATTTAAAGAATGAATCTATTGCCTCTTCATTCCATTGGAATGAATTCTTTTTCAACATTGATGTCAAAGGTTTTGCAATGAGGCCATAATTTCTAATGAATTTTCTATAATACCCTGTAAGGCCTAAAAAGCCTCTTAAATCTTTGATACTTATGGGTTGTGGCCATTGCCAAATTGCTTTAATTTTCTCTTTGTCAACTGCAATCCCTTGATCAGATATAATGTGTCCTAAATACTTAATATTTGAAGCACCAAATGAACATTTAGGTAGATTAATAACTAACTGATTATCAGTCAGTGTTTGTAGAGCTATTGCTAAATGTTTCAAATGATTTTCCCAATCAGTACTGTATATAATGATATCATCAAAAAATATCAAAATAAATTGCCTTAAATATTGTATGAAAATATTATTCATGAGTGATTGGAAAGTAGATGGAGCATTAGTAAGGCCAAAAGGCATAACAGCAAACTCATAGTAGCCTTCATGAGATCTAAATGCAGTCTTATGTATATCATTTTCATGCATTCTTACTTGATGGTAGCCTAATTCCAAATACAACTTTGTAAAAAAATTTGATCCATGTAGTTCATCATGTAAATCATCTATTAATGGTATTGGAAATTTATTTTTAATTGTCTGCTTGTTTAAAGCTCTATAATCAATGCATAGTCTCTAGCTACCATCTTTTTTCTTTACCATTACAATAGGAGCTGAAAAAGAACTAGAGCTAGGTCTTATAATTCCAGAAGAAAGCATATCAGTAATTAAAGCATCTAATTCTTTTTTAATAAAATGAGAATATCTGTAGGGTTTTAGGCAAACCAGTTTAGAGCCTTCCAGAAGTGGAATTTGCTGATCACAATCTCTTTTTGATGGTAGCTGATTTGTTGGAGTAGTGACTGAAGGAAATTTGTCCAGAATTTGTTGAATTTGTAGATGAATTTCAGGAGAATTTGATGTAGTGGTTGTAGCTGATAGCAACATGAACTGTAAGGATGCTGCATTGAATTCCTTTATTGCTTTTTTCCTTCAATTGTTTTTATTTTATCTTGCAAGAGCCCTTGCCACTTATATTGTTTTCCTTTGTAAGCAAATCTAACTTGTAATTTCTTAAAATTAAAACAAATTTCATCAAGCTCTTTCATCCATTGTGCTCCCAGCACCATTTGGCATGAATCCATGGGTAAAACTAATAAATCAAGTGGCATTTTGCACCCTTGGCAGTGTAATAGAACATCAGTGCATATTTGTGACCCTTCTAGTTTATGACCACTAGCTACTAGCACTCTAAAGGGTTTAGACTAAGAGTGATTTAGTTTTAATTTTTGAGCTAAAGAAGTGTCAATAAAACTGTGTGTTGAACCAGAATCAATAAGAAATACCACTGTTTTATTATTGATGATCCCTTTAATTTTGATTGTGTGAAGTGTTGGGATACCAAGTAATGTGTTCAATGATATTGCATGTAAAGTACTTGGTGTTTCTGGTTCACTTTTAACTTCTGTTAATTTAGTCTGATCATCATCATCAGAATATTCAGTTTCAGTATCAGAAGTGTCATCAATATTTGTAATACCCTCCATGATATAGACTTTTTTTGTTTTACACTTATGTCCAGGGTGATATTTTTCAGTGCAGCCATAGCAAATATTATTTTTCCTTTTTTTTTACTTAATTCCTCAGGTGTAAGCCGTTTAATTTTTGAATTTTTGTCAAGGAATTTGCTTCTAGGTTTTGAAGCAGAGGAAGAATTACTATTCTTTTTATCAGTAAAAGATTTCCTTTTATTTTTTGATAGCCATTTAGTTTCAAAAAATTTTGCAAGGCATACTGCATGATCAAAATCTGAAGGGTTATTTGTTATGACATGATATTTTATTTGTTCTTTTAGCCCACCCAAAAACTTTTCCAAATAATGTACTGGCGAAACATGTTCAATCAGACCCTTTAGTTTCTCAAACTGATTTGAACTAGTTTGTTTGAGAGAAGAAAATGTATCATAAACCTATCTAATTCATTGAGATTAAAGCGTACCTGAATTGCTTTTGTAAAGACTGACCAGTTTTCATAATCATCAGTGTTTCTGGAATATCTATAGAACCATTGTAATGCTTCTTTTCTTAAGTTGTATGAGCATAAATGTACTCATTCTTGAGGATCAGTTTCATTGTATCTAAAGAAATTTTCTACCTGTCTCAACCAATCAACTGCTCGGTCATCACCGGAAAATGTAGGGAAATCAATCTTGAAATTGATTTTTGAAGAATCTTTGGTAGTACTCATCATAGTGTCATCATTTCTGATATGAGTTGATATTGTTCTTGGATTATGTTCAGTGTTCAATATGGTGTAAACCTCTGAATTTCTGAAAGGGTAACATCCAAGATTGAATTTTCCAGTCTTGCAAGAAGAGGTTGGCTTGTATTTGGATGCATAAAAGTGTTTGATCTGATTTGTTGGCTGCTTCCTTGTTTTTTGTGGTTACCAGATCGAATGGGAGTACCTTGTGTTCTTTGATTTTTGTTATTAAATAGGGAAATTTTTTTTGCTAAAGATTCTTGCATATTTTCTTGTATGTTTTCCCTTTTTTCCATTTTCCCGTTGAGATCACCTATCTTTTCTTTAACTTCTTGATTCTGACCTGATAATTGTTGCGTAGTTCTTTGCAGTTTCCTTAAGCTATTGTTGGTCCTGTTATTAAACATGCTTTGTCTATTCCAGAGTTCATCTTGTGATAGCTTGGTGGTATCTGTGTCTTCAAGTTGTGATGATGCTTCTCCACAAGATTCAAGAATGGCAGGATCAATGAGGTGAGGGTCACGAATTGTCTCACCAGAAGGCTTCGATACCAATTTGTAAGCATCATCTTGTTTTTGCTTTTGCAATCTGGTTTTAGGCATTGTAGTGAAGGTATGGATGGATAAGAGAAATGAATATGATCAGGAAAAAGATTTAGAAGGGAGAGAGAGGACAGACTATAGTGATCAAAGAAAGGAGTATGATCAGCACAACTTTAAAGCAGGAGGTGAAGACAGGATTAGCACCAGGCTTGGCATTGCAGAATGGAGGATTCACACGAGAAAAATCTTGAGAAAATAGGTGATCAACTCGTGTGTTGAGAAGAGAAACTTACAAGGTGAGGAATAGACAGAATGGGGTGAAAAAATAGAATAACTTTTATTACTGAAATTTCGAATGAATGTTTACATTGCTTAGGGTCTTATTTATAGTTGCATTACATCACTCAATTGACAGACTTTATAATAATGCCATAGAAACCCTAATCTGCCTTATTTCCAGCTTGTGCACGTTCACACCCACTTAATTAAATTGCTATTTGCATTTCAACACTGGAAAATGTCTTGACATGCTCCTGCACCTTCTCTAGTGCCTCTGATTTGTTTAGTTTGATCGATTACTTCTGATATTGCTTGTGCTTCAAGTTTTTCTTTTATGTTTGATGGGATGTCTTTCACGGTTTCATGCACACCATGTGTTCGACCAAATGTTATAGCATAACACAACCGTAGTACATTTGTATAAGTCGATTTGAATATATCGGTTTGTTTACATCGATTTGTATATAAGAATTTGTGAAAGTCAATTTGAATATATTGATTTGTTTACGTCGAGTTGTATCTAAAAACTTGTGTAAGTCGATTCATATACATCAACTTGTATACTGATTTGCACATAACGATTTACGTACGTCGATTGTTATAACTTAATTCGTGTACATCGATTTGTATTCATTTATTCATATACATCAGTTTCGTTCCCCTTTCTCTTAACTCCTCAATGGCATGCACCAATTATTATGTTGGTAGTTTTTTAGTTTGTACGTTGTTTATGGTTGGTGCGTGGATTGTGGATGGGATATGTTTTGTTAAGGTCGTTTCTGAAATGAGTGTGCATCGAAGTTGTTTGGTGAAATGTCTAAGCCATATTTTCCTAATTATACCAGGCTCTTGGGATGTCCTCACACAAAAGGTTTTGGGGGTTACAACCATGCGAGAAGAACATGTAATTTTGTCCATATAAAAGTAATAAAACAAAACAAAATAAATATATAACTTTATGTATCATCCAAATTAGAAGATTATCTGTAGGAATTTGGTTGGGTTAAAAAATTCAGATTCTATTATTTAATGAAAGCATGATCTCTTACTTACAAAAAAACTAGGAAGTGCAGCTGTATCTTTTTTTTATTTACGTTGTCAGTTGGATCTGTGTAGACTTTGCCGTTATGAAGATGAAAATTATTAGCAACAGCAAAATGCCTACAGTTCAATGTTTACTACAAGAAAATTAGCACTCTCAATATCTCTCTAGTGTATATTGTATTTTATCTAAATTATTTCTTTGTTTTTCTAATCCTTATGAATAAATGACGACCTTATATAAGTTGGAAAAAATGATTTTCTTGGTTTTATATGACAACCTTATGTGAGCTATTGATGTTAATGCATTATGTCTTTGGGCACATGTCGTTATTACCCATCTTTCTTTATATTTGTAGTTTCAGTGCTGCAAACCCAACAAGGTGATTCCATAAATTTTATCGATCAACTCATAATAAATTACTCATTTAGCTTGTTGATTATTTGAGTGTCTTATCAGGGATGAGTCAATCTTTTAATGTATGACTGTTAATCTTTTTTATGAGGATAATTTTTTTCCTTAAATATCCCGATAAACAACTTAAGCCAAATGCTATTCTCTTTGGTAATTTTCTTTTCTCTCATCTATTATATGTATACGTCCGAAAAGAAATCATTTCCTGATCGGCATTTTGAAATTTGGAAATAATCATCTAGTGTTCTTCTCTTCATTTAAATAACATGTTCATAAAAAAATAGACGCTGAACTTAGCCAATGCATCATAAGTTTATTGGGTTTCATTTGTACCATGGAAAAATAGAATTAAAATCAATTACCTTATATGCTTCTCTTAAGCCGAGTGGTTCAGTTTAAACTAAACTTCGGCTCAGTTTGAACTGAGTCAGTTTAATCTGAGTCGAAGCTCAGTTTGAACTGAGTCACATGGCTCAATTAAACTGCGCCGATCGGCTCAATAATACTGAGCCGTTCAGCGCAGTTAAACTGTGCCTTAGGCTCAGTAATACCGAGCCACTCGGCTCAGTTAAACTGAGATCAGTATTATTGAGCACAGATAAGTATTATTGAGCACAGTTAAACTAGGTATTGGCATGCTTTGTAACTTCTTTTTTACTTCTGGCAAACTTTGGAACAAATGAATACTATTACCATGTATATTACATTTAAACTTCTAGTGGATTCTTATACCGACCCTCGTTGTTACAAAAAGATGTAAAAAATTAAATGTGGTTGTTGGCACAGGGAAGCTAAAGACTGACTAGAAATTTACAGACTGATTTTATTTCTTTGTTTATGATTTGATATATTACCAAACAACATTTTGAGTACTGAGTGATTGTCTGGTTTTTCAATGTTATAACATTCACACTAGCAAAATCAATGCATAGAAATAACGCTAAACTACATACCTAAAATTGAATCAGAATATAGTTCCAGCGTATGAACTTATTCATACACCCATACTGCATATGATCTTTTCCATAATTATGTTGCTTGTGTTACCTGTTCTTTTCATACACATACTTATATGCGGCCATTTATAACCAAACCCACGACTGTTTATAATCATGGAAGCTTTGGATATTTTAAGATTATATTTAGAATTTTTGGTTGTATAGCATAGAAATTATGAATTAGAGCAGACCCATTATCTATCAATCGAACTACTGGGGGCGGAGGCTAGAGCCTAGAGGAGCTGAGGTCAGAGGAGGTAAGCGCGGACGACGCAGCGGCACTGCAGCGCTGATGCTGTTGATCTGAAATGACGATGACGATGGTGGAGCTGATGCTGTTGATCGGAAAAGATAAAAGGAGTACCAAGCTCAATCAAAATGTGTTTCATGCTGACCAAAGGAAGTGAAAATGCATACCGGGAAATTTATTATTATTAGCTAGAAGAGCATCTGATTGCTCCTGAAAAAGCACATGAACCCAAGAAGAATCTATCATGCAAGAATTTTGGGACCCTAACAAATGAGATGCTTGAAATGGTGAAGGCACAGACCGCAACAACTTCCCATTTATTGATGAATCAGGGGCAAAAACGCGTCCTGGGTTCCTGACTAAATCAACCACATATTCCCTGCAGTTAAACGAAAAAGAAAATTCCAAGTTGGGTGTCTTGAATACAAACAGAACCGCATGATGTATATGAGAAAAATGCACCTAGAAGTTTGCGAAGTTCCTATATATAACATTCTGAAACCTGCCTATAAATAGCTCAATAGATGAAACAAATGAATGAATTTCTGACCATACAATAATTTTATTTTATTTTTTGTATCAAAACCGCCATATATATGTTTTGAAAAAGCAAAGCAATTTTTTTACCATGGACTACCAAATTAATTAAGCTCAGAAACAAAAAATACATTTATGAGAAAGACAAATGTAAATTGCTTTGCTGCCTGTTTGTCATCGTAAACTTTGACAAGGCAAGAGGAGTGATGTGATGATGTGCAGTATTTGCAACCTTGATCAATTCGGCAAGGCAACCTAATAAAATTAGCCAATTTCTGCAAGTTATATAGCATAAAACATAAGACAACATACATAGGGTGCCACTGTTGAAAGAAATACTGGATTTTGATTTATGTACCAAATTAGATCAAAGTTAAGTAGGAGAGAAAGAAGTAACTCTGCTTATCCAGGATCAGTTAGACAATATCAAAGTGATTCTAGTCAGCATAAAGCTCAGAATCTATTTGATAATGTTAACAAACATAATATTTTATATATAATCAGTCACTCTGATTCATTACTCAACTGTAATAGAAATCAAAATTAATACAGGTGAAAAACCGAAGATAATGTTTATTTAATCTAATAAATCGATCTTAGCATAGTTTTAAAACAAAAGAAATCTGTGAATGTATTTGATAACCAGAAGGCAGTTTTGGAAAAAAGCAAAATTGAAAGCACCATTCAGTCTAGCCTTAACATTCCAAATATAACAATTAAATAGAATGTTTTATACTATTTCAAAACAGTAAGCAACTAGTAAATATAAATCAAATGAGGTGCTCAAGTCGAATTTATGGTTATGATCTTGGTTCTAACCTGTTTTGAGGAATTCCAAAACAGTAAGCAGCTAGTAAATATTAAAAAAAAACAGCAGTTCCTAAAAAAAAACAGCATTTCCTCAACAACAAAAAACAGCAGTTCCTCAAAAAAAAAACTGCATTGATTTTGGTTATGATCTTTTGATGTTGTTGTTTCAGTTTAGTCATGAAACTGGTCATGCACTGATTTTGGTTATGATCTTTTGATGTTGTTGTAAGGACTAAAATGTTGCCAACATAGCATCAACCACATGAGGCTATAGTTATATCAGTATAAACAATGTCACTGATGTGGAATGTGATTGCTTAAAAACAGAACAGTTCCAGTTCAGATTATAATCCAAACAAGTCATTTGAGTTCAATTTGAGTCAGCATTCAACATGTGCAACAAACAAGCAAATAAAAACACCAAATCATTGCAGCAAATTAAATCAACATAAACAAATATTTTATTTACCAAATTTATAAAAGTCTTCTCATTTTCTTAAGGAAAAAAACAGTACTATATAGGGTAATTGACAAGAGCCAACAGTCTATAGAATAGATCCAAAATTTATGCATGCATAGTCATATGTGCAAAGAAAAATATACAACGCCTTCAGAAATAAAAGGAAGGAATGCTATTTATAGCCTACTACATATGCAATATGATGTTAATTTCTAATCACATAAATATTAATTCATAGCATATTGATAACTTTTGACATATTTGTAAGTTTGTTCCATCATATGAAATACAGGGGAATTTTTGCTAGAATTTAAAATTCCTGTATTTAGAGGACCTTACAAACAATATATCAAAGTACGAATTATATATCAAATATAGATCTAATACTGAGTGATCTCGGCTTTGTACCAAGTAATATGTCTGAATACATAAACATACATTTGAGAAAATACAATATAATCAAGCATTGCCAATCAACACTGTATTAGTCCAGACATAAGCAGTCAAAGATGAATACTATTATAATTGATCAAATTTTGCACATAAAACGATTTTATTCATTTCTGTAATATCATATACTTTCTGAAACCATTTCAAAATTACACAGCTTATATCCTGTCTATCATGTTCTATCAAGAGCATATATACATGCAGTACATATAAAAGGTGAAAGCATGCTGGTCAAACTTACAACATGTAAGATTACAAGTCAGGCTCTGTTCAGTCATGTGTAATATACATTAATCTTTCATACAATCATGTCCATAGGATATATATACTTATAAAAAGGTGTAAACTTATGTAAAACATGTTCACAAATTTAACACCAAAAACGCATGATGCTCATAAGTTTAGTTGGCCTAAGAAGAAAAAGCAAATCAGATATTTATAGTAAAAAAATTCATTCACACATTACAGTATCATGACAAATCCTGACAATCAAAGGGACAAAAAAGATACCAAACCTAATAAAACATAAATCAATTGACCTAACTGCAACGATAATAAAATTATTAACCTCAAATCCGAAGATAATAGCAAAGACCGAGTTGAAAGCGAGTTGAACCCTAAAGCACGAGTTGTACCCTGAAACGCGAGTTGTACCCTAAGTTGAAATCGAACAAAATCCCTAAAATTGAATGAAATTTATACCTGCGAGTTGAAAGCGAGTAAAGCCACCCCTAAAATCTGATTAGAGAGGAACCTTCGTCTTCGCCTTCATCTTCGTCATGCTCAGACTTTTTTTTCTTTTTTCCTCTAAGATTTTCGTGGGAGGTGAGATAAATGTTTTACGCGGCCGAAAAGGGAAAAGCGTTGGAACAATGAAACGTAGAAGAGGAATTAGGGTTATGTTGGTTTGTTTACATTTTTACCCCCAGAATCCACCCTTAACAATCCAAATAAGTGTTGCCAATAATAAAGTTATTAATATGTATTTTTGGCAACACTTTTTTAATATAGCAACACATACTATTGTTACCACCTTACAACCCAAATAAGTGTTGCCAATTGAAAAATAAAAGGGTTGCCAATTGGCTATTATGGTGTAGTGTATACAATGTGATGCATCATTCTCTTGTACTTATTGTATATTTTTGTGTACTTAGCTTTGGTCGTGGACTTATCTTCCCGTCAGAAGATTAGTAGTGACTCCTGATCTCATCGACGCATCGATGCCGCTTGGAGCTAGGTATACTTATTTGATCGTTTATTTTACTAAAAAAAAACATACCATCTCCAATATATGAACCTTTTATTATCATGTAACAGGTGGGTAGGAAAAAAGAACACGCGGTATACACCGCGACGAGAGTTGGCATTTTAACGCAATGAGCTGGACGTCGTTATGGACGAAAAGGTTTCATGGTATCCGTACACTAATGAGGTACTTGCCCCACTATCAGTCATGTGCAGAGCTCATAGATACCTTTGGACGGCGAGAGTACCTATGATAGCCTACAGCTTCACCGCTTGGCACCTCCCCGATAGGGTTATGAGGCAGTTTGGCCTGAGGCAGCATATACCGGATGATGCACCGCCTTACATTGAGGGCTACAATGCGCAGGACTTTCACCTGCATCATGCTATGTGGGATGACCGCGATAACCTTATTGAGTTCGAGAGGGAGCCCCCTATATCCGCGGCGCAGTATATGAGGTTGTACTGGAACATAACACGACGCTACGTCCTTAATCCTGGAGTAGATACTGCATTAGCACCATACGTTCCTAGAGCACCACTAGAGAGGAATGTGGTAAGTTGATGTGTGTACCATTAAATACATTCAGTTTCATTTATTCATTCTATCTAATTTTCTTTTAAATGTGCAGGTTGCTGGTATTAACCGTGCGTGGGAGGAGGCAGAAAAGCTTAGAGAGAGGCAGACTGATGACAAGGGATAGACAATGTGCACGAACATACAAAAGATTTTAGACGTGATTTTGTGCAGGAACAAGCTAGACCGGCCGAAACCACCGTCTCCTCCACCTCCTCCTCCTCCTGCAGGTCCTCCTTCTCCTCCTCCTGCAGGATCTCCTCCACCTCCAGCAGTGCACGAAAAAATTGTGCATGGTCCATCTCAACCTGCACCTACATTACCACGTACCAGCAGTGCACGATGCACTAGGAGCAGCAACGGCAGCGGTTCGTCTTCAACTTCCACACCACATGTTAGGCGTCCGAGACGAACCTAGTGCACATTTGATTGTTCTAACTGGTAGTGTATGTTTAATTAAGTGGATAATAGTCTTTGTGTACGAATTTGCTATATTTGGTACATTTATTTATTTCGTATCCATGGATGAACCTAGTGCATGTTTTTGTTTTGTGTACGAACTTGTTTTGGTACGCTTATTAATTGGATAACCTTGTTGTGTATGAATTTGCTTTAAGTATGAACCTAGTGCTTGTTTTTGTTGAAGGCAAATATGTGCAGGTATGTATATGCAGGTTTTCAGGTTGTTTTGGTACACTTATTAATTGGATAACCTTGTTGTGTATGAATTTGCTTTGTGTATGAACCTAGTGCTTGTTTTTGTTGAAGGAAAATATGTGCAGGTATGTGTATGCAGGTTTTCAGGTGTGCAGGGTTTTTACGAAGGCGAGTTTTGGAAACTCGCCTTCGTATTTTTGTGAAGGCGAGTTTCCAAAACTCACCTTCGTAACCAAAACAGGTCTAAATCTGAAATTAATTCTAAAACAAGCATATTCGTGTTATACTTTCCACAAATAGGGCTACACACGTGAATAGTCCTATAAACAATGAACACAAAGGATGTTTTTATATGGTTTGAATTTTATTCGGCACAATCATTATCTTATATTTTTCATGGCTATGTCTCCTAGGCACACACGCGCGCGCACACACACACGAGTTTGTTGTACCATAAGTTAAGGTGAATGTGCTTGCTGCCTACTTTCGGTTAGCACCATGCAAGTATTAATAATGTTTTTGGTATTAGGCGATAGGGAAAAATCTCATCAATACATTTCAATCTTCTCGAATAAATAAATTTGTTTATGTTTTTGATATAAACTAAGCTCATGTACAATTTCCTTTTCTTTTTCTTTTTTAAGCCCTGCAAAGATCATTTCTTAATCTTACATTGTGCTGTATCGCCAAGAAGCTAGAATAAATAACATACTTTTTGCCTTAACTATCCTGATACCAGGTTATTTTAAATCTTTACCTGCCTACATAGGTGTTTAATAGGGAACAAGTATTTTTTTAAAGAATTTATGTTGTGCAATAAATAAAAACATTTACATGATATTTAAAACAGTACTGCATCATGCATAGGTTGTAATCATGTTCAAAATTCAAAAACACTAAAACAAATTGATAGTAGTATAATCTTTTTTTAACCATAATAAACGAAAGAGAATTTGACTTTATCATTCAGATATTATCTTGAAATTTCCCCTACAAATATTCAAATCTTATATGGAGCTTTTGTTACGCTATTTGGTCATATCTACAGGAAAAAACCTCAATATTTGTAGATTAGTTTGTTCCTATATTTATTCCTACAGAATTTGTGTAGCCATACATTTTAAATCTCTATGACAACTCAAAATTGCCTTATGCATTAACTGGCTATGGTAGGCTCATCGTTATATGGTCTCTACTTACCATCATCAGTATTTTATCTGCAGGCATGCATACTACTATGTAACAAATTTAATGATGTTTTTGTCTCCCATGCTTGCACTTCTAACACAAAAAATATTCTTACTTTTCCCCATGTGATTATTTTGCTTACTATGAGCATATGATTATATGGTTGTATATGGTGTTATATATATATAAGTATTTTCAAAAAAATATATATATAAATAAAAGTGATGGTGTTGCATACTGTGACTGTGTAC
Source organism: Allium sativum (assembly GCA_030737875.1). NCBI lineage: Eukaryota > Viridiplantae > Streptophyta > Magnoliopsida > Asparagales > Amaryllidaceae > Allium > Allium sativum. The sequence goes on from CM060921.1 coordinate 165,009,647, forward strand.
AACAACTTTCACAAGCCATAGATCACTGTGCTTAATTAGAAGTGGAGTCTCTATTGTTCTTCGCTGTTGAATTTGCAAACAAATGGCAACATCCTCATGCGGTTTCAGGTTGCAATCATGGGCGTTGAGTTTGGGTAACTAATTTATGTTGAGATCGTGGACAGCAGCTCTTCTTCTAACCTGGCAGATACCAGAAAAGAATATTCAACACAAGGCAGCTTTTACAGACAATTATTTCTAATCTTTCAACACCTGAAGATATTGTACATTCATGCCTGATATTTCTTCATAAGATACGGAGGACGTGGAGTAGGGTAAAAAAGTAACGGAATAGTGGCAAACTGTTCTAATCTCTGCCACTCGAAGAAAAGACTCGAAGGACAGTGATAGAGATTAGAAGTGCAGCGAGATCGCACTTGTTGGGGAGTTGTAACCTCATCATGGGTTCAAAACTCTCTTTTAGGATTTAATTTAGTACTTTCTATGTATTTTATTTTATGCTTTTCAATTTGAATTTAGGTTAGTATGTTAACCTTATTATGTACTTTTCTAGCTGTTAATTTAGTCATATGCTATATGTTCATTTCTTAAATCCACATTTTAAATTAGTATCTTACATGGATTGATGTAAGTCCATAGCATCATCTTTATCAATCCATTATTTATCAGCATGAAGAAATACTTCACAATAATTTGAAATAGCATTTCTTCCCATTTAGGTGGATTACCTTAGTGATCTTGCATTTTGAGGAAACTGTAACCTTAGCTTGTAGAAAAAATTATCTTCAACATCGTCTTATTATGGTTCTTAATTTACTTCTTCTTAATAAAAGAAAACAAATCTTAAACTTTAAGCGAAGAAGCAACTGCAATTGAATCAAAGATAATGATTCTCTCTAAAGACAATGATATTACTTTATTTCTCCCCATAAACTCAACATCTTAAAAAAAATACATTCACCGCCTTAAAACTTTTCCTTAATGTGGGTTTATAAAACTATAAACTTTAAATCACTTAGAATATCAATAAAGTATTTTCTATCTTTATGATATCTCAATCTATAATTCCTTAGTAAACTGAAACAAATAATTATATTAATCACCAAAAACAAGATGTGAGATATCATTACACAAGCTATTTAGCATAAGTAGCCATAACTTATATATCAGACATTAAGAGCTTCAATTACATAAAAATTTGAATTTATTCATAAATCAACACTATTATTACTTAATGAATATGTTCATGTTATAAATATAAAACTAAAATCTGTCTAAATGACGGCATAAAAAATATTAAATAAATTCAAACAGTTTGACATAAATCTCAATAGTAACTTTATATGTCTATATATCACAATAAAGATATAACTATAAATATATCCATATGTTATTTCTTTTCATCTAAATTCTTAGCTACTTCTTTATCCTTATTGATACAAAAAATGTTATATCAAAGTAGTACTTTGAATCTTAAAAAAAACTTCAATCTCTCTATTAATTACCAAAGCGCTAAATTAGCACAATAAGATAACATTTTATTCTTTGATAATATTAATCGTAAAACGATAATACGAGAGATAGCACCACAAATAATAACAATAATAACTTGAGTGGCTTTAACTTTTGAAGCAATACTTTCCATATAGTACTCACTTAGATTTCTTTTACTTTGAATTTATGGAATCAAGTACCACAAAAAATGCTAGTTTCCCCTTATTGTTTTCATAGAATCATTTCCATTCTCAGTAGATAACCTATAGGTATCGTTACATATAGTCCATTCTTGAAAAGCTTCTAAAATATTTACTTAATGATTTTTTAACTCTTGCATTTTTTAAATTGTGCCACCTTTCAATATTCTTCATAACATTATAAGAATATCTAGTCGTAGTAGGATTGGTTGTAACCCACCTAGTTACAAGAGTTAAATCTATAAATTCAAGAACAAATAACATGCTCTTATACAAATCCTTATATTTATCCCAAAACAAGATGGAAATATTCTTTAAATTGACAGATAATTCAGTTAAATTAGCTGAAACTGAACAAAAAATAAAATGAAGATTGACCGTATATGCTCATAGCCAAATATCAACCATAGTAAACTCAAATAATTGTTAAGTCTCTTTTCAAGATACCTAGTACACATTAATATCAAGTCTTCGGACAGTAATATTAACTGTAATTGATACTCTTGTTGTAATGATCAAACACTGACAATAAATTCAAGTCAAATAACAACCTTCCTTTGGGCCGATTAATTATTCACTTGAAAAACCTTATAGTTGTCACGTGCTTATCATCACACATGTGTAAGCAATTCGGCCAAATATTAGTTTTCCTTTGGGCCGGCTAATACTCGCATGAATAACTACACACAAATATTAAATATTTTCATGAACCACCAAAATAAGAGAGGTCTCTTTGGTGACATTTTATTTCAGTCAGTTCACCACTAATGTAAAATATTTACAGCTGTAAAAAGACACCAAAATATATTTGAATATATTTCTTAATAAATATACAATATTTTTTTAGTGTAATAAAACACTCAAAAAAAAATGCTTTTGGTTTATATGATAACCGAAATTCACAAATTATAGCCTTGACATAAGTTTTAATCTTAGTTGCCATAATCTTTTATCTTAGATATGTAGTTACATTCATGACGTTCGCTTAATAAATATGATTCATTGACATCGTAAATAAATCACTTAATAATGTCAAAATTGAGCGCCATATTAAAAAAAATACAGATAAATGACATAATGGATATCTCAATAAATGACATAATGGGTGTCGCACTGAATAACATGAATAAATTAGTAGCAGTGATGTATATTTGAAGTATAATGTAGCTAAACGGAATGCTACCATGTTATTTTACTTTAAATATGTCACGTGAATACTTGATTAATTCCATAAACCATGCATACGTATGAGACTGCACATTTGAAAAAATTAATAAAAAACGGGATCATAGTTTGACTTTTCAACTAGAACCTGCAATAGTTAATTAAATGACTGTTCCAACTTTAATTTATGTACCGATATACGTTGCACTCATTGAAACATATATCATGGATGGTAACTGGAAAACAAATGAATCCATTTGAAAAGTCAACCCTCAAATTGTGCGAACATGTAATAAGATAAGAACGGTCGAAAAAATCAACCCTCAAATTGAGCATTTTAAATTTAAATTCATCCAAATGGTAACAATTACTTAATAACAAAACTATGTCAGTTCACATCACATCAATTGCGTGACTCATGCATGGCTGAATACTGCACTGAACAATAATATGAGACATTAGCATGGCTTTTACCGTACAATAATAATAATAGTACATGTTGTTGACTCTTCGTTATGTCAGATCCAATAAAAAAATGTACAAAATATTACATTGCCTGATATATGCGGTCCTTATTTTAAAAATTGCATTATTACCGAATCAATGCATTAAGAAAAAACTTAATATGAGATGATGCTAGAAACTTAAAACCTAATAGTGAAAGTCAACCGCTCAAAACAATAAAATAAATAAAAACTATTTTTTTAAAGTAGCTTTCAATTGCCGAGCCAAAAAATGGATTTCAACAATTATATACACAGGTCCGAACACAAAATGAAACATAAGAGGAATAAATGAAACAGGATAGTAAGACTGACGAAGGTAGCAAATGAAGTAGCATGGGGACTGTTTTCTGAATATGAATCCATGGTTTATTAGCTACAACTTCAAAATACGAACACCATGCATCCAAAGATGAATTAATACATAATGCTACTTTATGCCAAAGACATTAGACAGAGTAGGTGCAAATATTCGAATGCACTGAGATGTGAAGCCAAATTCAAATCTTAAAAAAAAAATCAATTTTTTTTCTTTCTCAACAAAATCAATAATGGTTGGCTCTGATACGACTTGTAAGGGTTTCGATATTAGTTAACAACAATCAATCATGAAACCCTAGATCCAAATAATTAACCCATATTGATTTAATTGAGAACAGATATAAATAATAAGTTGCAAAAGCGTATCTGAATCCGTAGTTAATCATTGTACTACCTGAATTCATAATCGATTGCCACGAAGTGGACGAATTAGGTTTGGTCTTCCAAATTGACACAAACCCCAGATTAGATTCAGCTCTCCGTAGAAGAGGTTAGAAAGTTGCTAAGACTTGTGTAATTTAGGACCATAACCCTTTATTTATAAAGTTGGCATTTTATAATTCGGCCCTTCAACAAATTAAAAAATGCCCCGGTATCTACACATTAGGCCCATGATAAGTTAAGCTTTGAGCCTTTAAATTCTAATCTAAAATTAGATCACTTTAATTGGGCTTTACACCAAAATAACACAACACATTTTATATTACATATGTGACCCAATTGTCGAAATATTCCAACATATTTTCCACCTATATAACAGCTTTTAGACATGTCACAATATAACAAACAATTTTCCTCCATCCATCATACAGCTCTGGCATAAGAAAGTATATCCATAATTTCTTCTTTTGTTTTTCATTCTTCCAAAAGAAATAAAAGCTTATGTTGATAATTGCTACATCCTTTTTCTTCTAGATTTCACAAGTACAACCATGAAAGCAGTCGGCTCTGAACTCTCGACCCTGTTACTCAGATGTGAATGGAATCAAATCTCAGTTTAAATTGCACATGTATGGTGATATACAAACTTGTGAGGTCTTTGAGTTAAGTTTTCAATTAATAATATACTTGCAGATACATGCTTATCTTCGACCATTTACTAAATTTTCCTTGCATCTAGCAGTGACTTGGTAATGATAACTACCTTCACTTCACCATCCAGTTAACGTCTCTAAATACATGTGTTTTATAACAATTAACTATTGAATGGTAGTATCTTAATGCTCGCATGTTTCCTGTGTGCATCCTTAATTTTACGTTTTCAGCACTCCAGTTTTTTATCTAACAGCAAGGAGTTTTTTATGCCTATTTCAAACTTCATTTTTTGGGGGGATTTCATAGCTTTTTGCATATAATTTCCTGTCTGCTTTTTACTGAGATTTCACAAAAAAGGTAAAGATTTTAAACAAATAGTTTCATACTCAACAACTGCTGGAACCCAATAGTATATTTGGAGCCTAGAGGCCAATCCAAATATGAGGCCATGTTCGTTAGGAAGAGCTCAAAGTAGAGACCAGATGTTGTACATAACATCATATCATCGGTTTTAATTTAGATTTGCATGTAACATCTTAATAGCCATTTTGTTTTCGAACGTGATGTAACATGGATTCTTCTAACCTGTATGCGTATACATGGTTATTCAAATCTATTTGTTGAATACTACTTTTTCAGCTGGATAGGTATTATTGGGTGTAAACTGCAAATTCTTTACTTTGTTTTCCATTTTCTCTTATGTACAGATTTGACTGTATTGATCAACTTTCCAGGCACAACTTCGAGTGCTTTGCATTTATAGCCTACAGTAATTTCCGATTTCCCATTACTTTGGTCCACCAAATAATCCTTACGTACCCTTATAATTTTACGAGCTTGGTATGAGATGATAATGGGGCAAAGGAAATGTTCCAAATAAGCAAAATAAATTAGGGGATTGTTAAAGGGACTCCATTTTTTGTTAAGGGAGGGACAAGTTTTTAATTTTGGATGAATTGTTAAGGGGGGACAAAATAAGTTAGCCCCCCCTTAACTATATAATTAAAAATTCTAATACTATCCATATGATCCTCTTAACCTTAAAACCTAAATCCTAATTAATGATTATATGAAATAATAAACGCTACCTACCCACTCACTGTCTGAACAAATTTGAAATATTCCTGAAACTATATGGCCCTTCGTTGCCATTTTTGTCGTGAAATCAACGGTGCCCTATTACTGTTTTAATATGCTTATGTCATTCATATTACAGAAGAACATTTTGATATCCAAACATGAAACTATGCAAAAAAAAAACTTGAAAATCCAATAATGAGATGGTAGAACTGGACCTTGATTTTGTTTAGTACATAGATGGCTGAAGCTATCTGAGTAGATCTGCATTCAAACCATGATTCACCATATCAACAATCAGGTGCGATAAAACCTTGTTTCTTCAATTTAGCATCCAAATGCTTTGCCAAATCACTTGAATCAGGGAGTTCATTATTTTTTTGACAAATTCCCACTTCGCTTTGACATGCTACTTTATACTAAGATTTAGAAGGAACTGAAATGATGCCTGAATAAATTGTGCATGCTAATTGAAAAATCATGCATAGTTTTATTTAGAAATCAGAAACTGAAGCTGTAAGAACAAAACTTGACCGTAGGGACTGGATATGTGGCATGTTGCATGAAAACATAATGTAAAATTAATGAGACCACTATAAATCATACAGTTAAGCATTTGGAAAAAAACTTGATACAACAAGGGATTTGGGTTTTTTTTTTTAATAAATAACAAAGAATGTTTTGATAAAATAGAAGAGAACGACAATGAAGGGGGAGAAGATGTCGTTGTTATGGGGGACAATTAAGTCCATGCTTATTTTAAAATTAAAAAAAACCAAACCCTCCCTTAACAATTTTATTTTAAAGTGGAGTCCCCTTAAAAATGTTCCCCCCCCCCCCAACAAAAAATGGAGTCCCTTTAACAATACCCAAAAATTATACTAGAAAATGTTAAATTTGGTGATACAAAATCACAAATTGATTGGAACAAATTTGCAAAGAATCGAAAGTAAATATTTTTATAATGGGAATGCATTAATTGCATTTGATGAGGTGGTAGGGAAATAAATAAAGGGATTAATTTCTTCCATCTATGCTAAAGAACAGATTGATTTACTTCCTATGTTTGCATAATTGTTGCTATGGTAATTTGCCTCCATTATATTATTACCATATGTTGGTAATTTAATTGATGACTCACATAGATTTGCACTGGCTATATATTGAGGGGTAGACTTTAGTGTAAACCCATCCTGGCCTAGAGCCAGTGATCCCCAATGATGTCTCTTCTTGTTAAACCTGATTGAGGTTTGGATATGTAAACTCTTATTTTGTAATCTCTTGTAATTCTCTCATGTGGAATAAAATCTCTCTCTTTTGGACTGGACGTACACTATCTGGGGGATAGTGGAACCAGTATAAATATTGTGTCTCATTGTTTCTCTGTTATAGTTATTTACTATTTGTTGATGTAATAGAATAATTGCTAACATATTAGATTGATGTTCAATTGGAAAATCTAGATCCTCCTTATTGTGCTTCCGCATTTGTGCAATTTTTCATAACAGTTTGGTATCAGAGCGAGGCGATTTGTTTTAAATTGTGCATCAATTATTTTTACAAGGGTTCGTAGATTCAATGGTGATTATGCTATTACTATTTTGGAGAAAAGAAGACTTTGGTGGAGGAGATTATGTTGAGAGTGAAGAGTGTTCCAATCTGGGAACTTTGACGTGATATGGAGTTTACCGTGTTGAAGGGGCTATGGATTTGGGAAGTTTTGATCATGTTTTTGACAGGTGTCTTTATGTTGATGATGCTCGAGGGATCCAAGATGATCAGGAAAGGAGCTCAGGTCAAGTGATAGACGGGTGTCGAGACAGAGATCATTGTGGATTAGACAGGGGTCTTCACGTTGACGATGCTTGAGGGATCCAGAGTGATCGAGGAAGGAGCTCAGATCAAGTGGTAGACGGGTGTCGATGGAATTGCAAGCACTTTTAGACCGTTGTTTTTTGCACGGTGCAGCTCAGGTGGTAGATGCATCTTTTGCAGGCGGTGGGTTGTGCTTGTAATTGAGAGAATAATTTTTGGTGTTGGTGGTGTTGAGATTACTTTGGAATCTACCTTTTATTTTTATTTTGGATATTTGCAACATTTTGTTGGTCGGCGGGGACGTAGTCTGAGCTCGTTAACAATTGTGTGATGGGGGGTAGCTTTGCTGGAACCCATTTGGTAAATATTCATTTTTTGGTGTATCTCGTTGTGAGATTTTGATTGAAGGTGGAGCTCTGTTGAAGAGTTTTATGATGAGAAGAGAATTTGACTCAAGGTGGGGTGCTGGAGATATGTGATTTTGCATCAAGGTGGAGTGTTAAATTTGTTGATACAAAATCACAAATTGATTGGAACAAATTTGCAAAGAATGGAAAGTAAATATTTTTATAATGGGAATGCATTAATTGCATTTGATGAGGTGGTAGAGAAATAAATAAAGGGATTAATTTCTTCCATCTATGCTAAAGAAACAGATTGATTTACTTCCTATGTTTGCATAATTGTTGCTATGGTAATTTGCCTCCATTATATTATTACCATATGTTGGTAATTTAATTGATGACCCACATAGATTTGCACTGGCTATATATTGAGGGGTAGACTTTAGTGTAAACCCATCCTAGCCTGGAGCCAGTGATCCCCAATGGTGTCTCTTCTTGTTAAACCTGATTGAGGTTTGGATATGTAAACTCTTATTTTGTAATCTCTTGTAATTCTCTCATGTGGAATAAAATCTATCTCTTTTGAACTGGACGTACACTATCTGGAGGATAGTGGAACCAGTATAAATATTGTGTCACATTGCAACACCCCACAATCCGCTAAGGTCACTCACTAAGGGAATGCCTTAACTTCGGTGGAGCATTTTAAGTGAATATAGAACAGAAAAATTACACAAGACATATATAAATACTTGAAATTCTAAAACATCATTTCATTGCAGCAGAAGGTAAACATGTTTAGTTACAACACCATAAAGAGTCAAGTACTAAATATCCATCCTGATAAAAACATAAGTACATAATCCCACTACATAAAACAATAGCCATAAAAGAAAAGATAAGCTGGGCTTTACATCACGGTCCAAGCTCCAGAAGATAGATAAAGAAATCTGATCAAAGCCCACTAGTGCTAGGCCCAACCTGAGGACCTGAGGGGGAAAAAGATAAAAACAACGGGGTCAGACATAAGTCTGAGTGAGCCCTATAACTTTAACAACACAATTATTAAAGTAATTAGGGTATGATATAAACTTGGTACGGGATGACTGGGGATAAATGACTACACTAAGTAGCCAACTAGACATAGGATGAACTAAGATAACGGTAAAGACACATCTACCCACCCAAGGGTAATTACTAACTGCACCACACCAGTCATTCCTACTTAAAGGTTGATCCCACCCAAGGACTTAGAAAATTTACCCAGTAGTTTCGTGTACCCCTAGCTGATGACATAGGTGTCGTCTGCCCCTATCTCCAATAGGTGTACCCACTACTCCCAAGCGATCGGCTCCCTACCGTAGATACCCGTGCTGGCCCCACAATGGGGTGTATCACTCCCCAAAGTGGAAACCCGATACAACAAATGGTGCACGGCTTATATCTACACGATGCAACAACGTCTTACCTACCAGCCCGGGTCCACACACGCATATGAAATCCATTGGACTCGCGTTGCCACCGCTACCCCGTTTTGGCCTCTTATAATCAAGCCCAGTACGCGTGTCCCGTCCTCGACATGGGTCGAGCCCAATAAGATACATATGGGTTACTGGTTGAAATGGGCCCCCACAAGCTACCACCTAAGCTTGTCAATTTATTAGTGCATCCCACTTATCCCTTTAATCATGTTTAATTACATGTTTCCAATTGGTTAAGTCATCTAATCGTATTTTCTATTGCCACCCAAGGCAACCCACTAGATTTCCTCATGCCACCCAAGGCACTTACTTGATTTCCACATGCCACCCAAGGCACCCACTTAACCCCTCATGCCCACTACATGCTTATCTGGTTAAGTGTTTCTTAATTAATTAAAGACGTAACCGTTGTAAAGACCTCTCACATTAGACTATCTTTTATGGCAGCTGGATTTACCGGTTGGGTCCGGGCAGCCTTACGCCATAACCGAGTCTAACCTCGTGTCTATACACTTGTCACGTATTTGGTTTGTGCCTAAGACCTCTCACATTGGGCCAATCATTTGTAGCCGCTGGATTTGCCGGTCGGTTCCGGGCAGTCTTACGCTACAAAAGGGTCCAACCTCGTGTCTTAGTCGATTAATTAATCACCCCCGAATTAATTTTCCCTAATTAATTCCAATTTTAACAATGTACATAATTGACTCAATTATGTCCATCCACTTTGTGGTATGCATAATCATACCAACTTCACACAATTTCATTAGCATGTTTATTAACCCCATCGTTTCCCACGTAATTCGCTAACATGACATAAAAGGGAAGATTCATCACAAATACAATGGGTTCAACTTGCATAACACATTAGCATCAACATGGGTTTAAAGGTGTCAACATGCATATAGCATCAAACCCAACTAGCATAAATAATCAACCCAAACTTGCATGAATCACATATGTCATAAAGAGGTTAACTTGCATAAGTTTCTTATGTCATACAAAGGGGTAAACTTGCATATGTATGTATGACATGTAAAGGGGTTAACTTGCATATGTATGCATATCATACTAAGGTGTAAACTTGCACATGTCACTTGCATATAATCAAACACTATACTTGCATAACATGTCATATGTGAACTTGCATATAATCATACACCAAACTTCCATAATCATGGTGTCATAGTGGATCAATGTTTCTCATATGACTTGCATAACTTGCATAACATCTCAAACACATAGCATATAACTTGCATAACTTGCATAACATCATGAACATGTAGCATATGGCTTGCATAACTTGCATAACATCATGAACATGTAACATATGGCTTGCATAACTTGCATAACATCTCAAACATGTAGCATATTACTTGCATAACTTGCATAACATCACAAACACATAGCATATAACTTGCATGACATGCATAATATCATTAACACATAGCATATAACTTGCATAACATGCATAACATCATTAACACATAGCATGCAACTTGCAAAACTTGCATTGATCCACATTCATAGCCATAACCTCATTATATCCTATCATAATCATTTCAATAATTGGTCATTAAGGCTATAGAAAACTCACAACTTGTTGATTAGCACTCCTAAGAAGAAGATTAAGTTTCTAGAGTTGATTAGAGATTGATTTGAGATGCTATCTTCTTCTACAAATTGATGGAGGCTCCTTCAAGTTGCATTTTGACGGCATGACGGCATTGTTTCTATTTTTAGTATGAATTAGGGTAGTCTTAGGGTGTATTTATAGATTAGCTAGGTGTTTTAGGCCATTAGATTAACCCTAAATTAGATTAGAGCCGTCAGATCACGTCCTAGCCACTAAAACACAGCCCGAAAGACAAGCTGGTGCACCCAGGTTACCTGGGCTCGACCAGGGAGGTCGACTCCCAGGTCGACCCTAGGGTCGACTCCCCAGTCGACCTGGGGGGGAGGTCGACTCCACAGTCGACCCCCAGGTCGACCCCCTGGGTCTGGCGGGATTTTTCCCGCCACTTCTGAAAATTGAAAATTTTGTTTTTAAATCTGAATTTAAATTTCTGAAAACTTCTTTGGGCCTTATCTGGGTCATACGGACTCCGATTTTCGAAAACTCGGACTCTATTTCGCGTATTTTTCCGAGATGAACGCAATGGCATAGCCCGTTTCCCTTGATTCAGATTTTTAAATTTAATTCTGCCCTGTTTTATATTATAGCAAGTTATTCAACATACGGGGTGTTACATTCTCCCCTACTTAAAGGATTTCGTCCCCGAAATCTCTAAGTCAAGAAGAACGTATCCTACCAACCAAACAACCATCTACTCAAACCATCAAACACTGGCATCCATTGTCCTTAGAGTTTCTAATGCTGTATGAACATATGCAAAAAGTGTGTGTATATGTTCCCTATCTAATGCAAAATCAGGCGGTCTACTGATTCGGTTGACCTCCTTAATGCAAACCATGATAGTGCCATGCATCCAATATGTATGCGGAAGAACCCTATTGACACATACTATTTCTACATGAGTGCACAACCATTCACCAAAATGCATCATCCATATGATATCACAACCATTATACATCCATTAATATAGCTACCTACACACAATTTTATGCAATATGCAATATGAAGTGATTGAGCCGATCTAGTGCCTAGAGTGTGTGTATATGCATCCACGAGCAACCACTAGCAAACACTTGCATCCACACGCATCCATCAAACATAACATGTCTCAAACACATGTTTCAACCATAGGTTTTACCCTATCTAAAGGTCAAAGGTACTAATGAGAGGACATACTAAAGATAAGATAAGTACTAGACAAACGATAAAGGAGAAGTTAAAAGATATACCCTCAAAAAGGAATGGGTATAGTGAACGCATCTTCGCTTCTGTCTCCCAGGTAGCATTGCTCTCATCTTCTCCCCATTGCACTTTGACTAGCCGCACCTCTCTGTTCCTCAACTTCCTAATCTCTGACCCAAGGATGCGGGTAGGAGCTCGTCGAATAGTTGCATCACGCTCTACCTCCATTTCTTTAAGCAAGCTCGGCTCTACCACCTCTGCGGTCTCATGTAGGCACTTCCTCAAATGTGACACATGGAATACGTCATGTACCCCACTAAGTCTCTCGGGTAAATCCACTCTATATGCCATCCGTCCAATCCTTTCCTTAATAGGAAATGGCCCAACAAATCTTGGAGCTAACTTCCCAACGGACCCAAAGCGAACTACATTCCGTAATGGAGATACTTTGACAAAGACCATGTCCCCAACCTCAAACTCCAGATCCGTCCTCCTCTTGTCCGCATAAGATTTTTGCCTATCCTGCGCTGCTTTCATCCTTCTTCGAATCAAGTCAATCTTCTTCGAAGTCTCCCTAACCATATCAGGCCCAAGCAAGATCTTATCCATAGACTCCCACCAACATGTAGGTGATCGACAAGGCCTTCCATAAAGAGCTTCGAAAGGAGCCATACCAATACTGGGCTGAAAGCTGTTATTATATGCGAACTCCACCAATGGAAGATGATCTTCCCATGTACCTCCAAAATCTAAGATACACAACCTCAAAAGGTCTTCTAGAACACGATTCACCCTCTCGGTCTGGTCGTCCGTCTGAGGATGATATGCGGTGCTCAGACACAATTGAGTCCCCACTGCTTCTTGCAAACTTTTCCAGAATTCGCTAGTGAAGATAGGATCTCAATCACTCACTATGCTAGAGGGTACCCCATGCAATCGAACTATCTCTCGAAGATATACTGAAGCTAGCCATGGAGCAGTCCTCTTGCTCTTCACAGGTATGAAATGGGCACTCTTAGTAAGTCTGTCTACCACAACCCAAATTCCCGTATTACCCTTCCTTGACCTAGGTAACCCATCAATAAAATCCATCGAGACGCTATCCCACTTCCATTGAGGAACTTCCAATGGGTGAAGCAACCCACCTGGTTTCTTTTGCTCCGCTTTCACCTGTTGGCACACCAAGCATCTAGCGACATACTCGGCCACATCTTTCTTCATACCGGCCCAAAAGAAAACTCGCCTCATGTCTTGGTACATCTTGTCCCCACCGGGATGAATGGTCATCCTAGAACGGTGTGCATCATCAAGAATAGCCTTCCTCAAACCCTCGTCTTGCGGTACACAAAGTCTACCGTCTCTACGCAAGCACCCCCTATCGTCTAGGGTGTACCTACTCAAATGGCTGGACGACTCCCCCCTTATGAGCCTCTCTACTAACTCAACCAACTGTGGGTCGTCCCGCTGTGCCTCGCCAATCCACCCCAAAAGAGTAGGTCTGACCTCCAAGGATGCTAACAAACCGGGTATATAGTCAACGGAAGGTCTAAAATCAAACATCGAGATAAATTCCAAGCTTCGTCGTTCCACGAACAATGGACTCAAGGACAACCTTTTTCTACTCAAGGCGTCCGCTACCACGTTACCCTTGCCAGGGGTATACGCTATCTCGAAATCATTGGATGCTAAGAATTCCATCCACCTTTGTTGTCTCAGGTTCAAATCCTTCTGAGAAAACAAGTACTTCAATGATTTGTGGTCAGTGAACAATTCGAATCTCTCGCCAAGAAGATAATGGCGCCAAATCTAAAGCCCAAAAACAATAGCGGCCAACTCTAGATCATGGGTAGGGTAATTCTTCTCATGCTTTCTCAACTGCCTTCCACCATAGGCTATTACCCTTCCCTCTTGCATTAAGACTGCGCCCAGTCCAGTCCCATAAGCATCGGTATAAACAACAAATGGCTTACTCCCATCTGGCAATACTAAGACTGGAGCTGTGGTTAAAGCTCTCTTTAACCGTCGGAACGCATCATCACAATCTACGTCCCATACGAAGACTAGGTTCTTCTTCGTCAAGCGAGTTAATGGGGCTGATATCTTCGCGAAGTCCTTGATAAACTTCCTATAGTAGCCAGCCAACCCCAACAAACTCCTCACCTCGGTAGCATTCTTCGGAACCTTCCAATCTTGAATAGATACTACCTTCGCGGGATCCACAGCTATCCCTTCCTTGGAGACCACGTGCCCCAAGAACCGCACTTCCTTCCTCCAGAAGTGACATTTAGAAAATTTAGCCTTAAGGCTATGCGCTCGAAGAGTCTCCAACACTTCCCAAAGATGTAGGGCATGCTCTTCTTCACTCTTAGAAAATATTAAGATGTCATCCACAAAGACCACCACGAACTTATTAAGGAACTCCCTGAACACCCTACTCATCAAATCAACAAAGTATGCAGGGGCGTTCGTCAAACCAAATGGCATCACCAGCCACTCATAGAAACCATCCAGAGTCCTAAAGGTAGTCTTGTCTATGCTATCCTCAGCCACCCTCAACTGATGAAACCCCGTGGCTAAGTCCAACTGAGAAAATACTGAAGCGCCAACCAACTGATCAAAAAGATCATCAATCCTCGGCAATGGGTGTCTATTCTTCTTTGTGAGCTTGTTGAGTTCTCTATAGTCTACACAAAGTCTGAGGGACCCATCCGCCTTCGTAGCAAAAACTACTGGAGCATCCCACTCCGATATACTTCGTCTTATGAACCCCTTCTCAAGCAACTCCCCTACTTGCTTATGGAGTTCCCTCCTCTCACGAGGAGCCATGTGGCGCACTGGTAAAGATACTGGTTTAGCATAATCCACCAGATATATTCGGAAGTCAATCTCCCGCTTCGGAGGTAAACCCTTCACCTCCTCAAACACATCCGATTATTCCCGGACCACTCTAACAGATTGCAAACTCTCAACCGAAGCGTCAAGCGATTCAAGATAACTTAGCATAACAGAATCCATAGGATTACAAGAGATCTCGAGAGTGTTCCCCAAGCGGGTCATGAGCCTAACAACTCTCCTTTCGCAATCAAGAACGGCACCATTACTGGATAACCAGTCCATGCCCAAAATCAACCCATAGCCCGTGAAGCCCAAAACAAAAGCATCACATCTAAACTCAACGCTAAGTATAGAAATCTTCAAACCCAAACATATCATGGACAAATAAGTGGAGCCCCCAATTGGGTTTGAAACAACCAAGGGATCATCTACTAGACTGGTGTCTAAGTGTAGTGACTCAACTAATGATGATGAGATAAACGAATGCGATGCGCAAGAATCAAACAATGTACGGACATGATGATCAAATAGAAAAAACAGACTTTCAACGGAAATAGTTCTACCTCTTTCCTGAATCGGTGGAACCGCGAGAGCCTGAACTTGCCCCCTTGCCTGACCTGGTGCCATAAGAGCTTGCACCTGTCCTCCTGAGGTAGATCCCGTCCTTTGCCCCTTCTTAGGGCAATCCTTCACTAGATGCCCTGTTTCACCACAGTGATAACAGCCAGTCTTCTTCTTCTTCTTCCGACAATCTTTGCTTAGGTGGCCTGGTATCCCGCAATTGAAGCACTTCTTTTTCCCCTTGCCACCGTTGCCTTTCCCACCCTTGTTTTGCTGTTGCTGTTGAGGTCTCTTTTGATCTCCTTTCTTCTCGGGTGCCTTATTAGCATTGGGACCCTTCTCTTCCTCATGCATGAGTGCCATGTCAACTAGCTTCTCAAAGGTGGCCCCCATAGGGATATGAGTCATAGCCAATCCATGCATTGGTTCATTCAAGCCTTTAACGAACCTCAAAGCCTTTTTCTCCGGTGTATTTACCATATCTATGCCAAACCTTGTCAATTGATTAAACTTGTTGACATATTCCTTCACCGAGAGGTTTTCTTGCTTTAGAGTCAAGAATCTTTCCATATACAAGTTTTCCTCCGCCTTTGAGAGAAACTTTGCCACAAATCTTTGCCTGAAATCCGCCCAAGAGTCAAGGGGGCGTTCTCCATTAGTGACCTCCCACCAGAATGAGGCATCTCCCTTCATTAACCAAGCAGCTAACTTGACTTTCTTTCCTTCTTCCATCTCAAAGATGTCTATCAACTCTTCCACCTCCTTAAGACAATCTCTAGCCTCCACAAAAGTTTCTGATCCTTGAAAAGGTTTCCCTCCCATAGCTTTAAATTCCTTGCAAGTCTTAGCAAAAGTATCCGCGCGAGGAGGAGGAGGGGGAGGAGGAAGATCGGGTGCTACAGTTGGTGGAGGGACATTTGCTGGACCCGCAGTGGCGGCCCTGGCCTCCATTAATCTCCTATACCATACTGGTATCGTCACAGCCTCCGGAAAGTTAAGATCTTCAGTCATGCTGAAACGAAAAAGGAAAGATTCAAAACGGAGAATTCGAATGATAAAGATATGGCTATTGGGGATTATGCTTTTCTTTCAAAAACTTTTCTCTTTAAAGACATGTTTTTGAAAATACTTCTTCCAAAAATGTTTTTAGAAAAATAGTTTTCTAAAAATTTTATCTGTTCTGGTAACCTTCGCTCTGATACCATGTGTAACACCCCACAATCCGCTAAGGTCACTCACTAAGGGAATGCCTTAACTTCGGTGGAGCATTTTAAGTGAATATAGAATAGAAAAATTACACAAGACAGATATAAATACTTGAAAATCTAAAACATCATTTCATTGCAGTAGAAGGTAAATATGTTTAGTTACAACAGCATAAAGAGTCAAGTACTAAATATCCATCCTGATAAAAACATAAGTACATAATCCCACTACATAAAACAATAGCCATAAAAGAAAAGATAAGATGGGCTTTACATCACGGTCCAAGCTCCAGAAGATAGATAAAGAAATCTGATCAAAGCCCACTAGTGTTAGGCCCAACCTGAGGACCTGAGGCGGAAAAAGATAAAAACAACTGGGTCAGACATAAGTCTGAGTGAGCCCTATAACTTTAACAACACAATTATTAAAGTAATTAGGGTATGATATAAACTTGGTACGGGATGACTGGGGATAAATGACTACACTAAGTAGCCAACTAGACATAGGATGAACTAAGATAACGGTAAAGACGCATCTACCCACCCAAGGGTAATTACTAACTGCACCACACCAGTCATTCCTACTTAAAGGTTGATCCCACCCAAGGACTTAGAAAATTTACCCAGTAGTTTCGTGTACCCCTAGCTGACGACATAGGTGCCGTCTGCCCCTATCTCCACTAGGTGTACCCACTACTCCCAAGCGATCGGCTCCCTACCGTAGATACCCGTGCTGGCCCCACAATGGGGTGTATCACTCCCCAAAGTGGCAACCCGATACAACAAATGGTGCACGGCTTATATCTACACGATGCAACAACGTCTTACCTACCAGCCCGGGTCCACACACGCATATGAAACCCGTTGGACTCGCGTTGCCACCGCTACCCCGTTTTGGCCTCTTATAATTAAGCCCAGTACGCGTGTCCCGTCCTCGACATGGGTCGAGCCCAATAAGATACATATGGGTTACTGGTTGAAATGGGCCCCCACAAGCTACCACCTAAGCTTGTCAATTTATCTAGTGCATCCCACTTAACCCTTTAATCATGTTTAATTACATGTTTCCACTTGGTTAAGTCATCTAATCGTATTTTCTATTGCCACCCAAGGCAACCCACTAGATTTCCTCATGCCACCCAAGGCACTTACTTGATTTCCACATGCCACCCAAGGCACCCACTTAACCCCTCATGCCCACTACATGCTTATCAGGGTAAGTGTTTCTTAATTAATTAAAGACGTAACCGTTGTAAAGACCTCTCACATTAGACTATCTTTTATGGCAGCTGGATTTACCGGTTGGGTCCGGGCATCCTTACGCCATAACCGAGTCTAACCTCGTGTCTATACACTTGTCAAGTATTTGGTTTGTGCCTAAGACCTCTCACATTGGGCCAATCATTTGTAGCCGCTGGATTTGCCGGTCGGTTCCGGGCAGTCTTACGCTACAAAAGGGTCCAACCTCGTGTCTTAGTCGATTAATTAATCACCCCCGAATTAATTTTCCCTAATTAATTCCAATTTTAACGATGTACATAATTGACTCAATTATGTCCATCCACTTTGTGGTATGCATAATCATACCAACTTCACACAATTTCATTAGCATGTTTATTAACCCCATCGTTTCCCACGTAATTCGCTAACATGACATAAAAGGGAAGATTCATCACAAATACAATGGGTTCAACTTGCATAACACATTAGCATCAACATGGGTTTAAAGGTGTCAACATGCATATAGCATCAAACCCAACTAGCATAAATAATCAACCCAAACTTGCATGAATCACATATGTCATAAAGAGGTTAACTTGCATAAGTTTCTTATGTCATAGAAAGGGGTAAACTTGCATATGTATGTATGACATGTAAAGGGGTTAACTTGCATATGTATGCATATCATACTAAGGTGTAAACTTGCACATGTCACTTGCATATAATCAAACACTATACTTGCATAACATGTCATATGTGAACTTGCATATAATCATACACCAAACTTCCATAATCATGGTGTCATAGTGGATCAATGTTTCTCATATGACTTGCATAACTTGCATAACATCTCAAACACATAGCATATAACTTGCATAACTTGCATAACATCATGAACATGTAGCATATGGCTTGCATAACTTGCATAACATCATGAACATGTAACATATGGCTTGCATAACTTGCATAACATCTCAAACATGTAGCGTATTACTTGCATAACTTGCATAACATCACAAACACATAGCATATAACTTGCATGACATGCATAATATCATTAACACATAGCATATAACTTGCATAACATGCATAACATCATTAACACATAGCATACAACTTGCAAAACTTGCATTGATCCACATTCATAGCCATAACCTCATTATATCCTATCATAATCATTTCAATAATTGGTCATTAAGGCTATAGAAAACTCACAACTTGTTGATTAGCACTCCTAAGAAGAAGATTAAGTTGCTAGAGTTGATTAGAGATTGATTTGAGATGCTATCTTCTTCTACAAATTGATGGAGGCTCCTTCAAGTTGCATTTTGACGGCATGACGGCATTGTTTCTATTTTTAGTATCAATTAGGGTAGTATTAGGGTGTATTTATAGATTAGCTAGGTGTTTTAGGCCATTAGATTAACCCTAAATTAGATTAGAGCCGTCAGATCACGTCCTAGCCACTAAAACACAGCCCAAAAGACAAGCTGGTGCACCCAGGTTACCTGGGCTCGACCAGGGAGGTCGACTCCCAGGTCGACCCTAGGGTCGACTCCCCAGTCGACCTGGGGGGGAGGTTGACTCCCCAGTCGACCTGGGGGGGAGGTTGACTCCCCAGTCGACCCCCAGGTCGACCCCCTGGGTCTGGCGGGATTTTTCCCGCCACTTCTAAAAATTGAAAATTTTGTTTTTAAATCTGAATTTAAATTTCTGAAAACTTCTTTGGGCCTTATCTGGGTCATACGGACTCCGATTTTCGAAAACTCGGACTCTATTTCGCGTATTTTTCCGAGACGAAAGCAATGGAATAGCCCGTTTCCATTGATTCAGATTTTTAAATTTAATTCTGCCCTTTTTTATATTATAGCAAGTTATTCAACATACGGGGTGTTACACTCATTGTTTCTCTGTTATAGTTATTTACTATTTGTTGATGTAATAGAATAATTGCTAACATATTAATTGATGTTCAATTGGCAAATCTAGATCCTCCTTATTGTGCTTCGGCATTTGTGCAATTTTTTATAACAGAAAATTATAAATTTTACCTACGGAATAAGACAAGCGCAAAGTTGGAATCGATATAAGGTCTATGTCCGATAATACAAACTGAAATGTTCACATAATTTGTAGGTGGTTAAATCATAGGATCAATGACCTCGAAGTGGAGACTATCGGGTTTATGTGTCATCATAAGCATTTTCAATTACGGAAATCTTCAGACGTGACTAAATCATATATTCTCAACACATGGCGTGAGTCGCAATAAAAAAGACTACTCTTAGCCCCGCACTACGAAGAGTATACACTATAAACTTTTGTTGACTACTGTATAAATTTGCACTAATTTTAACCTTTTACAAATTTTATACTATAGGAAACATTGTCTACTGCTTTTTTTCCATCTACAAAAGAACGAGGTTTATGTTTTTGATTCCCGGGCCAAAAGCATGCGTGATCTGAAAATTAAGGCGCAAGTGAACGTGTAAGTTGTAAGAATATCAATCTTAGTTTTATAAAACAACTCGTTTTAATAAGACAATTTCTGATTTTGTGGTTATACAGATTGTTTTAACATTTTCTTGCATGTGCAAGAGGTTTAAACTTTACAAAGCATATGGCTGCAAGTCTCTAAGAGCCTCGCTGAAATGGAAAAATGTTACGGTGGTTGATTTTCTACCATAAACAATTGTATTTCATTTGAGATATAAATTCATTTTGAATATTGTTGTTGTTGTTAGAAATGGACAATTAAATGATCTTACTTGCTTCTTGCAGGGGTTGATGGTGTCATAATTGGTGCTTCTTAATCCGCAATTACTTATCATGCACAGACAAAGGAACTATTGGCCTAATCTTATCCGCGGTTACTTATCATGCAGTGGTTACTTATCCGCGGTTACTTCCACCCGATGGTGCCATAATTTGACTTGTATAGTTGTATCCTCAGTTAGTCAATGAACTGTAATTGTAATTTTAACATTTATACTGTTATAGTAATTGTAGTTACTTATCATGCTAAATAATAATTTTGCATTTAAACTTAAAGTAGCAGTGATCTCGATATTGGTCCAGTCTGTTTCGTATTCTTGCCAATATGCTGCTACTTTCATTGTCTGCCTCTTATATTAAATTTTGAGATATTGTCTGGGTCTTATAGCAATCCTAAAAGGGTCATTTATTAAAAAAAACAAATTTGCATTTGTTGTAGTAGTAAAACAGACGCAAATGCGCTGAAGGGTAAAACCCAAACACAGCAATTTGCGTTTGCCGTAATAATAAGGCTGACTCAAATGTAGTGATATTTGCGTCCAATGTACGTTATAGCAGACGCAAATATGTCAAATTTGCGTCTACTGTGATAGTAAGGCAGACACAAATGCATTGGTATTTGCATCTAATGTACGCTATAACAGACGCAAATATGTCAAATTTGCGTCTGTATTACAACAGATGCAAAAAAAAATTAACATTTGCATCCACATTGGAGCAGACGCAAAAAATGCGAAATATTGGATGCAAATACCCTGTTTTATACTAGTGCAAGGTAATTGATCTTGACACATTGGTTGCTCAACAAGATGATGTTATTATTATGTCAATTAGAGATGTATTTTCCCCCTTCATTTTTTGACATTATGGTGCATTTGATTGTCTATCTACTAAGAGAAATTAAAATTTGTGATCCTGTGTTTATGAGATATATGTATCCTTTTGAAATGCAAATGGGTACTTTAAAAAGAAAATAGAAAAAACATATATAGACCTGAAGCTAGTATTATAGAAGCAACTGTAACTGAGGAGGTTATTGAATTTATCACTCAATACTTAACTAGTATTGAACCTATTGTACTTCATAAGTCTCGGCATATAGGACGACTTGATGGTCATGGCACACTTGGGTTAAAATTGATTTCAATTGGTGAGTAAATGTTTCACAAAGCTCACCTACTTGTTTTACAACACATTACCGAGGTTCATCCTTACTTGGAGTAGCATACGTCAATTCTAAAGTTTGAGAATCCTTCAAGGAACGAAATGTGGTTGACATATGAACATAACCGCTCCTTTGTTGCATGGTTTAATGCCACAGTAATGACTCAATTGTCACAAGCAAATCATGATTCTCTGATACAATAAAATGGTTGGCATATGGACCTCGAACACAAGATAACTCCTATGTAGGATATGATTTGAATGGGTATGTCTTTTATATGAAGTGGCGGGATGAGAAGAGCAGAATGTTAAATAGTGGAGTTAGTGTCGTGGCAAGTTCAAAAGAATTTGCTAGTGCTAAAGCTAACAAGCCAATAAATGCAACAATGTCATATAATGGGGTAATGGAGAATATTTGGGAGTTTGAGTATAAGGACTTCATGATTCCGCTATTTCAATGTAGAAGGGATGATAACCATCGTGTTATACGAGTGGATGAACATGGATTCACACTTGTTTACTTTAGTTGAGTTAGTCATGATAATGATCCACTCATTTTGGCATCTCAAGAAAAGCTAGGCTTTTACATCACTGATCCAGTTGATAATAAGTGGTCTATTGTTCTTCCTGGCAAAAGACGCATTATTGGAGTTTTTAAAGTGGTAAATGAAGAAGAGTATAATATATTTGATGAGAACCTACCTTTCTCCGTTGGCGTTAGTCTATAGGAAGAATAAATTAATTTAAACGCTAATTATGTACGTTCTGATCACAATAAAGGGGTTTGGATAGCGAGGTAATTTTAAACTCGATATGACTAATTTATCATAATTATACTCTGGGCTAATGGTTTATTTACATGTTATCTATTTTGATGAAGAGGGAAAAGGATGACCTAGAACCTCGAGTGTGATGTTCACCATCTCGTTTAGGCTTTAGGAAGCTATTTCAGGTCTACTTGCACTTTTTTCAATTGAGTTTGCTAGAAGGCTTAGACTTCCTCTGGCTAATTCAGAATATAAATAAAGTCATATATTATAAATTACTACAAATCTTAGAGCTTGAATCTTCTCATTTATTATTATAGTAATTACCATATTGTCGTTTTATTTACGTGTTGTCCACTTTTCATGTTGATTTTACTATAAATATATACTAATCTTAAATACTTGTTTGAGATGTCTGTCTTTTTGATTCCTTTAACTTTCCTATACCGTTTGTCAAAATAATAATAATAAATAAATAAAGGAACATGATACGTCAATTGCCAAAACGGTTAAAGCTACAACATGTCATGGTTTTTAAGGCGATATACTTTCTGCCCTCTTATTCATGTTGCATATCAATATAACATTACAATATGTAATTAACTACACATTGCAATTATACGCTTGTAAACAACATAGCTACCCTTTTCATGCAGGCCAAATATTATAGATTTTGGGTTATCAAAAATGGGTATTCCTATTTGTATTTCACACTCCGATTATGCTCAATATTTCACACTATGCTTAGTGGTCCAATTTCACATTGCTCCCTACATATTTAATGATGAAGACCTATAACCTATTTAGAATTTTATGGAAAAGTCCTATTCAAAATAATAATTATAAAAATTGCATATGGCTTATGGTTTAATGATCATAATACATTGATAAAATGAAATTGAGAGGGATCCCAACTATTGTCACTTTAACATTATCTTATACTTGTTTGTGTTAATACAAGATCATATTTTAAAACATATAAATTGTATGTGACAACATGCGTAATGGGTGGGCTATGTCGAATAAGAACTTTTAATTGTAATCCTCTTACAAAATTGGTTTAATTTTAGTAGAAGAAAGAGGCAAGAGAGGAAATGCTCTGTCATATACCAATAAGCAGACAATAAATTATTTTTTATGAATAAAAAATCTAAGAATTTGTTGATTTTTTTGCTATGTCTATGCTGATATTACTACTGAACTTGTACGTTCAATTGTAAGCATGGATATTATGTGTATGCTGATATTATGTTCATGCTGATATTATGTCTATACTGATATTATGTGTACGCTGATATTATGTATATGCTAGACAATAAGCATGGATATTATGATATAATATCAGCGTAAACATCATAACATTATTTTTCAGTAGTATTATTTTCATACATTTTAATAAAAAATTAAGAAATCATAATATTTGGTTGCATATCCCCAAAACCTTGTAAATTCACAAGTAAATCCATTTTGAAAATAGCCTAGCAACATATTATGATAATCTTTGTTTCCTCTTCTCTTCAAGTCTTGCTGGCTTGAATTGCTTAAATCTGCTTTCAATTGGAATTGTTTAGACTCCTAATGTGAACACAATATGAACTGCATTTATCCTTTGACCTGTTTCACTTGTGCCTATCTTCATTTGTTCCTTTTGGTTTGTCCTAAAACATGGCTATTCATCTAGTTTTGTTGTCTTATCTGTGGTTGACTTACATGTTACCGGACCATGTGCACATTAATTGAGTTTAACCTGGTTGCTGATAGATATACATGCATTAATTTCATGTTTAGTTTTTACTGTCACTTGTAATAAGGATGCAGTTATATACATGTGACCCATAAATTGCATTTACTTTTCTATGTTAGGTAGATAGGTTAATAAAAAATGAAATAAAGAATTCATTATGTATTGACATTATATACTTATGTATGTTGAGCTTAGACTAAAAATATTGCACATTTAAACTTGCGTACACACGTGATTTTTTAAAATAATGAAAACAAATTACGTTCTTTTAAGCTTGGTGGCTGCACTTTGGGCCAACTATGTGATCTTGATGTGATGATCACGGGTTTTAGATGGTAAATATCTCATGGGTTGCTCTAACCTGTAAGCTTGGTTATAAAGATGACACAATTACGTTCTTTTGAGATTGCGGAGGATTTTTTCAGACTCATCATTGAGGATCAAGAAGAGGGCTTTATTGTTGGTGGAGAGTATTCTATCACATTTCGATGCGATCAACACAGCCATTAATTGTGAATGTTGTGTTGAAGACTTTCGGTTGCCATATAATTGGGTTGATTCTGCTTTTTTGAGGACTGATGGGGTTTCGTTGCATTTGGGATCTGATTCTTTTGGGAAGGAGGTGTTGGATTTATCGGGTTTGGCTAATCATAGTAAAGTGTTTCTTGAGGGGGAGATGGTGGGTGTTGTCGGGAGGTGTTCGGCTTTACTGAAGTTCGATCCCATGAGTTGTGATCCTTCTGTATTGTGTTGTTCAAGTATTTGTGGAGTTGACTGGTTTAATGTGGGCAAGAGTGTGAGCTATGGAAAGGTAAAGGAGGTAATGACGGGAGATGACTCGGTGGACATGAAAGATATGATGTGGTCTCTCCTGTTAGTTGTGAACAGACCCACAGTATAGAGGAGGGGTTAGATTGGCGTGTGGCTAAGGAAGTGGGTTTGTCTAACTGTTTTGAGCCGTTGATGGATCTTGAGGAAGAGGAGGGTGGCGTTGCGGATCAGAAGATGGGAGTGTTGTATTCCTCTTCGAAGTTCATGAAGGGTTTTAGAGTGGGTAGAGTAAAAACTGTTTGGAGGGCGAAGTAGCTGTCAGGGAATGGAGCGAGTATTGTTGGTCCGAGGGTTGAAATCTCTGACATGGGTGTTGTAGCTGGTAGTGAGAGGTTTGATGTGGTTGGTCATCAGTCAGGTGCTTGCGCTGCTTTTGCTTTGACTAGGAGTGGCTTGGCAGGAAATTTGGGTTGCTAGGTTAGAGATGTGGAGCATTTTTCTGTGGGTGGTAGGAGTGTTTTTGAGCTTGGGGATGGTTTGATGTGGACTGACTTGTTGGACTATGGTGGTTCGAGTGGGTTGAGGTGTTGTTGGGAAAGTCAGGTTGCTCGCTCTGGTTGAGAGAGTCATGTGAGAGAGTTTTTCTCTGGTTTGGAGTCCGTGTTTTTTGTGTGTTCCAAACGGTGTGTGCCGTGCCTTGCTCGGGGCTTGTTGCCGTTGATCAGTTCAGTGAGTCGGTTTCGATCGGTGTGCTTGAGGGTTGTGGCGGACTCTCTCCGTTTAGAGATATTTCTTCTTCTTCCATGAGGGGGAGATGGAAGAGAGCGGTGCATAGTTCTAGATTGGTGAGACGTACTACGAGGATTAGATATAGATCCGCTTCATCTCATGGTAGGTCCCCGAGCTCGGTTGCTAGTAGTAGTAATGCGAGTTTGGGCTCAGGTATGGTTCCTGTCTTTGGTGGCGATTATACTCTTTATGCTTTAGGTAGCCTTTCGAATAGTCAAATATTTCAGCTTGCTAGTGACACTTCTTTTATCTTTATTGATATTGAGTTAGACGCGGATTTCATTAGGAGTAGGGAATCATAGAGAGTTATATCATTCAGTCGATGAGGCTTGTTAGCTGGAATATTAGGGGTTTAAATGACCCTAAAAAATGTGCTAAGGTTAGGACTTATTTTTAAAGATTTTCATACTGATATTGTTTTGCTTCAGGAAACTAAAATAGATAACTCTGATTCTAGATTTTTTGCGGGGTTAGGTAGGTCTCTCTTTCGGAACTGGTCTTGTCTTCCAGCCATAGGTAGTGCTGGTGGACTTATGATCAGTTGGAAAGATAATCAATATAGACTCGTTCAGGAGTTTCCTAAGTTATCTTCTCTGCATATCAATTTAGCCTCTCTTGTAGATAGCTCTTTACTGGGCATTTCTAATGTGTACGGTCCTCATTCAAAAATTGAGAGGAGACTTTTGTGGGCCGATTGTGCTGATTTTAGAAATCTTGTCCCCAGTCAATGGATTGTGGGAGGGGATTTCAATGTCACTAGATTTTTAGGGGAGAGATCACCTCGAGAAGGTGATTCCTTTGATATGGAGGAATTTAATGATTTCATTCAAGATAATAATTTGATTGAGATTCCTCTTAATAATAGAATGTTAACCTGGTCTAATGTTAGAGATAGTCCTTCTTATGCTCTATTAGATATATTTTTTATTAGTACCGAGGTGGATGATAGATTCTCTATTTGTAGAGTTAAGCGTTTACCTTTTTTATTTTCTGATCATTGTCCTATCATTCTTTCGTGTGACTCGAACATATCTATTAGTAACAGTTTCAAATTTGAGAAGATGTGGTTATTTGATTCCAGTTTCAGTAATCTGATTTCTGTTAAGTGGAATTCTTTATTTTATTTTAATAATTTGTATAAGGGCAATTCTACGAAGATCTTCATTGCGAAGCTTGGTAAGTTAAGATTTTTTCTCAAGCGTTGGAATAAGTACATCTTTGGTAGTGCTAGAATTAGGAAAGATAAGATTTTGTGTGAGATGTTAGATTTAGACAAGGTTAGTGGGTCCAGGATTCTTAATCCAAATGAGAGGGATAGACATTGCAACCTTAGAAATGATCTCAAGTTGATTTTAGAGAAAGAAGAGATCATGTGGAAGTAAAGATCCCGAGTTCAATGGATTAAGGAGGGGGATAATAACACGAAGTTCTTTCATAGTGTAGCCAATAAGAGGAGGCATGATAACTTGATTCATTCTATTTTCATTAATGAAGTGGAGGTGACCGTTTAGAAGGAATTAAATGAGGCTTTCACTAGTTATTATAAGCAGATTTTAGGAACTAGGACTAAGAGAAGGATTAATGTTAGATGGAATGACATTTTTCCGCCGGTCACTAAGGTTGAGTTAGCTGATTTAGATAGATCTTTATCTGAATGGGAGATTTGGAAGGCTATATGTGATATGCCTAGTGATAAAGCTCCAGGGCCTGATGGTTTTTCTGTTCTTTTTTATAAGCAGTTTTGGGAGGTTCTGAAGTTTGATATTATTAACCTTTTTAATGATTTTTCTAGTGGTGATTTGCGTTTAGGTAGTTTTAACTTTGCTAATGTTATCCTTATTCATAAGACAGAGGGTGCTAATTCTCTTAAGGATTTCAGGCCTATTTCTTTAATTAATTGTTCGGTCAAGATTACTTCCAAAGTTCTTGCTAACAGGCTAGTATTAAGATGAATGATCTTATTGACTGTTCACAAACAACCTTTATCAAGGGTAGGAACATAGTGGATGGAGTGGCCGCCGTGCGGGAATATATTAATGTCTGTTGTAAAAATAATTTTTCTTGTGCAATTTTGAAGTTAGATTTTGAGAAGGCGTTTGACTCTGTTGATTGGGATTTTATCTGTGAGTTATGTCTTGCTAGGGGTTTTAGTGTTAGATGGATCAACTGGATCATGCTTTTGCTTAGGTCTGGTTGCTCTAGTATTGTTATTAATGGGATTGTGGGCAAGAAGATCCAGTCTAAGAGAGGTCTTAGACAAGGTAATCCCCTTTCACCTTTTCTGTTTAATTTAACGGCTGATGTTTTCTCTAGAATTATTAAGAGAGTTGGGAGTTTACGTGTCTTAGGTAGAGTTGGTAATGAGGAGTTTAATAATGAATTATCCATTCTTCAATTTGCAGATGATACATTATTATTTTCCTCACATTTGCCTAAGCATATTATTGCTCTTAAGTTTATTCTTTATTGTTTTGAGATGTTATCTGGTCTCCGAATCAATTTCGACAAGAGTGTTGTCATGGTCCTTAATGATTTTGACAATGTCGAGTCTTTGGTTGTTAGCACCTTGAACTGTTCTGTCATGAAATTCCCTTTTGATTATCTGGGTTTTAAGATTAGGCCTTCGAAGCTTAAGAAGGACAATTGGTTAGTTATTATTGATAAGATCAATAATAGATTATCGAGCTGGAATAACAGATTTTTGTCTAGAGATGGTAGATTAGTTCTAGTTAATTCGGTGTTATCTGCTATTCCTATTTATTGGATGGCTGTTCATCGTTTTCCTCAATGGGTTATTGAGAAAATCGACAGAATCAGGAGGAATTATCTTTGGAGTAATGTTCCTGTTTGTAGAGGTTACAAATGCTTAGTTAACTGGGAGGTGTGTTGTAAGCCCAAGAAAGATGGGGATCTGGGGATCATTAATCTTTATAATTTTAATTCTACCTTGTTAGCCAAATGGTTATGGAGATTTAGGTGCCCTGTTGTGTTGGCTACTTGGAAGTTTATTATTTCCAAATTTTATTATTATGGGCGCGAGTTTATTGTTGGGTCTGGTTTTAGTTGGTCTAATAGATTATCTTATTTTTGGAAGTCTGTTTTGTACTATTTTGACTTATTCAAGTTAGGTTGTAAGGTGATTGTTCATTCCGGTATTTCTACATTCTTTTGGCACGATGCTTGGATTTCGAGTGTGCCACTTAAAATTGAATTTAGTGAGCTTTTTAATAATTGTGGCTTTAAGAATGCCTTAATTGCAGAAGTTTATAGAAGGGATTTAGATTCCTCATGGGAGTTTTCCTTTTCTAACATTTTAGAAGGGGGTTTGTTAAGACAATTACCCTTACTAAAAGCTAAGTTAGCCTTGTATCTTTGGATGAGAATGGTGATTCTTTTAGTTGGGGTTTGGATAAGAGTTTGGTTCACTCTGTTAATTCTATGTATAATTTTATTAATTTTTCTGGTGTTTCTCTACTCCCTTTTAAGTTTATTTGGAATTCTAATTCTCCTCCTAAAGCTAAGTTTCTTATGTGGCTGATTATTCATAAGAAGCTTAATACGGTTGAGCTTTTAAAGAAGAAGAATATTTTTTTGATGTTAAATGTTGTTTTTGTAGTCTTTTGGATGAAGATGTTGATCATGTATTTTTCTCTTGCAATTTTACCAATTATATCTTAACTATGGTTTTAAGGATTTTTGTTTTTGGTTGTTTTAATTCCTTTAGTAGCTGTGTTGAGTATTGGGATCGTTGTAGATTTGTTTATAATTCTAGACAGAGATACATGTTGGATTCTTTAGTTATTATCATCAGTTGGTTCATTTGGTTGGAGAGGAATCAGAGATTTTTTCATTCTACCTCGGTGTCCGCTGATAATTTAATCATTAAGTCAGTTAATTAATGTCTGGATTGGATGTCCAGCTCGCGTTTTAAGTTTTTTGATGATTCACGTTTTGGTTGTTTTTTTCTTAAGGTTAGGTTTAATTTGGGTTTATTTATTAGAATCATTAGTTACTTTAGAGGTGATAGATCTCGCATTTGTTGTTAATTTCTATTTTGTGTTTTGTTTGCTTGTCCCTTTTTCTTTTTATTGCTTTTTCTCATATATGTATGGATATATATATATATTGTTATATATACATACACATATACTCATATATATATATATATATATATATATGAGATGGGTACTTATGGTTTATCTAGTTTCTTTCAGGTTTTAAGTTGTTTATTATAGCTGTGGAGCCTTGTAGATCGCTGTCTGGATTGGTGATTGGGTTTAGCTTTGGAGTTCTTTTTGTGCTTGGTTTCGGAGTGTTTTTGGTGTTGTACTTCTTTATTTTAGTTGTTTTTTGCTTAGAGAGTCTGGTTTATTGTATTGGAGTAGATATACTTCACTATCGGATAGTGGATTTGCTGGAATTCGATATTGAAGTATGATGGGCGGTGGTTTCTTCGGAGGTCATCTATCTACTATCCTTTACATTCTTAGAGCCTTGTTTTGTTTTGTCCCCTTTGGTTATGTTGTCGGATATTGTAATTTTGATGATGTTTTATTTTATATATGTGTGCTCTCTTCTATTTAGAAGATCACACATTTTTGTTTTCAAAAAAAAAAAAAAAAGATGACACAATTACATAAACTTTTTAGGAATATTCGTGTGCCTATAGTTAAATAGTAATAAGCCTTTTAGTAGAAAAAATGGTACTCTCATTGTTTTAGGTTTCAATGTCTGTAGAAATGAAGAATAAATGCTATAAAAGTTTTCCAAATGACAATAATAATCTTAAGTGCATATGCTAAGCCTTGTCATCCTGTTCGCTCATATAATATTTGATATTGACATGTGTTTAGAATACATCACAATATTGAAGCTTATTTTATACCGGTATCTAGTTTTGGTATCAAGAGCTAAGTATCTTATACTCATATTGAATCTGCAATGTGTGTGATCAATTTCTTTACACTATTTGATATGTTTGCATGTTGAATCTATTTTGCAAAATGTTTCTGCATTGTTGTATGGTTATTCATATTTCCTTGACTCATGTTTTCCTTTAATGTAACCACAAACCATAGAGTTAACATGAACTGAGAAGCTTATTGTGGAATCAGGGTCACACTAATTTACAAATAGTTTCAGGGAATCTCGTTAATTCATGTTTTCCTGTAATACTGTCTGTTAAGAGAGATGCCAAGCCTTCCTAGGGCTTGAAGCTTTCCTTGCCTTGCTTTGTTTCTTACGAGTTTTATCAAATAGTAAAGGGGTTTCGATTTTTAATTAGCTTAAAGGTGTTCGTTTGAATTAAGTTTTTACATTTGATTTAACTTCTTTACATTAATCTAATATCGTCTAATTATTTGATTTCTAATTTTTTTTTCCTGTTTTGGCACATGTATACAGTTTTTCCAAATGGGTATCTATTTATATTTAACTAGTATAGATACAAATTTCTAAATATATTTTTGTAGTATCATATGCATACATATTGATGGGTTACTTCTCCCAATTGAACTGGTTTTGTAGTACCATCTGAACTGATTATTTAATCTATGACAAGAGAAAAATGGCTAGAAATAAAAAAAAGCCAACAATTCATATCTTTTTATCCAGAAAACTTTCATGGCTTGTATGCACTTGCACTTTAACTCTAAACTTGTGCATGTGTAGTGTACTTATTGCATCCATCCTTGGTTTTGTTATATGTTAGGATATGTATTGTCTTGTTTACTTATTACTATTTTGTCAACACTTATTTTTGCATATGTTATAGTGTATGTAAGAATTGTTCTCAACTTTTGATATAGGAACAATGGAGTTACAAACATATAAACACACTGAAGAGCATAACCCTTCCACTTCGCAGTTGCCACCTAAGAAAAGGCGAAGAGGTCCAACAACCTGAAAGAAATATAGAAGACAAGAGACAAAATACATAGAGTGGAGTGATAACAGCAAACCCATTGGAAAGTGGGCAAAGTATTATAAGGCGTATGTCGACGGTACAGCTAGATCTAAAATTGACATCAATATTAAGAGTTGGGGCATCGTTAGTCAAGAGCTTAAGACACCATTTGGGAAGATGTCAAGGTATTATAAATTTATCTGTAACTCCCTTATGTTGCAGCTAAATAAGTTGATTTAATTTTAAAATAAATAACGTAAAGACCTAGATATAGGTGGATTTTTCATGAAGTTATTGTCTTATCTTAAGAATGATAACTTATGTTTATGCCTTATCTTTATTATCTCAGACCTAGTACCATATGGATGACAAAATTAAAGACATTACGTTAAGATATGTTGGTAGACGATGGACGGATTTGAAAACAAAATTGATTAGTGGTTGGATTACGAAGACAAGAAAGCTTCCAATGGACCACAAAAAGCCGTACGAGTTTTATGATGGCATTACTAAAGCACAGTAGGAAACATTTAAGAAGAATTGTGAAACCGAAGAATTTATGGTGTAAATATAATTTTATATATTTATTTATATATACTGAATTGCATGCAAAAATGAATTTAATTGATTTTTGAACTACGTCATATTTTTCTTTCGATAGTTAATTAAATAATTAAACACATCATGTTTATTCTTATAATGACATGTTGGTTATAAAAAAGAAAATATGTGAGAAGAATAGGAAGATTGGATATATGCTGAGCATCCTCACTATTTGGAGCAAGCTGGATATGAAGGGAAGAAGGCTAAATGGATAGTTGAAGGCCATAATTCTTCGACCATATTACCAAGTGAATCCTTTTCGGATCGAAGTTTAGATTTGGTTTTGGCAAGATCAAAGAAAGGAGAAGATGGAAATTATGCAATCCCAAATGAGAAAACTAAGATGGTTGCAGATAAAATGGTATGATTAGTTTCTTTGCATTTTATCTATTTTAATTGATCTCATGCAGAATGCAGTAGTGAATTATTGAGATTTTTTTTTTCTATTCACAGAATGATTGGAGAAAACAATATAATGAAGGAACATGGGTTCCAAATATGCATGATGATGTCTTAAATCACGCTCCTGAAAAATAAGAGCATCCAGTCCGATTAAAAGGAACTGGTGGGATGGTCGGTATCAAAGTTGTATTTAGGAAGGAAGAGATAAAAAATAAAGGTCCGAGTGGTGTAATATAAGCAGACGAGTTACATTAAATTAACAAGAAATAGAAAATAAAGTGAGTCAACAGTTCGAGTCTATGGTGGATATAATGATTAAGAAGAAGATTGCTAATATTTTGAGAATGATTTGTAGATGCCCAACAATATGGAGGCGGACAACAATACATCATCAGTTGGTCATCGTAGCAGTTGTCAGTCTGTACAATTGGACAAATTTCAAACTGCAAACAAAATGCAAGAAACGAAACCTTTTGCAGACTTGCAGGTAAACAATGAAAGTTTATTTTCGTAAACGTATATGATTTATGCATTTGACTCGTGTTAGTGATAGATGTTAATTCTGTACCTGCCATTCTAGAAACCAATTATATGTCATTGAGCCATGAATTTCAACTCCAAAGCTATCGTAGTAGGTTGCGGCATCGTGCATCCTACTTCTAAGCTAGGAGAACAATGCCATAATCAACCAATTTTAGTCGATCATGTAAAGGTTGGGATTGATACAGTGGTGTCTGGTTATGAAGGAACCCCGTTTCTGGTTCCAACTAAAAATCTTACCACTATAGGAGAATCAGTTGGTAGTTTTGCTCAATGGCCTAAAGGTCTTGTACTTTTAGGAGACGGTGATATAGTAAGTTAGACATTTTTGGTGTTTAGTTTGTTGAACTTTAATGTTTTTAGATAAACATAACTCAGTTAATTCACATTCATCCTCTTGCATTCATATATCAACCATATTAGATCGCTAGTGATCCTATACATGCTAGAAATTATACTTGAATAAAGCGTATAAAAATTTTTGTGCAGGCTACGCTTAATATGAACCAAGACAAATTGGAAGATCGTGTTGCTAAAGTCTTAGATAATAATGAAAAGGTCAAGTATACGATGACAAATTAGTCTTCAAAGCGTAAACTAATTGTGGATGAAGAGATTCCTAGAATTTTACCTAATGAGTGCATATATTTATATGACCTTTTAGCCTGTGCAGTTAATGCGCTCAGCGAATCCATTGCGGTGGAGGCGCAAAAAGTTGTAGGGGGGATAAGGCGAGGAAATAGCAGGATATAGCGGGTAGGTCAAAAATAGCATATAAAAAGCATATGTAATGCTTTACAAATATATAAATAATAAATAAATGGAAAATTAACATTCAACTTAATTATAATTAGTACATTCTTAATTTTAAATAAAAGCGTAAGCAAATATATGTAAATAAATGTAAAATTTTATTTATCTTGACAAAATTCAATAAAATATTATAGTACTTTATATTTTTAAAGGCATATGTTATAAAATTATATTTATAAAATAATTTTATAATGCATAAATTTCAGTTTTAGTTTATTTCTCTTCTAGAAGATATAGCGAAAATAGCGGAATATAGCTGAAATAATGGGATATATTGGAAATATCGGAATATAGCGGGGCTTAAAGCGGAAATGCTATTTCAGAGGCTAGTTGGAAATAGCGTAGCTTTAGAAACCCGCTACTCGATATAGGGGGATATGGCGGGGAATAAACTGCATAGCTTATAGCTCAAGCGCCATCCAATGATAATGTCATCAATCCTTTTTTTTTATTTTTTCAGGAGGGAAACTGATCAAAGTCGTGAAACCCTCCCTAGTGCACCTAGCCTGATCCGCGAGCACCACATAAGCGGCTGATCTTAGCGTATGCACATGGTAAAATCTTACCATGCCATTGCGGGTTTCGAACCCGCACCATATTACCATGGCGCAAAGTTCTTAACCGCCGGGCTACTATTGCGGACATCAATCCAATACATGTTAATAAGGATTTATTTACATACGACGAGGACTTTAAAATCAATATCATTATGGACGACTTTATCCAATTCCTTACCATGACATGGTTGAATGGATCATGGTTGCAAACTTATATCATGTGAGTATGTTTCATCACTTTATCTAATCAATTCTACTTTTAAGAAAACACTTTTGCAGTAGTAGGCACTATATGTATAAATAATGTGTAGGCGCTTAAATCATATGTGCAACGACCTGGAAGTGGGTACCATCAGGTTTATGTGTCCATATAAGCTTTCCCAAATGCGGAAATATCCAGACGCAACAAATACATATATCTCAAACAGATGGCTAGTGTTGCAATCTAAGACTTTAGACTTAGCTCCACACTACGAAAGGTATCAATATTACACTTTTAGAAACTAGTTTACAAATTCAATGTTGATTTTAACTTCCTATAAATCTTATAATGTAGTAAACATTGTCTACTACTTGTAATCCGTATGGAGAAGAATGAAGTTTATATTTTAGATCCCCAAACCGAACACAAACCTAAACTGCAAATTAAGGCGCAAGTTAACATGTATGTTGTATTTATTTGCTTTTTGATATTTTGTTTTTGTTAGATGCATAAATTAATTATTTAACAATTTATTCTATGTGTAGGGCCTTTAAAACGTACAAGGCATATGG
Organism: Allium sativum; assembly: GCA_030737875.1. Lineage (NCBI taxonomy): Eukaryota > Viridiplantae > Streptophyta > Magnoliopsida > Asparagales > Amaryllidaceae > Allium > Allium sativum. Next base: position 165,045,322 of record CM060921.1, read on the forward strand.
CGGCAAGTCTTGAGGAAATGCCTAGAAGTGGAAGAACATTAAGGTGATTTGTTTTGTTAAAAAAAATGTATGTTGTTTGGGCTATAGATACATTTTAAATTGACTATTAAATTATTTTGGAACATTGCTATAATGTCCTCGTCAATTAAAAGCGATAGATTGTGTATATTGTATGATGAAATAAGTGTATGATATAGTAAAAACTTCCGTCAAAGCATAGATTTGCAGGAGGTACCCATTTTAATTCTTCAATATACTTTATATTGAGTAATTATACGATTAATGTTTCAAAATAATCTTTTTATTGTAGTGCTTCAGTGAAGATGGTTCTTATAACTAGAAAGACAAGGATGAGATTCATGATGATTTAGCTGGATATATCGTGCAAAACTGAGTGTAGTTTTCCTATATGCTACAGTATGGTGAGTTTATTCATGTTTTTCCACATATATACATTTTTACTTTTTGTATAAATGTGCGAATATTTGCATCTAATCAAATCACACCATGGTTCTAAACTAAATATTTATATATCCGAGGAGATTATTTCTTCTCTAGCATTCTACCTTCAAATCCAAATGAAACACACTCGTACATATGCACTTATAATGATCGATCACCGTGTGGTTTGGTCCGAGCTGAATCTTGTTTTGTCCAGTATAGAACACATAACCTAAAGTATGGCTGCTGCTATATTTTTCTTTGTTTCCATTATTCAATTCTAAAAGCTTCGAATAATTACATATCTCACACAAAATACCTTGTTTATCCAAGCACGTTAAAACAATTATACTACTATATTTATTGATAGTCATTTTGACTTGATGTTAGTACATAGAACTGTTGGATTACCAAACACTTAGCATTATATACTTCAAACATTAATGGTTTTACAGATTCTTCAATGTCCACTATGGCCATCCAAAGATTCCTTTTCTTTAAGTTGTTACATTTAACATGAATACTCAATTAAAATCTTACTTTAATATCAAAAAGCCGAAAATTGAGCTACGACTTTGATTACTATGTTGATTAATATGTAAGAATTCAAAATTTGAATTTGGAAAATAGACGTAAACCAAATAAGCAAACTTGTTTAGAATTTGCATTATGTTTGCATGGCCACTTAATTGTTCCTTGGTCACTTCCGTGTATGCACACACACATATCGTGCATAATTGGTGCCTAGTTCATTTTCATGTATATCCAACTACTAAGCTAAATGGGTTTGTCCATTATTCAAATTTTCAACTTAAAAAGGAAAGCTTAGATAGAATGCCATATACCTTAACTAAAAAGATAAAGATTTAGAAAGAGTCAAAGGAAGGTTTTAGTTGTCTATTAGGGATATTTTATTTTCAAAAGTAACATTTGATTTCTTAAAAATGTGCTTTCTGTTGAATAAAAATCTTTTAAAACAAAACTTTAGTGATCTTGGTAACCTTAGGCTCTGATACCAAATGTCACACCCCACATTTCTTAATATCATCTATATGAGGATTTCACGAAGAAAGTATGGAGCATTGTAGGTATAAAGATATAAAACATCACGAAGATTAAGATTTCATAAGACATAAAATAATAAATTTACAACCGAATTTAAAATTTTCATTTTATAAAATACAAAACCATCTTTATTTCTTTTAACCAAACGGTTATAAATTGTTCTATCTCAAAATCTCAGTCAAAAACAACATAAGAATAAAATGATATTATCCCCCAAACATACACCATATACACTAATTAAACTGTGTTTTTAGCCGTATCTAAAGCTCTTAAACGCGGCAAAGCCATATCAAAAAACGGCGTGTTAAATTTTTAGATACAACCGTATCTCACTTTTATTACATATGGCTTATAGCCGTGTCTAAACGGTATTCAAACACGGCCTTAAACCATATCTAATTTTATCTATGTGTGCATATATATATATATATATACATATGTGTGTGTGTGTGTGTATATATAAACAGAACCGTGCACATATTTTTCATAACACAACATATATACCATAATTTATACATAAGAATAACACAACATATATATATATATATGTATGTATGTATATATATATATATATTACCCAAAGCATTACAAGATTTTTCATAACACGAACACAATGTATAACATAAAAACATATATATACAAAGGAAACTATCAAAGATTTTCATAATAGTACGAAGTAACAAAAAAAGGTAAAAACATATGATCAGCCTGATATAACTCCAGTCGAGGTCGGGAAGATTGAGCGTACGTGCTAATCGTGCCGATGAAATCCATGTGTTTGCTCTAAATCAAAGCAGTATGAGAATAAGCTAGCTCATGATGCTGATCATAAAGTTTTATATATAGCAGCATAAATATTTATATATGTACACAGTTTAAAACAAAAGCTTAAAAGGCCAACCTGATGATTGGCAATAAAACTGAATCGTGATAGCCAGCCTGAGCTCCAACAGCACAAAAAGCACCAAAATCTACAAGAAAACAGAAGTAATTTTATGCCCGATTGCACATAAAATATCGTGTCTTTGTGTTCGTACTGATAATGGTGAAGGGCATATCGTGTCTTTGTATTCGTGTGTGCATATTTGTCAATTATATGTATAACATGTTTATGTAATGCTATTGATCACATGATTTCATTCTCCAAAGCAATTCTTTTGCTTTGAGCCAATTTATTTTTCATTCTCCAAAATCTCTGCAAACATGATTTTCACACAATGACTCACTAATTCGCTCTAAAAGTATTAAACCACAAACTTAATATAATTCTCCTTGTCACTTGGTTGCAATGTAGTTATAACATTGCTATAGCCTTGCCCTTTCTATTCTATCAGGCTTATCTAATGTAGTGTATCTGAGATGAGGGGATGGAAAAAAGCGAGATATTACCTGAAGTTTATATAAAAAATGCTCTGATTTTTCCTGCTAAGTACCATGACAAAAATCCCAATCTAACAAACCCTGCATGATTATGGTTTTACTACATAGTTATAACCTATACGGTTCAAAACACTAACAACTTCTCGTATTACATGAAGGGTTGTACCATGACAGAGTTACTTGAATAAAAATGTTATTGAAATAGACATCGCCAATAAAATGACCATATTGATCGCTACCATGGATATTAACCTTGAGCGTTTTTCCTTCCACTAATTTTACCAATTCCTCCTTCGACTCCTTCCCATATGGCATTGCACTCTCAGCTCATTACCCCACAGGTTCAACAAAAATCCATAGAAAGCATTAGTAATAAGTAAAAGTGTTCTAATAAGCATGCATATATCATAGCATCATTACTACATGAATGACAATATCTCTTTAAGCATCGAACTAGAAACCTCTGTAAGTATGTTGAGATATGAACAAGTAACAAAATCAAAAGCTAGAGTGACATTAAGAGAATACGAACAAGTAAAAAAATTACCTGGATGTAATGATACAAATTAAGAATAAGTTGATCTTTTTCATGACTCATACCATTTCTGAAGTGTGGTACACCAAAGTCCACAATCTGTACCCAAATTTGGCAAATCTTGCTTTGCGCTAGTAGATCATTGGCATCATTTACATATACAGTGGCAATTCAAACTCCACTTTATAGCTGAATTAGGTAAAGCACGACTACTTATACTTATACCTGAGACTTTGATGAAGGTTGATTAGCACAATAGAATGATGCCAATGATCTAACCAGTGCAAAGCTCGAGACACATAAATCGAATCATCATCTTCGCAAACCCTAATTTGGGAACCCTAATCATCATCTAACTAGTGCAAAGCTGGAGAGGGTTGTTCATCTCTGTCGGAGGAGGAGATTGTAGAGGAAGGTGGAGGCACGATTTGGTGACCGAAAACCCTAATTTGGGTTTGTTTTCGGTCACCATTAACATAAAATAAAAGGAAAAGGGAGCAGCCAAAATTTGTGTTCGGAGTGCCTAAAGGGGTGCACAATATGATACGCATTAGATTTGGCCAAAGGCCTTGTCAAATTAACTGATCCAGAGCGTCCTTGATGGACGGTCAGATTTAGGGTGCTTAGGGTGGTGCGGATCGCAAAATGTAGTTTGATACGGATCTAAGCACTATCAAATATGATACGGCTATAACCCGTATTTTATCTCCGCAACGTTGTGTGCCAAATTGGTTGTTATGGTGTAGTGAAATATAGTCAAAAAGATACAACCTAATCTCGAAATGAGAACATGAAGTAATTCATCTTGTAGAAATCCATCTGGTCAAAGCTAACAAAGAAATATGAACTATATACTTTCTCCTTGTAAGCATGGGGGAAAGAAAAGAGAAAGGAAGAAAGGAAATGGGTCAAACATTAAGCCTGGTGAACTGTTGTGATTCCCAGCTCGACTTACTAAGTTAAGTAAAAAAGACAAATAGTGGTTCTAAAGTCATAAAAGTGTAAGTATCTGAACATATCTAAAGGTTAACAATAGCTGATATTAACTGATAATAAGGACTGGTTATTCTTATTAAAAGACAATGATGGTAAAAATAATAATAGGAATCGGATCAAACAAATTTACCATTTTGCACTTCTACAGATTCAGACAGAAACAAATAATTAGGAGCAATTTTTCCTAATGCTACACATTTTTCAGCTCCCCACAGACACAAATAGCATGTGCCAACTACGGCGGTTGGGGATATCTGTCCCTAACCCATCAACTTTAAAGACACAGCCCTATCCGTTGGTGTTACAACGTCTTAATTTCCCTCATCAGACCCATGCACGCTCATGTCTCCACCGGAATGTGCCTGTACCCACCTCCAAGATTTTGAACCTCTTACAATCCATATCAGCAAAGCATGCCCTGGCCCTACTTAGTGTGAGACCCCGATTTGATACTAACAGAGTTACTGACTGGTACAGGTTCCAAACAAAAGCTGAATTGACACAAGCCACCCCTAGGGTTGGTCCCCCAAGTAAAATAGGATTTTGAGAATTCCCCCAAAAATATGACATATTAATAGCAGTCGTGGAACCTCTTAGCTTATTAATTAACAGGTTTAACTTAGCAGGTTTAAGTTCATTAATAAGAAACATAAAATCATATGTTATATTTTCCGGTTGTAAATGACATTTTAAATGTAACAACGCTTCCCTAAATCATATAGACACCTTCTCAAATGTTTGCAGAATAAGTTACATGTTTTGTTTAATTTACATTTGATTCTCCTTTCTCGTTTTCCATTTGCATGTTAATGTTCAATTAAGTATCATTAGTTCCAATTAACATGTTTTACCATACAGATTACTTAACGCCATATTAAGTATAATTAACGTGTTTTCCGTATTAATGTCAATTTAACGTACTCTGCAAATTAATTCCAATTCCAATTTCATGTCAAACCAACATGTTTACAAATTAATGTCAAACAACATGTTTTCCAAAGTCAGTTCCAAATTATTATGTTTACAAATTGATGTCAAATACAAGTTTACAAATTGATGTAAAATAACATGCTTTTTCCAATTGAACATAAATGCCTAATTAACATGTTTTTCTCAAATTAACATCAAATGAACATAAATGGCTAATTAATGTATTTTTCCCAAATTATCATCAATTGAATATAAATGAAACACCCCATCTTCGTTAAGGTCACTCACAAAGGGAATGCCTTAATTTTGGTGGAGCATTATAGGTAAAAGACACAGAAAATTTACAAGGCAGAAATATAAGCAGCGGAAAACAACATTTATTTCATACATGGTTCATAACAAAAGCATTACAGCAAACTGTCTCATAGCAACTTCCAAATCATTACATCAAAATATCTGTCTTGCTTGAAACATAAAGAAGCATAAAACATAAATAAAACTGCATAAATCCCCAAGTCTAGTGTGTCCAAAGCCATAGCCAAAGATAATAGGTTCCAAGCCGTACATCACAGAGTCTTCAAGCTCGGAAAGATGAACGGTTCAAATTAAGCTGAGCTATTCCCTCCCTGGCTACCTGAAGGGGGAGGGAAACAGAAGAAAAGAAGACGAAAGAAAAATAGCTCAGACATAAGTCTGAGTAAGTCCAATGACTTTTCAGTGTGTGAATAAGGAAAAAGTCATGATAGGAATAAACTAAAAATAGGACAGTAGCAGAACAACAAACTAACATAAAACTATATAAGGAAGGATAAACCAAATATACATCGCATCCATGTCTAATTCTCTACACCTACTTATACTTGTCCAACTAGCACCACGTGTTCATGGTGAAATGATCCCCTTATATCGATCGGCTCCTACTCGCATGCATTTATCACGTGTGTCATTCGGCACCCGTTTGACTGTAGATACCTGTGCTTGTCCCACCACGGGGTGTATCAAATCCTATGGTGCAACCCGACACGATTCAAGATGCACAGTGTATGACTACTGATGCCCAGTGCCTGCTTTTTTCACTTCGGAGTACGTGCACGCCTGTACTCCATCGAAACCTACACTGACGCACCACCCGCCGACGTTTTGACCGCTTACAATTCAGCCCAGTAATCGTGCCCCACCCTGCCTAGTTCAGGGATCCATGATACATCTATGTGGGTTACTGCTGAAATGGGTCCCCGTTACTAGGGTTTTCTAGCCAACATGTTAAATTGGTTAAGTGTCCTAACCACACCCATCAGTTTAGTTAACATGTTGAATTGGTTAAGTGTTTCCTTAATTGACTTAACCCTACCAATCTTGACTTAGCTTTATTAAAGCACCAACCACTCACATTAGACAGGTATTGTTGTGGTCACTGGATGTGCCGGTCGGTTCCGGGAAGTTTTACACCACAACTCAGTCTAACCTCGGGTCCTTTTTGGGCTCAATGTACTAACCACCCACATTAAACAGGTATTGTTGTGGTCACTGGATGTGCCGGTCGGTTCCGGGCAGTTTTACACCACAACTCAGTCTAACCTCGGGTTAGGCATATTCGTCTTTTCTAAATTTACATATTTATCCTTTTATGATTATATGTAAATTTGTCAACAATTTATTGTCATGACCCACTTTCCTTCTAAATCAAATTCATAATTTTTGGTATGTAGATTATACCTTTTCAATGTCATACCATTTACATGGTTATGAGCCAAATATCTCAATTACATGTAGTTTCATGTTTTCCCCCAACGTTACCCCCGTTGTACGTTCGCAAAGTTTCATAGAATGTTAGGCTCAAAATTTTAGCCTAACTTATAAACTAAAAGGGGAAAAAAGAGGAACTTGCAACATTCCAACATCATACAAAAATATGGATCTCACTATAGATGTGTCACATGAACTTGGCATAATATACTTTTAATTATGAACTTGCAAACTAGATCTATGCAACATGAATCATAAAATAATAGTTTTACATAGAACTACCAAAACTTAATTAGACATGTAGCGATGAACTTGCATAGGGGTTGAATCATGCTAACATAGATCTAACATAGAGGCATATGGATCTAACATATAAAGTGTAGTTCTAAACATATAGGTTTACATAATCATGTTTTTAACATATAAACTTGCATGTATTCATAACATGATAGTTTCACCTGACTTGCGTAAACATGGCATAATTTCCAAATTGACATACAACATATAGACGTCATTACCAAATTATACAACATGACATGTCATCGCCTATTTAACATACAACACATAAGTTCATTGCCAAGTCTTTAACAATGGTAGTTTTATCATCAAACTACACACAACATGATCGCAAATTTAACATGATAAACCACAATAGTTCATAGGAAAACATGATAGAATGGACATGAATATACATGAATCAGCATCACATATAACTTGGTTCAAGTTCTATTTCACAATCCATTACAAATCATGTCTTTAATTTATTCACATCTGAAAGGTAACTACACTTACAACCAAAAAGGAATTCTTGAGTTCTGGGATCTGTATTCTGAAACTGAATTTCTCGCCTTTGATGTAGATCGTTGAATTCTCTTAGTTGAATTAGATTAGATTTGATTTGATTTTGAGGTAGTTTCTATCTTGCATTTGAGTAGAAAGTGATGACAGCTATTCTAGGTTCACCATTGATGACATGGCAGCTCTTGGAATGAATTAGTGTGATTTTAGGTTGAGAGTTAGGTTGCTTATATAGAGTTTTAATTAATTTAGAGCCGTCAGATTAACCCTAGAAGCAATCAAGACCATCCAGTCAAGATAGGATAACACCTCAGCCCTAATGACTCAGCAATGACTCACTGTTCGGATCAGAACACTCCAGAAATCTGTGTAGGTCTTTTAGCCCAACATGGGCGCACTTGGCAGGTGCGCCAGTGCATTTTTGTACTGGCGCACTTGTGAAGTGCGCTAGTGCATTCTGGTCGACTTCCGGTTTTCTTCCTAACTTCATTCGTCCATATCTCCTTTATACGGTGTCCGTTTTACGCAAACTCGGACTCTATCTCAAGCAGAATTCCGAGACGAACGCAATGGCGTAACCCTTTCCCTTAATTCTCACATTTGAAATTAAGTATTCTTTAAATTTGTTAATATTAATATTTAAAATCATAGGGTGTTACAATAAATGTCTAATTAACATGTTTTTCCCGAATTAACATCAAATGAACATAAATGTCTAATTTACATTCTTTTCCCAAATTACATCAAATAAACGTAGATGTCTAATTAACACATTTTCCCTAATCAAATGAAAATAGATGACATATATTCTTCAAACAAGTTGGACATAAATAACAAATTTCATGTTACCTCAAATTAAAATATTCTCCCTAATTAATGTCAATTAACGTGAACGCCTAATTACCAAGTTTCTCAAATTAACATACCCTCCTTAATGTCAATTAACATGAATGATAAATTAACATAACATATATACAAATTAATATCAGTTACATATTTTTTAATCAATGCCATACTAACAAATCTACAAATCAATTTCAATTAACATGTTCACCAAATCAAGGTCAAATAATCGGTTTACCTATGGTATGTCTACTTAATATAGAATTAAATTCAACCTATTCAGATTAACATGTTTACGATTCTTTCTTTATAATTACCCCAATTATACAATCAACTGTACTCATATTCTAGTATGCCCAAATCTCCTTTTTATTGACATTACATACTATTCCAATTATCCGAATTTTTACGCAATTCTAATGGAAAAATGCCTAGACTATCATTGGCGTAGGCTCAATGAAAAATAAAAGAAAAAGGAGAAATATAACCAAACTCATATATGAACAAACGGATAAAATAGACATAACAAGATTGTTAATAAAACAGTGACAAAAAGGGGATAAGGAAGAAAGATGTACATGTAAACAGATAATAACTGAAAATCAGTAGGTAATTGACAATATTAAAAGAACAATAACATATGAGAATAAATTTATAAACACTGTTACTTTTTAGATCCAATATATATTTATAGCCAAAATTATTTTATTTAGCTTACTACAACAACTATTGTACCTATTTAACTTTAACTTGGAAGAAACTTGAAAATCACAGTAATACTCACTTAATATTGTTAAAGATCCAGGAAAGTTCTTCGAAATAGTTGTTGTAAAAGAAAGCAAGAATTATACCTTCAATCTATGTATTGGCAGCACCTTGACATTTTCTTAATTTTTATTCAGAAATAACTTAGGGGAGGAAGAAGATGAAGAATGTTTGTGTGTAAGAAAATGGTGTGGCTGCTAGCCTATTTATATATATGTTAGGATAATTATAAACCATAGGATATCAGGTTATCAAATCAAATCGTACACTTCAAGCTGAGTCAACAAAGAATAAAGTACACAAAACAGGCCAGGTTCAGGCTAGGAACCTATCCTACATGCAGGTGGGTCGACCCACCTTCATCATAGGTCGACACTAGTGTCTACCCATGAGTCGACCCATGTATGGTTGGGCTGCTCAATGACCAACAGTAAGTTATTTTGTTTATAATATATTATTTTAGTTCAAACTTCTTTAGCTCATAACTTCTTCACACTTAATCCAATTTAGGAAAATCAAGAGTCTATCTGAACCAAAATTTCATAAAGAACGCAACAGTAAATTCTATTTTACTTAGTTATGAATATTTAATTAATTAATATTCATTTTATTATCTTCTTTATATATTTTTTGGTGTATTAAAATATGGGGTTTTACACTACTTTTGTGCAAAAAAGGTTGCACAGATGCGAAAAAACAATAAATAGGATCTAGATTTGTCAATTAAACATCAATCTACCAATAATTATTATATTACTCCAAATAAATAGAAAATAACTGTAAAGATGAAAATAGAGTGTAACGTCCCGTATTTTATCGATATAATAATTAATTTATTAAATTATTTAAATAGTGATTTAGAGATTTAAATGGTTGTTTAATTAAATAATATTGTATATTTAATTAATATAAATAGTAGAATAATATATTAAATTCCGAAATAGTTGGAATTAGCTGAATTCACAATATTGTGTGAATTGAATCATTTAACTGATTTAATTCAGTTTTGAATTTAATTATAATAATGAATTTATTATTTAAACGAAGTTTAAACGTATAATTATATTATAATCAAGCCGTAATGGCGTGGTAGTTCGTAATATGAAGTTTTGAACTTCAATTGAATATACAGAATCCGTTTTAAATCGAATTTCTGTGAAATAAGAAATGTTCAAATTTGTTGAACAATATTTTTCTAATGGAGGAGAAAAATCGAGATTCCGTCGTGTAGATTTTGAGTTATGTCCAAATCAAATTTTCAATAGTCCCTATGATTCATTTATAAACCATAATGATAATTAATTATTATAAATTATTTATTTCGAATTTGGACGAGATACTTGAGACGTAGTTATAATTTAATTGTTAGAATTTTACTGTAATTTTTAATTTGAAAAATAAGCAACTTTTTATTTGGAGTATTTTACATCATATATTAGTGTTTTTGGGTTTCACAGAACAAGTTAACTAGTCTATTTTGTTACAATTTTGGAATCTTAGAACATCGCTCGATATAAAGACATCTTTATTTTTGTCCGTAATGGTCCGTAAATAAACGCAATTTTATGTAACCATTACTGCATACAATTTAACATATACTTATATATACACGCCGGCGTTGAAAACTAAAACATCACTTATAATGAACTTCAACTAGTCAAATTTATAAAACCATCTCGCAGTCCTATTTTCAAGCCAACATATACTGTCAAAATCAACAGGGTACTGTCGTCCTTCCACGCGAAATACTTCATGTATAAGCAAACACTGCTATGTAACTTCAAATCACTGCAAACTGGAGGCTACAACTATATTGTTTCAAATCAACGTCCACTAGTTTATAATCCTCCCCATATAATCAAATCGCACCCAGCTATAATATATAAAATTTCAAATCCTATCTGCGTAGGCTATTACTTACATGCGAAGGATTGTAACTGTATAAATACACCCCCATCCACCTGTCATTCATTTTCACAAATACAGTTCTTCCCAGTATACAAATTCGTAGCTTCTATATTCATACAAAACTGTTGAAAGGACCGCATGAATTCTCTTTTGAATTGTCACCCAGAAGCGCTAAATGAGTTTAGATCTGAGACTGTTGACCGCCATGATACATGCGTGAGCGAGATGTTTGTAAGCGTTGGCCATGGACAATATACACTAGGCATGCAAAAGATGGGGAGTTCCTCAAGTTTCTCGCATGGTGAACTGAGTGCACGAGGAAGGGAATGGAATGTTCAGGAGCGAATGGTGTTAAGATGGAAAAGGGGAGTGAGCTGTATTCGTTGGGGATGGTAAGTAAGAAGAGTGAAGTTTGCATTGACGCATGGATGTTGAGAAGAAAGGATGGAAGTGGAGGGATACATACAATCTATGTACATGGTAGTAGACGCGAGTTGAAATGGGTGTGGGGTTAGTGAAAAAGAATGATGAGGAGAAGGGTGCAGTAATGATGACAGTTGGAGTTAACATTTTGAGGAGAAACGAGAAAATGCAGACATCCCGGGAATGGTTCTGACGCACTAAAAACTGGAGGGTGGCTGATAAGTTTTTGGAGTGGAGAATGTTACTACTTTTAGTTGTATTTTAGTGTTATGTTGGGGGAGCAGTTCAAGCATGTATCAGGACACAGGTGTTTTGCGTGAAGGAGTACGACAGAATGGAGAGCAAGTGTTATTTTGAGGAGTAGAAAAATATGAGCAGTGTTTTTCCCAATATTGGAGCATGCTTTCATGTGCTTTTCATTTGGAGGAAGAAGCATGGTACAGTGAAGGTTGGGTTTTCAAGTGTGTAGATAGGCTGAACGTGAAATTGTAAGCCCAAAATAAATATGTAAAAAGAAGGGGGCGCAAGTTAGTTTCCATGGAAGGGGACATGAATTAACAAGAGAAAGGAGCGGATACTTTAAAGTGTGTGGAAAAGGAACTATATACATTGAGGTAGCTCAAATTATATATATATATATATATATATATATATATATATATATATATATATATATAGAAGGGGCCGAAGACATGAACCAAGGGTTAAAGAAGAAAAGGCATTCAAAATATTAAGAAGGAATGAGCAGCATTTGAATCGGGAAGTAGATATGGGTCCGAGTTTTTACAACATGGGCGGACCTACGTTTAAATGTGAGCTCGATTTAAATATATACTTAGTTTCAATTTAAACTATTTAAATGTTTATATAAACCGACGATTATAATATTTCACTAATACGTTGTCCAAATCTGACAAATATAGTACCTCAGAATCGTATTACCGCATACCGCATACTGGAACTTGTCTGGAGCAACTTGGAGCTAGTTTGAATTTATGGAAAAATCAAATGGTTGACTGGATTGATCGACCGTTAATTGGTATTCTACGATTAACGACCAATGTGAGTAAATCTCGCTAACTCTTCCCAGTTTATATTTTTATAACGTATTTTAGAATTGATAAACGATGGTTGATTGTTGTGTGTAGATTGTTTGGATGAACTGCTAATTGATTGGTTGAAATTATAGATAACGATATATATATCGTTAATCAAATATTGTTTCTGTTTATCAGAATATTTCATATTGCAATGAAGTTAATGTTAATTATATTGTTTAACATATGTGGATGTAGGGAAACAATTTGGAGGATCCAACTGGATTCCTCAATATTTAGTACTGGTTTTTTCCATATATTGTGATATACGATGTGATATATAATCTATGATTGATTATGATGACATTGGTATTGTTATTTGATATTTTAAATACCATAAGAAATACTGGGATGCGAAAAGGGAATTTTCAAAGTGTATATGTAAAAGAAAATATTTATAAAATCATAGAATTTTATAAAAGAAATATTTATTTAGAAAATAAATAGAATGTTATAAATGAAATATTTGTAGGAAATAAATAGAATGTTATAAATGAAATATTTATAGGAAATAAATAGAATGTTATAAATGGAATATTTATAGGAAATAAATAGGATATTTTAAATGAAATATTTTGAAAACAAATAGAATTATAAAAATGAAATATTTGGAAAATAAATAAAATTATTAAAGGAATTTAGCCAGATATAAAAGAATTACGAGAATTGGATTTAGAGTTGATTTTAAATAGAATCCGTTCTAAAGATAGATTGAGAAGATTACTTTATAAATATTGTTTTATAAATTAAATAAAATATTTATCATTTGATAAATGGAATATATAAGGCTGATTTTATATACGGAAGTAAGATCGGTTTCAACACCGATATTTGAGATCGAAATTTGACTTAGCATTTATAAAGTGAATTATAAATAAGATTTAAGTGCTAGAAATAAAAAGGAGATTTCATATGAATAATTCTGTAAATAGAAGTATAAACAGAATTTGAAAATGGGATATTATTTTAAAATACGAAATCAAACTTAATGGATTATATAAAAGAAATATTTTTCACATTCAATGTGAATAATGGATTAAAATGAATATTTTATAAATTAAAACATTTATAAGGAAAATTGGGTTTTGAACTAGGAATTCAAATGGGAATTTGAATGAGATCGGAAAAGAGAGTTTACCGAATATTAGTTATTCAAATAGAGTTAATCGAATAAGAGTTAATTGAATACTAGTTATTCGAATAGAGTTAATCGAATTAGAGTTAATCGGATAAGATTTAATCGAATAGAGTTAATCGAATAAGAGTTAATCGAATATTAGTTAATCGAATATAAATTATTCGAAGAGAGTTAATCGAATATAAGTTATTCGAAGAGAGTTAATCGAATATAAGTTATTCAAAGAGAGTTAATCGAATATAAGTTATTCAAATAGAGTTAATCGAATAGAGATAATTCAAGAGAGAATTATATATTGAAGTTCGATTTTATCGAATTCATGAAAGTACTATTCACTTTCCGTTTTAATCAAGATTTATTTATTTATCAATAAATTAGTTGTTTGTTTATTTATCCAAATTTATAAATAAAATTTATATTAAAATTATTATATTTCAGAAGCACGGGATTATAACACTATTGTTATAATCAAATGATTTCTGTAAAAGAAGTGGATTCATAAATAAAATCCGAGAGTTACGTAAGGAAGTTTGTTAAAGATTTAAAAGGTGAACTTTGTCTATTTCAAGGTTAGAAATGTTGTTCAGTTAAGGTCTGAGAGGTAGTTATACCCCAACTTGATTGACTTCATTTTTAACTAAGGAATGGGTAAGATTCGATAGTGAAGGTTGGTTAAGTGAATTTAGTTAATGAGTGTAATGGTTTGAGTTGGCATAGCGATGTTTTATTTAAACATCTGTTTAAATCCAATGAAGGAGTTTTGGAAATGTTTTCCAAATAAGAATCAGAAATGTTTTCTAATATAGAAAATAAGAAATGAGAGTAAATATGGAAATGTTTTCCAATGAATAGTAACGTATATTTTCTAAATATAAAAAATAAGAATTTATGAATATATGGAAACGGGAATAGGGAAATGAATAATTAAATGACAAATTAAAATTAAAGGGGATCAGTGTTGATTGATGATTTGCTCGGTAAGATTTCCATTTGGAAATACGACCGTTATTTGTACACATGTTTTCCTTTAATAGTTAAATAACAGACTATCAAAGTTTTTGACCATTTCCGTTGTCAATACAGAGAGACTGGGATCAGATTTATTATCTGAAAACCATTCCATATGGGCATTAGCGTTGCAAATCAAATATGATGAAGATAATTGAAGATGGAGTTTGTGCAAGGGCTGTTTTGGAAAATCCTAGGTAGAAATTGCCTAAGATGGGTTTACAGAATAGTGCCTTCGGTTTGTCCAGTCCTAGGACAACTTGTATGGAAGAATGTCTGACAGAGTATATTTAATAGATCACATAAGTTGATCTCTTCAAATGTATTATTGGTGGTGGAGGAGGTCGTTTCTCTTAGCTGTATACCCGTGGTAATTTTGGGGAAATCAAGTTGTGATTTGGTGGGTATGACGATGTGACATTTAAAGTAAATAAAGGTGTGGTCTGTACGTTATGACCTCTAGCCTCCCAACCAGGAGACAGTATAAAATCGGGTAGGTCGCATGGCTAAGTGGTTAGCTTCCAATTAGGGTGTATTGTCACCTGATCTAGAGAAATTCCATTTACTTCCATAATCTATTTCGATGTTGTCCCTTTCGGGAAACAGTTGCTGATCCCAACCGTTGGTGATAATACATTCGGTACACTCTAGTGAAATGAGTGGCCAGGCATGTTTAGCCTTGGTTGCAAGATGTTCTTGTTGAACCCGGTGTATTTCTCTCTAGAGATACACCGTCGGACGGTGGTCACATACCTTGCCAGTTGGAACCCATTACCCAATAAGCGCCCCCGGTTTTTGATTATATATTATGTATGTGGAACGTGAGATGAAAGCGTTCGGCTAGATGATTATTAAATTGTGGTTGATAGACACTATTATAATATCCAAAGAGTTTTGATATAAAGATTTTCATTTCTTTCAAAAAGATTTTGAATGATAAATCAAGTTTTTTGGATTCTCATAAGGGAAAAACCCGTTTCGTATTATACGACATGGTCTTATGAGATATCGTTTATTTTCTTAAATTGTTTTAAATTGTTTACTCATACCAGTCCCATGACTGACCCGGAGTTTATTTTTTTTTTGTTTTCCCTAAACTCTTGGGTGCCCAATTTTGTATGGGCAGTCAAGAAGTCAAGATGTACAGATACACTAGAAGGAGCTTGGACTAGGAGGCTTCAGTAGCATTTTATAACTATTGTTTATTTCCGCTGTGATGTAAGTGTTGTACTCTAATATACAAATTGAAACACCCCACCTCCGTTAAGGTCACTCACAAAGGGAATGCCTTAACTTTGGTGGAGCATTATAGGTAAAAGACATAGATAATTTACAAGACAGACATATATAAGTAGCGGAAAAACTAAATTTATTTCATACGTGGTTCATAACAGAAACATTACAGCAAACTGTCTCAAAACAACTTCCAAATCATTACATCAAAGTATATGTCTTGATTATAACATAACGAAGCATAAAACACGATAAAACTGCATAAATCCCCAAGTAGTAGTGTGTCCAAAGCCATAGCCAAAGATAAGAGGTTCCAAGCTATACATCACAGAGTCTTCAAGCTTGGAAAGATGAACGGTCCAAATTAAGCTGAGCTATTCCCTCCCTGACTACCCGAGGGGGAGGGGGAAACAAAAGAAAAGAGAGGGAAAGAAAATGGGTCAGATATAAGTCTGGTAAGTCCAGTGATTATTTAGCACGTAAACTGGTAAGAGAACCTTGACATGAATAAACTGGACGCAGAACAATAACATAGAAATAAGGTAACATAGGATAAGGCAAGATAAACAAGGTAAGATAAACTAATCATACTATCGCGCTCATATCCATATTCTCTGCACCTACTAGATATTTCAACCATCATCATGAGTTCAAACCCAGTGATCCCTTTTAATCGATCGGCTCCTACTCGCACGCATTTACTACTTGTGTCATACGGCTCCGCTCGATTGTAGATACCTGTGCTGGTCCCACCATGGGGTGTATCAAATCCTATGTTGGCAACCCGACACGATTCAAGATGCATAGTGTAAAACTACTGATTCCCAGTGCCTGCTTTTTCCACTCCGGAGTACGTGCACGCCCGTACTCCGCCGGAACCTACACTGACGCACCAACCGCCGTTGTTTTGACCGCTTATAATCAGCCCAGTAATCGTGCCCCACCCTGCCTAGTTCAGGGTACCATTATACATCTATGTGGGTTACTGCTGAAATGGGTCCCCGTTACTAGGGTTTTCCTAATCAACATGTTAAATTGGTTAAGTGTCCAAGTTAACCTAACCCCACAATTTATCTAACATGTTGTATTGGTTAGTGTTGCCTTAGTTAACTTATCCCTAACATTCCTGACTTAGCTTTAATTCATTCATTAAAGCACCAACCACTCACATTAGACAGGTATTGTTACGGTTACTGGATGAGCCGGCCAGGTCTGGGCAGTTTTACACCGCAACTCAATCTAACCTCGGGTTCTTTTGGGCTCGATGCACTAACCTCCCACATTAGATATATATTGTTACGGTTGCTGGATGTGCCGGACGGTTCCGGGCTGTCTTACACCGTAACTCAATCTAACCTCGGGTTAGGCATATTCGTCTTTTCTAAATTCACATATTTACCTCTTTATATGTATATGTAAATTATTGTCATTCAAGTCAAGCCCCACTTTCCCTTTTAAATCAAGTTCATAATTTTAGGTATAAAAATTTATACCACTTTTATGCCATAAATCATTTACATGTTTATAAGCCAAATATGCCAATTATATGTAATTTCATGTTTTTCCCCAACGTTATCCCCGTTAAATGTTTGCATAAATCACATAAAATGTTAGGCTCGATACATAGCCTAACTTATACACAAAAGGGGAAAAAGAGGAACATGTAATAATCCCAACATCATAAAAATATGGATCTAACTACACATGTGTCATATGAATTTGGCATAGAACAATATACATTTAATTATGAACTTGCAAATTTAGATCTACTCAACATGAATCGTGAAATAGGGGTTTTACATAGAACTACATAAACTTAAAATTAGGTATGTAGTTGTGAACTTGCAAATTAACATGTAGTTCTAGTCATATATGTGAACATGGTTGAACTTGCATAAACATAGAAAAATTCCCAAATTGACATACAACATATAGATGTCATTACCAAATCATACAAAATGAAATGTCATCGCCAAATTACACAACATGATATGCCATTGACAAATTATACAACATAATATGTCATCGCCAATTTATTCAACATGATATGTCATCGCCAAAGTATACAACATAATATGTCATCGCTAAATTACACAACGTATATGTCATTGCCAAATTATACAACATATGGATTCATTGCCAAGCATTTAACATTTATCATCAAATTACATACAACATGATCGCAAACTTAACATGATAAGAGTCATAGTCTTAAACAATTCAGTTTTAACAAAAAGGATAGGCATAAATTTACATTAGGTGTAACGTCCCGTATTTTTTGCCGTCAAATATTTTATTTAATTTATTACTTTAAATATTATATTTGGAATATTAATGGATTTTGATATTTAATTCATTATTAAAACGAAGTTTGAATGTTGTATATATATATATATATATATATATATATATATAAACGAGCTCGAAATGGTGCGGTAGTTCGTATTTTGGAGTTTTGAACTTCAACTGGATATACAGGATCCAATATAAGTCGGATTTTTGTGAAATAAGAAATGTTGGGACCATATCGATTATAATTTCCATATGAAAGAGAAAAACACAGATTTCGTATTTTAGATTGTTAGTTATGGTCAAATCAAATTTTGAAATAGTCGCTATGGAAATCGTTATTTAATTATAGGCCTTTAAAATACCCGTTTTGCAAACGGACTCTGTTTTCGACGAAACCAGTTTCATTGGGACTGTAACGTTAAATTATTGTATGGTGTTGAATTGCGTGGCAAGCCGATGTCGTATGTGACCACGGTAGCCGTAAACGCCCGTTCATTTTCTATAGCGCGTAATTAAATTTAATAAAGGGATATTTGAGGATAACTTGAGAAGACGATCGAATTAGGCCGCGAAACCAGTTCCGTTGAATTCGTATCGTCGATTAGAGTCAGGATATGCATATAGTTTGTTATTTTTGAAGACCGGGTAATTTGGCATTAAAAATGGCATTGCGGTGCACGGTAAAAATAGCCTACCGGGAAAACGGTCTCAGAATGCGACGAAACTGGTGCTGTAATACCCCGTGAATTCTATAACGTTAAGCTTCACGAATTAAAGTATAATTAATTATAAATGATGAAATCAAGGGAAATGGGTTACGCCATTGCGTTCTTCTCGAAATTCTGCTTGAGATAGAGTTCAAGTTTGCGTAAAACGGATATCGTACGAAGAAGATATGGACGAACGAAGTTGGGCAAAAAACCAGAAAACGGGTCAGAATGCACTGGCGCACTTGGGAAGTGGGCCAGAACAGAAATGAACTGGCGCACTTGGGAAGTGCGCCGGTACATTTTTAGCCTGGCGCACCTGCCAAGTGTGCCCAGGTCATAATGACCTGCTGGTCAGGTCCAGGCTGGCCTGATCAGGGTCTGGTCGAATTCTGATGCTTGACTGAGTCACTAGGGCTTACTTGTCACCTTTTGAGTGGCTCTTTGAACTTTGTATGGTCTAGATTCCTCCTATCTTCATCCGACGGCTCAAAACAATTTAAAATTCTATAAATACAACTCAAGTCTAACCCTAAATTCACACAAATAATAGAATACAAAAGCCGTCATGCTGCTGGAGAGGAACTCGGAATGGCCGTCAATTAGAAAGCCTAGAGACAAGCCAACAAGCCTAAGAGACGAATCAAATTAAAAGAAGATCAAAGCTTAATCAGATCATTCAACGCAACTTTACTACCCAAAGGAGAGCATCTCCAAATCAGAATAACAGAAATCAGAAAACAAGAATTCATCACACGTTGTAAGTATAGTAACCTTTCAGAATATGAATAAAAAAAATTGTGACGTGACTCGATGAATGTGAAAATAGAATTGTGTTATTGTATTGAATAAAATTCTATGTATTGCAATGATTCTATCATGACTTATGTATTGATGTTTGTGGCATAAAATTTATTGATGCAAGCCTATTGGACAATTGTACTTGCAAGTTTGTGGCAAAAATTAGAATTTGATCATTTTATGTATATGGCGATGGCATGGACTATGTATATTCCCTTAGTCTAAGTTAGAATTTATGTAAACATGTTATAGACCTTTTATGCCTACATGATCCAAAACCTATGATATCGTTCTTATGTTTATTTGCAAGTATAATTGGGCCTATGTTTCATCAAGTATAATTAGATATATGTTTCATAAACTATGCAAGATTATGTTTATTTGCATGTATAAATGGGATCTATGTTTCATAAACTATGCAAGATTATGTTATTTTGCAAGTATAATTAGATCTATGTTTCATAAACTATGCAAGTTCATAGGCTATATGATTAGATGTAAAAAATTGTTCATTTTTATGAAAGTATGACAAGCTAGTTTTGTGGTTGACATTATGCCAAGTTAAACATGTTTAACCACAAGCTTTTATTTTCCTAAACTATGCCATTTCATATGTCACCTACTTAGTCATACTTTGATTTGAATGCAAGTTCACATGACCCATGTTATATGTTAGTTGAATCGCCAAATTGCAAGTTCATGCGCCACACACCTTTATGTATTACATGTTCATATTGATTATGCCAAAAATGCCAAGTTTACACCTATGTCTCGTTTACGTTTATGAATTCCCTTATGCTTATTTGTGTGCGCTAAATTAGGCTAAGTTTTTAGCCTAATATTATATGTTAAAAACTAGGCGAACGAATATTAGGCTAAGATTTGTTAGCCTAATGTTTAAACGGGGGGAACGTTGGGAATATTTGAAAACTTGACATAAAAATATATGAAGTTGGCATGTTTGTCACATGCCAAAATTGGTGGCATTTAAATGGTATAAATTCTTATACCAAAAATTTTAAACTTGGAATGTGGGCCATAATATCTAATTGTTGACAAATTTACATATATTCAGTAATAAAGGCAAATATGTAAATTAGAAAACACGATATGCTTAACCCGAGGTTGGATTGAGTTGTGATGTAAACCTGCCCGGACCCGCTCGGCTGTCCAGTAGTCACAACAATACCTATCCAATGAGGGTGGTTAAGCATTGAGCCCAACAAGGACCCGAAGTTAGACTGAGCTACGGTGTAAACCTGCCCAGAACCGACCGGCATATCCAGTAACCGTAGCAATACCTGTCTAATGTGAGTGGTCTGGTGCTCCTAAGAGGCTAAGGACAGATGGTAGGGTTAAGTCAACTATAACACTTAACCAAATTCAACATGTTAACAAGAATTGATGGGTGGGGTTAGGTAAATACAGACACTTAACCACTTAACATGTTTGACTAGAAAATCCTGGTAACGAGGGACCCATTTCAGCAGTAACCCAAAGTTAGGTATCAACGGTACCCTGAAACTAGGCAGGGTGGGGCACGATTACTGGGCTGATTATAGCGGTCAAACGACGGCGGTGGGTGCACAGTGCAGGTCTAACGGGGTGCGGGCGTGCACACGCTCCGGAGCAGACAACCAGGGCACTGGTGACACAAGTAGTATAACCTATGTCTTCTAGTTTTGTGTCGGGGGCGCCACCATGGGTCTTGATACACCCCATGGTGGGACCAGCATAGGTATCTACAACTCTTGGGGGCCGTATGACACATGTTAACGCGAGTAGGAGCCGATCTCTAATAAGAATGGGGATCACTTCACCCTCACCATGGGGTGCCAGTTAGAATAAACTCGAATAGGTGTAGAGATATAGTATGGGTGTGATAGTACATTTGACACTTCCTTAGCTTGTGACACTTTCCTATTTTTAGTATACATCCATCATACCCTTTTCTTATTCACATATTGAAGAGTTACTAGATTTACTCAGGCTTTATGTCTGACCCTATTTTCTTTTCGTCTTCTTTCCTTTCGTTTCCCTCCAGGTCCACAGGGAGGAAACAACTCAACTCAGTCAGGCTCTTTACAAGCACCAAGAACGTAGATGTATGATTTGGATCTTTCTTGCTCGGATAATGGCTTTGGATATCACTATGGGGATTTTTGTCACTTTATTTATGTTTTCATGCTTCTTTAATAATCAAGGCAGTTATGAGGTTGTAATGTTGAAAGTATTTTGAGATAATTATGGAAATCTTTGTTTGATACACGTATTGATGAAATAAAAGTTTGTTTGGTTTTCGCTGTTTAAAATATGTGTATTTATATCTGTCTTGAGTTCATCTGTGGCTTTTACTTATAAACATCCACCAAAGTTAAGGCATTCCCTTTGCGAGTGACCTTAATGGAGGTGGGGTGTTTCACTTGGTATCAGAGCATAGGTTTACCAGACCAGATAAAAGTTTTTGAAATCTGTTTTCAAAAAGAAAGTTTAAAGAAGCATTTTTTTTAGAAAAAAGTGTTATATTAATAAAAAGACAAAATCCCCCAAAGCCATGTGCCCTATCTATCCTTCGTTTTGAATCTTTCCTTTCTGTTTCAGCATGTTTGGAGACCTTAACCTTCCGGAAGGAGTGCCGATTCCCGGCTGGTTTAGGAGGTACTTAGAAGCAAGGGCCAATGGCTCGGGCCCGGCAGACATCCTTCCTCCAGTGGCCGCGGTTCCTCCTCCTCCTCCTCCGCCTCCTCTTGGAAATGCCTTCGCAAAAACATGTAGAGACTTTAAGGCTATGGGTGGAAAAGACTTTTATGGGACAGAATCATTTGTTGGAGCAAGAAACTGGTTAAAGGAGACTGAGGATTTGTTTGTTATCTTTGGAGTGGATGACAGGCAAAAGATACAACTTGCTGTATGGTTACTTAAGGATGAAGCTTCTTATTGGTGGGAAGTTACTAATGCTCAGAGGGCGGTGGAAACATGGGAAGACTTCAGGACAAGGTTTGAGATGAAATTCCTCTCCCAAGCCGAAAGAAGCCTGCAAATGGAAAAGTTTCTAACTTTGAAATAGGGAAGCATGATGATCAGGGAATATGTTAATCAGTTTAATCAGCTGGCCAGATTTGGGCTAGACTTAGTAAACACCCAGCACAAGAAGGCACTCCGCTTCGTCAAGGGTTTGAATGAGCCTCTACACAGCCTTGCCATGACCCATGTATCCACGGGTGCGACTTATGAAATCCTGGTAGACATGGCGTTGCTACACGAGGAAGACGACGGCAAGAAAGAAACTAAGGGGGGAAGAGAAGAAAGAAGGTCTACAAGCAAAGAAAACAGACTTCAAGAAAGGAGGTAAGAACAATAAGCCCCGTGAGAAGAGAAGGTGCAATTTCTGTGGCATTGTGGGCCATATATCAAAAGACCGCCAGAAAAGGAAGGCGAAGATGGGTGGCTGCTTCCATTGTGGAGAAACTGGACACCAAGCTAAGGACTGCCCAAAGAAGAAAGGGCAGGGACAGAAAGCCGGATCCACTTCAGGGGGTCAGGTTCATGCGCTAGTGGCACATCAGCAGGAACGAGGTAGTAATATTTCTGTAGAAAGTATAGTCTATCTTTATGATCATCCAGTTCGTACACTTTTTGACTCTGGCGCATCACACTCTTTTATTTCATCTGCCTTAGTAGAATCTCTGCATCTAGACACTAGTATGGTAGAAGATCCCTTAGTTGTTTCAAATCCAATTGGGGGCTCCGCTTACTTGTCAATGGTTTGTTTGGGTTTGAAAATCTCTATTCTCAGCGTTGAGTTTAGTTGTAATGCCTTTGTTTTGGGCTTCTCGGGATATGGTTTGATCTTAGGCATGGACTGGTTATCCAGTAATAGTGCCATTCTTGACTATGAGAAAAGAGTAGTTAGACTCTTGACTCAGCTTGGTAACACTCTAGAAATTTCTTGTAATCCCTTGAATGCTGTTATGCTTAGTTATCTATAGTCGCTTGATGCTTCTGATGAGAATTTGCAATCGGTTAGAATAGTCCGGGAATATCCGGATGTCTTTGAGGAAGTGAAAGGCTTACCTCCGAGGCGGGAAATAGACTTCTGCATATATCTTGTGGATAACGCAAAGCCTGTAGCTTTACCTATCAGACACATGGCTCCAAGAGGAGAGAAAGGAGCTCCGTAAGCAGGTTAAAGAACTTCTCAAAAAGGGGTTCATTAGACGGAGCATTTCGGAATGGGGTGCTCCAATGGTGTTCGCAACCAAAGAGGACGGTTCGCTTCGCCTTTGCGTCGACTATAGGGAGTTAAACAAATTGACCAAGAAAAATAGGCACCCTCTTCCCCGAATCGACGATTTGTTTGATCAGCTTGTAGGTGTGACGGTCTTCTCCCAACTTGATCTGGCAACTGGGTTCCATCAACTAAGAGTAGCTGAAGACAGCATTGATAAGATAGCGTTCAGAACCCCAGACGGTTTCTTCGAGTGGCTTGTCATGCCCTTCGGCTTGACAAACGCTCCCGCTTATTTCGTAGACCTAATGAGCAGGGTGTTCATAGAATTCCTCAACAAATTTGTGGTTGTCTTCGTAGATGATATCTTAATCTTCTCAAAGAATGAGGAAGAACATGCTCAGCATCTGAAAGAAATCATGGATACTCTCCGTGCACATCAACTAAAAGCCAAATTCTCCAAGTGTCACTTCTGGAGAAAAGAAGTAAGGCTTCTTGGGCATATAGTGTCCAAAGAAGGGTTGGCTGTGGACCCCGCGAAAGTGGTGGTAGTGCAAGATTGGAAGACACCAAGAAATGCAACCGAAGTTCGAAGCTTTCTTGGGCTAGCCGGTTTTTATCGAAAGTTTATTAGGGATTTCGCGAAAATCTCAGCCCCACTCACAAGGCTAACAAAGAAGAATCAGGCGTTCACTTGGGATTTGGACTGCGAGTTTGCTTTCCAATGATTAAAAAGGGCTCTTACAACAGCCCCAGTTCTAACTCTGCCTGATGGAAACATAATGTTCACAGTATACACGGATGCATGTGGAACGGGACTAGGCGCTGTTCTAATGCAAGAAGGAAGGGTAGTAGCTTATGGCGGAAGACAATTGAAAGTTCATGAAAAGAACTACCCAACCCACGATCTTGAGTTGGCCGCCATTGTCTTTGCACTTAAGTCTTGGCGCCATTATCTCCTAGGTGAGAAGTTTGAATTATACACTGACCATAAATCGTTGAAATATCTCTTCTCCCAGAAGGATCTTAACTTGAGGCAGCAAAGATGGATGGAGTTTCTTGCCTCGTATGATTTTGAAATTTCCTATACTCCCGGAAAAGGCAACGTGGTAGCAGACGCGTTGAGCCGAAAGAAACTGACCCTAAGCCCTCTCTTTGTAGAAAGGCAAAACATGGAGTATATAGCCAGTTTCAACTTTAGGCCCTCCTCGGATTTTGTACCGGGTTTGTTAGCATCTCTCGAAGTACACCCTACTCTATTAGACTCAATAGGGGCTGCCTAACGTGAGGACCCTCAGCTTGTTGATGTGATTGATAAACTTATTAGGGGTGAGACTTCTAGTCACCTCAGTAGATACGCCATCGATGATAAGGGTTGGCTGAGACGAGATGGAAGATTATGCGTCCCACAAGCAAGGGAGTTGACAAAGAAGGTTCTTGAGGAAGCGCATCATTCCAAGATGACTATACACCCTGGAGGTGATAAGATGTACAAGGATATAAAAGGACTTTCTTTTGGAACAGCATGAAGCAAGACGTGGCAAATTTCGTTTCTAAGTGCATGACCTGCCAACGGGTCAAGGCGGAACAAAAGAAGCCTGGAGGACTACTTCACCCTCTAGAGGTCCCACAGTGGAAGTGGGATAGCATTTCAATGGACTTCATTGATGGACTGCCTAAGTCGAGAAGAGACAACACTAGCATTTGGGTAATAGTGGATATGCTTACTAAAAGCGCCCACTTTATACCTATCAAGAGTAGAAGGACTGCCTCATCTCTAGCATCTCTTTATCCCAAGGAAATAGTTCGACTCCATGGGATACCCTCCAGCATTGTTAGTGACCGAGACCCTATCTTCACAAGTGAGTTTTGGCGGAGTCTGCAAGAAGCTGTAGGCACACAGCTATGTTTGAGTACGGCCTATCACCCCCAAACAAATGGCCAGACGGAAATGGTGAATAGAGTTTTAGAGGATCTTTTAAGACTTTGCGTTCTTGACTTTGGAGGGACGTGGGAGGATCACCTTCCTTTAGTGGAATTTGCCTACAACAACAGCTACCAAGCTACCATCGGCATGGCACCCTTCGAAGCCTTGTATGGAAGACTTTGCAAATCACCAACTTGTTGGTGGGAGTCTACAGATAAGCTTATACTTGGGCCAGACATGATTCGAGAAACTTCAGAGAAAGTGGACTTGATACGTAGGAGAATGAAGACAGCCCAAGACAGACAGAAATCCTACGCCGACAAAAGAAGGACCGACCTTGAGTTTGAGGTTGGGGACAAGGTTTTCCTTAAGGTATCCCCTTTAAGGAACGTCGTTCGCTTTGGATCCGCAGGAAAGCTAGCACCAAGATTTGTAGCTACGTTCCCTATCATCGAGAAGATTGGGAAAATGGCTTATAGAGTAGATCTGCCTGAAAGATTGGCTGGAATTCACAACGTCTTTCACGTTTCTCACCTCCGAAAATGTCTAATGAATCAGCGGAAGTGGTGGAGCCAAGCATTCTAGAAGAAGCCGAAGTGGAACGCGAAGCAACTGTGAGGAGAGTTCCAACCCGCATCATAGGAACTGAAGTGAAAAAGCTACGCAACCGCGAAGTCAAACTCGTTAAAGTTCAGTGGAGCTACGCCGAGGAAGACGCGACTTGGGAAACTGAGGACAGAATACGCGCTGCCTAGACCTCTCTTTTTCTTAAGTTGTGCTTGTATCTATCTTTTTAGGTATATCTCCTCGATATTATTCTTTATCCTTAGGTAGAAACCCCTTTGGATGTAAACATGTATTTGAAACATGTTATTGTTGATGGCTGCAAGTGGTTGCTAGTGATTGCTCGTGGATGCATATACACACACAACCTAGGTCTTAGATCGGCTCAATCACTTCATACTGCATATGCATATATGTATTCTTATTTGTATATGGTTGTAAATATGATATGCTGTCATATGGTCATCGCATTTGTATGAATAGTTGTGCACTCATGTAGAATTATGAGTAGAATTTTTTTTTTGCATACATAATGGATTCATGACACTTACATGATTCGCATTAAGGAGGTCAACTGAATCAGTAGACCGCCTGATTTTTGCATTAGATAAGGACATGTACACACACTATGCATATGATCCTGAAGCATTAGAAGTCTTTTAAGGACAGTGGATGCCTGTGTTTGTTGGTTGAGTAGATGGACTGTTGGATGGTAGGATATACATTCTTCCTAACTTGAAGATTTCGGGGACGAAATCATTTTAAGTGGGGGAGAATGTAACACCCCATGAATTCTATAACGTTAAGCTTCACGAATTAAAGTATAATTAATTATAAATGATGAAATCAAGGGAAATGGGTTACGCCATTGCGTTCGTCTCGAAATTCTGCTTGAGATGGAGAAGTTTGCGTAAAACGGATATCGTACGAAGAAGATATGGATGAACGAAGTTGGGCGAAAAACCAGAAAACGGGTCAGAATGCACTGGCGCACTTGGGAAGTGCGCCAGAACAGAAATGAACTGGCGCACTTAGGAAGTGCGCCAGTACATTTTTAGCCTGGCGCACCTGCCTAGTGGGCCCAGGTCAGAATGACCTGCTGGTCAGTTCCTGGCTGGCCTGATCAGGGTCTGGTCGAATTCTGATGCTTGGCTGAGTCACTAGGGCTTACATGTCACCTTTTGAGTGGCTCTTTGAACTTTGTATGGTCTAGATTCCTCATATCTTCATCCAACAGCTCAAAACAATTTAAAATTCTACAAATACAACTCAAGTCTAACCCTAAATTCACACAAATAATAGAATACAAAAGCCGTCATGCTACTGGAGAGGAACTCGGAATGGCCGTCAATTAGAAAGCCTAGAGACAAGCCAACAAGCCTAAGAGACGAATCAAATTAAAAGAAGATCAAAGCTTAATCAAATCATTCAACGCAACTTTGCTACCCAAAGGAGAGCATCTCCAAATCAGAATAACAGAAATCAGAAAACAAGAATTCATCGCACGTTGTAAGTATAGTAACCTTTCAGAATATGAATAAAAAAAAACTGTGATGTGATTCGATGTATGTGAAAATAGAATTGTGTTATTGTATTGAATAAAATTCTATGTGTTGCTATGATTCTATCATGACTTATGTATTGATGTTTGTGGCATAAAATTTATTGATGCAAGCCTATTGAACAATTGTACTTGCAAGTTTGTGGCAAAAATTAGAATTTGATCATTTTATGTATATGGCGATGGCATGGACTATGTATATTCCCTTAGTCTAAGTTAGGATTTATGTAAACATGTTATAGACCTTTTATGCCTACATGATCCAAAACCTATGATATCGTTCTTATGTTTATTTGCAAGTATAATTGGACCTATGTTTCATCAATTATAATTAGATCTATGTTTTATAAACTATGCAAGATTATGTTTATTTGCAAGTATAAATGGGATCTATGTTTCATAAACTATGCAAGATTATGTTATTTTGCAAGTATAATTAGATCTATGTTTCATAAACTATGAAAGTTCATAGGCTATATGATTAGATGTAAAAAATTGTACATTTTTATGAAAGTATGACATGCTAGTTTTGTGGTCGATATTATGCCAAGTTAAACATGTTTAACCACAAGCTTGTATTTGCCTAAACTATGCCATTTCATATGTCACCTACTTAGTCATACTTTGATTTGAATGCAAGTTCACATGACCCATGTTATATGTTAGTTGAATCGCCAAATTACAAGTTCATACGCCACACACCTTTATGTATTACATGTTCATATTGATTATGCCAAAAATGCCAAGTTTACACCTATGTCTCGTTTACGTTTATGAATTCCCTTATGCTTATTTGTGTGCGCTAAATTAGGCTAAGTTTTTAGCCTAATATTATATGTTAAAAACTAGGCGAACGAATATTAGGCTAAGATTTGTTAGCCTAATGTTCAAACAGGGGAACGTTGGGAATATTTGAAAACCTGACATAAAAATATATGAAGTTGGCATGTTTGTCACATGCCAAAATTGGTGGCATTTAAATGGTATAAATTCTTATACCAAAAATTTTAAACTTGGAATGTGGGCCATAATATCTAATTGTTGACAGATTTACATATATTCAGTAATGAAGACAAATATGTAAATTAGAAAACACGATATGCTTAACCCGAGGTTGGATTGAGTTGTGATGTAAACTTGCCCGGACCCGCCCGGCTGTCCAGTAGTCACAACAATACCTATCCACTGTGGGTGGTTAAGCATTGAGCCCAATAAGGACCCGAGGTTAGACTGAGCTACGGTGTAAATCTGCCCGTAACCGACCGGCATATCCAGTAACCGTAGCAATACATGTCTAATGTGAGTGGTCTGGTGCTACTAAGAAGCTAAGGACAGATGGCAGGGTTAAGTCAACTATAACACTTAACCAAATTCAACATGTTAACAAGAATTAATGGGTGGGGTTAGGTAAATACGTACACTTAACCACTTAACATGTTTGACTAGAAAATCCTGGTAACGAGGGACCCGTTTCAGCAGTAACCCAAAGTTAGGTATCAACGATACCCTGAAACTAGGCAGGGTGGGGCACGATTACTGGGCTGATTGTAAGCGGTCAAACGACGGCAGTGGGTGCACAGTGCAGGTCTAACGGGGTGCGGGCGTGCACACGCTCCGGAGCAGACAACCAGGGCACTTGGGACACCAGTAGTATAACCTACGTCTTCTAGTTTAGTGTCGGGGCCGCCACCATGGGTCTTGATACACCCCATGGTGGGACCAGCATAGGTATCTACAACTCTTGGGGGCCGTATGACACATGTTAACGCGAGTAGGAGCCGGTCTTTAATAAGAATGGGGATCACTTCACCCTCACCATGGGGTGCCAGTTAGAATAAACTCGAATAGGTGCAGAGATATAGTATGGGTGTGATAGTACATTCGACACTTCCTTAGATTGTGACACTTTCCTATTTTTAGTATACATCCATCATACCCTTTTCTTATTCACATATTGAAGACTTACTAGATTTACTCAGGCTTTATGTCTGACCCTATTTTCTTTTCGTCTTCTTTCATTTCGTCCCCCCCCAGGTCCACAGGGAGGAAACAGCTCAACTCAGTCAGGCTCTTTACAAGCACCAAGAACGTAGATGTATGATTTGGATCTTTCTTGCTCGGATAATGGCTTTGGATATCACTATGGGGATTTTTGTCACTTTATTTATGTTTTCATGCTTCTTTAATAATCAAGGCAGTTATGAGGTTGTAATGTTGAAAGTATTTTGAGACAATTATGGAAATCTTTGTTTGATACACCTGTTGATGAAATAAAAGTTTGTTTGGTTTCCGCTATTTAAAATATGTGTATTTATATCTGTCTTGAGTTCATCTGTGGCTTTTACTTATAAACCTCCACCAAAGTTAAGTCATTCCCTTTGTGAGTGACCTTAATGGAGGTGGGGTGTTTCAGGTGCCGTTGGGTTTGTACCGATTAATTATTGTAAGATTTCAAAGTTTCAAGTTAATTAGATGTATCTGGTGATCGAGATAAATTTAAACGCGTGTTGATTTCCGGTTTTATAAAGGAAATTTTTTCAAGCGATGTCGGATTTCGACGAAACTTGTCCCATTGGGTCCGGAATACTTTTTTACACTAAGATTAGCCTTTTTATCAGAAAACGAAATCGTCTATAGTGGTTTTCAACATGATTTCTCACGACGAAGTTTCACGCATTAAAATATTATTAAAACTATTCCATTTGCTTTGCCCTTTTGCTTACCTCACTAACTTCCTTGCGTCTCAAAGTTCAACCAGTTACTTGGATCCCAAATGTTAAGTCTTTTTGTGCACCAAACTGAAATTCCTTGCGCTGCAAACTTCCAATTTCTTGATCGCCAAACAATCTAAAAACAAATCCTTGCTGGCCACGGTTTTCTCTTTTCTAATATATATATATATATATATATATACATAAATTTTACCGTCACACAGCTAGTCTACGAATTATTCTGAAAACCTATAACTTGAAACGCCTGGCGCCTCACGTAAAATGATATATATATATATATATATACACACACATGACAGGCCCCTTTCTTTCTCTTGGGGAAAAATAATAAACCAAAACAAACACAGTCCCTTCTCCACTGACAACCTCTGAATCCTTTCACGAAATAATATATATATACACAGAAACTTGAACACGTATGCATGGGGAGGGGCGAGCAACAGGGCCTGGTGACGGGATTTCTTTTGTTGGGTACTGGGAGTAAAGCAAAAAGAGGAGCTGGATCCAAAGGGGACGGGGAAGTGGAGTAGCGAGGGAAGAGAGGTGCGATGGCTTGTGTGGAAGATGGGTGTATGGGTGGTAGCTGTTCACGTACAGGATTGGGGAAGAAAATGATGAGTGGGGTTGGGGTTGCTTTGGATTATACGGGGGCGGGTTCATGGACATGCATGGAGCGGATGGGGCTTAGGATATTGAATGGGCTTTATGGGCTAGAGAAAAAAAGAAGAAGAACGACGAGGCATGAAAGAACGAAGGTGGGAGGACTGTAAATCGTGGAAGGAAGAAATGCTGAGAGGGAAAGCATAATGGAAAGAGTACAGTGGGTTTCATAAAAAAAACAAATGGAGCATGGGGTTTTTGTTGGTGTATTTTGTACGGAAGAGGTAAGTGGAGCGGCAATCTCGAAGAACAGAAGCAGGTAAAGAAAATGAATATTATCTAAATATGCCCAACCATGACTAATCACTTTAATATCCCAACCCATAATTAACGATGTCGTTAGTTCTAATATTTATAATATGGCCTGGTCGTGTTTAGCGCCTAAACCAAAGTTTCACATCCTTATCCCTAAGTTAGATTTATACGTTTATGTCCAATCGTACTAGTGTAAGTAACATGGCCTACAAAATGCTTGCGCCTGGTCTAGTTTCACCATATAGAGAATGTCTAATTTATAATAAAAATTTCCTAATCTTAGTTAGTTAGGAAAGTGATAATTAAGGGAATGATACATACATATTTAACGTGGTGCCTGGGAGGACTTTTTGCAAGTAGCCCGTGAAGTTGAACGTACCGAGACGTGTCCACATTTGTATTTATATATCACCTAAATAAATGTTTAGGCTAAATAATTTCAATTAAAGTTTTAATAATATTATATTAAATAGTGAATACTAGGTTAAACCGTATAGCTGTGTCATGCAGCAACGGGATCAGATGAAACAAGTGACATCAGCACCGTATCAACGAACACAACAGGATGAAGCTAGTTTGGTCAAAGATGGCTGCTAGCGGGATATTTGATTAAATTAAATACTGATTAAAATTAATTAAAATGAACCAGTTTGATGCCACATGGAAAACTAAGGTGAGTTAAACTCACTCAGTTCTCCCATCTTATACTCTTTATAAGTAGGGATTTATAATTGTGTGCTATGCTTGTTTACGGTTGTTTGTTTGTTCATTCGCCGTATGGACTGAAACAGTTAAATTAACCGACGGTTTAATTGTAACCTAATCGTTATTTATAACGATTAAATCCAATTGAGGTGACTTACCACAGTGGTTACGTTTATAACACTATCAACGTTATAAATAAATAGTTGAATGCTTGAACTTCTGTTACTATCCCAGTATTTCCTGTTATAGTTATTATTGACTGTCATTATTAGACTGTCGTGCCATATATTTAAATAGAAAACGAATATTGATGGGCCATATTGAACTGAATGGTTTGAATTGTGGTAATCATTGTTTTGCAGGGAATAACAGGATGGATAATATTGATAACGGTTATCAATATGATTAAATTGTTTGTTATGAACTGTGAAATTAGTTTATATTTCACGGTTTGGTACTATAGTAACCGTTAGCCTCTTTAGTACCGTCAATCAAAAGAAATAGTTTGTCGAGATCAATGTTAAATGGATTTCGACTGGTTTCCAAAGATATGAATATATTTTTATATGAATTCAAACTACGATTTTTATGGTAAAGATAATGGTTAAAGTTAAATTTACCAATTTTATAAATATATAATCTATAACAAATAGAGATGTAAGATATTACTGAATAAATGTTTAAACGATATAAATTTATTGTGTTGGTTATTTAAATGTTGAAATGATTTCATAAAGGCCTTGACGAGCATAAAAGAGGTTCCAATGGATTTCAAAATATCGAAATGAATTGAAAATGGGATTTGTGAGTGCAGTTAAAGATGCGAGAATGAAAACGAATGTTAAGTGGTCGTAATTAGTTTACACGGGATTTTGTGAATGGAAATATAAAGTTTTGAAAATGGGTTCAAGTTAGGAAATAAAGTTAGTAGTTGAAATTGTATTGTGAAACAAAGAAGGTAGACTATTGTAGATATAAGTTTTAAAGAAATATTATACGCTTTTAAACAATGAATAAGTTGTCGAATATAAGGGGCCGAGAATGTGACAAATAAAATGGCTTTGTAATGGAATAAGTAACGGTTGTTAGAGATAATAAGTTCGAATTGTTTTGATAAGTATCAATATAAGAGTTTGGAAAGATACTAATATAATAAGGTATTTAATATCAAATGTACAAAGGCTTTGTTTATATGATTTTAAACAAATGGATTGAGTTGTTGAAATTAGTTGTAATATAATAATATTAAGGAAATTTTGTAAGGATTCTATTTGTAATAGAATCGAAGCTCATATGATATTGTTAATGATTATTAACTTAAATCGAAAGAGTTAATAAGAGTTTATTTAACAATTAGTTAACTAAAAGTGGTCAAGATTTAAACAAGTTTCAAAGGAATGTGTGGTTAATAAACTTTTATTTATTCTGAAGATATGAATGTTGTTGGTAAAGGTCTGAGAGGTAAATAAAATACC
Source organism: Allium sativum (assembly GCA_030737875.1). NCBI lineage: Eukaryota > Viridiplantae > Streptophyta > Magnoliopsida > Asparagales > Amaryllidaceae > Allium > Allium sativum. The sequence goes on from CM060921.1 coordinate 165,079,535, forward strand.
CCAACTTGAACGGGTTCATGATTATCCGAGAATGATATTAGTTTATAAACAAGAATAGTTGATGGAAATATATGTTATGATTCCTGTATATGATACTATAAGCTGTTTCCGAGAAGTTTAGAAGCTGAATAAAAAGAAGTTGGAGAATATTCTTATTTTATAATAAGAAGTAAAAGTGATGATTCAAATGTTGGAAAAGTAAATAATATAATTAACGGACAGTTCGTTTAAAGAGGCTAAAGGATATTAAGTAGTGAATCAGTGAATATATTTTGTTATGGATGAAATGTTGTTTTATTTGATAGTTAAATCACCGACTATCAAACTTGCCCATACGATTGTTGGCACGGAAAGACCGGGATCGAATATATTCGAAAACCATTCCATCTAGCAAATACAAATACGTTGAAGATGCTGATTCAAGATAGAGCTATTGAAGACCGTGGATCTTCATAAGCGGAAGGATTACTTAAAATCTCTGACTTGCAAGCAGAGATATACTGTGATTCTGTCATGGTTGGAATCTACGGGTACACAAGGACTTCGCGCTACTGATTCTCTGGGTGATTCCTAGAATGCAGTAGGAGGGTGCCTTCGGTTCATCCTGTTCATGGGTGACTTGAATGGATGAATGTTTGACAGAGTATTCCCAAAAAGGTCACGTACATTGATTTCTCCAACCGTGCCAAGAGTGGAAGCGGAGAGGGAAACTTCTTTAGCTAACACGTAACGTATAGTTGTGGACGTCAATTAGTGACTGTTGATGGATCTGACGATGTGGCATTCGAAGTTAATGTGATGTGCTGATAAAGCGTAGCCTCAAACCTCATCAACCAGGAAATGACAAAAATCGGACAGGCAGCATGGCTATGTGGGTCGCTCCCATTAGGGTGTATAATCACCTATCTAGAGAAAATCCAATTCCTTCTTTAATCTATTTCGATGCTGTCCCTTATCGGAAAACGTTGGTTTGAGCCCAACCGTTGGTGATATGCATTCGATACACTCAAGCGAAATGAGTGGTCGGTCATGTGAGGGCCGGGTTGCAAGACGTTCTTGTTGAACCCAGTGTATTCGCCTCTAGAGATACATCATCGGCAGGTGGTCCCATACCTTGTCATGGTCGGAATCCAATCTCCAATAAGCGTCCGCGGTTTTTGATTGTATACTATATACGCAGAGCGTGAGATGCAAGCGTTCTGCTAGATTGTTATTTACTTGTATTCAGGCACTATTATAATATCAGAAAAGATATTGATTTCAAAAACGTTTGGGGTTATCGTAAGGTAAAAACCGTCCGTGTTTTTGTGTGGATTTGGTCTTACGATTATCCTTTTCTTTCGAAAAGATTTCAACTTTAAAAATCAGGTTGTGTGATACCCTTTAAACTGTGCGAGTTTTACTCACTCTGGTTCGCCAGACTGACCCGGTGTTTTGTAAATGCTCGGGTTAGCCCGGGTTGTTCAGGTTCAGGTTATCGAATGTAGTGAAGAGATGAGTTGGAAGAGTTCAGACGTATGATATTCCGCTGTGTGTTATATATGGGACAGATTATTATAACTATCCAGATGTGTGATGTACTCTGATATTGTAAGTATTTTCAAAAGCTCTCAGTAAAGATTCATTTTTGTATTATATTTTGTTCCGTTGCGATGTGATATTCTGTGTTGGGTTTTCTTCTTCTTCTTCTATTCTAATATTTCTTTCTTTCTTATCTCACCCTCTGATCTCTTTCTAATAACGTTCCGGTGTTTTCGGTGTTTGGAAGGTTGGCATGAGTTACGACAAAGGTATTTATGTCGATTTTCAGGGCCGATAATTCTCTGATCGTTACAGTGGTATCAGAGCTATTGGTTTAGTAATAACCTTAGCTCTGTGGTGTAACTCGATAGAGATGAGGTTACTAATACCTTAGATCGAGTTGAGTATATTTATGAGAGCGTATTTGTAAATTTTATATACAAATGTTTTATGTTTTATAAAGAGGGTAAATGAAATAATTTGACCCGAAATATATCTTTGTATGGAAAAGAAACAATTTTATTATATTATTGAGATATCGGGATGGTTGATTGATTTAAATTTGGATTAGAAATTTGAATTGAATTTAACTTGGTTAAGTGAATTAAATTGAGAAATGATGTTGAGATCAAATAAAATTTGAAATTGAAATTTTGATGAATTGTTATTGAAATAAGTTAAGCCAAAGTAAATATAAATATTGAATACAAATTCAATTGACTTGATGATGCATTGGTTGTTGATTGATTACCGATTGGTTGATTCGTTGAATTCATCGATGGTTTATTTAAGAGCTGGATGAATTAAAATAAAATTCCAGTAAAATAAATTAGAATGAAAGCATAGATGAATTGAAATTAATGATTTATACCTATATTTACAAACGAGTTGATGCCCTATCTGATTTTGGGAATTTGTGAGGTTATACTTGTTGGTTAATGTGATATCTTATATCATGAAATTATTACTCATATGTTAACCTGAGTTGAGTACAGGTGCCAGATGGCTTTGAGGACTAGATTTTGATTGAATAAATCGCGATGAATTGAGCAGGTATGCCCAACAATGCTCGAAAAAGGTACGCTTACACGAAAATATAAATTTTTGGGATTTTTGGTATTGTTCTCCGACCGTATGGGTCGATGTATATATTATTTGTTCCTGCGATATCGCAGATGTCACTCCGTACGGGGGAGACTCTGCCGAATTTTCCAGGAATTTAAAGTGTTAGAATTTTTTTTGATATTTTTGAAAATTTTATTTTACGATATTGAATTGGTTTTTGATTTAAAATAAATTAGATTTGGAAATTAATGGGTTGTAACATTCTTTCTTACCTTAGCAATTTCGAGGACGAAATTATTTTAAGGGGGAAGAATGTAACGTCCCGTATTTTTGGCCATCAAATATTTTATTTAATTTATTACTTTAAATATTATATTTGGAATATAAACGGATTTTGATATTTAATTCGTTATTAAAACGAAGTTTGAACGTTATATATATATATATATATATATATATATAATTATAAAACGAGCTCGAAATGGCGTGGTAGTTCGTATTTTGGAGTTTTGAACTTCAACTGGATATACAGGATCCGATACAAGTCGGATTTCTGTGAAACAAGAAATATTGGGACCGTATCGATTATAATTTCCATATGAAAGAGAAAAACTCAGATTTCATATTTTAGATTGTTAGTTATGGTCAAATAAAATTTTGAAATAGTCGCTATGGAAATCGTTATTTAATTATAGGCCTTTAAAATAGCCGTTTTGCAAACGGACTTTGTTTTCGACGAAACCAGTTTCATTGGGACCGTAACATTAAATTATTGTATGGTGTTGAATTGCGTGGCAAACCGATGTCGTATGTGACCACGGTAGCCGTAAACGCTTGTTCATTTTCTGTAACGCGTAATTAAATTTTATAAAGGGATATTTGGGGATAACTTGAGCAGACGATCGAATTAGGACGCGAAACCAGTTCCGTTGAATTCTTATCGTCGATTAGAGTCAGGATAGGCCTATAGTTTGCTATTTTTGAAGACTGGGTAATTTGGCATTAAAAATGGCATTGCGGTGCACGGTAAAAATAGCCTACCGGGAAAACGGTCTCAGAATGCGACGAAACTGGTGCCGTTGGGTTCGTATCGATTAATTATTGTAAGATTTCAAAGTTTCAAGTTAATTAGATGTATCTGGTGATCGAGAAAAATTTAAACGCTTGTTGATTTCCGGTTTTATAAAGGAATTTTTTTCAAATGATGTCGGATTTCGATGAAACTTGTCCCATTGGGTCCGGAATACTTTTTTACACTAAGATTAGCCTTTTTATCAGAAAACGAAAATCGTCTATAGTTGTTTTCAACATGATTTCTCACGACGAAGTTTCACGCATTAAAATATTATTAAAACTATTCCATTTGCTTTGCCCTTTTGCTTACGTCACTAACTTCCTTGCGTCTCAAAGTTCAACCAGTTACTTGGATCCCAAATGTTAAGTCTTCATGTGCACCAAACTGAAATTCCTTGCGCTGCAAACTTCCAATTTCTTGACCGCCAAACAATCTAAAAACAAAGCCTTGCTGGCAACGGTTTTCTCTTTTCTAAGATAAATATATATATATATATATATATATATATATATATATATATAAATTCACCATCACACAGCTAGTCTACAAATTATTCTGAAAACCTATAACTTGAAATGCCTTGCGCCTCACGTAAAATGATATATATATATATACACACACACGCCAGGCTCCTTTCTTTCTCTTGGGGAAAATAATAAACCAAAACAAACACAGCCCCTTATCCACCGACAACCTCTGAATCCTTTCACGAAATAATATATATATAAATATATATATATATATATATATATACACAGAAACTTGAACACGTATGCATGGGGAGGGGCGAGCAATAGGGCCTGGTGGCGGGATTTCTTTTGTTGGGTACTGGGAGTAAAGCAAAAAGAGGAGCTAGATCCAAAGAGGACGATGAAGTGGAGTAGCGTGGGAAGAGAGGTGCGGTGGCTTGCATGGCTTGTGTGGAAGATGGGTGTATGGGTGGTAGCTATTCACGTACAGGCTTGGGGAAGAAAATAATGAGTGGGTTTGGGGTTGCTTTGGATTATAAGGGGGCGGGTTCATGGACATGCATGGAGCGGATGGGGCTTAGGATATTGAATGGGCTTTATGGGCCATAGAAAAAAAAAGAACGACGAGGCATGAAAGAACGAAGGTGGGAGGACTGTAAATCGTGAAAGGAAGAAATGCTGAGAGGGAAAGAATAATGGAAAGAGTACAGTGGGTTTCAAAAAAAAACAAATGGAGCATGGGGTTTTTGTTGGTGTATTTTGTATTGAAGAGGTAAGTGGAGCGGCAATCTCGAAGAACAGAAGCAGGTAAAGAAAATGAATATTATCTAAATATGCCCAACCATTACTAATCACTTTAATATCCCAACCCATAATTAACGATGCCGTTAGTTCTAATATTTATAATATGGCCTGGTCCTGTTTAGCGCCTAAACCAATGTTTCACATCCTTATCCCTAAGTTAGATTTATAGGTTTATGTCCAATTGTACTAGTGTAAGTAACATGGCCTGCAAAATGCTTGCGCCTGGTCTAGTTTCACCATATTGAGAATGTCTAATTTATATTAAAAATTTCCTAATCTTAGTTAGTTAGGGAAAGTGAGAATTAAGGGAATGATACATACATATTTAACGTGGTGCCTGGGAGGAATTTTTGCAAGTAGCCCATGAAGTTGAACGTACCTAGACGTGTCCACATTTATATTTATATATAACCTAAATAAATGTTTAGGCTAAATAATTTCAATTAAAGTTTTAATAATATTATATTAAATAGTGAATACCAGGTTAAACCGTATAGCTGTGTCATGCAGCAACTGGATCATACGAAACATGTGACGTCAGCACCGTATCAACGAACACAACAGGATGAAGCTAGTTTGGTCAAAGATGGCTGCTACCAGGATATTTGATTAAATTAAACACTGGTTAAAATTAATTAAAATGAACCAGTTTGATGCCGCATGGAAAACCAAGGTGAGTTAAACTCACTCAGTTCTCCCCTCTTATACTCTTTATAAGTTGGGATTTATAATTGTGTGCTATGCTTGTTTATGGTTGTTTGTTTGTTCGTTCGCTGTATGGACTGAAACAGTTAAATTAACCGGCGGTTTAATTGTAAACTAATCGTTATTTATAACGATTAAATCCAATTGAGGTGACTTACCTCAGTGGTTACGTTTATAACACTATAAACGTTATAAATAAATAGTTGAATGCTTGAACTTCTGTTACTATCCCAGTATTTCCTGTTACAGTTATCATTGACTGTCATTATTAAACTGTGGTGCCATATATTTAAATAGAAAACGAATATTGATGGGCCATATTGAACTGAATGGTTTGAATTGGGGTAATCATTGTTTTGCATGGAATAACAGGATGGATAATATTGATAATGGTTATCAATATGATTAAATTGTTTGTTATGAACTGTGAAATTAGTTTATATTTCACGGTTTGGTACTATAGTAACCGTTAGCCTCTTTAGTACCGTCAATCAAAAGAAATAGTTTGTCGAGATCAATGTTAAATGGATTTCGAATGGTTTCCAAAGATATGAATATATTTTTATATGAATTCAAACTACGATTTTTATGGTAAAGATAATGGTTAAAGTTAAATTTACCAATTTTATAAATATATAATCTATAACAAATAGAGATGTAAGATATTACTGAATAAATGTTTAAACGATATAAATTTATTGTGTTGGTTATTTAAATGTTGAAATGATTTCATAAAGGCCTTAACGGGTGTAAAAGTGGTTCTAATGGATTTCAAAATATCGAAATGAATTGAAAATGGGATTTGTGAGTGCAGTTAAAGATGCGAGAATGAAAACGAATGTTAAGTGGTCGTAATTAGTTTACAAGGGATTTTGTGAATGGAAATATAAAGTTTTGAAAATGGGTTCAAGTTAGGAAATAAAGTTAGTAGTTGTAATTGTATTGTGAAACAAAGAAGGTGGACTATTGTAGATATAAGTTTTAAAGAAATATTATACGCTTTTAAACAATGAATAAGTTGTCGAATATAAGGGGCAGAGAATGTGACAAATAAAATGGCTTTGAAATGAAATAAGTAACCGTTGTTAGAGATAATAAGTTCGAATTGTTTTGATAAGTATCAATATAAGAGTTTGGAAAGATACTAATATAATAAGGTATTTAATATCAAATGTACAAAGGCTTTGTTTATGTGATTTTAAACAAATGGATTGAGTTGTTGAAATTAGTTGTAATATAATAATATTAAGGAAATTTTATAAGGATTCTATTTGTAATAGAATCGAAGATCATATGATATTGTAAATGATTATTAACTTAAATCGAAAGAGTTAATAAGAGTTTACTTAACAATTAGTTAAGTAAAAGTGGTTAAGATTTAAACAAGTTTCAAAGGAATGTGTGGTTAATAAACTTTTATTTATTCTGAAGATATGAATGTTGTTGGTCAAGGTCTGAGAGGTAAATAAAATACCCTAACTTGAACGACTCCATGATTATCCAAGAATGATATTAGTTTATAAACAAGAATAGTTGATGGAAATATAAGTTATGATTCCCGTGTATGATACTATAAGCTGTTTCCGAGAAGTTTATAAGCTGAATAAAAAGAAGTTGGAGAATATTCTTATTTTATAATAAGAAGTAAAAGTGATGATTCAAATGTTGGAAAAGTAAAGAATATAATTAACGGACAGTTCGTTTAAAGAGGCTAAAGGATACTAAGTAGTGAATCAGTGAATATATTTTGTTATGGATGAAATGTTGTTTTATTTGATAGTTAAATCACCGACTATCAAACTTGCCCGTACGATTGTTGGCACGGAAAGACCGGGATCGAATATATTCGAAAACCATTCCGTCTAGCAAATACGAATACGTTGAAGATGCTGATTCAAGATAGAGCTATTGAAGACCGTGGATCTTCATAAGCGGAAGGATTACTTAAAATCTCTTACTTGCAAGCAGATATATACTGTGATTCTTTCGTGGTTGGAATCTACGGGTTCACAAGGACTTCTCGCTACTGATTCTCTGGTTCCTAGAATGCAGTAGGAGGGTGCCTTCGGTTCATCTTGTTCCTGGGTGACTTGAATGGATGAATGTCTGACAGAGTATTCCCAAAAAGGTCACGTACATTGATTTCTCCAACCGTACCAAGAGTGGAAGCGGAGAGGGAAACTTCTTTAGCTAACACGTACCGTATAGTTGTGGACGTCAATTAGTGACTGTTGATGGATCTGACGATGTGGCATTCGAAGTTAATGTGATGTGCTGATAAAGCGTAGCCTCAAACCTCATCAACCAGGAAATGACAAAAATCGGGCAGGCAGCATGGCTATGTGGGTCGCTCCCATTAGGGTGTATAATCACCTATCTAGAGAAAATTCAATTCCTTCTTTAATCAATTTCGATGTTGTCCCTTATCGGGAAACGGTGGTTTGAGCCCAACCGTTGGTGATATACATTCGATACACTCAAGCGAAATGAGTGGTCGGTCATGTGAGGGCCGGGTTGCAAGACATTCTTGTTGTACCCAGTGTATTCTCCTCTAGATATACATCATCGGTAGGTGGTCCCATACCTTGTCATGGTCGGAATCCAATCTCCAATAAGCGTCCGCGGTTTTTGATTGTATACTATATACACAGAGCGTGAGATGCAAGTGTTCTGCTAGATTGTTATTTACTTGTATTTAGACACTATTATAATAACAGAAAAGATATTTATTTCAAAAAAGTTTTGGGTTATCGTAAGGTAAAAACCGTCTGTGTTTATGTGTGGATTTGGTCTTACGATTATCCTTTTCTTTCGAAAAGATTTCAACTTTAAAAATCAGGTTGTGTGATACCCTTTAAACTGTGCGAGTTTTACTCACTCTGTTTCACCAGACTGACCCGGTGTTTTGTAAATGCTCGGGCTAGCCCGGGTTGTTCAGGTTCAGGTTACCGAATGCTGTGTAGAGATGAGCTGGAAGAGTTCAGACGTATGATATTCCGCTGTGTGTTGTATATGGGACAGATTATTATAACTATCCAGATGTGTGATGTACTCTGATATTGTAAGTATTTTCAAAAGCTCTCAGTAAAGATTCATTTCACTACTATATTTTGTTCCGCTGCGATGTGATATTCTGTGTTGGATTTTCTTCTTCTTCTATTCTAATATTTCTTTCTTTCTATCTCACCCTCTGATCTCTTTCTAATAACGTTCCGGTGTTTGGAAGGTCGGCATGAGTTACGGCAAAGGTATTTATGTCGATTTTCAGGGCTGAAAATTCTATGGTCGTTACAGTGGTATCAGAGCTATTGGTTTAGTAATAACCTTGGCTCTGTGGTGTAACTCGATAGAGATGAGGTTAGTAATACCTTAGATCGAGTTGAGTATATTTATGAGAGCGTATTTGTAAATTTTATATACAAATGTTTTATATTTTGTAAAGAGGGTAAATGAAATAATTTTACCCGAAATATATCTTTGTATAGAAAAGAAACAATTTTATTATATTATTGAGATATCGGGATGGTTGATTGATTTAAATTTGGATTAGAAATTTGAATTGAATTTAACTTGGTTAAGTGAATTAAATTGAGAAATGATGTTGAGATCAAATAAAATTTGAAATTGAAATTTTGATGAATTGTTATTGAAATAAGTTAAGCCAAAGTAAATATAAATATTGAATACAAATTCAATTGACTTGATGATGCATTGGTTGTTGATTGATTACCGATTGGTTGATTCGTTGAATTCATCGATGGTTTATATAAAAGCTGGATGAATTAAAATAAAATTCCAGTAAAATAAATTAGAATGAAAGCATAGATGAATTGAAATTAATGATTTATACCTATATTTACAAACGAGTTGATGCCCTATCTGATTTTGGGAATTTGTGAGGTCATATGTCAACCTGAGTTGAGTACAGGTGCCAGATGGCTTTGAGGACTAGATTTTGATTGAATAAATCGCGATGAATTGAGCAGGTATGCCCAACAGCGCTCGAAAAAGGTACGCTTACACGAAAATATATAATTTTGGGATTTTTGGTTTTGTTCTCTGACCGTATGGGTCGATGTATATGTTATTTGTTCCTGCGATATCGCAGATGTCACTCTGTACAGGGGAGACTCTGCCGATTTTTTCAGGAATTTAAAGTGTTAGAAATTTTTTGATACTTTTGAAAATTTTATTTTATGATATTGAATTAGTTTTTGATTTAAAATAAATTAGATTTGGAAATTAATGGGTTGTAACATTCTTTCTTACCTTAGCAATTTTGAGGACGAAATTATTTTAAGGGGGGAAGAATGTAACGTCCCGTATTTTTGGCCGTCAAATATTTAATTTAATTTATTACTTTAAATATTATATTTGGAATATTAATGGATTTTGATATTTAATTCGTTATTAAAACGAAGTTTGAACGTTATATATATATATATATATATATATATATATATATATATATATATATATATATAAAATTATACAACGAGCTCGAAATGGCGCGGTAGTTCGTATTTTGGAGTTTTGAACTTCAACTGGATATACAGGATCCGATATAAGTCGGATTTCTGTGAAACAAGAAATGTTGGGACCGTTTCGATTATAATTTCCATATGAAAGAGAAAAACTCAGATTTCGTATTTTAGATTGCTAGTTATGGTCAAATCAAATTTTGAAATAATCGCTATGGAAATCGTTATTTAATTATAGGCCTTTAAAATAGCCGTTTTGCAAACAGACTCTGCTTTCGACGAAACCAGTTTCATTGGGACCGTAACGTTAAATTATTGTATGGTGTTGAATTGCGTGGCAAACCGATGTCGTATGTGACCACGGTAGCCGTAAACGCCCGTTCATTTTCTATAGCGCATAATTAAATTTAATAAAGGGATATTTAGGGATAACTTGAGCAGACGATCGAATTAGGACGCGAAACCAGTTCCGTTGAATTCGTATCATCGATTAGAGTCAGGATAGGCCTATAGTTTGCTATTTTTGAAGACCGGGTAATTTGGCATTAAAAATGGCATTGCGGTGCACGGTAAAAATAGCCTACCGGGAAAACGGTCTCAGATTGCGACGAAACTGGTGTCGTTGGGTTCATATCGATTAATTATTGTAAGATTTCAAAGTTTCAAGTTAATTAGATGTATCTGGTGATCGAGAAAAATTTAAATGCGTGTTGATTTCCGGTTTTATAAAGGAATTTTTTTCAAACGATGTCAGATTTCGACGAAACTTGTCCCATTGGGTCCGGAATACTTTTTACACTAAGATTAGCCTTTTTATCAGAAAATGAAAATCGTCTATAGTGGTTTTCAACATGATTTCTCACGACGAAGTTTCACGCATTAAAATATTATTAAAACTATTCCATTTGCTTTGCCCTTTTGCTTACGTCACTAACTTCCTTGCATCTCAAAGTTCAACCAGTTACTTGGATCCCAAATGTTAAGTCTTTTTGTGTACCAAACTGAAATTCCTTGCGCTGCAAACTTCCACTTTCTTAACCGCCAAACAATCTAAAAACAAATCCTTGCTGGCAACGGTTTTCTCTTTTCTAGTATATATATATATATATATATATAAATTCACCATCACACAGCTAGTCTACGAATTATTCTGAAAACCTATAACTTGAAACGCCTTGCGCCTCATGTAAAATGATATATATATATATATATATATATATATACACACACACACCAGGCTCCTTTATTTCTCTAGGGGAAAAATAATAAACCAAAACAAACACAGTCCCTTCTCCACCGACAACCTCTGAATCCTTTCACGAAATAATATATATATATATATATACACACACATAGAAACTTGAACACGTATGCATGGGGAGGGGCGAGCAATAGGGCCTGGTAATGGGATTTCTTTTGTTGGGTACTGGGAGTAAAGCAAAAGGAGGAGTTGGATCCAAAGGGGACGGTGAAGTGGAGTAGCGTGGGAGGAGAGGTGCAGTGGCTTGCATGGCTTGTGTGGAAGATGGGTGTATGGGTGGTAGTTGTTCACATACAGGCTTGTGGAAGAAAATAATGAGTGGGGTTAGGGTTGCTTTGGATTATACGGGGTCGGGTTCATGGACATGCATGGAGTGGATGGGGCTTAGGATATTGAATGGGCTTTATGGGCCATGGAAAAAAGAAAAAAAAAGAAGAACGACGAGGCATGAAAGAACGAAGGTGGGAGGACTGTAAATCGTGGAAGGAAGAAATGCTGAGAGGGAAATAATAATGGAAAGAGTATAGTGGGTTTCATAAAAAAAGAAATGGAGCATGGGGTTTTTGTTTGTGTATTTTGTATTGAAGAGGTAAGTGGAGCTACAATCTCGAAGAACAGAAGCAGGTAAAGAAAATGAATATTATCTAAATATGCCCAACCATGACTAATCACTTTAATATCCCAACCCATAATTAGCGATGTCGTTAGTTCTAATATTTATAATAAGGCCTGGTCCTGTTTAGAGCCTAAACCAAAGTTTCACATCCTTATCCCAAAGTTAGATTTATACGTTTATGTCCAATTGTACTAGTGTAAGTAATATGGCCTGCAAAATGCTTGCGCCTGGTCTAGTTTCACCATATTGAGAATGTCTAATTTATATTAAAAATTTCCTAATCTTAGTTAGTTAGGGAAAGTGAGAATTAAGGGAATGATACATACATATTTAACGTGGTGCCTGGGAGGAATTTTTGCAAGTAGCCCGTGAAGTTGAACGTACCTAGACGTGTCCACATTTGTATTTATATATAACCTAAATAAATGTTTAGGCTAAATAATTTCAATTAAATTTTAATAATATTATATTAAATAGTGAATACCAGGTTAAACCGTATAGCTGTGTCATGCAGCAACGGGATCAGACGAAACAAGTGATGTCAGCACCGTATCAACGAACATAACAGGATGAAGCTAGTTTGGTCAAAGATGGCTGCTATTGGGATATTTGATTAAATTAAACACTGGTTAAAATTAATTAAAATGAACCAGTTTGATGCCGCATGGAAAACCAAGGTGAGTTAAACTCACTCAGTTCTCCCCTCTTATACTCTTTATAAGTCGGGATTTATAATTGTGTGCTATGCTTGTTTATGGTTGTTTGTTTGTTCGTTCACCGTATGGACTGAAACAGTTAAATTAACCGGCGGTTTAATTGTAAACTAATCGTTACTTATAACGATTAAATACAATTGAGGTGACTTACCTCAGTGGTTACGTTTATAACACTATAAACGTTATAAATAAATAGTTGAATGCTTGAACTTCTGTTACTATCCCAGTATTTCCTGTTACAGTTATTATTGACTGTCATTATTAAACTGTCGTGCCATATATTAAAATAGAAAACGAATATTGATGGGCCATATTGAACTGAATGGTTTGAATTGTGGTAATCATTGTTTTGTAGGGAATAACAGGATGGATAATATTGATAACGGTTATCAATATGATTAAATTGTTTGTTATGAACTGTGAAATTAGTTTATATTTCACGGTTTGGTACTATAGTTACCGTTAGACTCTTTAGTACCGTCAATCAAAAGAAATAGTTTGTCGAGATCAATGTTAAATGGATTTCGAATGGTTTCCAAAGATATGAATATATTTTTATATGAATTCAAACTACGATTTTTATGGTAAAGATAATGGTTAAAGTTAAATTTACCAATTTTATAAATATATAATCTATAACAAATAGAGATGTAAGATATTACTGAATAAATGTTTAAACGATATAAATTTATTGTGTTGGTTATTTAAATGTTGAAATGATTTCATAAAGGCCTTGAAGGGCGTAAAAGAGGTTCTAATGGATTTCAAAATATCGAAATGAATTGAAAATGGGATTTTTGAGTGCAGTTAAAGATGCGAGAATGAAAACGAATGTTAAGTGGTCGTAATTAGTTTACACGGGATTTTGTGAATGGAAATATAAAGTTTTGAAAATGGGTTCAAGTTGGGAAATAAAGTTAGTAGTTGTAGTTGTAATTGTATTGTGAAACAAAGAAGGTTGACTATTGTAGATATAAGTTTTAAAGAAATATTATACGCTTTTAAACAATGAATAAGTTGTCGAATACAAGGGGCCGAGAATGTGACAAATAAAATGGCTTTGAATGAAATAAGTAACAGTTGTTAGAGATAATAAGTTCGAATTGTTTTGATAAGTATCAATATAAGAGTTTGGAAAGATACTAATATAATAAGGTATTTAATATCAAATGTACAAAGGCTTTGTTTATGTTATTTTAAACAAATGGATTGAGTTGTTGAAATTAGTTGTAATATAATAATATTAAGGAAATTTTATAAGGATTCTATTTGTAATAGAATCGAAGCTCATATGATATTGTAAATGATTATTAACTTAAATCGAAAGAGTTAATAAGAGTTTACTAAACAATTAGTTAAGTAAAAGTGGTCAAGATTTAAACAAGTTTCAAAGGAATGTGTGGTTAATAAACTTTTATTTATTCTGAAGATATGAATGTTGTTGGTCAAGGTCTGAGAGGTAAATAAAATACCCCAACTTGAACGACTCCATGATTATCCAAGAATGATATTAGTTTATAAACAAGAATAGTTGATGGAAATATAAGTTATGATTCCCGTATATGATACTATAAGTTATTTCCGAGAAGTTTATAAGCTGAATAAAAAGAAGTTAGATAATATTCTTATTTTATAATAAGAAATAAAAGTGATGATTCAAATGTTGGAAAAAGTAAAGAATATAATTAACGGACAGTTCGTTTAAAGAGGCTAAAGGATACTAAGTAGTGAATCAACAAATATATTTTGTTATGGATGAAATGTTGTTTTATTTGATAGTTAAATCACCGACTATCAAACTTCCCTATACGATTGTTGGCACGGAAAGACCGGGATCGAATATATTCGAAAACCATTATGTCTAGCAAATACGAATACGTTGAAGATGCTGATTCAAGATAGAGCTATTGAAGACCGTGGATCTTCATAAGTTGAAGGATTACTTAAAATATCTGACTTGCAAGCAGAGATATACTGTGATTATGTCGTGGTTGGAATCTACGGGTTCACAAGGACTTCTCGCTACTGATTCTCTGGGTGATTCCTAGAATGCAGTAGGAGGGTGCCTTCGGTTCATCCTATTCCTGGGTGACTTGTATGGATGAATGTCTGACAGAGTATTCCGAAAAAGGTCACGTACATTGATTTCTCCAACCGTACCAAGAGTGGAAGCGGAGAGGGAAACTTCTTTAGCTAACACGTAACGTATAGTTGTGGACGTCAATTAGTGACTGTTGATGGATCTGACGATGTGGCATTTGAAGTTAATGTGATGTGCTGATAAAGCGTAGCCTCAAACCTCATCAACCAGGAAATGACAAAAATCGGGCAGGCAGCGTGGCTATGTGGGTCGCTCCCATTAGGGTGTATAATCACCTATCTAGAGAAAATTCAATTCCTTCTTTAATTTATTTCGATGTTGTCCCTTATCGGGAAACGGTGGTTTGATCCCAACCGTTTGTGATATACATTTGATACACTTAAGCGAAATGAGTGGTCGGTCATGTGAGGGCCGGGTTGCAAGACGTTCTTGTTGAACCCAGTGTATTCGCCTCTAGAGATACATCATCGGCAGGTGGTCCCATACCTTGTCATGGTCGGAATCCAATCTCCAATAAGCGTCCGCGGTTTTTGATTGTATACTATATACGCAGAGCGTGAGATGCAAGCGTTCTGCTAGATTGTTATTTACTTGTATTTAGACACTATTATAATATCAGAAAAGATATTGATTTCAAAAACGTTTTGGGTTATCGTAAGGTAAAAACCATCCGTGTTTATGTGTGGATTTGGTCTTACGATTATCCTTTTCTTTCGAAAAGATTTCAACTTTAAAAATCAGGTTGTGTGATACCCTTTAAACTGTGCGAGTTTTACTCACTCTGGTTCACCAGACTGACTCGGTGTTTTGTAAATGCTCGGGTTAGCCCGGGTTGTTCAGGTTCAGGTTATCGAATGTTGTGAAGAGATGAGCTGGAAGAGTTCAGACATACGATATTCCGCTGTGTGTTGTATATGGGACAGATTATTATAACTGTCCAGATGTGTGATGTACTCTGATATTGTAAGTATTTTCAAAAGCTCTCAGTAAAGATTCATTTTTGTATTATATTTTGTTCCGCTGTGATGTGATATTCTGTGTTGGGTTTTCTTCTTCTTCTATTCTAATATTTCTTTCTTTCTTATCTCACCCTCTGACCTCTTTCTAATAACGTTCCGGTGTTTTCGGTGTTTGGAAGGTCGGCATGAGTTACGGAAAAGGTATTTATGTCGATTTTCAGGGCCGAAAATTCTCTGGTCGTTACATTAGGCGTTGTTCTACATCCAGTTATTTAGTCACGATTCTAATATCATTTAGGTCTAAATGATAACTTGACTTACAAAAAGGCGACTAGTCTTGTGTTCTGGGATCTGTATTCTGAAATTGAATAGCTCTCCTTTGTTGTAGACGTTGAATTCTCTTAGTTGAATTAGATTTGATTTATAATACCTAACTTGCTTTCTAGTTGAAGGAGAATGGCAGCTACTCTAGGTTGAGTATTGACAGCATGATGGTCTTAGGAATATTTTTGTGTGGCTTAGGATTTAGATTTAGGTTGCTTATATAGAAGTTTGATTTAATAGGAGCCGTCAGATCAACCTAGGGCCAATCAAAGCCATTCAAACCTAAGAGAACTAACCAGAACTTGCCACACAAGCCCTAATGACACAGCAAATCGTCACACAAAGAAACACATCAGGTTTCAGATCTAGCCCGAGGGGGAGGTCGACCCCTTGGTCGACCTGTATGAGGGTAGGTTGACCCCCTGGTCGACCTGGCGTTGGGCAGCAAAATTCTCGCCCAACCCGCTTATGCTTCTGATTTCGAAATATGAATTTTCTGAACTTTAACCTGAGTTGTTTATTTAAATTCTTGAATCTTCTGAAAGTTATAACTCCTTCATACAGAGTCCGATTTACGCAAACTCGGTTTCTACTCAAGCAGAATTCCGAGACAAAAGCAATGACTCAACCCATTTCTCACATTTGTAATGAATTATTCTTTAATTCGTTACTTTAATGTTTACAGAAAATACAGGGTATTACAAAAATGCAGATTTGTGTTTCAAATTTATGCTGTATACTATATTTTATTCGTTCTATTGTGAGATCCGTGTTACTGTGATTTAGTTGTTATGTTCTTCTCCTTATTCTATTCTAAATTTCTATCTTATCTATTCTCACCTTCTAACTTCGTTCTATTAATGATCTGGGATATTCGATGCCTGAATAATAGACATGGGTTTTGTGTTGAGTTTTTCCTAGGTCGAAAATTCCTGTTCGTTACAGTGGAATCAGAGCTGAAGGTTAAGTAGTTGCCTTGGCTCTGTGGCGTAACTAAGTAAAGATGGGATTAGCAATATCCTAGATTGAGTTTGAGTATAAATATACGAGCGAACATATTTGTAGATTTTATAAAAATTGTTTTATATTGTGAAGATTTATTGGTTGAGTTGTTTATGAGTTCTGGTCGATCAGTTTGATCCACTGTATCCGTATGAGTTTCTAAACACTCGAGCACGATGAACTGACACAGTAGGTTTTGAAAGAGGGTAAATGAAATAATTTTACCCAAAATTATTTTTTGATACAAAAGAAGTATTTATATTGAAATTATTATAATATATATTGGATATGTTGGTTGTAATTATAATCGAATAAGATTATAATTGAAATGTTTGTAAATAACCAATCAGAATTCATATTAATATAATCAGATGGATTAAATCTGGATTTAAAACCAGAATTGATTTTTTTTTTTGAGGAAATTGGAAAAGTGTTCGTAAATGAATTTTGAATTGAATTATATAAGGAAATTTTATGAAACGTCCCGCATTTTTATCGGTTTGTATTTGAATATTTAAATCGGTTTAAATATTGAATTCATAATATAAGTGGATTTATATATTAATTAAAACGAAGCTGAACGTATAAAAACATATATTAAATATAATCGAGTCGTAATGTCGCAGCAGTTCGTAATTTAACGTTCTGAACTTCAACTAAGTATACAGGACTCGTTATAAACCGGATTTCTTCAAAACAAGAAACGTTGGAATCCGTTGAACTGTATTTTTCTAATGGAAGTGAAAAAAAACCAAGATTTCGTGTTACAAATTGTGAGTTATGTCCAAAACAAATTTCCAAATAGTCGTTAAAGAATCGTTTATCGACCATAATGGTTTATTTGATATAACTAGATACTGGATTCAAATTTGGACAAGATTCTTTTGAGACGTAGCGATAATTTATTTTCAGAATTTTACTCTAATTTTTAATTAATTAAATACGTAACTTTTTATTTGGTGTATTTTGCACCTTATATCGATATTTTGAGGTTTCACAATATGAGTTAACCTACTGATATTATTTTATTTTTGGGATCGTGGTACATTGCTCGTCATAACGACATTTTTATTTCAGTCTGTAGCGCTTATATATATTTATAATTTTCCATAACGGGTTACGTGACCCCTTAGCTAAGAAGTAAATGTTGGATTTTATATACATGTTCTGTCAAGTCCTGAGTACACTTCAAGCCAGTCGTTTCCATTCACAGCATACTGCACATCTAAAATTCCTTAGCCCTTAAGGATAAGGATATACATTAAAATATTTAAGGTACCTTTTCCCCAACAAGTAAGAAACTTTACTATAATTGCCATGTATGGTCTAATACATCAGCTATCCTAGAACCCAAATTACTGCTGACCTATACCTTTCAAACTTCATGCCCAAGGAATCAACATATATTAATAAACAAAATATAAAACCTTTCCCCTAAGATTCCTACGTCTACTGTCTAATATCTATGGCATTAAATGAACCACACTCTACTCCTTGCCTGCCAAGAAAATTTACAATGTGGGTGCCAATCTTATTTTGCGTGCAAGCCAAGGGATCGATAATCTATAAATACGTGAAGCTGCTCGTGTAACACCCCGCCTCCGCCAGGGTGACTCTTGCAAGCACTCTGACTTTGGAGGGGCGTTTGAATCAGGTAAACATGCATAATGATATATCAAGGCAGAACAATAACATATGTATATATGTAAACAGAGTAAATAACATAGGTAGAACAGTGGAAGATTTTCAAACCATTTCAAAACAAGTCTGGTACAACATAATGTTAACTTTCCAAATACACAAGTCTAGATAAAAACAACATTTCTGAAAAACTGAAATACATAAGTACTATCCCCAAAATAAGTGATAACCATAGCTAGCTTCATGTCAAGACCGTACATGAGCTAAAATCCCACAAGCAAGCGATCAGAAATCCAAGCTAAGCTCCAATATTCCCACCCTGAGAACCTGGGGGGGAAACGGAAGAAAAGAGGTGAAAGAAAACAGGTCAGTCAAAAAGACTGAGTAAGCCCTACTACAATCAATGTAAACTGATAAAGTTAACTGTCATGAGCAGCAGGGATGAACATAAGGATAACAATATACTAGCATGATGATTAACTAACAAGGTGGATAAAGGTGTCATCGCATAATCAGGTTTAAGGTTCTTGCACCACAGGTGTACTAGCAAACTAACATGACATGAATATACAAGTATTGATCCCTTGGCCCAAGCTTTGGCCCAATAACATGAAATGACCCTAATGCAAGGTCTAACCAAACGGTCTAGTCGATCGGCTCCCTAAGCCTAACTCGTCACGTGTTGGTGTCAATACGGCCTAAACATAATTGTAGTCGAACTGTACCAGGTCTCCCGTCGGGTGTATCAAGCCCTAGGGTGGCAACCCCTGGACACCATAAACATGCGTGCACAGTCTCGATCTACTGGTACCCGTGCATGTTTTCCCCGGCTTCGGACTATGTGCACGACCATAAGTCCGCCGGGAACTACACCGGCGTACCACTCTGCCGTCACTTTTGGTCACTTACCTCCAGTTCAGTAATCGTGCCCCCGTACCCTAGCCTAGTCCCTAGGGCCATAATGATACAAACTTGGGATTACTGCCGGAGTGGACCCCCATTGCTAGGATTTTTCTAGTGGGTTAAGTACGGTTTAACCCTCTTGCTAATCATGGATTAACTTGGTTAAGTGTAACGATGAGTTCACGACTTAACCCTGATTAATCTACCAAGCCCAAATTGGTTAAGTATTAAGTGGACCATGACTTAACCCTAATCACGAGGCATTAATTAATTTAATGCGCCTTAACCTCTCACATTAGACCTTGTTGTGGTTACTAGTTAAGCCGGGCGGGTCCGGGTAGCTTTACACCACAACTTGGTCTAACCTCGGGTTCAAGGTACAACATGGCCAACTTCTCATATTGGGTCCTATTGTTTGTAGCAACTAGTTAAGCCGGTCGGTTCCGGGTAGGTTTACGCTACAAACTCAACCCAACCTCGAGTTGGTCACACTTATCTTTTCTAAGTGTCATGTCCATCATGTTTCCAAAACATGTTACAAGTTTTCAAGCATTTGGGTAGACCTAACTTAATAGGTAAATTCCCAAAGGGTAGACCTAACTTAATAGGTATATTCCCAAGCTTATGTTTTTATGTCTTTTAAGTTTACCCAACCCCAAACGCAATCCCATCGCTTACATATCGCAATAGCGCATAAAGGATAGAAAGAGGGAACTTGGCATAATCGTGACATAAAGGTGTTGAAGCCACAAGTTCAACATGGTGGCATAAGAAATGTACATATGTTCATATACTTGCATATTACATTTTTAGGCCTCAAAAGCATGCATAAAACCAAACTTAGCATATTGGTGATACATGGTGATAAATGACATGTAAAAATGGCCATAAGTTCGCATTTAGCCTCACATGCAAGTTATCATAAGGGATATGATAACTTACATGTTGCCAAAATGCAACCTTTAGCATAAAGCTTGAAGCTTTATGTTCATAAGCCCAAGATAAGCTTGCATAACATGATAACATGAGCCAAATGATCAACCCAAACTTGCATAACATAACTTGCATATCATATGACAAACTTGCATATCAACTTGCATAGCATAACTTGCATATCATATGACAAACTTGCATATCAAACTTGCATAACATAACTTGATAAACTTGCATTTCATAGCATAGTTAACTTGCATATAAACTTGCATATCATACATTTAACTTTAGAGTTTAAGTATGAAAGTAGAATAGGGCTTACAATACTTATGAAGGCACAAAAGATATGACAAAGCCCTTATGCAATCAAATAGACCCAAAATGCAAGCTCTAACATAAAAACCCTTGAGCCAAAATGATCAAAACTCTTTCTTTATGATGAAAATGTAGAAACCTGACTTGAATGCAAGCTAATGATGCTCATACAAGTTTGAAAACACTTGTATGCATGGAAAATCACTTAGAAATTTATTTAGGGATTTTATGAAGTGAGTGGAGGCCATGAGAGGATTGATTTTTGCCATAGTTTAGTTACTAGAATGAATAATGATGATTTAGGGTTAGGTTAGGGTCTTATTTATAGATTAGGCAAGTGTTTTAGGCCATAGGATTAAACCCTAGTTCCAATCTCAGCCCTCAAAACCGAATCTTGCCCCCAAGCTCAACACAATCTCTAAATGGTGCACCAGGCTAAACAGCCCGGCTGGACCAAGTCGACAGCCAAGTCGACAGGGTTGTCGACTTGGGTCCAACCAAGTCAACTCCCAAGTCGACAGGGCTGTCGACTTGGGTGCTCTGGCGGGAACTTTCCCACCTAGCCCAATCTGACCTAATTTTTCAAATTCAAACTTGAATTTGAAATCTGTTTTTACTTTGAATTTTTCTGAAAACTTCGTTGGGCCTTAATCGGGTCATACGGACTCCGATTTTCGAAAACTCGGACTCTATTTCGCGTATTTTTCCGAGACGAACGCAATGGCATAGCCCGTTTCCCTTGTTTCAAATTTTAGAATTAAATTCTGCCTCGATTTACATTATAACAGGCTATTGAAAATACGGGTTGTTACATTCTCCCCTCCTTAAAGGATTTCGTCCCCGAAATCTTCAAGTTAGGAAGAACGTATCCTACCATCCAACATCCATCTACTCAAAACATCATCCACTAGCAATCATTGTCCTTACAAGATTCTAAATGTTGTATGAACATATGCAAAGGTGTGTGTATATGTACTTGTCTAATGCAATTATCATCAATGCAAATTATGTTAGTGAAATGAATCCATATGTATGCAATTCCTAACATAATGTATAATATCTATATGTGTGCACATAACATACATCCATATGCAACATCCATGTGATAACACAAAAATTTTCATCCATGAATAAGCGTAAACACTCATGCATATGCAATATGAGGAGTGTGTGAGCCGATCTAGTGCCTAACGTGTATAATGCATCCACGAGTAACCACTTGCAAACACTTGCAACCACTTGCAACCATCAAGCATAACATGTTTTAAACACATGTTTCATCCAAAGGGTTTCTACCTAAGGTTCTTATGACAAGATTAACACGATAAACTAGATGATCGAGACAAACATGGATAGCAAAAGATATGCTACAAAGAGATCGGGAAGATAAGCAGGATATACCCCTTTGGGATTACAAGAAATCCCTTCCTGACTCAACCCATATCCTATAAAAGCCCAAAAGGTTTAGTCAACCTAACGGGCCCCCTTCAAACCCTGACATGTATTACTAGCCAATAAGTCATACCTCCCGACAGAAATAGGACCGAAAATGGGACCGAGAGGATATACATAAAAAGATAATATGCGAGTAAGTTCCACAGGAAAACAAGGATCAATGATATGCTCTTAAAAAGAGATATGATGCGCGTATCTGGCCTTCAATCTTCTAAGTCACGTTTCCTTGAGTTTAACTCCACTGTGCTTTGACCGTCTTTTACTTCATGATTTCTTAGCCTCTTAACTCTTATTTCCAAATATGAGTTGGAACCCATTTCATTGTCGCCTCTCGTCTTCTTTTTCACTTACTCTCTTATCATTCTTGGCTTAAACATAACTACGACCTCATGGTTTCATCCAAGCTTTCCAAAATTCACTAGTGAATCCTGGATCTCGTTTACTTACGATAAAGTATTCCACGCAGCAGAACTCTTCTTGAAAATACCAATCCACGTTGCCAATGAACCATCCGCCTGCGAATGATAGGCCGTGCTTAGATTCAGTCGCTTGCCCACGACTTCCCGTAGACTATCCCAAAGCCGGCTAGTGAGTCATGGTTACTAACTATACTTTTAGGGAACCTCGTGCAATCGCTTTATTTCTTGAAAGTAAACTGTCGCTAGTTATGATGCAGTCCTTTCGCTCTTTACCGGAGTGAAATAAGCACTCTTCGTGAGTCTACCTACTATGACCCACATGCTCGTATACTCTTTCCTTGACCTAGGCAGTCCATCCATGAAATCCTTCGTGACGCTTTACTACTCCCATTACGGGGACCTCCGATGGATATAATAGCCCACCGGGCTCCTATGACTTGGCCTTTAACCTGTTGGCACAACATGCACCTTGGGACAAACTCGGCCACTTCCTCGGATGACGTGCATCTTCAAGAACCTTCTTTCTCTCATCCCGTCTTAGCCATCCCTTGTCATCTATAGCGAGGTGACTTACCATCTCGCCTCGAATTAACTTGTCCGTAATCTCGACTAACTGCGGGTCTTCTTTCTGTGAAGTCCCTACTTGATCCAGAAGGGTAGGTCTAAGCTCAAGGGACGCTTACTAACTAACTAAACTGAGAGAACTTCTTACTTCGGTTGCATTCCTTGGAGTCTTCCAATCCTGAACTGCAACTACTTTAGCGGGATCCACCGCTAAGCCTTGCTTAGAAACTATGTGCCCAAGGAATCTAACTTCCCTTCTCCAAAAGTGACACTTTGGAGAACTTGGCCTTCAGCTGATGCGCTCTAAGCGTATCCATCACCTCCCCGAGATGCCTTGCATGCTCTTCCTCATCCTTAGAGAAGATCAGAATATCATCTACGAAGACCACGACAAACTTGTTCAAGAACTCCATGTACACCCTACTCATCAAGTCCACGAAGTAGGTAGGTGCGAATGGCATGACCAGCCATTCTAAGAATCCATCTGGAGTTCTGGACGCAGTCTTGTCTATACTATCCTCAGCTATTCTGAGCTGATGGAACAGATGTTCCTACAAGCTGATCAAACAAATCATCAATCCTTGGCAATGGTTGTCTATTCTCTTTAACTCACGATAATCAATACAAAGTCGAAGAGAACCATCTGCCTTGGTAGTAAATACTACAGGCGCTCCCCATTCAGATATACTTCATCTAATGAAGTTCTTCTCAAGCAACTCCTTGTCTTGCTTTCTTAACTCTCATCTTACGGGGCCATGTGCCTTACCGGCCACGAAACTATCTTGGCATTATCAACCAGATAAATGCGGAAATCTATCTCTCGTTTAGGGGTAACCCCCTTCACTTCACCCAAGATATCAGGATATTCTCGGACCACCCTCACCGATTACAAACTATCGATAGACGAGTTGAGGGATTCAAGATAACACAACATGACGGGACTTCTCGGATCACAAGAAATCTCTAGGGTGTTTCCGAGGCGAGTCACGAGCCTCACAACCATATGCTCACAATCTAGGATGGCTCCATATCTGGACAACCAATCCATGCCCAATATCAATCCGTATCCCCTAAAACCAAGAACATAAGCACTACCCAAGAACTCTACACTCAGTATAGAGATCCTCAAATCCCCACATATCATAGACAAATGGGCGGAACCCCCAACAGGATTTGAGACACAGATGGGATCATCTACCAAGCTGGTACTAAGGTGCAAACTATCAACAAGATCAGATGAGATAAAGCTATGCGATGCACCAGAATCAAACAAGGTACGAACTGGAAAATCAGAAATATATACAAGGCTCTCAACAGAAATACTACCTCGACCGGGAACTGGAGCGGTATTGAGAGCATGAACTTGCCCTCCTGAAGGTCCAGCACGCTGAGTCTGACCCTGGCCTTGCCCTTGCTTCTTCGGGCAATCCTTACTGAAATGTCCAGTCTTACCGCAGAAAAAGCATTCATCCTTTTCCTCTTCTTACAATCCTTAATAAGATGCCCAACTGAACCGCAAAAGTGGCACTTCTCCTTGTTGTTCTTGCCCTTGTTGTTGTTCCCCTTATTGCCTTGACTCTTGTTCTTGTTCTGATTGCCTTGACTGCTTTGTCCACTTGGATTACCCTGATTTCCTTTTCCCTGGGAATCAGTCTTCTTGGCTTGAGTATCATTCATCTTGGCCTCTTTCTTGACATCTCCCTAAAGTAACGCCATATCAAACAAACTCTCAAACGTGGCCCCATGGGGAATATGTGACATAACCAATCCCTGGAACGGCTCATTCAATCCTCTAGCAAAACGAAGAGCCTTCTTCTGAGGAGTATTCACCATATCCAGGCCAAAACGAGCTAACTGATTGAACTTGTTCACATATTCTTTGACAGACATATCTCCTTGTTTCAAAGTTATGAACCTCTCTATTTGCAGATTCTCCTCAGCAGAAGATAGAAACTTAAGCACGAACCTTGCCCTGAAATCGGCCCAAGTCTCAACAGGCCTAGTACCATTGGTGACTTCCCACCAATAAGCGGCTTCATCCTTCATAAGCCAAACCGCCAACAAGATCTTCCTCTGATCATCTAACCCAAAGATAGCAAATAAATCCTCGGTCTCTTTCAACCAATTTCTGGCCTCTACAAAAGTCTCAGTGCCTTGAAAGTTCTTGCCACCCATTGCTTTGAAATCTTTGCAAGTCTTTGCGAAGTCAGCTTGAGGATGCTGAGGGGGAGGAGGAAGAGGAACCTCAGCGACAGGAGGAGGAGGAACATTAACTACTGGAGGAGGAGGAGGAGGAACATTAACTACTGGAGGAGGAGGGACATCTGCGGGGCCGGCTTCGGTCGCCCTAGCCTCCAAAAGTCTCCTATACCAAACAGGTACGTGTACTCCCTCCGGAATAGCAAAGTTATCGGCCATACTGAAAACGAAGAAAAAGACAGATTCAGAATGGAGAAAAACGAAGGAATTTTGCTAATGGCTTTTTGGGGAATAGCCTTTAAAATAAACTAGACTTTTCCTTGGAAAATACTTTATACTTGGTTTTGAAAATAGTTTACCAAAAGTTTTCTAAAAACCTTTTTGTTCCTTCTCGTAAACCTGGCTCTGATACCAAATGTAACTCCCCGCCTCCGCCAGGGTGACTCTTGCAAGCACTCTGACTTTGGAGGGGCGTTTGAATCAGGTAAACATGCATAATGATATATCAAGGCAGAACAAGAACATATGTATATATGTAAACAGAGTAAATAACATAGGTAAAACAGCGGAAGATTTTCAAACCATTTCAAAAAAAGTCTGGTACAACATGATGTTAACTTTCCAAATACACAAGTCTAGATAAAAACAACATTTCTGAAAAACTGAAATACATAAGTACTATCCCCAAAATAAGTGATAACAATAGCTAGCTTCATGTCAAGACCGTACATGAGCTAAAATCCCACAAGCAAGCGATCAGAAATCCAAAATAAGCTCCAATATTCCCACCCTGAGAACCTGGGGGGGGG
This sequence comes from Allium sativum, assembly GCA_030737875.1. Lineage (NCBI taxonomy): Eukaryota > Viridiplantae > Streptophyta > Magnoliopsida > Asparagales > Amaryllidaceae > Allium > Allium sativum. The sequence goes on from CM060921.1 coordinate 165,105,873, forward strand.
GGGGGGAAACGGAAGAAAAGAGGTGAAAGAAAACAGGTCAGTCAAAAAGACTGAGTAAGCCCTACTAAAATCAATGTAAACTGATAAAGTTAACTGTCATGAGCAGCAGGGATGAACATAAGGATAACAATATACTAGCATGATGATTAACTAACAAGGTGGATAAAGGTGTCATCGCATAATCAGGTTTAAGGTTCTTGCACCACAGGTGTACTAGCAAACTAACATGACATGAATATACAAGTATTGATCCCTTGGCCCAAGCTTTGGCCCAATAACATGAAATGACCCTAATGCAAGGTCTAACCAAATGGTCTAGTCGATCGGCTCCCTAAGCCTAACTCGTCACGTGTTGGTGTCAATACGGCCTAAACATAATTGTAGTCGAACTGTGCCGGGTCTCCCGTCGGGTGTATCAAGCCCTAGGGTGGCAACCCCTGGACACCATAAACATGCGTGCACAGTCTCGATCTACTGGTACCCGTGCATGTTTTCCCCGGCTTCGGACTATGTGCACGACCATAAGTCCGCCCGGAACTACACCGGCGTACCACTCTGCCGTCACTTTTGGTCACTTACCTCCAGTTCAGTAATCGTGCCCCCGTACCCTAGCCTAGTCCCTAGGGCCATAATGATACAAACTTGGGATTACTGCCGGAGTGGACCCCCATTGCTAGGATTTTTCTAGTGGGTTAAGTACGGTTTAACCCTCTTGCTAATCATGGATTAACTTGGTTAAGTGTAACGATGAGTTCACGACTTAACCCTGATTAATCTACCAAGCCCAAATTGGTTAAGTATTAAGTGGACCATGACTTAACCCTAATCACGAGGCATTAATTAATTTAATGCGCCTTAACCTCTCACATTAGACCTTGTTGTGGTTACTAGTTAAGCCGGGCGGGTCCGGGTAGCTTTACACCACAACTTGGTCTAACCTCGGGTTCAAGGTACAACATGGCCAACTTCTCACATTGGGTCCTATTGTTTGTAGCAACTAGTTAAGCCGGTCGGTTCCGGGTAGGTTTACGCTACAAACTCAACCCAACCTCGAGTTGGTCACACTTATCTTTTCTAAGTGTCATGTCCATCATGTTTCCAAAACATGTTACAAGTTTTCAAGCATTTGGGTAGACCTAACTTAATAGGTAAATTCCCAAAGGGTAGACCTAACTTAATAGGTAAATTCCCAAGCTTATGTTTTTATGTCTTTTAAGTTTACCCAACCCCAAACGCAATCCCATCGTTTACATATCGCAATAGCGCATAAAGGATAGAAAGAGGGAACTTGGCATAATCGTGACATAAAGGTGTTGAAGCCACAAGTTCAACATGGTGGCATAAGAAATGTACATATGTTCATATACTTGCATATTACATTTTTAGGCCTCAAAAGCATGCATAAAACCAAACTTAGCATATTGGTGATACATGGTGATAAATGACATGTAAAAATTGCCATAAGTTCGCATTTAGCCTCACATGCAAGTTATCATAAGGGATATGATAACTTACATGTTGCCAAAATGCAACCTTTAGCATAAAGCTTGAAGCTTTATGTTCATAAGCCCAAGATAAGCTTGCATAACATGATAACATGAGCCAAATGATCAACCCAAACTTGCATAACATAACTTGCATATCATATGACAAACTTGCATATCAAACTTGCATAACATAACTTGCATATCATATGACAAACTTGCATATCAACTTGCATAGCATAACTTGCATATCATATGACAAACTTGCATATCAAACTTGCATAACATAACTTGATAAACTTGCATTTCATATCATAGTAAACTTGCATATAAACTTGCATATCATACATTTAACTTTAGAGTTTAAGTATGAAAGTAGAATAGGGCTTACAATACTTATGAAGGCACAAAAGATATGACAAAGCCCTTATGCAATCAAATAGACCCAAAATGCAAGCTCTAACATAAAAACCCTTGAGCCAAAATGATCAAAACTCTTTCTTTATGATGCAAATGTAGAAACTTGACTTGAATGCAAGCTAATGATGCTCATACAAGTTTGAAAACACTTGTATGCATGGAAAATCACTTAGAAATTTATTTAGGGATTTTATGAAGAGAGTGGAGGCCATGAGAGGATTGATTTTTGCCATAGTTTAGTTACTAGAATGAATAATGATGATTTAGGGTTAGGTTAGGGTCTTATTTATAGATTAGGCAAGTGTTTTAGGCCATAGGATTAAACCCTAGTTCCAATCTCAGCCCTCAATACCGAATCTGGCCCCCAAGCTCAACACAATCTCTAAATGGTGCACCAGGCTAAACAGCCCGGCTGGACCAAGTCGACAGCCAAGTCGACAGGGCTGTCGACTTGGGTCCAACCAAGTCGACTCCCAAGTCGACAGGGCTGTCTACTTGGGTGCTCTGGCGAGAACTTTCCCGCCTAGCCCAATCTGACCTAATTTTTCAAATTCAAACTTGAATTTGAAATCTGTTTTTACTTTGAATTTTTCTGAAAACTTCGTTGGGCCTTAATCGGGTCATACGGACTCCGATTTTCGAAAACTCGGACTCTATTTCGCGTATTTTTCCGAGACGAACGCAATGGCATAGCCCGTTTCCCTTGATTCAGATTTTAGAATTAAATTCTGCCTCGATTTACATTATAACAGGTTATTGAAAATACGGGTTGTTACAGCTCGTCCATTTAAAATAGAGAAAAATAAACAAAATAAAGAAATGGCGCAATGGTCATATGACAGTAGTGGCTTTCAAACAACATGAAGAAGAAAGGGGAATTAAACACAGTTATTTACGTTAGCATGGGGGATCGGGAGGTGCGTGGAGTCAAGCGAACGATGGCAGGAAGTTGGCACTGATGGGCAATGGTTTCAGGTGGAAATTGTCATTGGCATGATGATTGTTGGAGAAGTAGGTGATTCAAAACTTCAAATAAGAAGAGGACATGAGGCATAGTGTATGGGGAGGGAGTTTAGGAGGCACATGAAAGAGTTTTACAGTGAGCAGGCAAACTGAAGGATTGAAAGGATGGTTCAACGTTTCAACTGGTTTCTGTTTTAGCGTGAACTAATATATATGTTGGAGCAGGGGATCCATGTACAAGAAGGTTGGTGGCGAAGTCGGGGAGTCGAACTGGAAAGTGTGTGTCGGCTACAGAGAAGGAAGCAACAAGGATCGACACTCAATAGTTGTTAGTTTCTTCACTGGAACTGTGGCGCATCATGTAAGGGTGGGTACAAGGAAGGAGAGTGTTGTGTATAGTTTTGGGAAGTGGAGTACGACGTCGGAGGTCTGGTGCGAGCTTCACAAGATGGTGAAGGAGTTGACATGGTATAATTCATGTGTTAATTTAGAATGTTGTTTTTTTTGTGTGAATTTAGTAAAGTAATTGCAAGTGGAAGGGATTTATATACAACAGTATGGAGCCAAGAATATAGTAGAGAGAGGTTGCATTATGGGAACGAACTGTGCACATGTTCGGAAATGGTTTGTTAGCAACTAAGGATAATGGAGGAGGGGAGATGCTGGCTGATGCGAGGTCAGTGGCGTGCGGACTTGTTAGACTTTCGACGTGAGTTATTTGTGGTCATTCTTGTTTCGAAGGAGTAGACTTCGCATGGTTATGAAGGAGGAGCGGTAGACATATACTATTATAGAAGGTTGGTGTGGCCTGAAACCGCATGTAACACGGTGTGTGTGTATAGCGGTACCGTGAACAACATAAGAAGCTTCAGCATGGTATATAAATAGGAACTGTTTCCTGGTTTGAGGAGGAGGAATAACAGCGTGAGCAACTGGTGATGAAGTCTTTGGGAATGAGAGTGAAGGGGGAAAGTGTAGAGTTGTGGCATGAAGTTACAGGAGCTCGCATTTGTATAAATGAAGGATAAGGCACTGTTGATTTCAGTTGTGAAGAGTGGACCGACAAACGTAAGGCCAAAGAAAAAAGAAAAGAAAAAGAAAAGAAAAAGGTACAATCTGCGAAATAGTGGAATGGTATGCAGACTGGCTGTTCTTCTTAGTTTCAGAAGAGGGACTTCTAAAGGGCAACGGATCGAACTGACGCAAATCATTATTTAACGGTTAACGCGCAAAGGTGAGTAAATTCACCAACTCTGATTTATTTTAAAATATTATAATTATATTTTTAATATTGGTTGAATGCTATGTGATGGTCATTTAGGTAAATTACAGTTAAATTGGTTGAATAATATAGATCGTTGCATATAAACACATCATCGGTTGGATACTGATTCCATCGATTATAATATTTCCTGGTATGGAATTAGTGTTAATTGTATGGACTAACATCGGTAGATGCAGGAAACCGGTTGAAGGAATCCAACCGGATTCCTCAATATATATATATATATATATATATATATATATCTGTGTGTGTGTGTGTGTACTGTTTGTTTTATATGCATTATTTGAACCCAAATGACATTGAAACCCAAATATGAATATTGATGTTGAATGGAAATTCAACGTTATTTTGATAAACGATATCGATTAAGAAAGTGGCAACAGTCGACCATAAACCCATCTTTTTGTTAAGAAGTTAATTGGCCGTCAGGCAAATCAATGAAGTTAAATTATAAAAATTTTATTTTTATAATTAAAACGATGTTTAAAATTTATAATAGAAGTTCTATTATAAACATTTTATAGTTCGTTTTATAAAGTAAATATAAACGATTTTTTAACTTTTAAATAAAGTTTAAAAAGCAATAATTATCCTACGAGTTAATATTTTTGGATAATTATTTTTAAACAAACAATTTAGAAATAATTAAATATATTAATCTAATGGTAAGAAGTAATTAAAATCAGTTAGCGAATTAACTGATGGTTTAAAGTTGATTTGAAAATTGATATATGCTAATGACTTAGCGAGAAATTGATCAAAATTAATAAGATTTCTTATTAATTACTTTTCAGTTAATGAAGTATAATTGATTACTGAACTAAGTACAACTAGTATTGTTTATTTAAGCAACCAATCTGTTATGAAGTAAACTGTTTACTTCAGTAATGATGAAGTTAATTACTATTCAATTATTTTAGTTAAAGCAATTGTTCCTTAAATGGAATTCATTTAAGGTGATATTAAGTTTGTAATGAGAGTTTTACTTGAATTAAATAATTCGAATGGAAGAAAATTTACAGAAGACAAAGAGTGTTAAAGAGTCTTGGGTAAAGGAATCATAAATGGAGTTGTATAACGAGATTGAAGTGAATGGTAAATATTTAATATAAATAACCATCAACAACAGAGATTTCAAAATAAGTATATGGCATTATAAAACTATATTGTAAAATAAAACAAGAAATACAGTTTGATTAAGATTAGAAACGATAAGGGATTAGAGTTACAGACTTATACTTATTCTAAGGTAAGAACATTGTCGATCAAGTTCTGAGAGGTAAATAGAATACCCCAACTTAAACGGCTTCATTATTATCGAGGAATGGTATCAGTTTGTAACGGAAAGTGATGTCAAGATTAGTTATAAAAGGGATATTGCAGCGTATAGTAAGTCTTTGAACTTTAACGATAAAATAACGTTGTTGACTAGGCTTAAGCGTGACTGTTATGTCGAGATTAGCTATAAAGGGAAATATTACAGTGTATTGCAAGTTTTTACTATAACGATAAATTAACGTTGTTAACCAATCTTAAGCGTGATTATTATATATAACACTATTCCCTAGAAAAGTGGAAAAATTCACTTATCCCAAGTGATAAGAAAATAATTATGTTTTTTCCCGAAGAAGTGTAGATGAATTATACGAAATTGGAAGTAAAAGTAAATAATTGAGATCTGATATATATTACCCGTACTGAAGAGAACTATTTAAAATATGGGAATGTGGTAAAAACATTTGAGTTTATATATATAAAATATCATTCGACATTGTTCTGGATCATATAAGAAATGGTAATGGAATATTGAACAAATATTATATATTGGTATTTCCGAAATAAAGAAAGGCTAAATGAGTGCTAATCAAATAGGAGGTCAACATTAAGCTATAATGGTATTTATTATCTAAATAAAGAATTATTTGATAAACGAAATCAGAATTCTATAAGGAATAATATTCGCATTTCAAAGTGAATAAGGTTTTATATAAAAAACAAATGTTTGCAAATTAAGTAATTAAAATGGAATTGGAAAAGTTTTCCAATGTAAATATCGTATATTTTCAAATATATTGAAATAAGAAATGTGAAAGGATGAGAATGTTTTTTGAACATTAACAATATATATATATATATATCTGGAATATGGGAGAATAAAGGATTATAATAATTGGAAATGTTTTCCAAGAAATGTGAAGAGCTAAACGGGTTTTGGAAAATATCTGGGAAGATATGGGAAACTAGGAAATAAACGTTAAATAAAAGGGGTCGTGGTTGTGTGATGTTTAGTTGTACATTTGAATGGTTGTTTGTTTTACTTCGATATTTAAATAACCGACTATCGAAGTGTTTTGACCATCGTTGTCAATACGGAGAGACCGGTTGGATATATTATCCGAAAACCACTCTGTGTAGGCATAAGCGCTGCGAATTAGATTATGCTAAAGATAATTGAAGATGGAGAAAAATGCAAGAGTCATTCTGTCCCAGAATGGTGTTTTATGTTTGTCCAGTCCCAGGACAACTTGTATGGACGAGTGTCTGACAAAGTATACCTAATAAATCACGTACAGTTGATCTCTTAAAGGTATTACGTCTGGTGCCGGAGGAATTCGTTCCTCTTAGCTTTTTATACCTTTGATATTTTTGGAAATCAACTAGTGATTGACGGGTTTGACGATGTGGCATTCAAAGGGAATGGTGATCAGATGTTATGAAGATAGACGTAGCCTCTAGCCTCACAACCGGGAAATGACAAAAATCGGGCAGGCAGCATGGCTATGTGGGTCATTCCTAATAGGGTATATTGTCACCATCTAGAGAAAATTCATATTTGTTCTTCTTTCATTTCTGTATCTTCGGATAACGGTTATGTGGGCCCAACCATAGGTGGCAATATATTTGATACACTCAACAGAAATGAGTGTTCGGTCATGTGTGAGCCGGGTTGCAAGATGTTCTTGTTGAACCCCGGTGTATTCCCTCTAGAGTACATTGATCAGGAGGTGGTTCCATACCTTGTCATAGTTGGAATCCAATCTCCAATAAGCACCCTGCGGTTTTTGATTTTTTACTATGTGTGTGGAGCGTGAGATGCAAGCATTCTGCTATTTGGTTATTTATTTTGATTAGACATTATTATAATATCACTGGATTTTGATATCAAAATATTTTGAGTTATAGTAAGGTAAAAACGGTCCATGTTTATGTGTAGGCTGGTCTTACTATTATCCTTTTCCTTTAAAAGGACTTTCAAAGTTAAACGATGTGGTTGGAATTTACTCACACCAGTCTCATGACTGACCCAAAGTTTATTTTGTTTTATTTTTTCCCTAAACTCTTGGGTGCTCAAATTTGTACGGGCAGTCAAGTGTTTCAGGCTCTTACAGATACTCTTAGAGGAGCTGAAGCAGCGGGCCTCACCGTTAGTTATTTAGAGTTATTTCCACTGTGATGTATATATGTTGATCTCTGATAGTGGTATGTATATATGATACAATTTATATTTCAAAAGTTATGTTATGTAATATATGTTATTCATTCCGCTGTGAGATTCGTGTTTACCCTGATTCTGATGTTCTTCTTCTTCTATTCTATTTGTTTTATCTTTTCTTTCTCATCCTCTTATTTCATTCTATTAAAGATCTATATTTTTCGTGCACTTTGAGTTGAATGTGTAGGATATTAGTCAGCTCAAATTGGTACAGATTTACGAGCCTTTACAGTTGGTATCAGAGATGAAGGTTAAGTGATTACCTTAGCTCTGTGGCGTAACTCAATAGAGATGGAGTTAGTAATATCCTAGATTGAGTTTGAGTATATATATAAGCGCGTAATTGTAAATTAGTATAAAAACTGTTTTATATTGTGTTGATTGATCTGTTGAGTGGTATATAAATTTTAGATCGACGCATTTAGCTGACAAGGTCAATCGGGGTTTATAAACGCTTGGATAAAGCAATTCGACACATTATTGTTTTAAAAGCTGCGTTAATAAAATAATTTTACCCGAAATATATTTTGATGTAAAAAAAAGTATATAACTTGATATTATTATATATTGGATGTGTGATCATTATTATGATCAAATAAGATTTATAGTTGAGTTGGTTATATAAATAACCAATCGAAATATTATGTAAGTGTAAAATACATATCAGATGAACTAAATCTGAATTTAAATCAGATTTGGGATTTAAACTGTGGAAAATGTTTTCAAAAGAAATTTAGATTTAATATATGGAATTTTAAATCTTGGGAATTTAGGAATGTTATACCAACCATTTTGAAAGGATATTTTAATGTAGTTTCAAAATAAAGTGTTTAAAAATGAGTTTTTGAAAGTAGTATAGTATTGAACTAACTTCGATGGCTGGAAAATAAATTCTGATGATGATCCGGACACCATCGGTGTTCATTTTCGAGGTTCTAAATGACGGATTACTACCAAAGATTTTGTTTTTGAATTATTGTGAGGAAACAAGTTGTTAGAAATTCAAATGTTTTGAATTATATATGGTTTCAAACTGATTTGAAATAAATCCTAGGAATTTGAATTCTAAAATAAAAATTTAACTTATGGAGTTAAAATGATAAAAGTGAATAAATTTGAATTTAACTTAAAAAGCTAAGTTAAATAAAAGTGAAATTAAATTGAAACCAGTTAAGTGGAAATCGTATTAGAATAGAATTTAACCTGGTGAAGAAAATGAATTGGTGAAATAAGACTTTGGAAGGGAACCAAACTTGGTTGTGAGATTGGATTGTTGAGTAAGGATTTGGATTTAAGATTGGAACTAGAATTTGATCTAGAATTTGGCTCGGACATTAAGCAAATGATTGGTTGAGGATGAACGGATTGGAGATCAGTTAGAAATGCCTGGATATATGCTGGTTTGATAGCAAATGGCAGAGATAGAGTTAAATGTCAACAAAAAGGTACATGTTTATATTTTAAACGAGTATGAGATTATTATGAGTCTGTTTGGCAAGCCGTTGGCTGTTTGATTTTCTTTTGGATTGGAAAATGCCTAGAGATACAAGTTGTAGTAATACCGAATGAGTCGTGCAGAGGAGATGCTGACGGAATTCTCTGAAAATTTAAGCTGTTAGGAAATTTTCAGAATTTCTGAAAGTATTCGTTAATAAGAAGGAATTAATATTTTAATTAGAACTAATCGGTCCTATTGAAACTGAATTTAAGAAATTAAATAAAAGATTTTTAATCAGGTTATAATAGGGATCATATCAAATTTTTTCTATCTTAGTAATTTCGGGGACGAAATTCTTTTAAGGGGGGAGGAATGTAACGTCGCGCATTTTTATCAGTTTGTATTTGAATATTTAAATCAGTTTAAATATTGAATTCGTAATACAAGAGGATTTATATATTAATTAAAACGAAGTTGAACGTATAAAAATATATATTAAATATAATCGAGCCGTAATGTCGTGGCAGTTCGTAATTTAACGTTCTGAACTTCAACTGAGTATACATGACTCGTTACAAACCGGATTTCTTCAAAACAAGAAACATTGGAATCCGTTGAACTGTTGTTTTCTAATGGAAGTGAAATAAAACCAAGATTTCGTGTTATAGATTGTGAGTTATGTCCAAAACAAATTTCCAAATAGTCGCTATAGAATCGTTTATCGACCATAATGGTTTATTTGATATAACTAGATACTGGATTCGAATTTGGACAAGATTTTTTTGAGATGTAGTGATAATTTAATTTTCAGAATATTACTGTAATTTTTAATTAATTAAATACGTAACTTTTTATTTGGAGTATTTTGCACCTTATATCGATATTTTGCGGTTTCACAATATGAGTTAACCTACCGATATTATTTTATTTTTGGGATCGTGGTACATTGGTCGTCATAACGGCATTTTTATTTCAGTCTGTAGCGCTTATATATGTATATAATTTTCCATAACGGGGTACATGACCCCTTAGCTAAGAAGTAAATTTTGGATTTTATATACATGTTCTGTCAAGTCCTGAGTACACTTCAAGCCAGCCGTTTCCATTCACATCATACTGCACGTCTAAAATTCCTTAGCCCTTAAGGATAAGGATATACATTAAAATATTTAAGGTACCTTTTCCCTAACAACTAAGAAACTTTACTATAATCGCCATGTATGGTCTAATCCATCAACTATCTTAGAATCCAAATTACTGCTGACCTATACCTTTCATACTTCACACCCAAGGAATCAACATATATCAAAAACAAAATATAAAACCTTGCCCCTAAGCTTCCTACGTCTACTGCTTAATATCTATGGCATTAAATGAACCACACTCTACTCCTTGCCTGCAATAAAATTTACAACGTGAGTGCTAATCTTATTTTACGTGCAAGCCAAGGGATCGATAATCTATAAATACGTGAAGCTGCTCATCCATTTAAAACAGAGAAAAATAAACAAAATAAAGAAGTGGCGCGATGGTCACATGACAGTAGTGGCTTTCGAACAACATGAAGAAGAGAGGGGAATTAAACGCTTATTCACGTTAGCATAGGGGATTGGGAGGTGCGTGGAGTCAAGCGAATGATGGCAGGAAGTTGGCACTGATGGGCGATGGTTTCAGGTGGGAATTGTCATTGACGTGATGATTGTTTGAGAAGTAGGTGATTCAAAACTTCAAATAAGAAGAGGACATGTGGCATAGTGTATGGGGAGGGATTTTATAAGGCACATGAAAAGGTTTTACAATGAGAAGGCAAACTGAAGGATTGAAAGAATGGTTCAACGTTTCATCTGGTTTCTGTTTTAGCGTGAACTAATATATATATTGGAGCTAGGGATCCATGTATAAGAAGGTGGGTGGCGAAGTCGGGGAGTCGAACTGGAAAGAGTGGTTCGGCTACGAAGAAGGAAGCTACAAGGATCGACACTCGATAGTGGTTGGTTTCTTCACTGGAAGTGTGGAGCATCATATAAGGGTGGGTACAAGGAAGGACCGTGCTGTGTATATTTTTGGGAAGTGGAGTACGACGTCGGAGGTCTGGTGCGAGCTTCACAAGATGGTGAAGGAGTTGACATGGTATAATTCATGTGTTAATTTAAAGTGTTTTTTTTTTGAATTTAGTAAAGTAATTGGAATTGGAAGGGATTTGCATCAACAGTATGGAGCCAAGAATATAGTAGAGAGTGGTTGCATTATGGGAACGAATTGTGCACATGTTCGGAAATGGTTTGTTAGCAGCTAAGGATAATGGAGGAGGGGATATGCTTGCTGACGCGAGGTCAGTGGCGTGCGGACTTGTCAGAGTTTCGGCGTGAGTTATTTGTGGTCATTCTTGTTTTGAAGGAGTAGACTTTGCATGGTTATGAAGGAGGAGTGGTAGTCATATACAGTTGTAGAAGGTTGGTGTGGCCTGAAACCGCATGTAACACGGTGTGTGTGTATAGCGGTACCGTGAACAACATAAGAAGCTTCAGCGTGGTATATAAATAGGAACTGTTTCCTTGTTTGAGGAGAAGGAATAATAGCGTGAGCAGCTGGTGATGAAGTCTTTGGGAACGAGAGTGAAGGGGGAAAGTGTAGAGTTGCGGCATGAAGTTACAGGAGCTCGCATCTGTATAAATGAAGGATAAGGCACTGTTGATTTCAGTTGTGAAGAGTGGACCGAAAAACGTAAGGCCAAAAAAAAGGTACAATCTGCGAAATAGTGGAATGGTATGCAGACGGGCTGTTCTTCTTGGTTTCAGAGGAGGGGCTTATAAGGTGCGGGTCCGAACTGACGCAAATCTTTATTTAACGGTTAACGCGCAAAGGTGAGTAAATTCACTAACTCTAATTTATTTTAAAATATTATAATTATATTTTTAATATTGGTTGAATGCTGTGTGATGGTCGTTTAGGTAAATTACAGTTAAATTGGTTGAATAATATAGATCGTTGCATATAAACACTTCATTGGTTGGATACTGATTCCATCGATTATAATATTTCCTGGTATGGAATTAGTGTTAATTGTATGGACTAACATTGGTGGATGCAGGAAACCGGTTGAAGGTATCCAACCAGATTACTCAATATATATACATATATGTACTGTTTGTTTTATATGCACTGTTTGAACCCAAATGACATTGAAACCCAAATATGAATATTGATGTTGAATGGAAATTCAACGTTATTTTGATAAACGATATCTATTAAGAAAGTGGCAATAGTCGACCATAAACCCATCTTTTTGTTAAGAAGTTAATTGGCCGTCAGGCAAATCAATGAAGTTAAATTATAATAATTTTATTTTTATAATTAAAACGATGTTTAAAATTTATAATACAAGTCTATTATAAACATTTTATAGTTCGTTTTATAAAGTAAATATGAACGATTGTTTGACTTTTAAATAAAGCTATAATTATCCTACGAGTTAATATTTTTGGATAATTATTTTTAAACAAACAATTTAGAAATAATTAGATTAATTATATTAATATAATGGTAAGAAGTAATTAAAATCAGTTAGCGAATTAACTGATGGTTTAAAGTTGATTTGAAAATTGATATATGCTAATGACTTAGCGAGAAATTGATCAAAATTAATAAGATTTCTTATTAATTACTTTTCAATTAATGAAGTATAATTGATTACTGAACTAAGTACAATTAGTATTGTTTATTTCAGTAACCAATCTATTATAAACTGTTTACTTCAGTAATGTTGAAGTTAATTACTATTTAATTATTTTAGTTAAAGCAATTGTTCCTTAAATGGAATTCATTTAAGTTGGTATTAAGTTTGTAATGAGAGTTTTACTTGAATTAAATAATTCGAATGGAAGGAAATTTACAAAAGACAAAGAGTGTTAAAGAGTCTTGGGTAAAGGAATCATAAATGGAGTTGTATAACGAGATTGAAGTGAAGGGTAAATATTTAATATAAATAACCATCAACAACAGAGATTTCAAAATAAGTATATGGCATTATAAAACTATATTGTAAAATAAAACAAGAAATACAGTTTGATTAAGATTAGAAATGATAAGGGATTAGAGTTACGGACTAACACTTATTCTAAGGTAAGAACGTTGTCGATCAAGGTCTGAGAGGTAAATAGAATACCCCAACTTGAACGTTTTCACTATTATCGAGGAATGGTATCAGTCTGTAATGGAAAGTGATGTCAAAATTAGTTATAAAAGGGATATTGCAGTGTATAGTATGTCTTTGAACTTTAACGATAAAATAACGTTGTTGACTAGGCTTAAGCGTGACTGTTATGTCGAGACTAGTAATAAAAGGAAATATTACAGCGTATTGCAAGTTTTTACTGCAACGATAAATTAGCGTTGTTAACCAATCTTAAGCGCGATTATTTTATATAACAATATTCCCTAGAAAAGTGGAAAATTCACTTATCACTTGTGATAAGAATAAATTATGTTTTTTCCCGAAGAAGTGTAGATGAATTATACGAAATTGGAAGTAGAAGTAAATAATTGAGATCTGATATATATTACCCGTACTGAAGAGAACTATTTAAAATATGGGAATGTGGTAAAAACATTTGAGCTTATATATATAACATATCATTCGACATTGTTCTGGATCATATAAGAAATGGTAATGGAATATTGAACAAATATTATATATTGGCATTTCCGAAATAAAGAAAGGCTAAACGAGTGCTAATCAAATAGGAGGTCGACATTAAGCTATAATGGTATTTATTATCTAAATAAAGAATTATTTGATAAACAAAATCAGATTTCTGTAAGGAATAACATTCACATTTCAAAGTGAATAAGGTTTTATAAAAAAAACAAATATTTGCAAATTAAGTAGTTAAAATGGAAATTGGAAATGTTTTCCAATGTAAATAACGTATATTTTCAAATATACCGGAAATAAGAAGTGTGAAAGGATGAGAATGTTTTTTGAACATTAACAATATATATATATATATATATATATATATGTGTCTGGAATATGGGAGAATAAAGGTTTATAATAATTGGAAATGTTTTCCAAGAAATGTGAAGAGCTAAACGGGTTTTGGAAAATATCTGGGAAGATATGGGTAACTAGGAAATAAATGTTAAATAAAAGGGGCCGTGGTTGTGTGATGTTTAGTTGTACATTTGAATGGATGTTTGTTTTACTTTGATAGTTAAATAACTGACTATCGAAGTGTTTTGACCATCGTTGTCAATACGAAGAGACCGGTTGGATATATTATCTGAAAACCACTCCGTGTAGGCATAAGCGCTGCGAATTAGATTATGCTGAAGATAATTGAAGACAGAGAAAAATGCAAGAGTCGTTATGTTCCAGAATGGTGCTTTCTATTTTTCCCGTCCCAGGACAACTTGTATAAAAGAATGTCTGACAAAGTATACCTAATAAATCACGTACAGTTGATCTCTTAAAGGTATTGCGTCTGGTGGCGAAGGAATTCGTTCCTCTTAGCTTTTTATACCCGTGATATTTTTGGAAATCAACTAGTGATTGACGGGTTTGACGATGTGGAATTCAAAGGGAATGGTGATCAGATGTTCTGAAGATAGACGTAGCCTCTAGCCTCACAACCGGGAAATGACAAAAATCAGGCAGGCAGCATGGCTATGTGGGTCATTCCCATTAGGGTGTATTGTCACCATCTAGAGAAAATTCGTATTAGTTCTTCTTTCGTTTCTGTATCTTCGGATAACGTTTATGTGGGCCTAACCGTAGGTGGCAATATATTCGATACACTCAAGAGAAATGAGTGGTCGGTCATGTGTGGGCCGGGTTGCAAGATGTTCTTGTTGAACCCCAGTGTATTCCCTCTAGAGTACACTAATCGGGAGGTGGTTCCATACCTTGTCATAGTTGGAATCCAATCTCCAATAAGCGCCCTCCGGTTTTTGATTTTTTACTATGTATGTGGAGCGTGAGATGCAAGCGTTCTGCTATTTGGTTATTTATTTTGATTAGACATTATTATAATATCACTGGATTTTGATATCAAAATATTTTGGGTTATAGTAAGGTAAAAAAACCGTCCTTGTTTATGTGTGGGTTGGTCTTACTATTATCCTTTTCCTTTAAAAGGACTTTCAAACTTAAACGATGTGGTTGGAATTTACTCACACCAGTCCCATGACTGACCCAAAGTTTATTTTGTTTTATTTTTTCCCTAAACTCTTGGGTGCCCAAATTTGTACGGGAAGTCTAGTGTTTCAGGCTTTTACAAATACTCTTGGAGGAGCTGAAGCAGGGGGCCTCACCGTTAGTTATTTAGAGTTATTTCCACTATGATGTATATATGCTGATATTTGATAGTGGTATGTATATATGATACAATTTTATATTTCAAAAGTTATGTTATGTAATATATGTTATTCGCTCCACTGTGAGATTCGTGTTTACGCTGATTCTGATGTTCTTCTTCTTCTATTCTATTAGTTATATCTTTTCTTTCATCCTCTTATTTCATTCTATTAAAGATCTATATTTTTCGTGCACTTTGAGTTGAATGTGTAGGATATTAGTCAGCTCAAATTGGTACGGATTTACGAGCCTTTATATTTTAAGATCTTGGGTGATTTGAAATGTTTTATATTCTGAAATGATTTCAAAATTAGTTCCGAATGTGAAATAGTATTGAACTCACCGTGATCACTGGAAAATAATTCTGATAATGACTGCAGCATCATCAAAGCTCATTTTCGAGTTTCTAAGTGACGGATTACTACTAAAGATTTTGTTTTGAGAAAATAAGTTGTTCGGAAATTCAAATGTTTTGAATTGTTATTATTATATGTAAATATGTATGATTTTAATTGATTTGAAATAAAACCCAGGAATTTGAATTATAAATTTAACTCATGAAATTAAATAAATTGAATGGCAAAGGTGAATAAATAAATTTGAATTTAACTTAAAAACAAGTTAAATGAAATTGGACTGGATTAGAGAAAATCTGGAAATGGAATTGGTTTGTTGAGTAAGAATTTGGAATTGAGATTGGAGCTGGAGTTTGAAATGGAATTCGACTTGGGTATAAGCGAATGATTGGATTTGAGGATAAATTAATTTGAGATTGATAAAATGACATTGGGTTATGCTAAATTGATAGCAAATGGAAGAGATAGAGTTGAATGCCCAGTAAAAAGGTAAAAGTTTATATTTATATTCCATATGAGATTTATGAGTCTATTTTGGCAAGCCGCTTGGCTGCTGGTTTTCGTTTTAGCTTGAAGAAGGCTTAGAGAGGCGAGTTGTAGTTGTTTCGATTAAGCCATGCAAAGGAGATGCTAGCGAAATTTTTCGAAAATTTAAAGTATTTGAAAATTTTGAAATTTTTCATTAATAGAAATGAATTAATATTTTAATTGAAATCGATTTGGTTCAGTCGAAACTGAAGATAATAGATAAACAAATAATTTTTAACCCAGTTAATAGTGGGAATGTAATGTCCCGTATTTTATCGGTATAATAATTAATTTATTTAATTATTTAAATAGTGATTTAGAGATTTAAATGGTTGTTTAATTAAATAATATTGAATATTTAATTAATATAAATAGAGAATAATATATTAAATTCCGAAATAGTCGAAATTAGCTGAATTCACAGTATTGTGTGAATTTAATCATTTAACTGATTTAATTCAGTTTTGAATTTAATTATAATAATAAATTTATTATTTAAACGAAGTTTAAACGTATAACTATATTATAATCAAGCCCGTAATGGCGTGGTAGTTCGTAATATGGAGTTTTGAACTTTAATTGGATATACAGAATCTGTTTTAAATTGGATTTCTGTGAAACAATAAACGTTCGAATTTATTAAACGATATTTTTCTAATGGAGGAGAAAAATCGAGATTCAGTCATGTAGATTTTGAGTTATGTCCAAATCAAATTTTCAAATAGTCGCTATGGATTCGTTTGTAAACCATAATGATAATTTAATTATTACAAATTGTTTTTTTTTTTTTGAATTTAGATGAGATATTTTAGACATAGTTATAGTTTAATTTTTAGAATTTTATTGTAATTTTTAATTCGAAAAATAAGCAACTTTTTATTTGGAGTATTTTACACCCTATATCAGTATTTTTGGGTTTCACATAACAAGTTAACTAGTCTATTTTGTTATACTTTTGGAATCGTAGCACATCGCTCGATATAAAAATATTTTTATTTTTGTCCGTAATGGTCCGTAACTAAACGCTATTTTATGTAACCGTTACTGCATACAATTTAACATATACTTATATATACACGCCGCTGTTGAAAAGTAAAGCATCACTTATAATAAACTTCAACTAGTCAAATTTATAAAACCATCTCGCAGTCCTATTTTCAAGCCAACATATTCTTTCAAAATCAATAGGGTACTATCGTCCTTCCGCCCGAAATACTTTATGTATAAGCAAACACTGCTATGTAACTTCAAATCACTGCAAACTGGAGGCTGCAACTACATTATTTTAAATCATCGTCCACTGATTTATAATCCTCTCCGTATAATCAAATCGCACCCAGCTATACTATATAAAGTTTCAAATCCTATCTGTGCAGGCTATTACTTACATGCGAAGGATCGTAATTGTATAAATACACACCTCCATCCACCTATCATTCATTTTCATGAATACAGTTCTTCCCAGTACACAAATTCGTGAGCTTCTATATTTATACAAAACTATTGAAAGGACCGCGTGAATTCTCTTTTGAATCTCCGCCTAGAAGCGTTGAATGAGTTTAGATCTGAGATTGTTGACGCCATGATACATGCATGAGTGAGATGTTCGTGAGCGTTGGCCATGGATAATATACACTAGGCATGAAAAAGATGGGGAGTACCTGAAGTTTCTCGCGTGGTGAACTGAGTGCACGAGGAAGGGAATGGAATGTTCAGGAGCGAATGGTGTTAAGGAAAAGTGGAGCGAGTTGTGTTCGTTGGGGATGGTAAGTAAGAAGAGTGGAGTTTGCACTGACGCATGGATGTTGAGAAGAAAGGATGGAAGTGGAGGGATACACATGATCTATGTACACGGTAGTAGGCGCGAGGTGAAATGGGTGCGGGGTTAGGGAAAAGGAATGATGAGAGAAAGGTGCAGTAACGATGACAGTTGGAATTAACAATTTAAGGAGAAACGAGAAAATGCAGGCATCGCGGGAATGGTTCTGACACACTGAAAACAGGAGGGTGGTTGATAAGTTTTTGGAGTAGGAAATATTACTACTTTTAGTTGTATTATTAGTGGTATGTTGGGGGAGTAGTTCAGGCATGTATCAGGACACGGGTGTTTTGTGTGAAGGAGTACGACAGAATGGAGAGCAAGTGTTATTTTGTGGATTAGAGAAATATGAGCAACGTTTTTCCCAATATTGGAGCATGCTTTCATGTGCTTTTCATTTGGAGGAAGAAGCATGGTACAGTGAAGGTTGGGTTTTCATGTGTGTAGATAGGCTGAACGTGAAATGTTAAGTCCAAAATAAATATGTAAAAAGAAGGGGGCGTAAGTTAGTTTCCATGGAAAGGGGACATGAATTAACAAGAGAAAGGAGTGGATGGTTTAGTGTGTGAAAAAGGAACTACGTACATTAAGGAAGCCCAAATTTTATATATATACAAAAGGGGTCGGAGACTTGAACCAAGGGTTAAAGAAGAAAAGGCATTCAAAATATTCAGAAGGTGTAATAACCCGGAAAATGCGAGCCAGTTTGAACTTTTTATTTTGGCAATTTTAGCGAATTTTGATTATTTAAAATGAATTATTTTAAATAATATCGACGAGAAATTTATTTTGAATAGAATTCGAACGTATATATTATATACGCCGTCGTTAGAATATAAATAATTATATATAATTATAAATAGAATTGAAAATGGCGCGGTAGTTCGATAATTCGATTTCAAACTTCAATTGAATGTACCGGGTGCAAAACAATCCGGATTTTAGTGAAACCAAAAACATTGGGATCTAATTGTGAATATCTTTCCAACGAATCCGAAAAATCAAGATTTCATATCGGGAATCAAAAGATGTGTCCAGTTGAAAATTCTGAATAGTCGCTATGGAATTCAAGCCCTTAAAAATGGACATTTTGCAAATGACCTCGGATTTCGACGAAACCACTTTTGTTGGGTCCGTGATGTCGAATTATTGCTAGGTTTCAAATTTCATAATTTTTCGAATCAATATGTGAGCGTGGCAAAGGAAAACGCGTTTGACCAGTTTTAGTTGATTTTAATCGACTGGAAATTGGCCATTTTTCCAACGGTCTCAGAATTCGGCGAAACTGGTTTTGTTAGGACCGTATCGTCAATACGAAGCTAGAAAATATTTTTCTGGAATTTTTAGAGTTAGTATGGGACCCTGGTAATTTGAAATGTACGTTTAAAATTCAATATAATGATTTAAATGTAAATGCAACGGAAACTGATCGAAACGGTCGATTCAGCTTGCGGTACATATCCCATTGTGTTCGGAATGGGGGTGAAACGCTATGGGCGACAGGCGGTGGACCTCGTTTAGAGGTCGTAGGTGAAAGTCAACTTTTTAATAATTAAAAAAAAAAAATTCCTACCCTTTATTACCCTCTGGCCCCCCCCCCCCCCCCGTTCTAAATTATTTCATTTCAGATCGATAAAAAAAAGAAAAAAAAAAACGAGCGCCCTCGCGCTCGAACCCAGGTCGCCGGCGGCGATGCTTCGCCGAACCCCCCCCCCCCTCCGACCAGAGCGCAGCCCCCTTCTTCCCCTTCTCCCTCTCGCTCCCTTCTCCCTCCTCCTGTAACTCGCCCTGAACCCTAGCTCCCAATAAGACCTACCGCAACCACGTGAGCCACCTGGGGGCGCGTGCGCTGACCACGACGCTTCGACTGGAGGAGGCCGATCAACCTCCGACTGACTGAGGTGGCAGCGCGACGTGAAGAGGAGGAGGGAGCTCAGTTCGGTCTCGTTCCAGGCAGAAATCAGTGAGTTTTTTTTTGTTTGTCCTTGTTTTTGTTTAATAATAATAAAAAATAGTATATGGAACCTTGAAAAAAAACTGTAATAATTTTGAACATCAAAACCGTAATAGGTTATAAGAATAACATAGTTTTGAAAAATAAAAATAACATAGTTTTGAAATATAAAGCTATGATGTTGGAAAATATAAAAATGAGATTTTTAATTATCAATATCGTGTATAAAAATATTATTTTTATATAAGATAAAGATGCGACTTTTATACGTGAAGTTGTATACATTGAAAAACCTAATTTATTTGTTTTGAAAAATAGGATTTTTATATGTTGAACTTCGAAATAAAAATAGGATTTTTATATGTTGAACTTCGAAATAAAAATAGGATTTTTATATGTTGAACTTCGAAATAAAAATAGGATTTTTATATGTTGAACTTCGAAATAAAAATAGGATTTTTATATGTTGAACTTCGAAATAAAAATATGATTTTTATATATTGAACTACGAAATAAAAATATGATTTTTATATATTGAATAGCGAAGTAAAAATTCGATTTTTACATATGTAGTGTAAGCGGGCAACGAAGGTGACAAAAAGGCAAAACGACGAAGACTTCTGCAAATGAAGAGCCGTGGAGCTAGGATAGCTATATGTGAGAATTTCTCACCTTTCAATTTCATTTCTATTTATATATATATACTAGGATGCAGACGGTGCTTAGTAGCACCCGACACAATCGTCCACAGACCATGGACTTGTTTGTTTGGTTGCATAGCTTAGTTATATGATTTGATTTGAATTTGGTTGTTTGGTGATTTTGATTGATGTGTGAATGGCGTGGGCCTTCACTAGACCGGGGATAAGGCTAGGCCTCGTCCCGTTTCTAGTATCGTGCCGTTATGCCGCCAAAATTTTCTAAAATATGTTAGAAAAATAAAAATATCATTTTATTGAATAAATGAACCGAATAGAATATTCATAGGTTGAATAAAATGTTTTATTGTTAAAAATATAATTTTTAACGTGAAAGTAAATAAATAAATATTTATAAACAAATCGGCCGATTTGTTTATATACACTGATTTGACTGATATTGATTGGGTCGATAAATTTTACACATCGCCCAACTGCACAAATAAAATATGCGTTTGATTGGTTGAAACCCCACACGGGTGTTGGGATGAAATTTGAAGTTCACTCATCCTGATTGATTAAATATGTCGATCGATTGATTGACAGGCTGTTATAAGCGTTAGATATCTATATTTGATGCTTATACAGTGTAGTGCACTTTGGTTGATGGTTGATTATTTTTCAATGCTATTATATGTGTGTAATGCATGAAAATCCATATAATTAACTTTATATGGTAATTGATTGGGCCTCATTCCAATTTAAAAAATAAAGAATATTATAAAATAAAGGTTCATGTGTTGACAGTACTCATCCATTGAGATTGGTCATGTGTTGAACGAAATATTTTAGTAATAAAATTTACATCTTTATCGATATAAAATAAAGGTTCATGTGTTGACAGTACTCATCCATTGAGATTGGTCATGTGTTGAACGAAATATTTTAGTAATAAAATTTACATCTTTATCGATATAAAATAAGTGTTCATGTGTTGACAGCACTCATCCATTGAGATTGGTCATGTGAACGAAATATTTTGGATAACAACAACTATTTTGAAAAAGGAAATATTTGAAATAGAATATTTGAAAATAGAAATTTATGAAGCCGTGTTGATTAGATTGACGCCATTTAGACGTAAACGATATTTATATCGATTTTAAAACGATTTCGAAATGAAATGAATTGAAAATGATTTCGAAATGAAATGAATTGAAAACGATTTCGAAATGAAATGAATTGAAAACGATTTCGAAATGAATTGAATTGAAAACGATTTCGAAATGAATTGAATTGAAAACGATTTCGAAATGAATTGAATTGAAAACGATTTCGAAATGAAATGAATTGAAAACGATTTCGAAATGAAATGAATTGAAAACGATTTCGAAATGAAATGAATTGAAAACGATTTCGAAATGAAATGAATTGAAAACGATTTCGAAATGAAATGAATTGAAAACGATTTCGAAATGAAATGAATTGAAAACGATTTCGAAATGAATTGAATTGAAAACGATTTCGAAATGAATTGAATTGAAAACGATTTCGAAATGAATTGAATTGAAAACGATTTCGAAATGAAATGAATTGAAAACGATTTCGAAATGAAATGAATTGAAAACGATTTCGAAATGAAATGAATTGAAAACGATTTCGAAATGAATTGAATTGAAAACGATTTTGAAATGAATTGAATTGAAAACGATTTCGAAATGAATTGAATTGAAAACGATTTCGATATGAAATGAATTGAAAACGATTTCGAAATGAAATGAATTGAAAACGATTTCGAAATGAATTGAATTGAAAACGATTTCGAAATGAATTGAATTGAAAACGAATTCAAATTGAATTGAAAGCGAATTGAAATGAATTCAAATGGAATTGAAATTTGAATTGAATAGAAATGAATTTTAAAATGAATTTATAAAGAAGAATTCAATTTTGGTTTGAATTGAAATGGAAGTTGAAATCGCTTTTGAAACGAATTTTAAAACTATTTATATAATTCGTTTTAAATAGAAATCGACGAAATATATATTATATATATAATATAATGGCCTGAATAGAACGCGCCGCGGCAGTTCGTGAATTTCGACCATTTATTTCAAACGGGCATTACGGGAGATCCGACCGTCGGATTCTCCTAAAACCGGAACCGTTGGGTTCGTATCGAAAAGAGCTTTCTAACGAATATTAGAAATTAGAAATCTAACGGTTGGATTTGGAGTTACGTCCAAATCAAATTTGAAAAAGGTCGCTGTAAGTGCAGTTCGATGGCCATTGATGGAAATCGACTGTACGGGCCTTGATAAAATTATTAAAAATAGTAATAATTTGTGTAAAATCATAAGAAATGATTTAGAAAGAATTGGGATGAAAAACTCCATATTTGAAAAGATAAAAATAGATTTTTATCGAAATGAACTAGTTTTGAACTAGAACTATAATTCTATTTATTTTTAAATAAATAAATTGAATTTGAAAAAGGGTTTTGAAAATAACCAGAATTTCCAATGATTGCATTGGAATGGATTTGAATCGAAATTGCCTTCGAAATATTTCGATGTTGGATTTCGTGATGATACAAATATTGTTATGGGAATTTGAAAGATATATATATATATCGTTATTTCCAATGCGATATTTGTTAGTCGTAGAATTTGATATTGAATATAAGCCGGTATATTTTCTATTCAGAGCCTTGTATTGAATATCAAATGTGATTTGGGTTTGTCGTGAATGGTGTCTTCACTAACACTGTTCTTGAACCCAGTTGAGAAAAGATTAAATCTTTTTATTTAGATTTAATGAAGTGTACCAATTCAATAATATTTAATTGGAATTGAATTGATAATGAATTTTGGGTTTATCGTGAACAGTGTTTTAAATAACACTCGTTCTTTAACCCGATAATTGATAATGATTTTTGGGTTTATCGTGAACAGTGTTTTAAATAACACTCGTTCTTTAACCCGATAATTAATGAATGTGATTTTGGGTTTATCGTGAACCGTGTTTTAAATGACACTGATTCTTTAACCCAGTCGAAGATTAAAACTAAGTGGAGTTTTAATGAATCTTTAATTAGATTGAAATGGTCGAGAATGGAGTATCACCAGTTTTGCTCCAGGCGATAGTTAAATCTTTAATTAGATTTGAACGTGAAATGGTAATTGAATTTACCGATAACACCGTGGTGTTAGATATGAAGTATTACCGGTTTTACTTCATGGGATGAATAGGTTGGGATTGGGAAATTAAAACAAATGATTACTTCGGTAAGGTTCGTTAATCCCGACGAGTTTGAATTGATATTCAAAAATAGATTAAAGAATAAATTCAAGAAATTTATCTTGGATAAAATTAATGGGAACCTTTCCCTATGAATGTGAAATTTAGAAACTAACTGTCGGTTAGCTAAGCAGAATGGTTTTCTGGATATTGATCTGATGTTGGTTTCGGCCTTCGGGGTTAATATTTGGGGAATTATTCTCTTGATTAATTTACGGTTAGTGACTGATGAATTGGAATGAGGCATATGTTGTGTTTGTGTAACACTTATTTAAAGTATACGCGAGTTATTCGGAAAGACCGGGTTTATCCCATTCTGAATAACTGATACGACGATAAGTCGAAGATGAAGACGATGGTCGAAGACCGGAGGTCTTCACGTCGTTTGGGTGATAACTGATGATCTTGATTGGGCTGTACACCCAAGAAGATGGAAACAGTTGGTGATCGTCCAGACGTACTTGGAGATCGATGGATATGCGGGGTACTAGGTGCCTCCGGTTTCGTTCAGACCCAGAACGGACTTGTAAATGGACTGTGTGTCTGACATTGGATTTCAGTCCGTGTGATTGATCTCTATTAAATATATATCTGTTTGGCGGCAGAGAATTTATTCTCTTGCTTAACGCCCTTCTCTGAGACGTACGAGCTCAGGGGTTATATATTGATGGATATCAAACGCATGGAGTGAATTGCCTGTGTGGCATGCCTAAGTGGCAATTGATCGAGGCTTCTGTTGAAAAGCAAAGTCTTGTGGTGATGATCAAAGCAAGGCCTTTGTGGCGTAGCTTTGTGTAACGTTTGCTTCGCGAGTTTCACACCCGGTATGAACCAAAAACGGGAGAGGACGTCAGGGAGGGCATGCGTTTCTTTCTAGCTAGAAGTGGCGTCAGTGGTTTTACACGCCCAGACGAGTTTGGCTTATGTGGTTGTTGCTGTTGCGAGGCGCCTCGGATTGATCGGTCGTTCTCGAACCGATGGAGTCATTTAGTTGGCTCGTTTACGCCCCATAGGGCGGGGAAATGCATGTTCAGGGTTTAAGTTTAATCCACATCGGTGGACTGGCCCTGAGGATCCAAGGGCCCACCTGAGTCTGGGTCCTGTGGCTCGGGCTAGAGAGTCACGAATCGGTTGAGGACTATCTTTTGCCTCGGTTCATAGACGGAAATCCAATTTCCAAATACGTGACTTTGCGGTTTTATTTATAAACCTATATATGGCGACATAGTGGCATGGGACGCTCATGCCGCCTATGATTGATACTTATGATTTGAAGATTGTTTTATACACTATGCACTTATTATAGTATCAAATGATTTGTTTTAAACGTATCAAGCATTCTTCGGCTGTTATAAGGGAAAACCCTATCCCCCGGCTTGCGTTGCATTGTGTGATAGGACCTGGGTCTTATAACAGCTTCATTTTTCTTTATTTAGCATTGCGCTGTTTGTTATATGCACTGGTATTCTTGGGAGGAAACCCGTTCCGTGTTATACGGCGTGGTCCCTTGATTTACCTAACTTTCAAATAAAGATTAATAACTGTTTTAGTTCTCACACCAGTCACATGACTGACCTGGAGTTTATTGTTTTAACCTAAACTCTGGGTGCCCATATTTTGACACGGGCAGCTAGTAGTTTTGGTTTTGCAGATTTATATTCACAGGATCCTGGTTTACAGCTGGAACGATATCCGGAAAGCTTTGTATCCGTATATCTCATTCTAGTTGTGTATTGTATTATTTTCCGCTGCTATGTATTTAAATGTAATTTAAATATCTGATATTTCTGTGTAATATTCATTTATACTCTGTATATTCTTGTAATCTGATGCATTGTTGTAATATACAATGAAATGTTCTTCTGTATGCGTTTTGTTGTGGCTTGTTCTCGAACTATCCGACGCTTTCCTTTACGGGGAAGTTACTTGTTTTCACAGTTGGTATCAGAGCTTTGGTTTACAAAGCTAGAGAACAAGACACATTAGAACCATACGAAAGAATTCATCAGATATTGGATTAGCAATATCCAATGGGAATGACTCGTTAGAGATAGGATCAGTAGTATCCTAGGACGAGTGTGAAGAGTATATTTTTCAAATGAAAACAAAATTTGTTTTGAAAATTTAAATCAACTATTCGTATTTGATTATTTATTTTAATGAATTTGGACAATCCAGTATATATAGATTTTGCGTATACGTCTGATCCGCGTGTATTCGAAGTTTTAATATACAGGATAGATATAGAATCATACTCTAGTGGCCCGAAGATGATTCTGATGATTGACTAGTCGTCATTAGTATTCATGTTCGAGTAACGAAGGTGTGATATCTATATATTTCCATTAGACTGGTGCGAGAACCAAAACTTATATAGTTAGAACACTTTGTTGTGAATTGGCATCAAAAACATGATTTTCTGTATATGTATCAAATTTATGAATTTGAGACTCTAATTCACTAATTGATTGATGTTTGTGTTGTTTGTTCATTTGTTTGCTAATTTTGAACCATTATGCCTAATTGCAACAAATATTGAACTGTATCGAAAATTGGTCGCATTTGCTTGCATATATATACTTACATTGAACAGGTCATAGCAAGGAGGCTAGAGCAGAGAATAAAATTTGTTTGCCCGACAAATAGGTACATGTTTACTACATAACTTCCTGTTTTGTTTGGGTGATGATGATTTTATGAGCCTATTGGCTAGCCGCTTGGCTTTTTCTTTTTCTTTTTGAGATCTGAAGGACCGGGGAAGCTATTTGAAATTCCCCGATGCTCCCGGTGCAGGGGAGGTTATGGCGAAATTTTTCGAAAATTTAGGGTGTTAGCCAAATTTTTGAAATTTTGAAAATTCTCAGAAACTGAAAAGTTGGAGAATGGAAGCCGGATCGAACGTAGAGTTGAATTATCAAACCACTTTCGACTTTGTTCCTTTTCGGGGACGAAAAGTTTTAAGTGGGGGAGATTGTAATAACCCGGAAAATGCGAGCCAGTTTGAACTTTTTATTTTGGCAATTTTAGCGAATTTTGATTATTTAAAATGAATTATTTTAAATAATATCGACGAGAAATTTATTTTGAATAGAATTCGAACGTATATATTATATACGCCGTCGTTAGAATATAAATAATTATATATAATTATAAATAGAATTGAAAATGGCGCGGTAGTTCGATAATTCGATTTCAAACTTCAATTGAATGTACCGGGTGCAAAACAATCCGGATTTTAGTGAAACCAAAAACATTGGGATCTAATTGTGAATATCTTTCCAACGAATCCGAAAAATCAATATTTCATATCGGGAATCAAAAGATGTGTCCAGTTGAAAATTCTGAATAGTCGCTATGGAATTCAGGCCCTTAAAAATGGACATTTTGCAAATGACCTCGGATTTCGACGAAACCACTTTTGCTGGGTCCGTGATGTCGAATTATTGCTAGGTTTCAAATTTCATAATTTTTCGAATCAATATGTGAGCGTGGCAAAGGAAAACGCGTTTGACCAGTTTTAGTTGATTTTAATCGACTGGAAATTGGCCATTTTTCCAGCGGTCTCAGAATTCGACGAAACTGGTTTTGTTAGGACCGTATCGTCAATACGAAGCTAGAAAATATTTTTCTGGAATTTTTAGAGTTAGTATGGGACCCCGGTAATTTGAAATGTACGTTTAAAATTCAATATAATGATTTAAATGTAAATGCAACGGAAACTGATCGAAACGGTCGATTCAGCTTGCGGTACATATCCCATTGTGTTCGGAATGGGGGTGAAACGCTATGGGCGACAGGCGGTGGACCTTGTTTAGAGGTCGTAGGTGAAAGTCAACTTTTTAATAATTAAAAAAAAAATTTCCTACCCTTTATTACCCTCTGCCCCCCCCCCCCCCCCGTTCTAAATTATTTCATTTCAGATCGATAAAAAAAAAAAAGAAAAAAAAAACGAGCGCCCTCGCGCTCGAACCCAGGTTGCCGGCGGCGATGCTTCGCCGAACCCCCCCCCCCCCTCCGACCAGAGCGCAGCCCCCTTCTTCCCCTTCTCCCTCTCGCTCCCTTCTCCCTCCTCCTGTAACTCGCCCTGAACCCTAGCTCCCAATAAGACCTACCGTAACCACGTGAGCCACCTGGGGGCGCGTGCGCTGACCACGACGCTTCGACTGGAGGAGGCCGATCAACCTCCGACTGACTGAGGTGGCGGCGCGACGTGAAGAGGAGGAGGGAGCTCAGTTCGGTCTCGTTCCAGGCAGAAATCAGTGAGTTTTTTTTGTTTGTCCTTGTTTTTGTTTAATAATAAAAAAAAATATAGTATATGGAACCTTGAAAAAAAACTGTAATAATTTTGAACATCAAAACCGTAATAGGTTATAAGAATAACATAGTTTTGAAAAATAAAAATAACATAGTTTTGAAATATAAAGCTATGATGTTGGAAAATATAAAAATGAGATTTTTGATTATCAATATCGTGTATAAAAATATTATTTTTATATAAGATAAAGATGCGACTTTTATACGTGAAGTTGTATACATTGAAAAACCTAATTTATTTGTTTTGAAAAATAGGATTTTTATATGTTGAACTTCGAAATAAAAATAGGATTTTTATATGTTGAACTTCGAAATAAAAATAGGATTTTTATATGTTGAACTTCGAAATAAAAATAGGATTTTTATATGTTGAACTTCGAAATAAAAATAGGATTTTTATATGTTGAACTTCGAAATAAAAATAGGATTTTTATATGTTGAACTTCGAAATAAAAATATGATTTTTATATATTGAACTTCGAAATAAAAATATGATTTTTATATATTGAATAGCGAAGTAAAAATTCGATTTTTACATATGTAGTGAAAGCGGGCAACGAAGGTGACAAAAAGGCGAAACGACGAAGACTTCTGCAAATGAAGAGCCGTGGAGCTAGGATAGCTATATGTGAGAATTTCTCACCTTTCAATTTCATTTCTATTTATATATATATACTAGGATGCAGACGGTGCTTAGTAGCACCCGACACAATCGTCCACAGACCATGGACTTGTTTGTTTGGTTGCATAGCTTAGTTATATGATTTGATTTGAATTTGGTTGTTTGGTGATTTTGATTGATGTGTGAATGGAGTGGGCCTTCACTAGACCGGGGATAAGGCTAGGCCTCGTCCCGTTTCTAGTATCGTGCCGTTATGCCGCCAAAATTTTCTAAAATATGTTAGAAAAATAAAAATATCATTTTATTGAATAAATGAACCGAATAGAATATTCATAGGTTGAATAAAATGTTTTATCGTTAAAAATATAATTTTTAACGTGAAAGTAAATAAATAAATATTTATAAACAAATCGGCCGATTTGTTTATATACACTGATTTGACTGATATTGATTGGGTCGATAAATTTTACACATCGCCCAACTGCACAAATAAAATATGCGTTTGATTGGTTGAAACCCCACACGGGTGTTGGGATGAAATTTGAAGTTCACTCATCCTGATTGATTAAATATGTCGATCGATTGATTGACAGGCTGTTATAAGCGTTAGATATCTATATTTGATGCTTATACAGTGTAGTGCACTTTGGTTGATGGTTGATTATTTTTCAATGCTATTATATGTGTGTAATGCATGAAAATCCATATAATTAACTTTATATGGTAATTGATTGGGCCTCATTCCAATTTGAAAAATAAAGAATATTACAAAATAAAGGTTCATGTGTTGACAGTACTCATCCATTGAGATTGGTCATGTGTTGAACGAAATATTTTAGTAATAAAATTTACATCTTTATCGATATAAAATAAAGGTTCATGTGTTGACAGTACTCATCCATTGAGATTGGTCATGTGTTGAACGAAATATTTTAGTAATAAAATTTACATCTTTATCGATATAAAATAGGTGTTCATGTGTTGACATCACTCATCCATTGAGATTGGTCATGTGTTGAACGAAATATTTTGGATAACAACAACTATTTTGAAAAAGGAAATATTTGAAATAGAATATTTGAAAATAGAAATTTATGAAGCCGTGTTGATTAGATTGACGCCATTTAGACGTAAACGATATTTATATCGATTTTAAAACGATTTCGAAATGAAATGAATTGAAAACGATTTCGAAATGAAATGAATTGAAAACGATTTCGAAATGAAATGAATTGAAAACGATTTCGAAATGAATTGAATTGAAAACGATTTCGAAATGAATTGAATTGAAAACGATTTCGAAATGAAATGAATTCAAAACGATTTCGAAATGAAATGAATTGAAAACGATTTCGAAATGAAATGAATTGAAAACGATTTCGAAATGAATTGAATTGAAAACGATTTCGAAATGAATTGAATTGAAAACGATTTCGAAACGAAATGAATTGAAAACGATTTCGAAATGAAATGAATTGAAAACGATTTCGAAATGAATTGAATTGAAAACGATTTCGAAATGAATTGAATTGAAAACGAATTCAAATTGAATTGAAAGCGAATTGAAATGAATTCAAATGGAATTGAAATTTGAATTGAATAGAAATGAATTTTAAAATGAATTTATAAAGAAGAATTCAATTTTGGTTTGAATTGAAATGGAAGTTGAAATCGCTTTTGAAACGAATTTTAAAACTATTTATATAATTCGTTTTAAATAGAAATCGACGAAATATATATTATATATATTATATATATAATATAATGGCCTGAATAGAACGCGCCGCGCCGCGGCAGTTCGTGAATTTCGACCATTTATTTCAAACGGGCATTACGGGAGATCCGACCGTCGGATTCTCCTAAAACCGGAACCGTTGGGTTCGTATCGAAAAGAGCTTTCTAACGAATATTAGAAATTAGAAATCTAACGGTTGGATTTGGAGTTACGTCCAAATCAAATTTGAAAAAGGTCGCTGTAAGTGCAGTTCGATGGCCATTGATGGAAATCGACTGTACGGGCCTTGATAAAATTATTAAAAATAGTAATAATTTGTGTAAAATCATAAGAAATGATTTAGAAATAATTGGGATGAAAAACTCCATATTTGAAAAGATAAAAATAGATTTTTATCGAAATGAACTAGTTTTGAACTAGAACTATAATTCTATTTATTTTTAAATAAATAAATTGAATTTGAAAAAGGGTTTTGAAAATAACCAGAATTTCCAATGATTGCATTGGAATGGATTTGAATCGAAATTGCCTTCGGAATATTTCGATGTTGGATTTCGTGATGATACAAATATTGTTATGGGAATTTGAAAGATATATATATATATATCGTTATTTCCAATGCGATATTTGTTAGTCGTAGAATTTGATATTGAATAAAAGCCTGTATATTTTCTATTCAGAGCCTTGTATTGAATATCAAATGTGATTTGGGTTTGTCGTGAATGGTGTCTTCACTAACACTGTTCTTGAACCCAGTTGAGAAAAGATTAAATCTTTTTATTTAGATTTAATGAAGTGTACCAATTCAATAATATTTAATTGGAATTGAATTGATAATGAATTTTGGGTTTATCGTGAACAGTGTTTTAAATAACACTCGTTCTTTAACCCGATAATTGATAATGATTTTTGGGTTTATCGTGAACAGTGTTTTAAATAACACTCGTTCTTTAACCCGATAATTAATGAATGTGATTTTGGGTTTATCGTGAACCGTGTTTTAAATGACACTGATTCTTTAACCCAGTCGAAGATTAAAACTAAGTGGAGTTTTAATGAATCTTTAATTAGATTGAAATGGTCGAGAATGGAGTATCACCAGTTTTGCTCCAGGCGATAGTTAAATCTTTAATTAGATTTGAACGTGAAATGGTAATTGAATTTACCGATAACACCGTGGTGTTAGATATGAAGTATTACCGGTTTTACTTCATGGGATGAATAGGTTGGGATTGGGAAATTAAAACAAATGATTACTTCGGTAAGGTTCGTTAATCCCGACGAGTTTGAATTGATATTCAAAAATAGATTAAAGAATAAATTCAAGAAATTTATCTTGGATAAAATTAATGGGAACCTTTCCCTATGAATGTGAAATTTAGAAACTAACTGTCGGTTAGCTAAGCAGAATGGTTTTCTGGATATTGATCTGATGTTGGTTTCGGCCTTCGGGGTTAATATTTGGGGAATTATTCTCTTGATTAATTTACGGTTAGTGACTGATGAATTGGAATGAGGCATATGTTGTGTTTGTGTAACACTTATTTAAAGTATACGCGAGTTATTCGGAAAGACCGGGTTTATCCCATTCTGAATAACTGATACGACGATAAGTCGAAGATGAAGACGATGGTCGAAGACCGGAGGTCTTCACGTCGTTTGGGTGATAACTGATGATCTTGATTGGGCTGTACACCCAAGAAGATGGAAACAGTTGGTGATCGTCCAGACGTACTTGGAGATCGATGGATATGCGGGGTACTAGGTGCCTCCGGTTTCGTTCAGACCCAGAACGGACTTGTAAATGGACTGTGTGTCTGACATTGGATTTCAGTCCGTGTGATTGATCTCTATTAAATATATATCTGTTTGGCGGCAGAGAATTTATTCTCTTGCTTAACGCCCTTCTCTGAGACGTACGAGCTCAGGGGTTATATATTGATGGATATCAAACGCATGGAGTGAATTGCCTGTGTGGCATGCCTAAGTGGCAATTGATCGAGGCTTCTGTTGAAAAGCAAAGTCTTGTGGTGATGATCAAAGCAAGGCCTTTGTGGCGTAGCTTTGTGTAACGTTTGCTTCGCGAGTTTCACACCCGGTATGAACCAAAAACGGGAGAGGACGTCAGGGAGGGCATGCGTTTCTTTCTAGCTAGAAGTGGCGTCAGTGGTTTTACACGCCCAGACGAGTTTGGCTTATGTGGTTGTTGCTGTTGCGAGGCGCCTCGGATTGATCGGTCGTTCTCGAACCGATGGAGTCATTTAGTTGGCTCGTTTACGCCCCATAGGGCGGGGAAATGCATGTTCAGGGTTTAAGTTTAATCCACATCGGTGGACTGGCCCTGAGGATCCAAGGGCCCACCTGAGTCTGGGTCCTGTGGCTCGGGCTAGAGAGTCACGAATCGGTTGAGGACTATCTTTTGCCTCGGTTCATAGACGGAAATCCAATTTCCAAATACGTGACTTTGCGGTTTTATTTATAAACCTATATATGGCGACATAGTGGCATGGGACGCTCATGCCGCCTATGATTGATACTTATGATTTGAAGATTGTTTTATACACTATGCACTTATTATAGTATCAAATGATTTGTTTTAAACGTATCAAGCATTCTTCGGCTGTTATAAGGGAAAACCCTATCCCCCGGCTTGCGTTGCATTGTGTGATAGGACCTGGGTCTTATAACAGCTTCATTTTTCTTTATTTAGCATTGCGCTGTTTGTTATATGCACTGGTATTCTTGGGAGGAAACCCGTTCCGTGTTATACGGCGTGGTCCCTTGATTTACCTAACTTTCAAATAAAGATTAATAACTGTTTTAGTTCTCACACCAGTCACATGACTGACCTGGAGTTTATTGTTTTAACCTAAACTCTGGGTGCCCATATTTTGACACGGGCAGCTAGTAGTTTTGGTTTTGCAGATTTATATTCACAGGATCCTGGTTTACAGCTGGAACGATATCCGGAAAGCTTTGTATCCGTATATCTCATTCTAGTTGTGTATTGTATTATTTTCCGCTGCTATGTATTTAAATGTAATTTAAATATCTGATATTTCTGTGTAATATTCATTTATACTCTGTATATTCTTGTAATCTGATGCATTGTTGTAATATACAATGAAATGTTCTTCTGTATGCGTTCTGTTGTGGCTTGTTCTCGAACTATCCGACGCTTTCCTTTACGGGGAAGTTACTTGTTTTCACAGAAGGAATGAGCAGCATTTGAATCGTGAAGTAGGGATGAAGATATGGGTCCGAGTTTTTACAACATGGGTGGACCAACTTTTAAACCTGAGCTCGATTTAAATATATACTTAGTTTCAGTTTAAACTATTTAAATGTTTATATAAACCGACGATTACAATATTTCACTGATACGTTGTCCAACTCTCACAAATATAGTACCTCAGAATCATATGACCGCATACTGCATACTGGAACTTGCCTGGAGCGACTTGGAGCTGGTTTGAATTTGTGGCTAAATCAAACGGTTGACTGGATTGATCGACCGTTAATCGGTATTCAACGATTAACGACTAATGTGAGTAAATATCACCAAATCTTCCCAGTTTATATTTTTATAATGTATTTTAGAATTGATAAATGATAGTTGATTGTTGTGTGTTGATTGTTTGGATGAACTGCTAATTGATTGGTTGAAATTATAGATAACGATATATATATCGTTAATCAAATATTGATTCAGTTTATCAGAATATTTCATATTGCAATGAAGTTGATGTTAATAATATTGTTTAACATCTGCGGATGTAGGGAAATAGGTTGAAGGATTCCAACTGAATTCCTCAAAATTTAATACTGGATTTTTCCATATATTGTGATATATGATGTGATATATAATCTGTGATGTATTATGATGATACTGGTATTGTTATTTGATATTTTAAATACCATAAGAAATACTGGGATGTGAAAAGGGAATTTTCAAAGTGTATATGGAAAAGAAAATATTTATAAAATCAAAGGATTTTATAAAAGAAATATTTATTTAGAAAATAAATAGAATGTTATATATGAAATATTTATAAGAAATAAATAGAATGTTATAAATGAAATATTTATAGGAAATAAATAGAATGTTATAAATGGAATATTTATAGGAAATAAATAGGATATTTTAAATGAAATATTTGGAAAACAAATAGAATTATAAAAAGAAATATTTGGAAAATAAATAAAATTATTAAAGGAATTTACCCAGATATAAAAGAATTCTGAGAAATGGATTTAGAGTTGATATTAAATAGAATTCGTTCTAACAGATAGATTGAGAAGATTAATTTATAAATAATGTTTTATAAATTAAATAAAATATTTATCATTTGATAAGTGGAATATATAAGGCTGAGTTTATATAGGGAAGTAAGATCGGTTTCAACACCGATATTTGAGATTGAAATTTGACTTAGCATTTATAAAGGGAATTATAAATGAGATTTAAGTTTTAGAAATAAAAAGGAGTTTTCGTATGAATAATTCTGTAAATAGAAGTATAAACAGAATTTTGAAATGGGATATTATTTTAAAACACGAAATCAAACTTAATGGATTATATAAAAGAAATATTTTTCACATTCAATGTGAATAATGGATTAAAATGAATATTTTATAAATTAAAACATTTATAAGTAAAAATGGGTTTTGAAATAGGAATTCAAATGGGAATTTGAATGAGATAGGAAAAGAGAGTTAATCGAATGTTAGTTATTCAAATAGAGTTAATCGAATAAGAGTTAATCGAATATTAGTTATTCGAATAGAGTTAATCTAATTAGAGTTAATCGAATAGAGTTAATCGAATAAGAGTTAATCGAATATTAGTTAATCGAATTAGAGTTATTCGAATATAAGTTATTCTTAATCGAATTAGAGATAATCGAATATAAGTTATTCGAAGAGAGTTAATCGAATATAAGTTATTCGAAGAGAGTTAATCGAATATAAGTTATTCGAAGAGAGTTAATCAAATATAAGTTATTCAAATAGAGTTAATCGAATATAAGTCATTTGAAGAGAGTTATCGAATAGAGATTATTCGAGAGAGAATCATACACTGAAATTCGATTTTATCGAATTCGGGAAAGTACTATTCACTTTCCGTTTTAATCAAGATTTATTAATTTATTAATAAATTAGTTATTTGTTTATTTATCCAAATTAATAAAAAAAAGTTATAATTAAGTTATTATATTTCGGAAGCATGGGATTATAACACTATTGTTATAATCAAATGATTTCTGTAAAAGAATTGGATCCGTAAATAGAATCCGAGAGTTATGTAAGGAAGTTTGTTAAAGATTTAAAAGGTGAACTTTGTCTATTTCGAGGTTAGAAATGTTGTTCAGTTAAGGTCTGAGAGGTAGTTATACCCCAACTTGATTGACTTCATTTTTAACTAAGGAATGGGTAAGATTCGATAGTGAAGGTTGGTTAAGTGAATTTAGTTAATGAGTGTAATGGTTTGAGTTGGCGTAGCGATGTTTTATTTAAACATCTATTTAAATCCAATGAAGGAGTTTTGGAAATGTTTTCCAAATAAGAATCAGAAATGTTTTCTAATACAGAAAATAAGAAATGAGAGTAAATATGGAATGTTTTCCAATGATTAATAACGTATATTTTCTAAATATAGAAAATAAGAATTTATGAATATATGGAAACGGGAATCAGGAAATAAATAATTAAATGACAAATTAAAATTAAAGGGGATCAGTGTTGATTGATTATTTACTCGGTAAGATTTCCATTTGGAAATACAACCGTTGTTTGCACACATGTTTTCCTTTGATAGTTAAATAACCGACTATCAAAGTTTTTGACCATTTCCTTTGTCAATACGGAGAGACCGGGATCAGATTTATTATATAAAAACCACTCCATATGGGCATTAGCGTTGCGAATCAAATATGATAAAGATAATCGAAGACGGAGTTTATGCAAGGGCTGTTCTGGCAAATCCTAGTTAGAAATTGCCGAAGATGGGTTTACAGAATAGTGCCTTCGGTTTGTCCAGTCCCAGGACAACTTGTATGGAAGAATGTCTGACAGAGTATATTTAATAGATCACGTAAGTTGATCTCTTCAAACATATTTACGTTTGGTGGCGGAGGAGTTCGTTTCTCTTAGCTGTATACCCATAGTATTTTTGGGGAATTAAGTTGTGATTTGGAGGGTATGACGATGTGACATTCAAAGTAAATAAAGGTGTGGTATATACGTTATGACCTCTAGCCTCTCAACCAGGAAATGGTATAAAATCGGGGAGGTCGCATGGCTAAGTGGTTAGCTACCAATTAGGTTGTATTATCACCTGATCTAGAAAAATTCCATTTACTTCTACAATCTATTTCGATGCTGTCCCTTTCGGGAAACGGTTGCTGATCCCAACCGTTGGTGATAATACATTTGGTACACTCAAACGAAATGAGTGGCCGGTCATGTTTAGCCTGGGTTGCAAGATGTTCTTGTTGAACCCGGTGTATTCCTCTCTAGAGATACACTGTCGGAAAATGGTCCCATACCTTGCCAGTTGGAATCAATTACCCAATATGCACCCGCGGTTTTTGATTATATATTATGTATGTGGAACGTGAGATGAAAGCGTTCTGCTAGATGATTATTATATTGTGGTTGATAAACACTATTATAATATCTAAATAGTTTTGATATAAAGATTTTCGTTTCTTTCAAAAGGATTTTGAATGATAAATCAAGTGTTTTGGATTCTCATAAGGGAAAAACCCGTTTTGTATTATATGGCGTGGTCTTATGAGATATCATTTATTTTCTCAAATTGTTTTAAATTGTTTACTCATACCAGCCCCGTGATTGTCCCAGAGTTTATTTTGTTTTGTTTTCCTAAACTCTTGGGTGCCCAGTTTTGTACGGGCAGTCAAGTAGTCAGGATGTACAGATTCACTAGAAGGAGCTTGGAGCAGGAGGCTTCAACAGCATTTTATTGCTATTGTTTATTTCCTCTGTGTTATAAGTGTTGTACTCTAATATACAAATGCAGATTTGTGTTTCAAAGTTATGTTGTATACTATATTTTATTTGTTCCGCTATGAGATTCATGTTACTCTGATTTAGTTGTTATGTTCTTCTCCTTCTTCTATTCTAAATTTCTATCTTATCTATTCTCACCTTCTAACTTCTTTCTATTAATGATCTGGGATGTTCGATGCCTGAATAATTGACATGGGTTCTATGTTGATTTTCTGGGACGAAAATTCCTGTTCGTTACATATAGACATAAAATATTTATATTGGTTCCACTATCATCAAAAAGATAGTGTACGTCTAGTTCAAAGGAGATAGATTTTATTTCATATAAGAGAGAGATACAAGAGATTACAAGATAAGAGTTTATATAACCAAAACCTCAAATTAGGCTAAACAAGAAGAGACACTCCATTTGGGGATCATTGGCTCCATGCCAGGATGGTTTATAATGAAGTCTACCCCCAATATATAGCCAGTGAAATATATGTGAGTCATCAATTATCTTACCAAGATATGGTAAGAAATGAGGGAGACCAATTTCAGAGGAAAAAAATGGCGCAAACATAGCAAGTAAAATCATCATTTCTTTCCTTAGCAAAGATGGAAGAAAATAATCCTTGCATTAATTTCTTTGCTATCTCATGCAACTACAATCAATGATTTATGTTTATCCATATTAAAAATATTTACTTTCCATTTTGCATATTTGTTTCTACCTATTCGTGATTTTGTATCACCAAATTTAACACTCCACCTTAGTGCAAAATCACATATCTCAAACACCCCATTCGAGTCAAATTCTCTTCATAACATAAAAATCTTCAAATAAGAACTCCATCTTAAGCCAAAATATCATAGTGAGAAAAATCGAATATTTACCTAATGGATTTCAACAAAGCTGCACCCCATCATAACTTGTTAACGAGCTCAGACTACATCCCCGTCTGCCAACAAATGTTGCAAATATTCAAAATCCAAATAAGGTAGATTCCAAAGTAATCTCAATACCACTAAGGTCAACAAATCCTCTCAATTATCAATATGAAAACAGAGCTAGCAAAAGCCAATTAACAACAAAAAAAACGCTAATCCAAATCTTTGTCATACAACAAGTCTCTCTCCTGCCACCTAATTCAATCAAAACCATTACAAACTTCACCCTCCGCCTGCAAAAGATGCATCTTCCACATGAGGTGCACCACGCAAAAGCCAACAGTCTAAAAAAAAGTTTGTAATACTACAAAGATCTCCATCTCAACACCCATCTATCACTTGGCCTAAACTCCTTCCCTGATCAACTTGGATGTGTCGAGCATCATCAACATGAAGACTCCTATCTGAAACATGGTCAAAAGTTCCTAAATCTAATGGTCCCTTCAACGCAGTAAGCTCCTTATCACGTCAAAGTTCCCAGACTGGAACACTCTTCACTCTCAATATAATCTCCTCTACCAAAGTCTTCCAATTCCCTAAAAACAGTAGTCAAATAATTACCAACAAATTTGCCTCTCTTTCTTAATGCCATTGATGCGCAATCTAAAGAAATCGCCTTGCTCTGATACCAATCTTTTGTACAAAAAGTGCACAAAAAGGTTGCACAGATGCGAAAAAACAATAAACAGGATCTAAATTTGCCAGTTGAACATCAATCTAACAATAATTATTCTAATACTCGAAACAAATAGTAAATAACTATAAAGAAGAAAATAAAGATATAGAATATTTATATTGGTTCCACCATTATCAGGAAGATAGTGTACGCCCAATCCAAAGGAGAGAGATTTTATTCCACATAATATAGAGATATAAGAGAATACAAGATAAGAGTTTACATAACCAAAACCTCAAATTAGGCTTAACAAGAAGAGGCACTCCATTTGAGGATCACTGCCTCCATGCCAGGATGAGTTTACAATGAAGTTTACCCCCAATATGTAACCAGTGAAATATATGCGAATCATCAATTATCTTACCAAAATATGTTAAGAAATAAGGGAGGCCAATTGCAGAGGAAACAAACGGCGCAAACACAACAAGTAAAACCAATCATTCCTTTCCTTGGAAAAGATGGAAGAAAATAATCCTTGCATTAATTTCTTTGCCATCTCATGCAACTGCAATCGATGTGTTAACACCAAAAAATGACGCTAACACCGAGAGAAGCGTAGAAATACCTTTAAATTGCAAAAAACAAGATTAAAATCAGAAAATAGCAGAAAAGTAAAGCAAACACCAAAATTATATTGGTTCAGCCTCAATTTTGGCCTACGTCCACTTTGAATGCATACTTCATTGATTTCGCCATTACATGTACAAGTTTTGATTTTGATTTACAACTTTCTCGATGATTTACAATGGTTCTCTAATATCCAGAGTAGAACACACTCGAATCCCACAAGTAGCGATGATTATCGGGTTTGATCTTCGATAATCGAGCTCGGTGAATTCTAGAGAAGAATGATGTTGGAGAAGCTTGAATGATGTTTGAGAAACTTGAGATCAATAAGAGAAGCCCTTCGGGAGGAGAAAATCTAACCCCTTTTATATGTGAGGTGGTCTAGTGCTTATAGGTGCAGGTTTATGTGCTTGGGAGCTTATGTTGTGATATACACAATCCAAGCTTTATAACTCACGATCCATTGTGTGATCGACGATCCATACATATGGATCAGATTACACAATCCACGTTGTACACTGGATCACATCACACGATCCACATGTGAGACACTTGCCCAACCCATCATTACAACCATTTGCTTGATCCATCTTTGAACGTTGCAAGCTGATCTGATTCGCTCTTTCACCGAGTACGCTCCATGAGATCACACTGACCCATCACTTGCTCGATCCATGCATATGCACACAATCTGATCTACACAAACCATGTTGTTGCACCCAATCAGATCTGTCGTTTTGACATGCGCGATCCATGGTTTTGCGTTGATCCATGTATGTCGATCCACATAGATCACATTTTCACACGACCCATATATACATGCGATCCAATCTATTGACTATACCACAATCCAAATATACATGCATACGACCACTATGCATCACAATCCATATTCGTGTGCGATCCATGGAAGCAGACCTGATATGATGCACGATCGATCCTCAATTGTTATCTACCCGATCTAGTGATGTTACACGACTTGATCCTCGTTTATGTGATCCAATGCACTATTCTTGAATAGTGTTTTAAAACGGGATAAACTCAATGATTTATGCTTATCCATATTAATAATATTTACTTTCCGCTTTGCATATTTGTTTCCATTTATTTATGATTTTGTATCACCAAATTTAACAACTACATGCCTCACTAAGAAGATCTGGTCAAACAATCTTCATCACTCCAGTTTTTGGCTGCATACAAGATAGATCATCAGAAAAGCCCATCTCAAACTTCTCATCCTTGGCTTTGACTCCAGCGACATATATATCTTGGTATACCATGCTAAGCATAATTCACATTTTCTAATCGATGCTCATTTGTCTCAAAGTACAGCATCTTCATCATGTCTAAAGGAAATAGGGAAGCCTCGTCCACTTCTTCTTGCACTATTAACACTCAAACCGCTATTCCTAGTGAGCCAATCATAAAAATCCAAAGCCAATTGATCACAACTCAACGTGATGAAAAAAATTCTTGTTGGAAATAACCAGTGCGACAGCTATTTATGGACATGGCCTTGAAGGATTCATTTATGGAAACACGGAAACTCAAGATAAAATGACCGTAGACAATGGAGGTAGATTAGTTATCAATAAAGAATACAAAGAATAAAAGACAACAAAATCCATTAGCATCTTTACTTAGAACAAATTTCCAATTCTCAATCTATAGCTAAAATGAGTCATTCTAAAAGGCAGTTTTAAATTTTCAGGAAAGGTAACATGATAGTGGTGGAATATCAACTAATATCAAGAATTACTACGACCTATTGGAAACTGCAGTTCAGAAGGTTAGTGAAATAGAATAAATCTTGAACATTATGAATGGATTGGATGAAGAATGTGAAAAGGCTATTGCAGTCAATTTGTTCAAAGAAAATTCTTCTAGGTATAGAATATGTTCATTCTACTCTTTTCGCTCATAAAGGAAGAGTTGAACAAAGAAAGTTAGTGCAAACAGATCATTTAAACAATTATGCATTAATAGTTGAAGGCAAGAATCAAGATAAAAATACATATAATAAATCAGATCAAGGAAATAGGTAAGAAGGTCAAAGATCAAGTTAATCTCAAAGAGGAAGAGGAAGAAGTTATAAGCTGAACAATAGCAAAAAAGTTGAATGCCAAATTTGTGGAAAATTTAGCTACATAGCAAGCGAACGTTATTTCAGATACAATTTTATATTTCTTTGAAAATAATCAACAAGGTCAAAGCATAAAGAATAATCCTAATGTGAATGTTGCTTAATTAAACCAGTCATCAACAAATGAGGGAGGCCTTCTTACTAAGCCTGAAAGCATACATAGTGAGGAATGATATCCAGTTTTAGGTGCTATAAATCATCTCCTTAGTAATATTCAAAATCCAAATCTTGGTAACAAAGACTACACAGGTATGTAATTTGTTCATAGTGTTTCATAATTTGCTAATGACAATAATGTGTACTTTAAGTTTCATCTTGGATTTTTCTTAGTTGGAGACATATCGAACAAAGACATATTATCATAGAGTAGGTTGCAAAAAGGTCTGTGCAAGTTCAATATTGCAAAACGAAGAAACTCAACTGATATGAGTAACTAGTCTAATAATACAAAGTGTACAATGAGTACTAGTGAGATTGTATCTAATTTTTGGGCTTGTAAGTTAGGACACCCCAATACTAAAGTTGTAA
This sequence comes from Allium sativum, assembly GCA_030737875.1. Classification (NCBI taxonomy): domain Eukaryota; kingdom Viridiplantae; phylum Streptophyta; class Magnoliopsida; order Asparagales; family Amaryllidaceae; genus Allium; species Allium sativum. The sequence continues at coordinate 165,148,456 of CM060921.1, forward strand.
ATAAGTGTTAAAAGATAATAATATTCTTTTGATTATGCGCCTCTGTCAATCAGGTAGAAGTCAAAAAAATAATCTTTTATAGATTCAACTACAATTGATGAGAAACCTCTTAAACTTATAGCTACAGATCTCAAGGGTCCATCTCCAATATGCTTAGATTATGCATATAAGTATCACATTTCTTAATTAGATGCACATTCCATATTTACCTGGATATATCTCCTCATGGAAAAGTCGAAAGTATATAAAGTGGTAATTTAATTCATTACTTTGGCAAAAATAATAATTTGGTAGTGATGTTTAAATTATTCAAACAGATGAGGGTATTGAATTTAAAATACTAAGGGAATGCTTCCAAAAAAATAGGAATTATTTGTTGAACTACCTATCTATATTCATCAGAATAAAATAGTAAGACTAAATGAAAAAATAGATATATTATAATGACCAGCCGAATTTTATTAGCTCAGGTTTTTGTATTCATGATATTTTGGCCTGATGCATTTGCCTATCTGTGTATTTAATTAATAAACTACCTGTAATGACCCATATTTATAGTAATTGAATATTTACATATTAATCGTTAAGTGAGTGACGGTTCCAAAGATGAGTTGTTCACAATCATTCGAATCAGGATTCAAGACCACTTTCAATGAGTTTGGATGGTTTGTTACATGAAAAATAATAATATTTGCCAGATTTCGAGATTGGACGATTTAATGATTTAAATGGTCTCGAAATACATGCAAATTGTTGTTTTAGTGCACAATGTCGAATTACAATGAATTTTTTGGAATCGTAATTGGATGATGCACGCAAGTGAGCTTCATTACGATTAGACTTACCATTTGGTCGTGCAAGCTATAAATGCATGTCAGTTTATTTAAGAAATTGTAATTATGAAATTGACTGTTCTTGAGGCTAACTTTTATATTATCAAGTTAGGATTTTAAACTAGATCCATTATGCTCAAAAGATCTTTTTACATGTGAAACATCAGGAAACACATCTCGATTAGAGATCATGGATTATCAAACCTATTTATGAATAAATTAATAAAACATCCAAATTTTCAAAAATCCTAAGCCTTTATTAGTCAACTATGATTTATCTTCTCTTACCAAACTTATATACTATTTTGATTAAAATGGTGGCTTCTCTTCTTTTACCACTTCAAAAATTATTACCACTTGAATTATGGCACTTAAAATCATGATTCAAAGTTCGCCTGGTTCGTAGTAGGGTACTCTACCTTAAGTTCAAATCTAGGGACATTCAGTGATAATGACTGTCACGAGTTCCGACCTAGGCTGCGATTTTCGTAAGGGCTAATAGAATTTTGGGAATTTCGAAGCCGGAATTATACCCATCTTAGAGAAGCGCACTGTTTACCAAAATTTAAAGGGGTGCAGCGACCCCTAGGGTCGTTCGAGATAGAAAAGCCGAGCGGAATTTCTTCTAGGTGGTGGAGGACGCATTTTGATGTAGGGGATTTGGGGCTACGGGGATGGTTTAAGTTGTTGGAGATTGGGTTGATGAGTTAATACATACATACATATATATATATAGTCGATTCTTCAATGTGTCATGTGACACTCCGTACCATAGTGGAGTAGTACACGACCACAGGGGGAAAGGATATAGTGTGCATGGCCTATAAGTGAAATTGAGGAAGATGTAATTAACTAAGGTGATTAGTTTAATAATGGCTCATTTAGTAAAATGATCTTTTAAATTAATCATGATTCTTATATATTGAATAAATTTCTCATATAAGGCCCGATTAGTACGTCGTTTCTTCCTTTGGACTCAAAATGGGGAGCTCTACGCTTTAGAGCAAGTTTGTACTAATTTGGTTGAAGTGGGTATTATTATATCTATCTGAATTGTAATTTTTTGTGCATTACGAATTTGACGTTTTAAAGTGATTTTCTGTTATAAAACATAATTTATAAGATAGTTGAACCTAGTAAATTGTAAATAAAAAGTGTAAAAGGTAATTTAAGTAGTTTTAACCTGATTATCACATTTTACTCATTTACGTGCTATTTTGACCACTAGATTTAGGCTAATTAGATATTTTCCACTTTGATTGATATAGTTAGGTTCTATTTAATTTATTCATGTTGTTATAAACGCTTATATGTTGTTTAGAAATTTGTATGACTATTAATTTCATGGTTGAATTGTTTTCTTAGTTTAGTTAAAAACGCTGTTCCTTGGAAATTTAGTGTTAGGAAATTTGGTTTGTTAGAGTTTAGAGTGTTTATCGATCAACTGCACACATCAATGAATATTGATTGAGCGTACAAGAACGATAGACTCGAGCGGATGAGATAAATTCATGAATGAGATTCGAGCTGTAGATTGAATTCGGCAATGGAGCAACATTGGAGCTTGGCGATGGATTGGAAGACGGAGCGTCATTGGAGCTTGATGACCGATCTGAAGATGAAAGACGGACTCGACAGCAAGCTCGGATTCAAGAATGCCAAAAAATTTCACTTGATTGTATTTAATCTGTTTTCGTTTAATACATGATCAAAACGGTCGTTGTCGGCTATTATGGAGTGATCGACATTGACTGCTATTGTTAATGGCCATTCTGGCCAATTTGATGTTGACGAGATGCTATTTTGAGGAGCTGGATATTCATTAAACAATGGGCTCTACATGGTAGCTCTTCGACCAGTAGTGTCGGCTTGAGGAAATGTAGTGCTTCGACGCAGTTATTCATCATTCAATGATAGTGATCCCATGATGGGAAACGAGGATTCTACAATGGATGATTGTTTCTTGAGATGCAGAGAAAACGAATTTGAAACAAAAAGGAAGCTAATGGGTAGGATTGAAGGCATGATCTTGAGATTGACAATGCGTTGGTTGTTTACACTTAGTCCCTATCGAGGACTTCACTTCAAAAGCAATTGAAAAAGTTCCAGAGGGTAGGCTCTGCTGGGAATGACATGTGCGAAAGGATCGTGGATACGTAGGGTTTTAGCGGTTACTTATGAAGAGGAGGTAGTGCATATGATGTCCATTGGTACCACGTCGAGTTCCTTATCTTCACATTGGAAGATTTATGGCATCTACTCAGACTACGTTGTGTCCTTACCTAGGGTTGTGCATGTCAGTTCAACTAGTTTGCTGCTTATTGAGTGGAATGGATTTGGGTATCATGGAAACTAAGCGTAATTTTGTATCCAACGTAATGAGTTAGTGTAAGGATGGATGATGGATGCTATGTTTGCATGATCATTTATCACCTTAGGTGTATCATGTGATGTGGGTATCATTATGATTGTTATAAAGTAGTACGTATTTTAATACGTGCGGACTTTATGGATGTAGGGGCAGGGTATGTATAATTTTACATACCCTCTATGCTATATACTATTACGACTTTTACAGTGCTTTGAGATTGTTTACCGCTTGCACCAGACATAAGCTTTTATGTTCCCTATTATTACCTTGGGTGCTCATCGATGATGTTGATGAGTAAACCAGGTGACCAGTTTGGGCATTATCTAGAACTGCATGGGTGGGTCAACAAAAGGTGACGCCTTTCATACTTATATTTCTTTTACATAGGCTTATTCCAGTATATGGTACTGTGGAGCTTTGACTGTGCTCTTGCAAGAAACAATTTATCAGTTAAGTTTATTTATCTATTGTATAAACCAGATTATTATTCTTTATAACTGTATAAATCCCTATACCCTTGTTATGTGGTTTATCGAGTTATTACTGTCTCGCTTACTTTATATCTGTGATTATTACTATTATACATTATTAGGTGTACTGCTAGACATATGATAAGTTCTTTGATTGTGTTTATGTTTTGTGTGGTTCCATTCTTGTTATGCATTTTTTCTTCCTCTTCTCCTTTTATTTCCTTTTTCTTTCTTTTTTCTCTTGTTTCTTTCTCTTGACAACAGTTTTACATCATTCAGGTGCTTGTACATTGTATTATTAGGTTATATGAGCACTGGTGGTGTAGAGCGGTCGTCACATTTTGTATCAGAGGTTAGGTTGCATTGTTTAAACTAGACAGTATCGAATCAAGAGTTAATATCTACGAGAAAGTATGTATTTTTCAATATTTTGATTTTCAAACTATATATTAGTAGTAATATAATATAATTTGTTTTGCATGAGTACCATAAGGAATAGTTTTCTCTATTAACAATTGATTATCTTAGCTACTTATTTGATACGTTCCAACGAGATAGTACTAATACTAATTACTCCATATCTGGACTTGAGAAGTGGGACAAATCGAGGAACACCAGCTTGATTTACATTTTATTCCAATAGTGATATAAAACATTATCTAGAATGCTATAAAATATCTACTTAGTTAGGGCGCTCAAGTGCAGGGGGTCGACTATGCCACGCTGGATGGACACTTACATGTCTATATAACAAATATTTCTTTGGAACCAAGTAAATAGTTGTGATGTGAGAGCTGTTTTGGTTCTCATAAGGAGTTCTTCGACAATTCGGAGTTGGATGTTTAATGAAGTAGGAGTTTACTCTTAGGAGACTCTAAGGTCGGACCTAAATTGGTCAGGACTTCTTATCGTTTCGATTTCCTAAAATCAATTCTCTCAAGACTAGTTCGTGGTTCACTTTGAAGTAATTCATGTCAACTTCTTGAAAGTCAGTATTGTTTGTCGAGTAAGGAGTTCACCGATTTAGAAGATAAGCCTATACATGAGTGTGTGACCAAATTCGATATGCTATCAAAGTACAATCTCATTTTCCGTTGTCAATCTACACAGAGAAGTTGAAGATTTAAGGTTGGGCAGAGTGATTAACTTAGAAGATGATTGATTGCATTCTGAGGGAATGATTTGGAGGAATAGATCAATAAAACTCTTGATATTCAAGCTTATGCCAAACATCGAAGGTTTTTCTGCTTTGTATGAACAAATTATGGAAGAGCTTCAATGTTGGGACATAAGCTAGTGGAATGCAAAACATGACGAATAGTTCTCCACAATTAATTGGTTTCGTATGGAAGAGGAACGCAAAACATAATGAATAGTTCCACTCGTGATAATTAATTGGTTTCGTATGGAAGAGGTGTTGTAGGTTCGCCACATTATTAGAGGGGTTGGTTGGGATTTCATTTCATGACGAATGCAATGTCAGCTATCTAGAGCTGAATAAGATGAATCGAATAGTTCTGCATAACTATTAGAGATTCATAAATGGATGCAGAATTGATTATCGATGGTATCCGTCAATAGTTTCTCATAGAGTTAAGGATATGATAATAACACTCGAGTTATGCCTGATTCTTTGATGAGAGATGCTAGGTTAACATTTCTCATTTTTAGAATGCGACCTGGTGTCGAGCCATGTATGGATTACATATTATCTTGGATGTTTCATATTAAATAGATTAGTATCCTGCATGATAAGGTATGCTTGGATGTTATTTCTTATGACTACTATTGTTTTTTCATGCATGATTGATTATTAATGTTATACATTACTATTTCATCTCAAATGATTATTAGGTATGAATGATAATTGTGTTGTTACATGGCCCATTTATTTCCATACATGACTTGACATGTTTTATTAGATAAATTCTATTTATTTAACATGCTTGTTTTTCTTGTTGTTTGCTTTTACTATGATTGACCCTCTTTGTTGAGTACATCTCCATGTACACATAGGCAAAACTTCATTGTTTGGGTGCTTATTCGTTTTTATTCACGCCTAAATTATAAGCTTGCTATAAAGAGGTATGTACTAGATGTAAAGTTGTGGTTTTTTCCCTTGGTGTGTTTTTTATGATTTATGACCTAGATATAGGAGGACATTTTAGGCTTTTGTTTTCTTTTAATGGATTATGCGATATTTGATGAGTAGTAGTTTTTTTGGATTCAGCAGCGCAAAGGTGGCGCTATCGAAATTTTTCGTGAAGCCTAAGTTTAAAGGAAATTCAATATAAGAAGTTTAAATTGAAGTGTCTCTCATTTTTAAGTTATCACGTTTATTCTCCATTATTCGTTCGATTGAGAATAAGGTACAACTTAAATGTTTTACCTAGCTACATCAATCTCGGATTTAATTGTGGTTATACTTAGGGATGAGAATTATGGCATTATGGAAAGTTCTGAGCCTATCGCCTTTGTTGTGATCACTTTCGATGGTTGTCCTTAGAGTAATAGCTGACGATTTATCTTATGTCGTCACATACTCGAGAGTGTTAGCTTGTGTTGTTCAATCCTTAAGGATGTCGAGGAGGAAACTTTTAAAGGAGGGGAGAATGTAACGACCCGTATTTTAGCGATTGGATATTTAAATATTACTCATTAATTGCGTGATGGTTCCAAAATGTTTTTTCACAACCATTTGAATCAGGACTCCTGACCACTTCCATTGAGTTCGAATGGTTGTTACATGAAGAAAAAGTATATAGATTACCATATTTCAAGATCGAGCAATTTATTGGTCAAAACTGTATCGAAATCCACGTAAATTACCATATTGCGGCACAATGTTGGATTATGGAAAAATTTATATTTTTGGAATCGTAGTTGTGAGATGAATCATGCAAGCGAGTTTCGTTACAATTGGACTTACTGTTTGGTCGTGCAAGCTCAAGTGCAAGTTAATTTATTTAAAAATTATAATTACGTAAAATGAATTTCTTTGAGGCTAACTTCTGGATAATATCGAGTTAAGGACTTGAGACTAGTTCCATTGTATTCAAAAGACCTTTTTATGTTTGTAACGTCGTGAGAGACGTCTTGATTGGAGATAGTGGGTTTTGGGACCATCTATGGATTAATTAATAAAATAACCTAATTATCCATAACTCTAATCCCTTATTGGTCAACTGCTATTCACCTTCTCTTCCCAAACCCGTATACTAATTTGACTAAAATGGAGTCACCCCTTCTTCTACCACATTAAAAAATATTATCTCATGAATCAATCAACCAAAAATCATAATTCAAAGTTAGTAGGATTCGTAGTAGGATACTCTACCTTCGATGAAAATTCGAGGTAATTCGATGATGACGACTATCGCGAAACCCGACCTAGGGCTACAATTTATATAAGGGTTGATCGAAGTTTTAGGATTTCGACATCGGAATTGTGTCTAACTGGAGAGGCATATCGTTCGACAGAATTTTGAGGGGTGAGGCGATCCATAGGGTGGTGCGACTTAGAGAGGCTGGCTGGAATTTCTTCCAAGTGGTGGTGGACGCATTTTGATGTAGGGGGTTTGGGTCTCTGGCGATGGTTCAAGCAGGTGAAAGTTGTAACACCCACATTTTATATAAATAAATAAATAAATCAATAATTTATAGTTTCAAAATTTAGCTCTGAAATATATACCACTGTGTTCCTGGAAATTTTCTGATATAGTTTGATGTATGATTATCACAAACGGAGTCCATATGGGAAATTTATTAATGAATGAAGTATTAAAAAGTTGTATGCATATATATGTGTACAAATTCGAAATTTAAAATTATATATAAGTTATATATGGAAAATAATTATTCAGATGGGTTATATTAAGAGTTAAATTAAACGTTATTGTATAACGCTAATCAGAAATTAAAAACGGCAAAGATACACGTTCAGACCCAGGGATTTGTCGACCCAAGCTTGTAACACCCCACCTCCGCCAGGGTCACTCGCAAGGGAATGCACTAGCTTTGGAGGGGCATTATTGGTAAACATGCATAATGATATAGCAAGGCAGGACATGACATATATATATATATATATGTAAAACAACAGAGTAAGTAAATAAAACAGCGGAAGATTTTTAAACCATTTCAAAAACAAGTCTGGTACATCAAAATGTCAATTTCCCAAATAACCAAGTCTAGTACATGAAATAACATCATCTGAAACTGAAAAAGAAAACATAATAGTAGCTATCCCCAAAGTGGAAGAAACCATAGCAAGACCAAGTCCAAAGCATACATGAGCTATCCAAGAAAGCAGCTAAGATCCAAGCTAGGCTCCTGTATTCCCTCCCTGAGAACCTGGGGGGGGAAACGGAAGAAAAGAGGCGAAACAAAACAGGTCAGTCAAAAAGACTGAGTAAGCCCTGCTACGATCAGTCTATAAACTAATAAAGTTAACATTATGATGGGAACTGAGATGATCATAGATAACAACATACTGGCATGGTAAATTAACTACAAGATAGATAGAGGTGTCATCGCATAAAACAAGGTTAAGTTTTTGCACCACGGTGTACTAGCAACCCAACATAACAGATATTGATCCCTTGGCCCAAGCTTTGGCCCAATAACATGAGGTGACCTTAATACAAGGTCCAGCCCAACGGTCTAGTCGATCGGCTCCCTATAAACCTAACACGTCAAGTGTTGGTGTCCATACGGCCCACATGGATGTAGTCAGACTGTGCTGGGTCCACCTTCGGGTGTATCAAGTCCTAAGGTGTCAACCCCAGACACCTAAGCAATAATGCACAGTCTAAGCCTACTGGTACCCGTGCCTCGAGTTTGTCCATCATCGGACTACGTGCACGTCCGTAGCCCGCCGGACCCGCACCGCTGTACCACTCAGCCGTCGCTTTGGTCGCTTACATCAGTCCAGTAATCGTGCCCCGCCCTAGCCTAGCCCCTAGGGTTGTGAATGATACCAAACTGGGATTACTGCTGGAACAGACCACGCTGCTAGGGTTTCCTAAGAAGGTTAAGTGTGATTTAACCCTTCACTAATCATGGATTAAATTAGTTAAGTGTAATCAACGGTTCACCACTTAACCCCATCCAATCCCTTGTATCCCCAAATTGATTAAATTGGTTAAGTGTAACTTAACCCCATTTTCATCCCTTGAATCCCCAAATTGGTTAAGTATTAGTGGACCCTGACTTAACCCTAATCATGAGGCATTAATTAACTTAATGCACCTCAACCTCTCACATTAGACCTTGTTGTGGTTACTAGTTAGGCCGGGCGGGTCCGGGTAGCTTTACACCACAACTTGGTCTAACCTCGGGTCTTGGCACCACATGACCAACTTCTCACATTGGGTCCTATTGTTTGTAGCCACTAGTTAAGCCGGTCGGTTCCGGGTAGAATTACGCTACAAACTCAACCCAACCTCGAGTTGGCCACACTTTAGTTTTCTAAGTGTCATGTCCACTTCATTTCAAAACATAATCACAAGTCAAACAATTACTTGGGTAGACCTAACTTAATAGGTAAATTCCCAAGGGGTAGACCTAACTTAATAGGTAAATTCCCAATCTTATATTTTCATGTATTTTAAGTTTACCCCAAAACCCCCAACGTCATTCTATCGCTTACATATTCGTAGTAACGCATAAAGGATAGGAAGAGGGATACATGATAAACTTGCACAACAATCATGCATAACATGTTAGACTTGCACAACTTAGCATAGTGAACTTGCATATTACCATAAACATGCATAACATGTTAAACTTGCATAACATGTTAAACTTGCATAACTTAGCATAGTGAACTTGCATATTACCATAATCATGCATAACTTGTCGAACATGCACAACTTGTCATTTTAAACTTGCATAAACATGCACAACTTGTCAAAACATGCACAACTTGTCAAAACATGCACAACTTGTCAAAACATGCACAACTTGTCAAAACATGCACAACTTGTCATTTTTAAATTTGCATAAGCATGCACAACTTATTAAACATACAAATCATGGCTTAGCAAACTTGCATAAACATGCATAACTTAATAAACATATAAATCATGGCTTAACAAACTTGCATGAACATGCATAACTTATAAATCTTGCAAATCATGGCTTAGTATACATGCATAACTCAATAGATTTGCAAATCATGGCTTAGTACCCTTGCATAACATGCACAACTCAATAAACATACATAAACCCCAACTTTCATCACACATTAACTTTAGAGTTTCCAAAATGAAGGTAAGAGGGCTTACAATGCTTGTGCGGACTCAAATGAGTATAACAAATGCAAGAAACCCCTTATGCAACTAATTAAAACCCCCAAATGCAAGCAAACTTGATCAAGACTCCTCCTTTATGATGCCAATAGAAAAACAAGCCTTTAATGCAAGCTAAGGAGGATCATACAAGCCTAAATATGCTTGTATGCATGGAAAATCACTTAGGAATTAAATTAGGCATTGTATGAAGAGGGTGGAGGCCATGAGAGGATGGATTTTGGCATAGTTTGGTTGCAAGAATGATTAATGGGGTTTTAGGGTAGGATTAGAGGCTTATTTATAGAAGATTAGAGTGTTTTTAGCCCTAGGATTAACCCTAGGATAGTTTTGGCCCGTCAGATTTCAGAATTCTCTAGAACCAGACCACACAACCAAGCCCAAACCAAAGTGGTGCGCCAGGCTAATCTGCCTGGCTACCCCCTGTCGACAGGGCTGTCGACAGGGCAGTCGACATGCCTAGACCCCTGTCGACAGGCCTGTCGACATGGGGTCCTGGGCGGGAATTTTTCCCGCCTGCCCAGTTTGCCCTAGCCCATGTTTTTAATTTCAAATTTAAATCTGTTTTTACTTAGAAATTTTCTACAAACTTCAATGGGCCTTAACTGGGTCACACGGACGCCGATTTTCGAAAACTCGGACTCTATTTCGCGTATTTTTCCGAGACGAACGCAATGGCATAGCCCGTTTCCCTTGATTCCCATTTTATAATTTAATTCTGCCTCAATTTACGTTATAACAGATTATTGAAAATACGGGTTGTTACATTCTCCCCTCCTTAAAGGATTTCGTCCCCGAAATCTTCAAGTTAGGAAGAACGTATCCTACCATCCAATCATCCATCTACTCAAAGCATCATCCACGAGCAATCATTGTCCTTAAAGAATTCTAAATGTGGTATGAACATATGCAAAGGTGTGTGTATATGTACTTACCTAATGCAAAGACCAGGCGGTTACTGATACAGTAAACCTCCTTAATGCACATGTATGTCTTATCTAATGCAAAGATCAGGCGGTTACTGATACAGTAAACCTCCTTAATGCATATGTATGTCAGTGAAATGAATCCATATGTATGCAAATTCCTAAATTCATAGTATCTATATGAGTGCACATAACATTCACCCATATGCAACATCCATGTGATAACACACAATTTCCATCCATGAATAAGCATAAACACTCATGCATATGCAATATGAGGAGTGTGCGAGCCGATCTACTGCCTAATCATGTATAATGCATCCACGAGCAACCACTTGCAAACACTTGCAACCACTTGCAACCATCAAGCATAACATGCTTCAAATACATGTTTCAACCAAAGGGTTTCTACCTAAGGTTCTCATGATAAGATAAACACGATGAACTAGATAAACTAGATAAACCCCTTTTTGGATTACAAGAAATCCATTCAAACTTTGACATATAGTACTAACCGATGAGTCTTAACCCCCTTATGGAGTTTACAACAGAAATAAGGTCGAGAATGGGACCGAGAGGATATATAACTTGCAAGCAAGCTCCACAGGAAAACAAGGATCAAGGATGCACTCCTACAAAGATATGATGCGTGTATCTACTCTTCTTAGTCACGTTTCCTTGAGCTTAACTCCACTGTGCTTTGACTGTCTTTTACTTCATGCTTTCTTGTCTTCCTAACTCCTATTTCCCAAATTCGAGTTGGAACTCATTTCATTATCGCCTCTCGTCTTTCTTTTCCACTTATTCTTCTTTTCTGTATACTTGGCTTAAACATACTATAACCTCATGATTTCATGCAAGCTCTCCAAAATTCACTAGTGAATCCTGGATCTCGTCCACTTACTATAAAGTATTCCACGCAGCAGAACTTTTCTTGAAAATACCAATCCACGTTGCTAATTGCCCTTATAAACGTGATTCCCTATAACTCATGCTTAAATCGAAATGAACCATCTGCCTATGAGTGATAGGTCATACCTAGATTCAGCTGCCTACCCATGACTTCCTGTAGGCTATTTCAAAACTGGCCAACTTCCTGAGGGTAAACCGTTGCTAACCAGGACGCAGTCCTCTTGCTCTTCACCGGACTGAAATGAGCACTCTTCGTGAGTCTTCCTATTATGACCCTCATACCCGTATTCCCTTTCTTTGATCTAGGTAGTCTATCCGCATAATCTATCGAGATGTTTTCACACTTCCCTTGCGAAACTTCCAATGGAGGTAATGGCCCACTGGGCTTCTATGACTTGGCCTCAACCTGGTGGCACAACATGTATCCTGAAACCAACTCGGCCACCTCCTCGAGTGATGCGCATCTTCAAGAACCTTCTTTACCAAGTCTTTCACTCGAGGAACACATAATCTCTTGTCGCGCCTTAGTCATCCTTCATAATATATCTAGCGAGGTGTCTTAACATCTTACCTCGAATCGACTGGTCCACGTTCTTGACTAACTGCGGGTCTTCTCCCTGTGAAACCCCCTTCTTGATCCAGAAGAGTAAGTCTAAGCTCGAGGAATGCTAACTAACTAGCCAAACGGAGAAAGCTTTCAATTGCCCTCCTCAGGGTTTTCCGGTCTTAAACCGCACCCACTTTAGCGGAACCCACCACTAAGCCTTTCTTAGGAACTATGTGCCCAAGAAATCCAATTTCTTTCCTCCAAAGTGACATTTGGAGAACTTGACCTTCAACTGGGGGCTCTAAACGTATCCATCTCCTCCTTGAGATGCCTAACATGCTCTTCCTTGTTCTTTTGAGGAGATCAAAATATCGTCTACGACGACCATGACAAACTTGTTTAAGGACTCCCTAAACACCCTACCCATCAGGTTCACGTAATATGCGGGTGCATTAGTCAAACCAAATAGCATGACTAGCCATTCCAAAACCCATCTAGAGTCCCCGGCCATCCTAAGCTGATGGAATCCGGTAGCTTGATCAAAAGAAAACAGATGCTCCTACAAGCTGATCAAACAAATCATTGATCCTTGGTAACGGTTATCTATTCTTCTCACGATAATCAACACATAAGCGAAGCAAACCGTCCACATCAGTAGCGAATACTTCTGGAGCACCCTACTCGAAAATGCTTCGTCTCAGGAAGTTCTTCTCAAGCAACTCCTTGACTTGCTTTCTTAATTCTCACCTCGTGAGGTCATGTGCCTAACCGGCCACGAAACTGGCTTGGTATTACCAACCAGATAATGCGGAAATCCATCCCACGTCTAGGGATAACCCCTTTTTCCTTTCCCAAGATATCAGGATATTCTTGGACCACCCTCACCGATTCCGAACTATCGATAGATGAGTTGAGGGATTCAAGATAACATAACATGACGGGACCCCTAGGGTTGCTAGAAATTTCTAGGGTATTACCGAGGCGGATCATGAGCCTCACAACCCTATATACAAAAAAACCAGAATGGCTTCAAAACAGGACAACCATTCCATGCCCAAAACCAACCCATATCCCCTGAAATCGAGAATATAAACATCCCACGAGAATTCTATACTTCAGATAGAAATTTTCAAATCCCCTCAGACCACAGACAACCGGGCAGAACCCCCAATTGGATTTGAAACACATACGGGATCATCAACTACACTAGTACTTAGGTGCAAAACTTTCAACTGGATTAGATGAAATAAAACTATGCGATGTGCCAGAATCAAACAAAGTTTGAACAGGGAAAATCAGAAAATGTAAACAAGATTTTCAACAGAAACACTACCTCTATCATGAGCTGGAAGAACGGGGTGGAGGGGATGAATTCGCCCTCCAAATAGTCCTGCACACTGAGTCTGACCTTGCCCTTGCTTCCTTGGGCAATCCTTGCTGAAATGTCCAAACTCACCACAATCAAAGCATTCGCCCCGCTTTCTCTTCTCCTTTTTCCTACATTCCCTGGCTATATGTCCAACTTTACCACAGAAGTTGCATTTCATATTCCCTCTTGGCTTGTCCTTGCGGTTGTTGTTATCCTTGCCCCGTTTCCCGGAATTTACTCTTTTGCCTTGAGACTCATTCGCCTTGACCTCTTTCTTGTCATTGTTATCTTCTTCTTGAAGTAGGGCCAAATTCACCAAATTCTCGAAAGTCGCCCCCAAGGGTATGTGAGACATGGCCAAGCCGTGTAATGGCTCGTTTAATCCTAGAGCAAAGTGTAGGGCCTTCTTCTGAGCTGTATTAACCAAGTCTAAATCGTCCTGAGCCAGTTGATTAAACTTATCTATGTATTCCCTAATAGTCATGTCCCCTTGCTTCAGTGATAAGAATCTCAGTCCAAACCTTCCTCTAAAGTCATCCCAAGTCTCAATTGGCCTGGTCGCGGTGGTGACTACCCACCAACGTGCAGCTTCTTCCTTTAGCAACCATACTGCTAATAAAACCTTCCTGCGGTCACTTATATCAAAGGTGGCTAAAAGATCTTTGGTCTCTTTCAACCAATTCCCTGCTTCTACAAAAGTCTCGGTTCCAAAGAAATTCTTGCAACCCATCGCCTTAAAATCTCGGCAAATCTCGGCGAAGTCAATTTGAGGATGCTGAGGGGAAGGAGGAAGAGGAACATCAACTACGGGAGGAGGAGGAACAGCGGCCTCGACTGGGGAGACAACATTAGAGACACCCGGGACCGGTGCCGTGACTTCCAAGTACCGACGAAACCAATCGGGTATCGTTACTCCTTCGGGCAAGATGAGATTATCAGACATGCTGGAAACGAAAAGAAAAGAGTTTAAACGAGGAGTCAAAGGATAGTGCTGATGGCTTTTGGGGAATAGCCTTTTAAAAACAACTAGACTTTTCTTTGGAAAATACTTTATACTTGGTTTCGAAAATAGTTTTTCAAAAGTTTTTAAAACCTTTTTATCCCTTCTCGTAAACCATATGCTCTGATACCAAATGTAACACCCCACCTCCGCCAGGGTCACTCGCAAGGGAATGCACTAGCTTTGGAGGGGCATTATTGGTAAACATGCATAATGATATAGCAAGGCAGGACATGACATATATATATATATATGTAAAACAACAGAGTAAGTAAATAAAACAGCGGAAGATTTTTAAACCATTTCAAAAACAAGTCTGGTACATCAAAATGTCAATTTCCCAAATAACCAAGTCTAGTACATGAAATAACATCATCTGAAACTGAAAAAGAAAACATAATAGTAGCTATCCCCAAAGTGGAAGAAACCATAGCAAGCCCAAGTCCAAAGCATACATGAGCTATCCAAGAAAGCAGCTAAGATCCAAGCTAGGCTCCTGTATTCCCTCCCTGAGAACCTGGGGGGGGGGGGGAAACGGAAGAAAAGAGGCGAAACAAAACAGGTCAGTCAAAAAGACTGAGTAAGCCCTGCTACGATCAGTCTATAAACTAATAAAGTTAACATTATGATGGGAACTGAGATGATCATAGATAACAACATGCTGGCATGGTAAATTAACTACAAGATAGATAGAGGTGTCATCGCATAAAACAAGGTTAAGTTTTTGCACCACGGTGTACTAGCAACCCAACATAACATATATTGATCCCTTGGCCCAAGCTTTGGCCCAATAACATGAGGTGACCTTAATACAAGGTCCAGCCCAACGGTCTAGTCGATCGGCTCCCTATAAACCTAACACGTCAAGTGTTGGTGTCCATACGGCCCACATGGATGTAGTCAGACTGTGCTGGGTCCACCTTCGGGTGTATCAAGTCCTAAGGTGTCAACCCCAGACACCTAAGCAATAATGCACAGTCTAAGCCTACTGGTACCCGTGCCTCGAGTTTGTCCATCATCGGACTACGTGCACGTCCGTAGCCCGCCGGACCCGCACCGCTGTACCACTCAGCCGTCGCTTTGGTCGCTTACATCAGTCCGGTAATCGTGCCCCGCCCTAGCCTAGCCCCTAGGGTTGTGAATGATACCAAACTGGGATTACTGCTGGAACAGACCACGCTGCTAGGGTTTCCTAAGAAGGTTAAGTGTGATTTAACCCTTCACTAATCATGGATTAAATTAGTTAAGTGTAATCAACGGTTCACCACTTAACCCCATCCAATCCCTTGTATCCCCAAATTGATTAAATTGGTTAAGTGTAACTTAACCCCATTTTCATCCCTTGAATCCCCAAATTGGTTAAGTATTAGTGGACCCTGACTTAACCCTAATCATGAGGCATTAATTAACTTAATGCACCTCAACCTCTCACATTAGACCTTGTTGTGGTTACTAGTTAGGTCGGGCGGGTCCGGGTAGCTTTACACCACAACTTGGTCTAACCTCGGGTCTTGGCACCACATGACCAACTTCTCACATTGGGTCCTATTGTTTGTAGCCACTAGTTAAGCCGGTCGGTTCCGGGTAGAATTACGCTACAAACTCAACCCAACCTCGAGTTGGCCACACTTTAGTTTTCTAAGTGTCATGTCCACTTCATTTCAAAACATAATCACAAGTCAAACAATTACTTGGGTAGACCTAACTTAATAGGTAAATTCCCAAGGGGTAGACCTAACTTAATAGGTAAATTCCCAATCTTATATTTTCATGTATTTTAAATTTACCCCAAAACCCCCAACGTCATTCTATCGCTTACATATTCGTAGTAACGCATAAAGGATAGGAAGAGGGATACATGATAAACTTGCACAACAATCATGCATAACATGTTAGACTTGCACAACTTAGCATAGTGAACTTGCATATTACCATAAACATGCATAACATGTTAAACTTGCATAACTTAGCATAGTGAACTTGCATATTACCATAATCATGCATAACTTGTCGAACATGCACAACTTGTCATTTTAAACTTGCATAAACATGCACAACTTGTCAAAACATGCACAACTTGTCAAAACATGCACAACTTGTCATTTTTAAACTTGCATAAGCATGCACAACTTATTAAACATACAAATCATGGCTTAGCAAACTTGCATAAACATGCATAACTTAATAAACATATAAATCATGGCTTAACAAACTTGCATGAACATGCATAACTTATAAATCTTGCAAATCATGGCTTAGTATACATGCATAACTCAATAGATTTGCAAATCATGGCTTAGTACCCTTGCATAACATGCACAACTCAATAAACATACATAAACCCCAACTTTCATCACACATTAACTTTAGAGTTTCCAAAATGAAGGTAAGAGGGCTTACAATGCTTGTGCGGACTCAAATGAGTATAACAAATGCAAGAAACCCCTTATGCAACTAATTAAAACCCCCAAATGCAAGCAAACTTGATCAAGACTCCTCCTTTATGATGCCAATAGAAAAACAAGCCTTTAATGCAAGCTAAGGAGGATCATACAAGCCTAAATATGCTTGTATGCATGGAAAATCACTTAGGAATTAAATTAGGCATTGTATGAAGAGGGTGGAGGCCATGAGAGGATGGATTTTGGCATAGTTTGGTTGCAAGAATGATTAATGGGGTTTTAGGGTAGGATTAGAGGCTTATTTATAGAAGATTAGAGTGTTTTTAGCCCTAGGATTAACCCTAGGATAGTTTTGGCCCGTCAGATTTCAGAATTCTCTAGAACCAGACCACACAACCAAGCCCAAACCAAAGTGGTGCGCCAGGCTAATCTGCCTGGCTACCCCCTGTCGACAGGGCTGTCGACATGCCTAGACCCCTGTCGACAGGCCTGTCGACATGGGGTCCTGGGCGGGAATTTTTCCCGCCTGCCCAGTTTGCCCTAGCCCATGTTTTTAATTTCAAATTTCAATCTGTTTTTACTTAGAAATTTTCTGCAAACTTCAATGGGCCTTAACTGGGTCACACGGACTCCGATTTTCGAAAACTCGGACTCTATTTCGCGTATTTTTCCGAGACGAACGCAATGGCATAGCCCGTTTCCCTTGATTCCCATTTTATAATTTAATTCTGCCTCAATTTACGTTATAACAGATTATTGAAAATACGGGTTGTTACAAAGCTTCACATGGGTCGACCCACCTCTTGACACACGGGCCAACACTCCCCTACGGTAGGTCGACATGGGGTCGACCCACTTGGGCCAGATCGGTTTTGTTGCGTGGCGTGTTTTTCTAATTTATACGGTTCAGACTTTATTTTAGTGAATCCGATGGACCAGGATTTCATGTACACCTATAAATAGACTAGTAGAGCCTAGCTTTCAGTTCATATTCTATGAGACGATACCATGGTTCTTCCATTTTCTTTCCTCTTCAAATCTTCCAAAAATTAGAAAATATATATTAGATTTAGGATATCCTGATTCAAGATTTGAAGATAAATACTGTAAATCTACAACATAGGTGTTCAGATTTCTGATAAACGTGAGGTAAGTGCTGTGAATCTAATATATTTAGCCTTCTTTCTTCTTTCCCTCTTCTTTTAGTATTAGATTTGTAACTCCGTTGTTGTTTTAATACTAGACCCAGTTAGGATCCACATAATCCCAGATCTAAATCAGATTCAAGGATTAGAAAGATGTCAGGTGAGTGGATTTAGATTTATACCTTCTAGATAATGGTATATTTACCATTTACGTTCCCCGTTATTCTTAACATATTAAATAACTGTAATTTATGGCAATTGTAATATAATTTATTCCTTAGAATGTTAAGAATACACTGTTCTACAAATCCATTATGTTAATCTTATATTTGATCACTATAATACTAGAATTGTGAAATGTACAATAAACATGAATATGTTACTGAAAATGTTGTTAATGAAAAATTATATATTGTAAATAAAATTATAGTGAAATTGGGAATAATGGAAAAAGAATAGATATGCCTAATTTGCATGAAAAATTTACAGTGGTTTGGAAATGGTAAATAACATTTAACTTAGAAAATAAAAGGGGAAAATTTGTAGTGGACCGAGTTAAATGGATTTGGGAAAAATTGATATATTACCACAACAGTAAAATTACTAAGAATGTAATTGCAAGAAAAAAGGGGATTAGCGTGAAATAGAGATTCTTTTACCGTATTGCACACTAATCAAATAAAAAGGTATATATATGCCCGCGATGTAAATAAAAGAAATAGCTTGCAACTACAGATCTTGATTTATATGCGTTATGGAAATGGATCTTTATACCTTTCCACTAATCAATCTAACGAGGTATGTGAAATATTTTCCTGAAATAATGAGAATACACAAGACGGTAATTAAATGAATGTTACAATAGTAAAATTTTGGTTAATATTAAAAGAACCAAAGGAAAATATAATAAACGAGGAATATAACCTATTATAATTAATTATATAAATGAGAATGTAATATAATAGGTAGGCTTGTCCTAGGGACAAGTGGAATTATAACATGGGTTATAATAAATAAAAAGGGAACTGATTAATAAACCTTAGTTGAAAGACCTAAGTTAATAAGTAAACAACAACAATAGGTTGTGATGACAGTGTAAGATGAGGTCATGATTAAATAAGGAAGAATGAGGTAGACTTATGGAATGAAATAAGTTGTACTTAATTATATATATAGTAACATGTTAACGGAAAACATGTGGATTGAGATAAGACATACTTAATTATACATTAAGTAGAACTTGTTATTGTAACTTGTAAACATGAAATTGGACAATAAATGACACGGTGACAATGTAAAAAAAATTAGATTACTTTCGTTAATTACAATCTAGGGAATAACATGTTGTGTGCTTATTAATGAACTTAAAACATGATTAAGTTAAATTTGTTAATTAATAAGCGAGAACGGTCCATTCCTCAGGGATATAAAAGGGCTTAGGAAAACCTTGTAACTTGAATAAAAAGGGAATATTCGGGTAACCAAGTTAACCATTAATCTGATAAGATAAAGTAAGCACGTACGAAGGTGAAGAACCCAACTGGGGGAGGGGGGAGGAAGGAAGGGTAGATCATTGTGGTGTTTGGAGACATGGGAGGTGCACGCCATTTGATTATTCTACTTGATAATCGCCTTGCTGGCTTTGCAGAACTAGAGAGAAGCACACGACTTCTGAGGGATATGGTAGGGTACTCCGTGGTGGTCCTCTATTGCGGTACACGCTCAGGCTATACTCATAGAGGTTTGTTCTGCGCAGTACCATCTGGTGATTATACCTTGACTGCAAATTTAGCTTGGCAATCAGAAGGTTGTGGCTGATGGCGTTGGGTGATTCCACGATTGGCCTCGAGAGAGGTTGGTCAGGACCAAATAAGGATAATAATCATCGGGTACCTGTCATCGGCGGTCAGTGGGATGCGGAAAGACTAGAGCTAAACCAAGAGACCATCGATCTTCCATTATCGAGACGTTGGTTGAGGGACATGCCAAATTAGATGATAGATTTTTAGCTAGGGGCACATCGCTTAGCTCTTGATATAGTCTTTCACTAGTTGAAAGAGGGGCCTAGGTGAGGCCATAGCCACCGTGGAAATGCAGACCATACTTGGATATTTGTACTATAGGTCCTTTGAGTGGAGTTATCCAGATATGGAGAGCTCTCGACCGAGTTTCGTGCATTGGATGCAACCCTATTATGGGACTCGGGGTACAATACGTACTCGTACGTGTGAGGGTCTAGATACACGCACCTAGTAGTGCATCGCAGACGTTAAGGCATTACTCCGTGTTGAGGCTTGATTCGACCGAGGAGTTTGGATATGACAATCCATGCGATTGTGTGGCACAACGATGATGGTTCTATGCGGTAACATGGTGTAAAGATTGGATTTCCGTATGTCGTTCAACGTAGGATACGCTTCCATGGCATGACGGTGAAGACCGTGCGAGGTGGGTACTATGGGGAGTACCTTGATATGTTGGGGGTAGCTATATATATACCATATTAGGTTAATCTACTGGGAAGCAGATGGGTACGACGTGAGTATAGAGCCTTGAGTGTTGTTAACCCAAACAAGCTAATAAATAAGAAAACAATATTGAACGGTATATGTAGGGCTATTTTACAATGTATAATTTGTCCAGTCACTAGAACTTTGTGTTTTGATCCCCTTCTCATAACACATTCGCAGGCCAGTTTTGTGGCAGAGATACGATAGCTTTGGATACTGGTGGGACAATATTATTACTTCGGTAAGGCTATATTTGATTGTATTATATTTTATGCATTTTGCTGTGAGATGTTTGCTGAGCTCTGATATGTTTATTATCTTTGTCTTTTCTGCAGGATACCAGACAAGTCGACTCGAGCTTCGATAGATTGGTAATTTTGAAAAAAAAATCGGTTCGTCGAAATTCGGGTTATTACAAAAGTCGAATTAAAGAGTTGATATATGTGGTATGATCTTCTATCTATCATGTGAAACCCGTATCATAGTGGAGCAGTGCATGACCATTGGGGAAGGATGTTGTGCGCACGGCTTGAAAGTGAAATTGGAAAGATGTAATAACTAGGATGATTAGTTTAGTAATGGTTCATTTAGTTAAATGGTCATTCCAATTAATCTTAATTCTTATATGTTGAATAATTTTCTCATATGAGGTCCGATTAGGATGTTGGTTCTTCCTTGGACTCGTATTGATGAGCTCAACGCTTTAGAGCTGATTTGGACTGATTTGGCTAAAGTGAGTGATAATATCTCTCACCAAATTGTAATTGTTAGTACAATATGAACTTGACATTTTAAAGTGATTTCTCACTACAAAATGTTATTAACTAGATAGTTGAACCTATAAAATAATAAATAACAAGATTGAAAAGTGATTTAAATAGTATTAGCCTGATTACGCATTTTACTTATTTACACGCTATTTTGACTATACTGCTAGATTTGGGCTATTTAGATATTTATCCCACTATGATTGCTATATATAGGTTTTGTTTAATTTTTTAATGCATGCTTGTATGCTAGTTTAAAAATTTGTATGACCATTGGTTGCATGTTGAATTATTTGCTTAGTTTTGTCGAAAATGTCATTTGTAGGCAATTTAATATTAGGAAACTTCGTTCGCTAGAGTCTGGGGCGCTTACCGATCAAATGCACACGTTGATGTTTATAGATTGAACGCACATAGATGATAGGCTCGAACGAATGAGATAAATTCAGAAGGAGCTTCGAGGTGCAATTGAATTCGATGAAGGAGAAATGTTGGAGCTCGGCGATGGATTTGCAGATGGAGCGACACTAGAGCTTAATGACCAATTTAAAGACGGAGGATGGACTCAATGGAAGGCTTGGATTTGAGATGGATGCTGAATGTTTTCACTTGATATGTATTTAACTATTTTTGTTAAAAACTCAATCAGAGTGGTCGTTATCGACTACGATGGAATGATCGATATTGACTACTATTGTTGATGGTTATTCTGGCAAATTTGACATGGTTGATGATGCAGTTTCAAGGAGCAAGGTATGATGGTTTATTCAACAGTGGGTTCGACGTTGTGGATATTCAACTAGTGGTGTTGGTGTGAGGCAATGTGGTGCTTTGACGCATCAATTCTTCATTCAACAACGACGTTCCCATGATTAAAAGTGAGGCTTCTACGATGGGTGATTGTTTCCCGAGATGCCGAGCAAATGATGGTGAACCAAAGAAAGCTATTGGAGTGGGTTGGGGAATGCGTTTGAGATTGAGAACACGTCGATTGTCTACGCTTAGTCCCAATCGAAGACTTTATTTCGGAAGTCGTTGGAGTACTTTTAGAGAACAGGCACTGTTGGGAATGACGCATGCGAAGGAATCATGGATACGAAGGGTCTTAGCCGTTACTCGTGAACACGAGGTGTGGGTATGATGTCCATTTAGTACCACGTCGGGTTCCTTATCTTCACATCGGAAGATTTATGACATATACTTGGGCTATGTCGGGTCATTACATTGGGTTATGCATGTCGGTACGACCTAGTTCCTGACCTGTTGAGTGGCAAGGATTCAAGAATTATGGAAACCAGGCATTATCATGTATCTAATGCACTAAATAAATGAATGTGAGGATGAATGATGGATGCCATGGTTTCTTAATCATTAATCACTTTAGGGACATTATGTGATGTGGATACCATTGATTCGAACATCTAAGAACCCCAAATATCCTGATGTGGGATACACCTATTATGATTGTCATAGAGTAGCATATATTTTTATATATGTTAGTTTTATGGATGCAGGGGAAAGACATGTATGATTTGTATATCCTCTGTGCCATATACTTTTACGACTTTACAGTATTTGAGATTGTTTTTCACTCACACCGGGTTGTAGTTTGGCCAAAGGTTTAATGTTCCCTCTTATTAGCTTGGGTTCTCATCGACGATGCTGATGAGTAGAACAGGTGATAGGTATGAGCATTATTTGGAACTGCACAGGTGGATCAGCAGGAGGTGATGTCTTTTATAGTTATATTTCTTTTGCACAGGCTTATTCCATTGTGTGGTACTGTGGAGCCTTAACAGTGCTAAATACTCTTGTTAGAGGCAATTTATCAGTTGAGTTTATTTGCCTCTTGTATAAACTCTGTTACTGTTCTGTATAACCATATAGCTTGTATACTCTGATTATGTGACTTATAAATTTATCACTGCCTCGCCTATTTTACATCTATAACTATTACTATTTCTTTTTAAACAAAATAAGCATATATGTATATATATATATATAACAAAAGAGAGAATCTAGCCATTCTCCAACGGCTCACAAAAACATATTTGTAGAAATGGCTACAAAATCTGTGCACACACAAGCAAAATAAAACAAACAAATAATAACTCAAATACATCCGAGGACCATCCTAGCCCAGAGCAGTGGCCAATCTAAATGGACTTTGACAAGTCTCTCGCCATTCTCAATGATGACGCTGTAGCATCCACTACTCCACAGATCGAAGGGCGAAGATCCTGGAAAGAAAACATGCCAAGCCTAGAAGCTAGTAGGCGAGAACAATCAGCTCCATCTCTAATCTCTAGCTTCAAAACTGCACTACCAGCAACTAACATACCCAAAGAGGCTTGATCTAAAAGGTACCTACAAATCCAGGATCTGCAGTACTAGTTACGACATTAGAAAAAGGGGGGAGTGTAGAGGAGAAAAAGATAGCGGGGAGGAACCCGCCTACAACTAACTAAAGTGTTCGACCAATCCCCGCCCTAGGGATAGGTGGTACTGAGGTAACACCAAAGGTACCAACCAACCTCCTCGAGAGGGAGCCAATTGTTCCCTTAAACGACCTACCACGAAACTAAAGGAAAACATCGTTCCTTACCCTCCGAATGATGGTAAGGGCTCCATTGGTAATTCCTCAAATATTGCCTTATTCCGCGAGCACCAGAAATGCCAGTAGATAAGACAAGGAATCAGACGGAAAAAGGTCAAACAAATAGATTTACTTGAGATGTCGTACCACCAGTATCTCAGTAAATCAACAAGAGAAGTGGCATTACTTCATAGACCAACCAATTTCCAGAAGTAGTTCCAGACAGCTCTGGCAGAATAGTCGTGGAAAAACAAATGAGAAATGGATTCCAAATCACCATCTCTACAGCATCTGCAACAGGACACGATTGGGAAGCCAATTCTTTCGAGGTTCTCGTCTATTGGTAACCTATTATGCATGGATCTCCACATAAATAGAGAAACCTTTGGAGGTAATATGACATCTCAGATGAAAAAAAAAATTGGAGACTTGGATTCGAGGTTCTCGCTGAATTCCACGCCGCCTTAATCAAGAAAGGATCGTCATCCCATCTGGACCCACCACCATGTGAATCAGAAAAGGACTTCACAGACTGCATCCGTTTCCACGTCTCACTAGCATAGGATGAGACACTGTGTAATTCGCACCCATAACCCCGTGGTACTTGGTGTTGAGGAACGTCGCTCATAGGGATTCGTTCGCTCCAAACCGCACCCATAACTTGCAAGCAAAGGCAGTACAGATGTCCTTTGGATTTCAGAGGCCTAAACTCCCATCACTTTTGAAATGACAAATGATGTCCTAAGAAAGCAATTAGTGACGATAAGCGTTGTTCTTTTTACCTCAGAAAAAGGACAATGCCTACGATTGATAAGAGCGAAAAAAGAAGAAGTAAGAGTCATAGCAGCATATACATGTGTTTCGATAGTCCAAAATGGACTTTATGATAACCAGTCTACCTGATTGAGAAAGAAGAGATGCATTTTGACAAATGATATTTCCCTTGGCTTTGTCAGTTAGGGGATCGAAAACGGCGTTGAACTTCCGACCTCTGTATAAAACAATACCGAGGTAAGGCAAGGGAAGGGAGGATGCCTTGAAACCAGTGAAGGTTTCAATCTAATAAGATCTAACCGGAGACAAGTCTTTTGCGGGGGCGAATCAACTTTTAGCAAAATTAACCAATTGGTCTGAACACCTTTCGCACTACTGAATGAGGCTAACAAGACGACTGAGCGACAACCACCATTAGTGAAAATGATAATGTCATCAGCAAAAAATAAAGAAGAAATAAGAGGGCAACCTGAAGGGATGCCAAACCTATGAATCTTACTCGCTATCGTAAGTGAGTGAAACCTACGCACTAAACCCACGGCAACAATGAGGAATAAAGAAGGGGAAAGGGGGTCTTCCTGACAGAGTCTCCTTTCCGCCTTGAAATACCCGTTGGTCGACCCGTTAATGAAAATGGAAAACCAACAGCTGGAAATGATCCTCTATATGATATCGATAAGGGGTTCCGGAAATCCGAAAGCCCTTAAAACCATAATGACGAAAAACCAAGATATATGATCGTCCTTAGCCATGTCCAGCTTAACGACCGCATTATAACCTCTGACCTTCCAATCGATCTAGGAAACCAGTTCCTGGGCTAAAAGGGCGTTATTCGTGATCAAGCGTCCTTTTACAACCCCCGTCCGGGAAGAGGAAATAACACGGTCCAGAAACGGTGCTAGTCGAGATGTGTTAGTATCTTAGAAATAACCTAGTTAGAGAAATTGCACAAGTTGATTAGACGAAAATCCACACAAGAATGAGGATATTCACATTTGGGGATAAGAACCAAATTGGTGGAAGTCCATTGTTGAGGGAGAGCTCCACTAGAGAAGAAAAACCGAATAGTAAGACAAAAATCTGCCTGGATGATTGGTCGAACACTCTGGAAAAAGACCCCGTTGAAGTTGTTATGCCCACTCGCATTATCCTTACTAAAAGTAAAGACACAAGCACATATTTCTTCCGAGAAAGGGGGTACGGTAAGATCAACACTCTTTGATGGAAGATCCAACCTGGGAATGAAAGCTAGCAGAGCCAGATCAGAGACAAACACAGAGCGAGAAACAAGAAAGGATTGGAAATGAGAAAGAATAGTCTCTTTGACTTCCTCCGACGTGGAAGCCATAGAGAGATCAGGACGCTGGATCTGACAAATCATCATAAGATTGTTCTTCTTACGAATAGAAGAATTGAAGAACTTGGAGTTCGTATCTTCTTCGATTACCCACTTGATCCTCGCCTTCTGGCGAAGATGGTCGTTCTCAATATGAAGTTCCGACGAGAAGGCCGGTTGAGCAATTGCCCACGCCTCCTTGTTAGTAGAAGAAGGATCCTCATCAAATGACGATTCTGCTAAAATAGGAGTCTCTTCGGCGAAGATATTCTTGAAAACTTACACGTTCCAAGCCTTAAGGCAGTCCTTGAGACGCTTCAGCTTAAGAGAACATATAACAAAAAATGAGCCAAGAGCAGGAGAGTTCCAAGAATCTTCCACCACTCGATGACACGTGTGGTGGGATCTTCACATACTCCGGAACCTAAACGAGGAAGGACCAGAGATGATATAGGGAGAGCAGTGAAGAATCATAGGAGCAGGATCTGAAAAGGTACGATGCAGATGCGAAATAGAGAAAGAGAAGGGAATGTTGAACCAACCTTCTGACCCGAGTACCCAGTCAAGTCTAGAAAGAATCCGGTTAGGCCCTCCCTGACTATTACACCAAGTAAAAACCTGAGCCGACGAAAGAAACCTCGGTAAGGCCCGAGCTAACGATGAAGACGTTAAAATCCGCAACCGCTGCACAGTTAACGACGCTGCCTCCCTGCTTCTCAGCTTGGCAGATAACTACGTTGAAGGCACGTCTTAAAACCGAAACAGCAAAACTCAAGTCTGAAAGAGAAAGGATATCGGACCAAAGGGTCAACCTCTATATCCGACCACACTACGTTGAAGGCGCGTTATTAGGTTATATGAGCATCGGTGGTGTACAGCGATCATTAGATCACGAACTATAAGTCCTAAGGCATAAAAGTCCAATTGAAGTGCTACATGTTGTAAAATCTAATTACATTAATCTAAAAACATGTGGGTGTTTTATGCTTCTTATGTCTCAGACTATATACTAGTCATAAATTGAGTTTTAGGTCTACCCCATCCAACCTGTTAGGTTATGCTGACAGCAAAACGAGGTATTAATGCCTTAGTGACACTGTGACGATGATAGGATTTTACATATGTTTAATGAAAATATTTTTCCTTTTGTAGGAGTAAAAGCGACACAGAACATATATAAGCAACAGATTCCTACTTCACAAATATTAGTGTTTTAAGGTTGGATGCTGAGAGAATGGATGTAGGGGCACAAGAGACCTCAGGATCACAACACACTTTATCCAATAACAAATCAGGTCATATAGTTTAACTGACACCTCTGATCACTCAAGTCGTCCATCTCAAATTACCAATAGCACAGACGAAGGTCAATCGTGATGAAGAAAATTCACCATGTGCTCAACCATCAAATGAAACATTTAGAAGCTCTACTATAACTTCTGCAAGAAAAAAGTATCACATGATTACTAATGTCGAAAGTGTCATTTTCAAACCGAAGATATGTAATAACACTCAGTTAAACTACAAAGAACTATCTACATATGAGGAAGCTATACAAAGTGAACGCTGGAAACTAGCCTTAGATAAAGAATGCAAGGCATTCATAAAGAATAAATCATAGAGTTTAGTACATTATCTGATCACAAATATATAATTGGAAGCAGGCGGGCTTACTAAAGCAAGATAAATTTAGATGGCACCATATTAAAGTATAAAGCAACACTTGTTGCTAAGCAGTTCACAAAGTAGTTTGGTTTTAACTTTAATGAAACATTATCCTAAGGGTAAAGCCAACCACTATAGGAATCATACTAACTATATATTAAATTGCATA
Organism: Allium sativum; assembly: GCA_030737875.1. Classification (NCBI taxonomy): domain Eukaryota; kingdom Viridiplantae; phylum Streptophyta; class Magnoliopsida; order Asparagales; family Amaryllidaceae; genus Allium; species Allium sativum. Next base: position 165,176,559 of record CM060921.1, read on the forward strand.
ATCAGTGTAAAATCTGCCAATTAGATGTATAAATATTATATTTTAAATGGAGATCTGTATAATGACACTATATGGACCAACCAAAAAGATGCATTCAATATATGACATTGCAAATTTGGTATGTAAGCTAAGTAAAGCTATGTGTGGCGTAAAACAGACATCAAGAGTTTGGTATGAAAAGCACGAATTAACACCGATCAAGTTTGGCTTCGAATCTACCAAGTCAGACAATTCACTCTACCAGAATTTTTTATTTTATTTTTTATTTGTAAAAGTACTTGAAAGAAAACGAAGGAAAGACCGTATATGTGTTGGTGTGCATAGATGACATAATAATCATAGGTAATAACAAGGCAAAATCAATAAGTTAATCCAAAATTAGATGATTAGATCTAACATTCTCACTTAGAGATAACTAGGCTTCAGACCCAAACAATAGACGGTCTACTCTTATATTTCATATTTATTTCGGTTGCAACTCTATTTCCTGCTGAAGCAGTGAGCAACTATCTCTCAATGAGGAGATGAATGTAGATGCGTTGAGCATAGAAGATGAATGTAGATGCGTTGCAAACACATGAGATAAAATTAAATGGATTGAATATCTGCTTTCTAAAATAGGAATCAAGGCTATCAGAAAATTAGTTATCTGGTGTGATCATCTTAACAGTGATTCTCTTTCAGCTAATCATGTTCTCCATTCATGAATTAAACATGTATAGACTGATTTTTATTTATTAGTGAAAAGATTATGAAAGGAAAACTGAAGGTGAATCAAATTCCTACTGCAAATCAATGAGGAGATATTTTAGCTAAAGCTTTATAATCAAAAAAAAAAAAAAAAAAAAAAAAAAAAAATCACTAGATTGAAGGTGGATCTAAAAGTTTCGATGGAGGCGAAGATAAAGAGGAAGAAATCCAACATAAATTATAAAGGGAGAAATAGAGTATGCAAATTAATCAGTGATGATTAAAGAAATATATCGTTTATTTATTGTCATATTCCGGTATTGGGTGCAAATATAAACTCAAGGGTGCAAATATAAACTCAAGCCCATTGTTTTATGTGAATTCAATAAAACATCATTTTTTACATTTCCCTGACTAGATCATTAGCAGGTTTAAAAGCACATTTTCATGTAAACTTAAACTGTAAATGACAATGTTTTTATTTGTTTTTTAAATAATATTCAATGCCAAGTAACTCTAGTTATATTATTCTTTTATATTTTCTTCATTCCAACATAATTTATATTAACAAGTAGAAAGTGTGAGCCTTTGGATATTTGAATTCTTCCTCACCATAATGTGAAATGAAAGACATAATTTTATTTTAATTTTCCTGCTTGATCCTGAATTTTTAGAGAACGGCCCAGCTTTAAGGGGAAAATATACCGTTCAACAGGCGAAAGAAGTTGATTTGAGTTAGGCGCTATTTATTTGGAATGATTGTCCAAGTTTCGCAACTTGATTTTGTAAAGAACAGGTTGTATAGTTTCTTTCTTGTAGGGTATTCAGCTTAATTATTTGTCTAATTGTTTGCAGGCTTGCAGCATTTAAGAACCTGTTTCTTGGGCTGTGAGTTTGTTCACACCACGGTGAACATAACTCCACCACCCCATTGGTGAAACCAGAGGGATCCATATGGACCCCCTGATTTCCACCAATGGGGAACCGGTGTTATGTTCACACCACATAAAGTGGGTGTGAACAAACTCGGACTTTGTTTCTTGAAGCCCAGAGTTTAAGGTATGATTTAATTACGCAAAATTTATTGTAAACGACAAAAAGAATTTTGAAAGCTATATAAAGCAATGATGTATGTTTGCTACGTCTCATATAAGTCATCTTCTTATTAGAAACTGCGATGATGCAAATTTATCTGAGAGAAGTCCGTAACACCCCAGTTTTCTACATCGAAACTATACGCATATTTAATTAAAATGAAAAGTTTAAATTTGATTTATGGAGATTTATTAGTTGGATAAATTATTTTGAAGTGTAGATAATTTTAAAAATTTGAAGTAGAGGAAAAACGAATTTATTCTGTAATTGAGCAATGAATTATTGAATTAAAATCAGCGAGATACGAATTGAATAAGATCGAGAATTTATAAACTGTAAATTGTAGAATGAGACATGAATCAAAATCAATTTTTTTTTAGGGTTAGATATTAAATAAAAGAGAATTGATATGATTATAGGCCAAAAATTAGAATCAAGGCCAAATTATTTACGCTAAAACTCTTTTAGCTTTGAGATTAAGCCCGATGCCCTAAATTTATTTCAGCCGTGCCCCAATCCTTCCGCTTTAGCAAATCGCATCTAATAAGAAGAAAATAAAATTAGAACGCGAAATTGAAATCGTGACCTAGAAAAGAGACGCGAGCTTGAGCGATTGAAGGAAGGTGTGGTGTTAGGGAGGCCGACTAGATGGGCAATGACTAAACTGTTTTGGCATGCATTAGGGAGGAGCAACGCTATGTCGATCAGAGGGAGGTGGTGCTGGCAATTTTTTTGGCAAGGCATGAGGTGTGAGCAGTTGTTCGAGATGACATGCGACTATAATTTAAGCAAAATGTTATATTGTCAAGGGCAGCTCAAATTTATTTATTTTCAAAAATTGTTAAGGGGTACCAACGAGGAAAGTGACCCATTAACAAATAAAGTTAATTTTACATTATTATCCATTTACCTTCTTAACAAATAAAAGTAATTTTACCTTAACAAATATTGCAAGGGTCGTAGTTTTTTTTTTTTTTCATTCGCATTTATCAAATTTTTTTAAAACCTTAAAGGATAAGCGTTTTCGAAGGAATATGATTGAATAACTTTTTTTTTTGTCGACATAAATATGCCGAATTTTAAAATTACGGAGGCAATGCACCGAAATATTTATTAATTTTCTACATATCACTGTCGAATACATATATAATTGATTACGTGCTGCGTTCGGTGTAGTGGTGACGAACAGCTTATTCTAATTCGGTTTCCCTTGTCAAATAAGTTTTTTTTTTAAAATCTAATTTGAAAGGGCCATCCGGGAATACCGAGTAGCGTTAAATAATATATTTGAGTAGCCCTTAATAATTTTTCAAAGAGTGGGGTGTTTTTAAAAAATGCAACCCCCCTCCCCAAACAATAGTTCGAGTGTCAATAACAATACCCTAATTTAATTAGAGCATCTCCAACCTACTTCTATTTTCAATGTAAACTAAATGACTCATAAACATTAGACATTGTGGTTTAATTTTTAATTTCCAATGGTAAATAAAAATGTGGAGTATGATGTGGCTGTTGTAATAAATATATAAATGTTGTGAATATGCTTTTATTAGTTCTCTGTTTAGTCCCACATCATGAGAAAAAGTTAAACATCGGCTCCAAAGCCTATATATAAAGGAGCCAATGTAATAGAAAGAAATGCACTTCTGAATGAATAGAAATGTCATCTCTCTCTTGTTTCTTCTATTCTGTGTTCGTTTTATAACACGTTATCAGCACGAAGCTCTATTAGAGCTATTGTTTGAAATATTCTAGATGTATATCTATAGATCTATCATGTAAGTAATTTTTATTTAAAGATATCAATTCATGAATTTATATATTTGTTATACAATTATTTTCTGTTTGAGAATATTAGATCAATGGATCTATGAATTTGTCATATCTAGATTATGTTTCAGTGGATCTAAACTTTTTAGATCTAATTATTTTTTTAACTAAGTGGTTTTTAGATATCCACCTATTCATATTTGATCTGGTATTTTGGTATACTAAATAATTTTTTTAAGGAATATCCATTCATTTTCTTTTTATAATATTATATATGGATCTTTTACCCCATATGTCATACATAAAACATCTTCATTTGTTACTTTATCTCTTCAATAACAGAGAAGCCATTGCTAATAGGTATGCATATATGTAAATAGCAAGCTGTTTGTTAGCCAACATATGTATTACTGTGGCCATTATTTTTTGTTATGTAACATGGTGTATGGCTCCTTGACGGTTTGTATTGTTTCATTATTGTAAGAAGTTCATTGTAAATGTATAGAGAAAGACTTGCAGATTTGGATTTCTTTTTATGATTCCGTGCCGTAATATATTCAATTTATTACATGCATGTCTATGATCCTATTCTATTTTACGAGATCTGCATTTTTTTTATGATATAAAAGTACTACAGTTTCATCGTTTTGTCTGTTCGTTAATTTGTTAATTCATTTTGATAATTATAGAACATGTATACTGATATGGGAATTTTGTTTAATTAAGCATTTGCAATTATTTTTTTGTGTAGTTCACAAAAATGTCGAACACTGAAATTCATTTACAATCTCAATACTTAGAGAATACCATTAAAAATGGTAATAATATGTCCTAGCAGGACAAAACAAAGGCTCTGATATTTTTAAGAGGCCATACCCACGATGATCTAAAATCAGAATATTTAACTAAAAAAAAGATCATCTCCGCTTATGGAACTCCCTGAAGGAGCATTATGACCACCAGAAGATAGTCATACTTCCAAACACAAAGCAAGAGTCGTTGAACCTGAAGTTTACATGCAAATGACCTGAAGCTCATATGATCTAAAGTTCATATATAAAATTTTCAAATAAGGAACCTGAAGTTCATATGCAAACAAGGAACCTGAAGTTCATATGCAAACAAGGAACCCGAAGTTCATATTCAAACGAGAAACATGACATAAAGCATAAAAGCATATAATTGCATATAGCAAATGACCTGTAAAAGGAAAGGATTTGAAAAATCAATGAAAGGAAAATTTCCAACAAAAGGAAAAGGTCTTATACTCCAATTTTACGCTACACATAATTTCTTGAAGAAATTTATTATTGGAAGAGATCATTACATTTATAATAAATATTATTTTCTTGAAGAAAAATAGTAATAATAAAACTTGAAGTTTTATTACAGTAATTTTAGAGCATATCATATTTCCAGAAGAAATGTTTTTACTGTTTCGAAGGAAAAACTTTTATAAAGAAAATATGCATCCTGAAGATCATATTAAGTTAAGATCTAAATATTGATCTTAATTCTGCACACCAGAAGTGAATGCAAAAACGATTTTTGTCATTAAATGGAAAATTTAGAACCTGCAGTTTCTAAAAAGGCAAGAAGCAATTTTGATATAAAAAGAAAGATATAAAAGATCTTTATATGAGTTGTATAATTTGAATAAAAAAATTGTAATTTTTTTATGTTTGTGAATTTTATGTATAAATTTATAAGTTTTTCAAATCATTCATATTGAATAATGAGAAAAAAAATTGAATATGAGACATATAGTTTATTTTTGTTTATAGTTGTGAATTTTATGTACAGATTTGTAAATTTTTGAAACATTCATGTTAGAGAATGTAAAATGTTGATTATGTGATTGATAAATATATTATATTACCTTGTTGTCATAAATGCATTGAATACATTAGTTATCGTTAGTTGATTTATGTATGTTTGTATTTGGAATAAGAATGAACATATGTGTTATTATTCGATGTATTTAGCTAGTAATAACTAATGTTATTGAAGAAAGGATAGAACCACAACTTGAAGTTGTGCAAAGAAAATATTTATACTGGAAGTTGTATAACTCAAAGTCTCGGACCTGAGGTCTTGGATTATATATATATATATATATATACATATATATATATATATATATATATATATATATATGTATGTATGTATGTATGTATATAAACATTTTTGATAAAGTATACAAGTTTGAAATCTTGTCAATTAGCAAGAATGTAAAAGCTTCTAAAATAAAAGTATGTTAAAAGATTGAGAACCAGAAGTTCATCATAAATTTATAAAATTGGTATATATATATATATATATATATGTGTGTGTGTGTGTGTGTGTGTGTGTGTATATATATATATATATATATATATATATATATGCATAGGAACTCGAAGTTCCTCAATCAGTGAATTTGAAATACTTCATAATTTAAAAGCCCGAAGCTTTATTCAAACCGTATGAAACAATAACATTACACTTCTTAAAGAAGTTAAATCATATGCGACAATAATAATGCATCCAAAGATTGCACAATTTTCAAAATGAGTTGTATCTTGCTTATATATTTATATTTACATATTGTATTGAAGAATAAATTTTAACAACTCGAAGTTGTTATATATTTTATTTGAACCGGAAGTTCAACGCAGTGGAACCAAAAGTTCAATACAGTGGAACCAGAAGTTCAATACAGTTGAACCAGAAGTTCAATACAGTTTAACAAACTTGAAATTGTTTATATATTATTTGAACCAGAAGTTCAATATAGATTAACAACTTGAAGTTGTTCATATATTTCATTTGAATCAGAAGTTCAATACAGTTCCAAATCAGATATTTTGGATATTATGATGTGATCTTTAAGATTCGCATTGACATGGCTTGATAAGCAAAACTTAATGATTGGAACCTTATGAACAATTTATTCTAAAATAGGTAACTCGAATGAGAAAGAATATGCAAATCAATTACAAATGTAATACGTGGACGCACGTATATATACATATATGCGAAAAATTTATTAACAACCTGAAGTTGTCATGAGCTCATATTAAAAATTATGCATATATTATTTAATATTTCAGAAAGTCGATTGACATCAATATTGATTGACATGAAGTCATGTGCATATTCAAATGTTAGAAAATTCCTCCAAGTCATCAGATCAATGAAAGGGAAAAAGCAATGCAATATGAATGTATCTTATCAACTAATAAGAGCATTATCCTCCTACAATTGAAATATATCTAATGTATTTGCTAGCTTGATGCTATAATGGATCAAAAATGAATCCAAAGTAGGTTTATTATTTAAAGTGACAATGTTTGTCAACATTGAGGGGGAGGATAAAGGAATCATCGATGTTAAATATTTGCTAACATGTAGAATTATGCAAAGTATTAAGTAACTTGCATAAATTATCAATTATGTCCCTAATAGACTTTCTCCAATATATATTTGAATCCCCGAAGGATCAAAAGGTGTAAATTACAGCTGAAAATGTGGTATAAAAGTCAGTTCAAAATATCTTTGGAGTAAGTCATAAAGATGCAAAATAAAGGAGGTGAGTGTTCTTGAAGAAACACTTAAAGGTGCTTTGAAAGAAACTCATGACATGATTGTCAAAATAACCCCAGAAGTGGTTTAAGTACCTAAAGCATGATAAGTTTTGAGATCTCAATAAGTTATGTATAGAACTGACAAGAAATAATCATCGATGATAAATTAATAAATAATAAAGCGCTTATATTTATAAATGGATTAAAATCCCATATTAGAGAGAAACATGATTGGCCATCATGAAATTTTCCTAAATAAGATATATGGACCTGTAGTCCATAAGATATGAACCTGTAGTTCATAAAATAAAAATAGAAATATATATAATGGCAAAATCACACAGAAGTTACTGAAGCACCATAGAGTGTCAACATATTAAGTGCCATGAGCATTGTATTTTTCAGAGATAATTGAATTGATTAAAGTGGTGAAAGTGTTTAAAATGCTTACAATACCCTGAAGGTATAAACGATGAAAGTATACAAATTCCAGAAGAATTTAAATAACTTTAGTAGTGATAAAGAGCAAGAAGTGTAGATTACAACATTCTTTTAAGTATTGTTGTGATGAAAATCTTGAAATAATTCATGACGAGTAGATCACTTTCTGCTTTCAAGAATTTTTGTAGTGAAACTCTTAATATCCATTGAAGTGGTAGTTGCGATATGCAAAAATTATTATAATATATAAGTTCCTGAAGAACATAAATAACATTTGTTATTATAAAGAATACAAAGAACATGTCCGATAGATTGCAGCATTCTTCTAAGTATTGTTGTAATGAAAATCTTGATATACTTCAAGATGAGTAGATTACTTCCTGCTTAGTGTTGCTGTAATGAAAGTTGTCTCATTCATCAAATGTGTATTACAATATTCAAGCCTGATTGAAACAGAAAATTATAAGCACCTGAAGTGTATTCATAAATGAATATTTGTATCATACAAATCACAAAAGGGAGGCGTTTTAAATAAGAAAACATGCCTGAAGCATGGAAATGCACATGAAGTTTTAAAAGAAAAACTTCATTAAGAAGTATTTGTATGCAATTTGAGTTATTGAAAGAAGAATACGAATTCAGAGGAAATTATTAAATCAGTGGGAGCATCCATAAGTATGATATAATGCACTCTTTTTCCTTAACTAAGTTCTTCCCCACTGGGTTTTCTTAGTAAGGTTTTAATGAGGCATGGCTCATGATCCAGAAGTATCAGCCCAAAAGTAACATACAAAAATAAGTTATAATGTACTCTTTTTCCTTATTTAAGATTTTTCCCACTGGGTTTTTCTTAATAAGGTTTTAACGAGGCATAACATTGATCCAGAAGTATCATACTACTTTTGACGTTTTTAATATGACATTTTATATTGTACTCTTTTTCCTTCACTAAGATTTTTCCCATCGGGTTTTTCTTAGTAAGGTTTTAACGAGGCAACATTTTGATCCAGAAGTATCAAACATCTTTTGATACAGTAAACTATTACTTATGAAGACAAGGCATTAAGTGAATTATATCACAGCTGGTAGGATGGAGCAAATTTCTTTTAATTTTCTCTTCACACATGAATGAAAGGATAACAAGAATGAGGAGAAACAAATTCAGTTCAAGAAAAGCGGGTAGATCTGTTCTCAAAGGCGATTTCAAAATCAACATTTCAGAAGATGATGTACAAAATTGGCATGCGTCGACTACATCAATAGACTAATTGAATAATAAATAGGGGGCATATAAAATTATGCTATAATGTACTCTTTTCCTTCACTAATATTTTTCCCACTGGGTTTTTGTTAGTAAGGTTTTTAATGAGGCATTATCTTGATCCTAAAGTATCAACCCTTACAGTAACATTGTAAAACATGTTACCTAAAGAGGAAATAAATTTGCACTCTTTTCCTTGTTTATGATTTTTCCCATAGGGTTTTTCATAAAAAGGTTTTTAATGAGGCATTGTTTTGATCCTGACTCATCAAACTCTTTTAAGAAATATCATTTTAGTATGATATCCATAATGTCAAACGTTGTGTACTCTTATTCTCGTTCAAGGTTTTTCCCACTGGGTTTTCCTGATAGAGTTTTAATAGACAATAGTTGTATCAACTGGACGGATATATGCAATCAAGATAGTAATAAGAGGGAGCAATCATCATATATGTTTTAAAAAGGACAACTTCAAGTTAGCAGAGCATTCAAGATTATGGAGAAGCATATTCAAGGGGAAGTGTTGTAATAAATATATAAATGTTGTGAATATGCTTTTATTAGTTCTCTGTTTAGTCCCACATCATGAGAAAAAGTTAAACATCAGCTCCAAAGCCTATATATAAAGGAGCCAATGTAATAGAAAGAAATACACTTCTGAATGAATAGAAATGTCCTCTCTCTCTTGTTTCTTCTATTCTGTGTTCATTTTATAATAGTGGCATAATTTTTGGTAGACATTGTGAATTGAAATGTCTACTACTAGACATTGTAATACACAATGTGAATGAATAACCACCACTAATTTTTTTCCACCTAGACAAATTTCAATGCATTAGAATGCTTACATTGGAGAAAATAATTGTATTTTGTTGTAATGTGAAGCAGTATAAGTTTAACATTGTCTAAGTACCCATGTCGCATGGATATATCATGAAATAACATTGTTTAGCATTGAGATGCTTTTAGTGTTGTGGCAATAGCGAGCAATGTGGAATAATGATAGGAAGCTATCAAATAATTTAGAGCTGTTGTTCGTGAGGGGGCAACAAAGACGAGAATCAAATGTCATATTTAGAACAACAAGAAAGCTTCGATCATGTGAATATTACCATTAGCAATTATATTTATAGTTCGTTCATACCATAGTTCGGTAGATCGAACCATGAGTTGACCCGTGTTGGGTGAAAGCTAAAGGTTGTAGTGGTTGAACCGGTTAGACCGTAAAAACCGCGTTGATAATTATTATTCTATTTTTCCAATTTAAATGTAAAATTATATCAACGAATGTTAAAAATTGACTAATTATAGTTATTACATTTTAGCATAGTTTTCATGATCGTGTCGTGTCTTGAACCATGATATCTGAAGGTTCAAGGTTTTGATAGTTCAACCAATTGAACCGTTAGAACTCTGAACTTTTTTTTGTTGTTGAAAATTTACACATTTAAATAAAAGATACGTAAAATATATTAAAATAAAACTGCTAAGTAGACATGTCATAACTGCAAATTATGTTTCATATTTACTAAGGAAACCACATGTATCAATTATAAGTCATATTTCACATGGAGGAGCACATTCATGTAATTTTATTCCACACTTAAATAAAGAGCTATCAACAGGCCTGATAGGTAGCAAACCCACATCTTACAATTATAAAAAAGAAAAAGAAATCTCCAAGCCTAAGTACTAAAGTCCAAATATAAAGTGTACAATAATAGAAGAATAAAAACCTAAAACTAGAGTCCACAAAAAATGGAACAATATCTAAAACCTGTTACTGCAAAAAAGAAACTCACAGAATATGAATAATGTATACAATGCAAAATGAGAAATCAAAAGCCATAACAGATAGTAAGAGAGCCAAAAGACAGAAAATAAACGAAATAAACAATCACAGATATAAGCATAGAAAATTAAACTAGAGATAAAAAAACAACACTATATATATATATATGTGTGTGTGTGTGTGTAAATGTAACATGACATAGAATAACTAAGTAAATAAAATATAAATATCTAGAAGTCACTAAATGGAAATAACAAACATTGATAAAGCATTTGAAGTTGAATGGCGGTTAGATTTAAAATTAGAAATACGAGATCTAATGAAAGTAAGAATTTTTGTTAAAGTTGTCAAGCTTATTAAGTTTATAAGAAGGATTTGATAACCAATTCAAACAAAAATAAATAAAATTCTATAAATCAAATTATTGATATTAACATTAAGATTATGAAAAGCATATTGATTCCTTTCAAACCATATATACCAGCAAATAATTAAAAAAATAGTATCACATAGATATCTATTATTATTATTATTAAAAAGAAACATATAAGAATTCCAATAATAGTCACAATCAAAATTGTCAAAATTAAAGGGAAAACTGAAAATGTTGAAAATACTAAATAAAATAAATCTAGTAATAGAATAATCAAAATATAAATGATCGATATTTTGTAAATGATTACTACAAAAATAACAAAAAAAATTATAATTATATTTTTTATCTTAAGTAATTCAATAGTATTAAGTTTACCATGTAAAATGAGCCACATATGTAATTTAGTTTTGGGAAGACCGTTGTCTTTCCAGAAGTAGTTGAAATTTTTATTTTTAACCCCAGAAAAACAAAGAAAATTATATAGCGATTTGGATGAATAAGAACCACTCTTATCCCAACTCCAACGATACACATCTTTCTTATGATCAAACTTATATAAATCAAGTCAAGTACAAAGTAAGGGAAATTGTTTAAGAGTATGACCGACAAGAGTACGATTGAAACTAAATTTCCAAGAAAAAGCTCGATCTTGATTGCAGGTGTCCAGAATCAAAGTCTTTTTAAAATTACAAATATCATATAATTCTTTAAACTTAACTTTTAAGGGAATAGTTGAAATTCAACAATCATCCCAAAATGAAACATAATTACCAGAGTGTACTATATGGTTAATACTTATCTTATAAATTTCAAAATAATGAACAATAGATTTCCAAAAATGGGAGACATTATTAAGATTATTAAAAGAACCAAGACTAAGATTAAAATTATCATTATACTATTGATTCGAAATTAATTCTTTTCATTTACAGTTTAGGTTACAATCATTATATTTCCACATTCATTTTCATAGTAGAGAAATATTAAGATTGTATAAATCTAACATACCTAATCCTCCCTCGCTTTTAGGCTTACAAACAATATTCCATTGGATCAAACATTTGGATCGGACAAAAGAATTATTCCCATTCCAGAGAAAATTTCTTCTAATCCTATCAATTTTCTCAATAACCAAATTGGGGAAATGGTAAAATGACATCCAATAAATGGGCAGAGCAGATAACACTGAGTTAATTAATAGAACTCTTCTCGCTCTCGAAAGGAATATATTATTCCAACTAGACTGATTATTATTGATTTTATCAATAATAATATTTCAGTCTTCATGTTTTAATTTCTGAAGCCTTATGAGAAAACCAAGATATTCAATAGGAAATTTCATTACATTGCAATTAAGAGTATTGACCGCTAAATTTTCAACATTATGATAGTCATTAAGAACTAAAACTGAGCTTTTATCAAAATTAATTTTTAATCCATAAAGTAACTCAAAACTATATAGAATAAATTTAAGGGAGACAATAGATTTAGGTAAATGAGAAGAGAAAATCAAGGTATCATCCGTAAATTGTAAAATAGAGATACCCTCACTAGTAATATCTCTACCAACTGGGTCTATCACTCTGTTCCTATTACCTAGCATAATAAATCTAGAGAAAACAACAACAACTAAGTTAAATAGATAAGAAGATAATGGATCCCCTTGCCTTAGGCTACATTTAGACTGGATTTTACCTTTAGGGATATCATTAACGAGTATACTAGAACTACTAGACTTTAATAGAGATCAAATCCATCCAATCAATATATTGCTAAAACCTTTGGCCATTAAATGGTCTTTAAGGAAAAACCAATCAATGGAATCAAAAGCTTTAGCAAAATCAAGCTTGAGAACAACACAGGTTACATTATTCTTACAACAGTAATTAGTGTATTCCTGAACTGCTGCAACACCATCGGTGATATTTCTACCCTTAATAAAGGCAGTCTAAGAATTATCGATTAATGCATTCATTTTAGAGATTAATCTATTTAGTAAATTTTTAGAAATTATTTTAATAGAACAATTTAGTAAAAAAAATAGGCCTAAAATCTTTTAAGAGATTAGCCCCAGTTTTATTCTGAATTAAAAAACAGCAGCAGAGTTTAGGGTGTAAATCGGTCGGACTGGATCGGACAGAGGTGTGTTCAGTTTCTGTCCTAAAAAACCCGGACCGAACACGGATCGAACAAAATTTTTTCTCGAACAAATTTCGTTGTCCTGATTCATGTCCTAAATAAAATCGGTCGGACACGGACACGATCGAACTAGGTCGGACTCGATCGGACATGACTATTTATATCACATCTTGTACATTTTACTAGATTTTCTCTCAACTATAAGCCGAATTTCAAGTAATTCGGACGAATTCGGATGAGCCCGGAACGGACATGATTTTTTCTCGTACAAATCTTGCTATTATAACTAGTGTCCTAAATGAAAATCGGACGGACTCGGACGAACGTATTTTGGTCACGGACACGAATGGATGTCGGACATTCGAACAAAATTTACAGCCCTAGCAAAGTTAATTCTATCCAGTTGCAACTTTGCATCAAAAAACTCATTAAAAAGAGAAATTACGCCATCTTTCAAAACATCCCAAAATGTAATATAAAATAAAATAGGAAACCATCAGTCCCAAGGGCTTTGGGACTTTGTCCGGGGGAATATCTTTAATAGCTTTTAAAATCTAAATTTCAGTAAATGGGTTATCTAAACCATTTAAATCAACAAAATTGCTCTCATTATATAATAAACTCCGGTTAGCCTTTATTTTATGGTGATTAGTGTTGACACCGAAATTTGGCGTTGACATCCGAGAGTTCCGAAAATTTGAAACTTGAATGTCCAAAGCAGAGAATTACGAAAAATGCAGTAATAATGTGTGGGGAAGTAAAGGACACAGTTATTTATAGTGGCTCGACCCATCAGGGCGTACGTCCACTTTGAAGGCTGAATTGATTTTATTCCATTACAACGAAGTACAACAAGACACTATTACAAAGAGTTACAATGATTAACGATATCCCATTATTCCTTGTTGTTGAGCTTCCTTGCGGAGCGAGAGTATCGAGAGATTTGCCGATGTTGTAGCGTAGCCGAGGGATCCGGAGTCGAGGCTAGGGGTCTGAGAGTGGCGGAGTCAAGGCTCGGGGTCCGAGGGAGGCGGAGTCGAGGCTCAGGGTCCGAGGGAGGCGGAGTTGAGGCCTTCTTCTTCTTCCTTGAGTGGAAGAGGTGATAACTTGGTCAACCATGTACGAGAGTCCCATACCTTGTCCAATGACCATAAGGAAGAAGATGGTAATCATTAACGATGATTTAGAGCTTCATGAAGTCTAAAGGTGGCTTGATGTCCAAGAGCATGCTTGAACCTTCATGAGTATGCTCATGGGTCCAAGCATATTCATCTTCTCCCTTGCATGATGAAGGAAGGTGACTATGAGGCCTTGGGAGAGAAGATGGAAGTATTAAAGCTTGAGAGAGAGAGAGAGAGCTTAGACCGACCCCTTGAATGTAGGAAGTGAGAGAGTATTTATAGTGGAGAGGTTAGGTGAGGGTAGGTAGGAAATGGGACTCACATGCCAATTTTTGTACCCTAGAGGAGAGTGCATCGGAAAGCTCGAATCCCCCCTCGTGCACAGGAAATTTGTACCCCATGCTAGGGGTACGAAATTTGTACCCCTGGGGGATAGGAGATTCGTACACCGTAGGGTATGAGTTTATGTTTGTTGGGCACGGGGGAATTTGGAAGAAAGGTGTAATGACCCGAAAATTCCCCTCGTGAGAAATCGTCGGATACACTAACTTTGGGCATACAACACATCAGAACAAATAACAGAGGAATTTTATAAACATCATTATAATGTTACATCAGAGTACAGAATATCAGAGTACATCGAATATAATAATACAACAGTGGAATATAATTCACAATGAATTTAGTACAATGCAGCAGAAGACTACCAATGCTCTTGACACAGCTTTAAGCTTTGATCCAGAAACCTGCTCAATATATGAATATCTGCAAAACAAGCTACTCGACTACCCGTGTGGAAAATAAGGGCACCCGAGTTTGCAAGTGAAACAAACTACAGGCCAGTCATGGGACTGGTATAAGAAATCTTACTTAAGTTATCTAATAAAAAGGCTAATCACAGGACCACGCCGCTAATGCGGAATGGGTTTACTCCATTGGATTGCCAGTGCAAGAAACAAAGTAAATAGTTAAACAACACAATGCATTTTAGAAAAATGAAACCATTATAAGACTCAAGTCCCATCACACAAGGCAACGCAAACCAGAGGATAGAGTTTTACCTTATAATGGTAAAAAATGCTTGATACGATAAAACGGATTTGATATTATTATTAGTGTGTATATGTTTTCATAAACATTTCAATCATAATGTATCAATAATAGACGACATAACTACCATATACTATGTCGCCATACTAGTTATACAATCAAAACCGTATGGTGTCGTATTGGAAGTTGGATTTCCATCATGAACCAAGGCAAGGCATCGTCCTTACCGAATTCGAGACAACCTAGCCCATGTCTCAGGATCAGAGCTCAAGTGACCCTTAGGAGCCACAGGGAGGTCCCCAACTTACGTTGGTGGATTATATATAAATTCCTGAACAATATGTCTTCCCGCCCTATGGGGCGTAAAATTAAACGATCCAAAATCCCCCTTACGGGAAATCACGGATTGAGTTGAGAACAAGCCACATCGGAACGCAAACAGAAGAACATTTCATTGTATATTACAACAATTCCATCAGATTACAAGAATATACAGAGTATGAATAAATAATATACATCACAAATTATCAGAGATTTAAATTACATTACATTGCAGCGGAAAAATAATACAAAACACAACTGAAAGTAATACACGGATACAGAGCTCTCCGAGCATCGTTCCAGCTGTAAACCAGGATCCCATGAATATAAATCTGCAAACCCAAAACTACTAGCTGCCTGTGTCGAAAATAAGGGCACCCAGAGTTTAGGTTAAAACAATAAACTCTAGGTCAATCATGGGACTGGTGTGAGAACTAAAACAGTTATTTAAAACTTTACTTTAAATCAGATATATCAAGGGACCACGCCGTATAACACGGAACGAGTTTCCTCCCAAGAATACCAGTGCATATAACAAAACAGCGCGATGCTTTTTGGAAAAATGAAGCTATTTTAAGACCCAGGTTCCATCACACAATGCAACACAAGCCGGAGGATAGGGTTTTCCCTTATAATAGCCAAACATGCTTAGTACGTCAAAACAAATCATTTGATACTATTATAACTGTATAGTGTCAAAACAATTTCAATCATAAATATCAATCGTAGACGACATGGGTACCATATATCATGTCGCCATACTAGGCTCTACAATCAAAACAACAAAGTCACGTATTTGGAAGTGGTTTTCCGTCTGTGAACCGAGGCCAGGGATCGTCCTCTACCGATTCGAGACAATCTAGCCCATGTCTCAGGCAAGCGCGCAGACAAGCCTTGGATTGTCAGGGCCGGTCCACCGATGTGGATTAAAATGCCTGAACACTGCGTTTCCCCGCCCTTTGGGCGTAAATGAGTCAAATGACTCCATCGGATCGACATAGTCACCGATATATCCGAGGCGCCTCGCAACAACAACAACCACACAGGTGAAAATAATATAAATGTCAGGGCTGGTAGGTCACTGACACCACCCTAGCTAGAAGGAAACGCATGCCCTCCCTGAGGTCCTCTCCTGTTTCTAGTTCACAACCGGGGTGTGAGGCTCGCGAATTCACGTTACACAAAGCTATGCCACACAGGCGGTGCTTTGATCATCAACCACAAGACTTTGCTTTTCAACGGAAGCCTTGATCAATTGCCACTTAGGCATGCCACACAGGCAATTCACTCCATGCGATTGATACCCATCAATATATAACCTCTGAGCTCGTACGTCTCAGAGAAGGGCGTTAAGGAAGAGAATTAATTCTCCGCTGCCAAACAGATATATATTTAATAGAAATTAATCACACAGAATAAAATCCAATGTCAGACACACAGTCCGTTTACAAGTCCGTTTGGGTCTGAACGAAACCGGAGGCACCTTGTACCTCGCATATCCATCGATCTCCATGTACGTATGGACGATAACCAACTGATTCCCTCCTCTTGGGTGTACAGCCCAATCAAGATCATCAGTAATCACTCAAACGATGTGAAGACCTCCGGTCTTCGGCCACCGTCTTCATCCTCGACACCACGTCGTATCAATTATTCAGAATGGGATAAACCCGGTATTTCTGAATAACTCGCGTATATAATAAACAAGTGTTACACAAACACAACATACGCCTCATTCCAATTCATCAGTCACTAACCGTAAATTAGTAAGAGAACAACTCCCCAAATATTAACCCCGAAGGCCGAAACCAACATCAGACCAATACCCAGGAAACCATTCATCTTAACTAATTTTCAATTAGTTTCTAAATTTCACATTCTTAGGGAAAGGTTCCCATTAATTTTATCAAAGATAAATTCTTTAAATTTAATCTTTAATCTTCTTTTGAATATCAATTCAAACCAAATTATGGTTTACCCAAACTAGTCGGGATTAACGAACCTTACCGAAGTAATCATTTGTTTTAATTTCCCAATCCCAACCTATTCATCCCATGAAGTAAAACTGGTCATACTTCATATCTAACACCACGGTGTTATCGGTAAATTCGATTACCATTTCATGTTCAGATCTAATTAAAGATTTAACTATCGCTTGGAGCAAAACTGGTTATACTCCATTCTCGATCATTTCAATCTAATTAAAGATTCATTAAAACTCCACTTAGTTTTAATCTTCCCAAAAATCAATATTAATGATTGTTTAACTTGGGAAATCACATCCTGTCTTTAACTGTGTTAAAGAACCAATGTCATTTAAAACACGGTTCACGATAAACCCAAAATCACATTCCATTCTATCAGCCTTTAACCGTAAATTAGCAAGTGAACAATTCCATAAGTATTAACCCCGAAGGCCGAAACCAACATCAGATCAATACCCAGGAGACCATTCAACTTAACTAATCTCCGGTTAGTTTCTGATTTTCTTAACTCCATTGAGTCTAAGAACAATATAATTGAAGATATCATTCACGACAAACCCAAATCACATTTGATATTAAATACAAGGCTCTGAATAGAAAATATATCGTCTTATATTCAATATCAAATTCTACGACCAACGAATATTGTATTGGAAATAACGATATAAATATATCTTTCAAATTTCCATAACAATATCTGTATAATCATGAAATCCAACATCGAAATATTCCAAAGACAATTTCGATTCAAATCCATTCCAATTCAATTATTGGAAATTCTGGTTATTTTTAAAACCCCTTTCAAATTCAATTTGTTTATTTCAAAAATAAATTGATTTTAATTCTAGTTCAAAACTAGTTCATTTCGATAAAAATCTATTTTTATCTTTTCAAATATGGAAATTTTCATCCCAATTCTACACAAATCATTTCTTATGATTTTACACAAATTATTACTATTTTTAATAATTTTATCAAGGCCCGTACAGTCAATTTCCATCAACGGCCATCGAACTGCACTTACAGCGACCTTTTTCCAAATTTGATTTGGACATAATTCCAAATCCAACCGTTAGATTTCTAATTTCTAATATTCGTTAGAAAGCTCTTTTCGATACGAACCCAACGGTTCCGGCTTTAGGAGAATCCGACAGTCGGATCTCCCGCAACGTCAATTCAAAGTCAATGGTCGAAATTCGCGAACTGCTGCGGCGCGGCGCGTTCTATTCAGGCCATTATATATATATATATATATATATATATATATATATATATAAATGTATTATGTAACGACCCGCATTCTACGCATCGTAGGATCGTAGAATATTTATTTCCTTCACATACGAAGTCGTATGGTCATGTAACTTTGGGAGACAACTATTGGGGTCTTTTCCCATTTTCATGATTTTTGCCGATTTTTAAATGATCGTTTTGCCCCTAGCTGATCTTGTTTTTACCATAACTTTTGACTGGAAAGGAATTTTGACTTGATACCACTTCCATTGGCTCCGGATGATGGTTTACAATTCCGTAGAGTGGTCACATTAGCCAAATGGACTCACCGTTTGGGAGATATGGCAGAAACAAATTTCAGATGGTGAAAAACAGCTTAATTGGGCTTAACCGGGTAATTAGCAGCTAGGCCCAAAGGGGATTTCGGGATTAGAGATGTATAGGGTCTGATTATGGTTAGAAAACATTTCTTTCAGCTGCCACTTTCATTCTTGGATCCCTAGCAATGGCCTCCAACACCCAAATCAACTTCTAATCACTTTCTAATCAAGTTTTGGCTTAATCAACACCAAATCAAAGAAGATCAACACCAAATCAGTATTAGAGCTACTGTTAGACGTCAGTATTTGCCCAAATCTGCGAGGTTTCAGTTCTGAAAATTTTATTTGTGTCCAAGGTGAGTGATTTGCATAGTTTTGCACTAATTACAGTTAATTAAGAGCAATTAGTGAAGATTAACGAATTTATGCATAAATAAATTCTGGAAAAATGTTTATAAATTCTTAAACACTGTTTTAGACCTTTGTTAGAAGTTTGGGTTGATTTGGTTAAGTTTTGTTAATCCTATGATTAGTTTTGCTTAAATATGCTTAAGGGAAAATGTGGAATTTTGACTATGTTTGATCCATTATAACCTATCAAATTATTGTTTTGGTGTTTATGGTCGATTTTATATGTTTCTATGACTGTATGGTATGCTTTGTGATTGATAGAAAGTTAGAATGGTCGACAACGCCGTTGTATGGCGTAAAACAGTCGTTGGAAGAAGTTGCAGGAAAATATGTAGAACCAGATCGGATCGCCCCTGCTCTCCACGACCCGACCCATTCCGCAAGTCACGACCCGACCGTGTAGCCCCGATCGTGAACCATCTCCACGAGCTGCTCCTCCTTGAAGACCACGAGCCAGAAGAGACCGCGACCCGATCAGAACAGGGTCCCACGAACCGAAGCTCAGCTGGAACTAGAGGGAGACCGATCCGATCGGGGAGGCGCACCACGATCCGAACCGCGACCTGTAGCTTGACCACGAGCTGGTGGAGACCGAACCGAACCACCTAGGGGAGCACGATCCGAGGAGGAGAACTGAATGAAGACCGATCCGGAGGAGAAGGAGACTAAAACCCGAGATGTAAAGGTAGTCCAAATGAGAAGCTTGTATTCATGATCCAGTTGGGAACCAAGGAGTTAACTTCATGAGTTGGGCTTTGCTGCGGGACGTGTGCTAAGGAGTTGTCAATGTCTATAACTTTGGATCACTATGTGTAGGGGGTACGTGAACGGATTCAGGGCCACATTGGCCTAGGTACGACTAAAGAGCTATAGACCAATGAAGTGGGGTCATTTGTAAAGGTTTGGTCATGACTCCATATGGTAAGCTTGGTAGTAGCAGTAGTTGTACAAGTTGAACTCCGTAACTACTTCGATGGGTCTAGTGATCGAGGCGGTAGATATCGTATGCTTTACGCACTGAGTGAGAGATGCGAGGATGGTTGCTATGTTTGATTTGTTTGCCATCATTAGGACATGCACACCCCCACCCCCGTTATCTTTACACCATTTATTCAATGGCACCTTAGAGTATTGTACGGTATGTAGTGCTAACTCTTTGGTTGCAGGTCCAGGTTCAGGTATGGTTTATTATACCTGTTATTATTCTGTTTAGCTGCTTATCGCTCATACCATACTTTTGTCTGACCCAGAGTTTTATGTCTCTTCTTATTACTCTGGGTGCTCTCACGAGCAGACTAGAGACAGGTTAGCTGGGTATGCACGAGTAGTTGATCCGGAGACGAGCAGGAGGCTTCCACGTATGATACATATAGATATTCTCCCTGTGTTGTTGAAGATCACTGCTTGGGCATTAGTAGTGTATCTTCTACTTTAGCTTTTTTTGTTTTAGAGACAGTAATTTGGAAAGTTTTAGTAAGATATATTTGGATTTCCGCTGCTATGTTGGTTTGGTTTTCAGCTTATGCACTGTCTCGCCTGTTTTATGTCAAGATTATGTTATTATTATATTTTGTTCCTGCGCTATGAGACATTCTACAGGTTCTTTGTTAGTTCATTCTCTTCTTTTCTTTCTTTGGCGACCGTTCCATGCTAGTCGGGCATGTGTACAGCGCACCTTCGGAGGAAATGCAGGTTGGTGCGGGGCGGGCCGTCACACTTAGTATCAGAGCTCTAGGTTGCGTAGTTAACCTAGGGAAGTTATCAGGGAGAGATAGTATACGTATATGAGAGCGCGTATTTTTGATTATTTTGGTTTTCAAAAGCTATATATATTATTAGTATAGCTAAGGATGAAGTCGCACTGCACTGACACCACTATAGAGATGGTTAATCGTTTTCTCTGTGCAGATTAAACGATGAGCCGATACGCAAGGGGTACCGATAGAGGAGCCAATAATGGGAATGCTGCTGACATGAGGACGATGTTCACTGACCTCATGAGGGAGATGCTTAGGGATGTGCAGAGGGAAGCTCCCAATGGTGGTGGTCAAATAGTGCAAGCGCCTAGGGCCGATTTCGCCAAGCTGAACAAGGATTATACTAGCCTTGGTGGGAAGCCGTTCCACGAAACGGAGTCGGCTACGGATGTTCAGGATTGGTTGGATAGCTACGAGCGTATCTTCGAAGATTTGGGTATCGAGGATGCGATGAAGAGAAGGCTAGCATCCCGTCAGCTGCAAGGACGGGCAATGAATTGGTGGAATGCTATAAAGGCAGCTACTCCCGAGGATCAGATTACTTGGGATCAGTTTAAGGCTCGCTTTAGCGATAAGTTCATTCCAGCTGCTCAGAAGTCAGTGATGTTTAAGAAATTCTTGGAACTCAAGCAAAATGACAGAGCTGTCTCGGAGTATATTGCTGAATTCGACACTTTGTTGAAATATGGATTATCTCTTATTGATACTGCCGAGAAGAAGAACGAGAAGTTTATAACAGGTTTGGATCAGTACTTGGGGGAAAAGCTTATTAACCACATCGATGAGACGTTTGAATCGATTGTGGGGAAAGCATTGAGGTCAGAGAGTCTTTACCCTAAGCCAAAGACTGAGGTTGCATCTGCAGAGGAGCCAAAGCCGCAAGCAAGTGGTGGAGGCAAGAGTGGTTCTCAGAATAAGAGGAAGCAGGACCAGAATAAGGATGGCCAGAAAAAGAATAAGAAAGATGTTGAGTGCTTCAGCTGTGGTAAGAAGGGCCATTATGCTAGTAATTGTTGGGCCAAGCCAACGGATAAGAAGTGCTTCAACTGTGGCCAGGTGGGACATCACAAGGACAAGTGTCCGCAACCCCCGAAAGAAAGGCAGATGGTGAAAGCTTATGCCCTTAATGTTATTCCTTCTTCGTCGAATGCCGCAACTGAGGCGGAGAAGGGAAAGAATGTCGTTATTCAAGGTATGCTTTCTGTTTATGATGTTCCCGTTAGAGTTTTGTTTGATACCGGAGCTTCTAGTTCTTTCATATTTAGTGACCTGGTAGATAGGTTGGGATTGGAGCCCGAGATTGTCGATAGACCTTTAGTAGTGACGGACCCGATTGGTGGTTCGACTAACCTTAGCATGATTTGTCGTAATGTTGTCTTATCGAGTCATGGATGCATGTTTGTTTGTGATTTCTTTGTTTTGGGCTTTACTGGGTTTGGCATTATTTTGGGAGTCGATTGGCTCCAAAGATACGGGGTGGTGGTAGACTGTGAGGGCTTTTTGGTGACAGCTAGAGCGGATGATGGGCGGAGGGTAGTGTTTGGTGGTCTACCCGGTGATGGGGTAATGGCTAGTTTTCTAAATTCCCTCGACATCCCGCATAGTGAGTTGTTAGGTTTGCCCGTGGTTGGCCAGTATCCGGACGTTTTCGAAGAAGTGACCAGGCTTCCACCACACCAAGAGATTGAGTTTCGTATTGATTTAGTGAAAAATGCCAGACTTATAGTGATGCCACTTCGTCGTATGGCACCAAGGGAGCAGCGAGAGCTCGGGGTGCAAGTCAACGATCTTTTGAAGAAGGGATTTATCAGAAGGAGTGTTTCTGAATGGGAAGCACCTGTTGTGTTTGCTACCAAGGCGGATGGTTCCCTTCGTTTGTGTGTAGACTACCGCGAGTTGAATAAAGTGACGAGGAAGAACAAGTATCCTCTACCGCGGATAGATGGTTTGTTTGATCAGTTGAGTGGCGCGAGAGTATTCTCTCAGTTGGATATCGCGACAGGTTTTCATCAGCTTAGAGTGGAAGCTGAGAGTATAGCTAAAACGGAATTTCGGACACCGTCTGGATTTTATGAGTGGTTGGTCATGCCATTCGGGCTGACCAATGCCCCGGCATATTTTGTGGATCTTATGAATAGGGTATTCAGAGACCAGTTGAATAAGTTTGTCCTTGTGTTCGTGGATGATATTTTGGTCTATTCGAGGACATAAGAAGAACACAAGGAACATTTGAGGATAGTGATGGAGGTGTTGAGAAAACACCAATTGAAAACAAAGTTTTCTAAGTGTCACTTTTGGAGAAGGGAAGCGAGATTCTTGGGCCATGTTGTTTCAGAGAATGGTATTGCCATGGATCCTGCGAAGGTGGCTACGGTATAGGATTGGTCTACACCCAAGAATGCAACGGACATAAGAAGTTTCTTGGGATTAGCTGGATATTATCGTAAGTTTATCCAAGACTTCTCCAAGATAGTAGCACCGTTGACTTAGTTGACCAAGAAGAATCAAGCTTTCGTCTAGGACGAAAAGTGAGAGAATGCATTCAAGAGTCTAAAGGAAAAGTTGACATGTGCACCAGTGTTAGTCATTCCTAAGGGGAATGAAGAGATGACAGTATATACGGATGCATGTGGCACAGGGCTAGGTGCTGTATTGATGCAAGGAGGTAGGGTTGTAGCTTATGCAAGTCGGCAACTGAAACCGCACGAGAAAAGATACCCTACCCATGATTTGGAATTGGCAGCGATCGTGTTCGCATTGAAGATGTGGAGACATTATCTCTTGGGAGAAAGATTCGAGTTGTTTACCAATCATAAATCGTTAAAGTATCTCTTCTCTCAGAAGGATCTAAATCTCCGACAACAAAGATGGTTAGAATTTTTAGCTTCCTATGATTTTGACATCGCATATACACCAGGAAAGGGCAATGCGGTGGCTAATGCATTGAGTAGAAGACATGCCAGTTTAGGGGCTATGTTTCTAGAATGGAAGCACTTGGAGTACATCGCGGGGTATGATTTCAGACCAAAGTGCGAATTGGATCCAGAAATGTTAGCAAGTTTGACGATCAGACCCACTTTGATTGAGCGGATTGGTTCCAGTCAAAGGAGCGAACCTAACCTATTGGATATCATCTCAAAGTTAGAGATGGGAATCGACGGAGAGATGAACAAGTATGGGCTTGATCGAGATGGATGGCTTAGGTAGAATGGAAGACTAGTTGTACCCAATGTCGATGGATTGAGAGATGAAGTGCTTAGAGAATGTCATCACTCAAAACTGACTATACATCCCGGTGGTAACAAGATGTATCGGGACATGAAGCAGACATACTACTGGGAAGGGATGAAAAGAGACGTTGGGAAATTTATATCCAAATGCATGAATTGCCAGCTAGTTAAAGCTGAGTAAAAGAAGCCTAGTGGTTTGCTACAACCATTAGAAATTCCAGAATGGAAATGGGAACAAGTGTCAATGGATTTCATTGATGGGTTACCAAGGACTAAATCGGGCCATGATAGATTTTGGGTGATTGTGGACCGATTGACTAAGGGTGAGAGGTTTATACTCGTCAAGTCAAACATGACGGCAGCTAAGCTAGATGAACTATATGTAAAGTGGGTAGTGAGATTTCATGGAATACCCAAGGGCATTGTGAGTGACCGAGATCCTTTGTTCACTAGTGGATTTTGGAAGAGCTTACAAGAGGCGTTAGGATCAGAATTACATCTCAGTACCGCGTATCATCCTCAAACCGACGGTCAAACAGAGAGGGTGAATCATATATTAGAAGACCTCCTGAGAGCCTGTGTATTGGATTTTGGTGGATCATGGGATGACCATTTGATCTAGTAGAGTTTGCATATAATAATAGTTACCAATCCAGTATTGGCATGGCTTCATTTGAAGCTTTGTACGGAAGACCGTGCAACCCACCGTCATGTTGGGTAGAAACTGGTGAGAAGTTTGTGCTTGGACCCGATGTGATAAGAGAAACCTCAGACAAGATTAAGGTTATCCAACAACGAATGAAGGCTGCCCAAGATAGGCAGAAGAGTTATGCTGATAAAAGGAGAAGAGAATTAAAGTTATCCATTGGCGACTTGGTGTTTATCAAAATTTCTCCATTGAAGAGCGTGATACGATTTGGTAGGAGAGGCAAGTTAGCACCTAGATTTGTTGGTCCATTCCCAGTTCTTGAGCAAATTGGGAATTTGGCATATAAAGTTGAATTACCAGATAAGATGGCAAAAGTTCACAACGTATTTCATGTTTCCCAGTTAAGGAAATTCTTACACGACCCAGATGTGACTATTTCACCTGATAAGTTGGATGATATTGAAGTTGAACCCGAGGCGGTTGCGAACCGCAGGCCTATGTGTATTGTTGGGAACGATACGAAGCAACTTCGAAGGAAGGCGGTGAAATTAGTCAAAGTTCAATGGGGCGAGAATGAGAATGACTGTACTTGGGAGACAGAAGAGAGCATTAGGAAGACGTATCCAGAACTCTTCGCCTAGTAAGATTTTAACTTCGATTTAGTCTTTCCGCATGCTAGGATAGGCTTGTTTGTTTGTTTTGCATGTTTGATTGTTATATATGATTGGTAGGCATGCAGGATCCTTTATGTGTTTTGGGTTAAGGAATTTCGGGGACGAAATTTCTTAAGGAGAGGAGAGTGTAACGACCCGCATTCTACGCATCACAGGATCGTAGAATATTTATTTCTTTCACATACGAAGTTGAATGGTCATGTAACTTTGGGAGACGACTATTGGTGTCATTTCCCATGTTCATGATTTTTGCCGATTTTTAAATGACCGTTTTGCCCCTAGCTGATCTTGTTTTGACCATAACTTTTGACTGGAAAGGAAATTTGACTTGAAATCACTTCCAATGGATCCAGATGATGGTTTACAATTCCGTAGAGTGGTCATATTAGCCAAACGGACTCAACGTTTGGGAGATATGGCTGAAACAAGTTTCAAATGGTGAAAAACAGCTTAATTGGGCTTAACCGAGTAATTTGCAGCTAGGCCCAAAGGGGATTTAGGGATTGGATATGTATAGGGGCTGATTAGGGTTAGAAAACATTTCTTTCAGCCGTCACTTTCATTCTTGGAACCCTAGCAATGGCCTCCAACGCCCAAATCAACTTCTAATCACTTTCTAATCAAGTTTTGGCTTAATCAACACCAAATCAAAGAAGATCTACACCAAATCAGTATTAGAGCAGCTGTTAGACGACAGTATTCACCTAAATCAGCGAGGTTTCAGTTCTGAAAATTTTATTTATGGCCAAGGTGATTGATTTGCATAGTTTTGCACTAATTACGGTTAATTAAGAGTAATTAGTGAAGTTTAGCGAATTTATGCATAAATAAATTCTAGAAAAATGTTTATAAATTCTTAAACACTGTTTTAGACCTCTGTTAGAAGTTTGGGTTGATTTGGTTAAGTTTTGTTAATCCTATGATTAGTTTTGCTTAAACATGCTTAAGGGAAAATGTGGAATTTTGGCTATGTTTGATCCGTTATAACCTATCAAATTATTGTTTTGGTGTTTATGGTCGATTTTATACGTTGCTATGACTGTATGGTATACTTTGTGATTGATAGAAAGTTAGAATGGTCGAAAACGCCGTCATATGGCGTAAAACAGTAGCTGGAAGAAGTTGCAGGAAAATATGCAGGACCGGATCGGATCGCCCCTGCTCTCCACGACCCGACCCGTTCCGTAAGTCACGACCCGACCGTGTAGCCCCGATCGTGAACCATCTCCACGAGCTGCTCCTCCTTGAAGACCACGAGCCAGAAGAGACCGCGACCCGATCCGAACAGGGTCCCACGAACCGAAGCTCAGCTGAAACTAGAGGGAGACCGATCCGATCGGGGAGGCGCACCACGATCCGAACCACGACCTGTAGCTTGACCACGAGCCGGTGGAGGCCGAACCGAACCACCCAGGGGAGCACGATCCGAGGAGGAGAACTGAATGAAGACCGATCCGGAGGAGAAGGAGACTAAAACCCGAGATGCAAAGGTAGTCCAAATGAGAAGCTTGTACTCAGGATCCAGTTGGGAACCAAGGAGTTAACTTCATGAGTTGGGCTTTGCTGCGGGACGTGTGCTAAGGAGTTGTCGATGTCTATAACTTTGGATCACTATGTGTAGGGGGTACGTGAACGGATTCAGGGCCACAGTGGCCTAGGTACGACTAAAGAGCTATAGACCAATGAAGTGGGGTCATTTGCAAAGGTTTGGTCATGACTCCACGTGGTAAGCTGGGTAGTAGCAGTAGTTGTACAAGTTGAACTCCGTCACTACTTCGATGGGTCTAGTGATCGAAGCGGTAGATATCGTATGATTTACGCACTGAGTGAGAGATGCGAGGATGGTTGCTATGTTTGATTTGTTTTCCATCATTAGGACATGCACACCCCCACCTCCGTTATCTTTACACCATTTATTCAATGGCACCTTAGAGTATTGTACGGTATGTAGTGCTAACTCTTTGGTTGCAGGTCCAGGTTCAGGTATGGTTTAGTATACCTGTTATTGTTCTGTTTAGCTGCTTATCGCTCATACCAAACTTTTTGTCTGACCCAGAGTTTTATGTCTCTTTTTATTACTCTGGGTGCTCTCACGAGCAGACTAGAGACAGGTTAGCTGGGTATGCACGAGTAGCTGATCCAGAGACGAGCAGGAGGCTTCCACGTATGATACATATGGATATTCTCCCTGTGTTGTTGAAGATCACTGCTTGGGCATTAGTAGTGTATCTTCTACTTTAGCTTTCTTTTGTTTTACAGACAGTAATTTGGAAAGTTGTAGTAAGCTGTATTTGGATTTCCGCTGCTATGTTGGTTTGGTTTTCAGCTTATGCACTGTCTCGCCTGTTTTATGTCAAGATTATGTTATTATTATATTTTGTTCCATGCGCTGTGAGACATTCTACAGGTTCTTTGTTAGTTCATTCTCTTCTTTCCTTTCTTTGGTGACCGTTCCGTGCTAGTCGGGCATGTGTACAACGCACCATCGGAGGAAATGCAGGTTGGTGCGGGGCGGGCTGTCACAATATATTTCGTCGATTTCCTTTCAAAACGTATTTTATAAATCGTTTTAAATTCGTTTTCGAAACGATTTCAACTTCATATTCAATTTCGAATCAAAATTGAATATTCCACATCATCGATATACAAATGATAATATTTTCAAAATGTTATATTTTGAAATCACTTTCTTTTCTATATTCATTATAAAAATGAATAAAATCGATATAAATATCGTTCATGTCAAAATGGCGTCAATCTAATCAATACGGCTTTTATTCAACACATGAATGTTTATTCTATTCAACACATGAATATTTATTCTATTCAACACATGAATTTATTTCTATTCAACACATGAATTTATTTCTATTCAACACATGAATTTTTTTTTTATTCAACACATGAATTTATATTTTTATTCAACACATGAATTTATAATTTTATTTTCCAAATTGGAATGAGGCCCAATCAATTACCATATAATGTTAATTATATGGATTTTCTACAACACATGTATATAATAACTACGATAAATAATCAACCATCGTCCAGAGTGCACCACACAACTGCATAAGCATTAAATATAATTAATTAATGCTCATATAGTCTGTCAATCAAACAATCGACATACCACTAAACAATTGAGATTAGTGTATATCAAATATCATCCCAACACCCGTGTGGGGTTTCAATCCACAAACACTGAATATTATTTGTGCAGTTGGGCGATGTGTAAAATTTATCATCCCAATAAATATCAATTAAATCAGTGTATATAAACAAATCGTCCGATTTGTTTGTAAATATTTATTTCATCTACACGTTAAAAATTATATTTTTAACTATAAAATATTTTCCATTATAAAATATTTTATTTCATTCCACATCACACAATCAAATTTCACAACACAGCAATCAAACAAACAAGTCATCCATGGTCTGTGGACGACGGGTGTCGGGTGCTACTAAGCACCATCTGCATCCTAGTATATATTTCAACTAGAAATCAAAATAAAAGTGAGGAGTTCTCACCAAGAGCTAAACCAACGCCACGACTCTTCATATGTAGAAAATTTCGCCGTTCTCGCATTTTGTCACTTTCATTGTCCGTAGCCACTACATATATAATAATCACATTTTTATATTCTCTATTATATAAAAATCATATTTTTATAACTACGCTATATGGATAAAATTTCTATTTTTATACCGCTACAATATAGATAAAAATTCTATTTTTATAACGGTGCTCATAAAATAAAGATTATATTTTTATATCGCCACTCATATAAAAATCACATCTTTGCTCCTTCTACATAATAAAGATCGAATTTTTAATACTTCTATAATATAAAAATCATATTTTTAATTTTCCTATCATTTAAAAATCATATTTTTAATCTTCCTATCATATAAAAACCATATTTTTAATCTTCCTATCATATAAAAATCATATTTTTGTTTGCTATCTACATAAAAACTGATTTTATATATACCAATATATATTTTTGAAACGGAAAATAAAGTAAAATAAATGGGAATAAATAGAAAACTCACCATTTCCTATGGTTCTTGGCAATTGGGAGTCCATGGTCACTGTTTGGGGTCGGAGGAGGGCGGTGGAGTGCTGAGATGGTGGCGTCGGGGTTTGAAGGGGGGTTCGGTCTTCGATTTCAGGGGGGTCGGTCTTCGAACGAAAGAGGAGAGGAAACGGAGGCTGAGGGGTGCGGGGTTGAACGGAGGGGGAGGAGCGACACCGTCGATGGCAATTGGGGTTCTGTCGCCCTCGATTTGTTTTTTTTTTCTTATTCTGTTGAAATGATTTGAACGGGGGGTGTAGGGGATAAAGGGGTTGACTTCTAAATTTAATTAAATATTTTAATTAATTTAATCTCCAAAAAGTTATCGTTTCATTCAAACTCCAATCGAGACCCACTGACTGTCGTCCCTAGCTAATTACCCCATTTCGAACACAATGGGATATGTTTTGTAACCCAATTCGGCTGTTACGCTCAGTTTTCCGTTCAAATTAAAATATAAATCAATGTATATTGAATTTGAACGCACATTTCAATTTACCGGGGCCACATACTGACTCTAAAAATTCCCGAAAAATATTTTCTAGCTTCGTATTGACGATACGGTCCTAACAAAACTAATTTCGTCAAATTCTGAGACCGTTTGAAAAATGGCCATTTTCCAGTCGATTAAAATCAACTGAAACTGGTAAAACACGTTTTCCTTTGCCACGCTCACATATTGATTCGAAAAATTACGAATTTTGAAACCTAGCAATAACTTGACATTCCGGATCCAACAAAAGTGGTTTCATTGAAAACCGAGGTCATTTGCAAAATTGCTATTTTTAAGGGCCAGAATTCCATAGCGACTATTCTGAATTTTCAATTTTACATAACTTTTTATCCCCGCTATGAAATTTCAATTTTTCGGATTCTTTAGAAAGATATTCTCAAATAGATTATAATATTTTTGGTTTCGCTAAAATCCGGTTTATTTTGAATCCTATACATTCAATTGAACTTTGAAATCGAAATTTCAAACTACCGCGCCATTTTCAATTCCTTTTATAATTTAAAATAAATATTTATATTCTAACGACGACGTATATAAATATATACGTTCTAATTCTATTCAAAATAAATTTCCCATCGTTATTATTTAAAATAATTCATTTTAAATACTCAAAATTCACTAAATTAGCCAAAATAAAATTTTTAAATTGGCCTAGATTTCCGGGTTGTTACAATCTCCCCCACTTAAAACTTTTCGTCCCCGAAAAAGAACGAAGCTAAAAGTTGTTTAACCAATCAACTCAACTTTCATTATTTTCATTACGGCTTAAGTTCTTCAAGTTTTCAGTTTCTAAGAACTTTTCAAATTCTTCAAAAATTTGGCTAACACCCTAAATTTTCGAAAAATTTCGCCATAACCTCCCCTGCACCGGGTACTTCGGGATATTTCAAATAGCCTCCCATGGCCCTCATCAATCCAAAAAGAAAAAGAAACAGCAAAGCGGCTAGCCAATCGGCTCATAAAATCATCAAAAACCCAATAAATTCGTAAACATGTACCTATTTGTCGGACAAACAATTTTATTCTTCTGCTCTAGCCTCCTTGCTATGACCTGTTCAATGTAAGTACATGTATATGCAAGCAAATGCGACAAATTTTCAATACACTCACTATTTGATACAATTTCGCTAAAGGTTCAACATTTTAATTAATCAAACAACACAACCAGCAATCAATTAGTTGATTAACTTTTCAAATTCATAACTTTGATATATAGTCAAAAATCACATTTTTGATGCCAAGTCACAACAATATATTCTAACTATATTTTGGTTCTCACACCAGTCTAATGGAAATATATAGAGATCCCACTTTCGAAACACGAAAATAAATCCTGATGATGATGCGTCAATCATCAGAATCATGTTCGAGCGACTAGAGTGTGATTCTATATCTATCCAGTATATTAAAACTTCGAATACACGTGGATCAGATGTATACGCAAAGTCTTTATATACTGGACTGTCGAAATCAACACAAATAAATATTCAAATACGAATAATTGAATTTAACTTTTCAAAACAAAATTTGTTTTCATTTGAAAAATATACTCTTCACACTCGTTCTAGGATACTACTGATCCCATCTCTAACGAGTCATTCTTATTGGACATTACTAATCCAATTTCTGATGAATTCTTTCATTTGGTTCTAACGTGTCCTGTTCTCCGAGCTCTATAAACCAAAGCTCCGATACCACGATGAAACGATCCAAAATCTCCCTTACGGGAAATCACGGATTGAGTTGAGAACAAGCCACATCGGAACGCAAACAGAAGAACATTTCATTGTATATTACAACAATTCCATCATATTACAAGAATATACAGAGTATGAATAAATAATACACATCACAAATTATCATAGATTTAAATTACATTACATAGCAGCGGAAAAATAATACAAAACACAACTGAAAGTAATACACGGATACAGAGCTTTCCGAGCATCGTTCCAGCTGTAAACAAGGATCCTGTGAATATAAATCTGCAAACCCAAAACTACTAGCTGCCCGTGTCGAAAATAAGGGCACCCATAGTTTAGGTTAAAACAATAAACTCCAGGTCAGTCATGGGACTGGTGTGAGAACTAAAACAGTTATTTAAAACTTTACTTTAAATCAGATATATCAAGGGACCATGCCGTATAACATGGAACGGGTTTCCTCCCAAGAATACCAGTGCATATAACAAAATAGCGCAATGCTTTTTGGAAAAATGAAGCTATTATAAGACCCAGGTCCCATCACACAGTGCAACACAAGCCGGAGGATAGGGTTTTCCCTTATAATAGCCAAACATGCTTAGTACGTCAAAACAAATCATTTGATACTATTATAAGTGTATAGTGTCAAAATAATTTCAATCATAAATATCAATCGTAGACGGCATGGGTACCATATATCATGTCGCCATACTACGCTCTACAATCAAAACAGCAAAGTCACGTATTTGGAAATTGGTTTTCCGTCTGTGAACCGAGGCCAGTGATCGTCCTCTACCGATTCGAGACAATCTAGCCCATGTCTCAGCCAAGCGCGCAGACAAGCCTTGGATCGTCAGGGCCGGTCCATCGTTGTGGATTAAAATGCCTGAACACTGCATTTCCCCGCCCTTGGGGGCGTAAATGAGCCAAATGACTCCATCGGCTCCACATAGTCACCGATATATCCGATGCGCCTCGCAACAGCAACAACCACACAGGTGAAAATAATATAAATGTCAGGGCTGGTAGGTCACTGACACCACCCTAGCTAGAAGGAAACGCATGCCCTCCCTGAGGTCCTCTCCCGTTTCTGGTTCACAACCGGGGTGTGAGGCTCGCGAATTCACGTTACACAAAGCTATGCCACACAAGCGATGCTTTGATCATCAACCACAAGACTTTGCTTTTCAACAGAAGCCTTGATCAATTGCCACTTAGGCATGCCACACAGGCAATTCACTCCATGCGATTGATATCCATCAAAATATAACCTTTGAGATCGTACGTCTCAGAGAAGGGCGTTAAGCAAGAGAATCAATTCTCCGCCGCCAAACAGATATATATTTAATAAAAATCAATCACACAGAATAAAATCTAATGTCAGACACACGGTCCGTTTACAATTCCGTTCTGGGTCTGAACGAAACCGGAGGCACCTTGTACCTCGCATATCCATCGATCTCCAAGTACGTCTGGACGATCACCAACTGATTCCCTCCTCTTGGGTGTACAACCCAATCAAGATCATCAGTAATCACCCAAACGATGTGAAGACCTCCGGTCTTCGACCACCGTCTTCATCCTCGACACCACGTCGAATCAGTTATTCAGAATGGGATAAACCCGGTCTTTCTGAATAACTCGCGTATATAATAAACAAGTGTTACACAAACACAACATACGCCTCATTCCAAATTATCAGTCACTAACCGTAAATTAGTAAGAGAACAACTCCCCAAATATTAACCCCGAAGGCCGAAACCAACATCAGATCAATACCCAGGAAACCATTCATCTTAACTAATTTTCAATTAGTTTCTAAATTTCACATTCTTAGGGAAAGGTTCCCATTAATTTTATCAAAGATAAATTCTTTAAATTTAATCTTTAATCTTCTTTTGAATATCAATTCAAACCAAATTATGGTTTATCCAAACTAGTCGGGATTAACGAACCTTACCGAAGTAATCATTTGTTTTAATTTCCCAATCCCAACCTATTCATCCCATAAAGTAAAACTGGTCATACTTTATATCTAATACCACGGTGTTATCGGTAAATTCAATTACCATTTCATGTTCAAATCTAATAAAAGATTTAACTATCGCCTGGAGCAAAACTGGTGATACTCCATTCTCGATCATTTCAATCTAATTAAAGATTCATTAAAACTCCACTTGGTTTTAATCTTCCCAAAAATCAATATTAATGATTGTTTAACTTGGGAAATCACATCCTGTCTTTAACTGGGTTAAAGAACCATTGTCATTTAAAACACGGTTCACGATTCTATCAGCCTTTAACCGTAAATTAGCAAGTGAACAATTCCCTAAGTATTAACCCCGAAGGCCGAAACCAACATCAGATCAATACCTAAGAGGCCATTCAACTTAACTAATCTCCAGTTAGTTTCTGATTTTCTTAACTCCATTGAGTCTAAGAACAGTATTATTGAAGATACCATTCACAACAAACCCAAATCACATTTGATATTAAATACAAGGCTCTGAATAGAAAATATATCGGCTTATATTCAATATCAAATTCTACGACCAACGAATATCGTATTGGAAATAACGATATAAATATATCTTCCAAATTTCCATAACAATATCTGTATAATCACGAAATCCAGTATCGAAATATTCCAAAGACAATTTCGATTCAAATCCATTCCAATTCAATTATTGGAAATTCTGGTTATTTTTAAAACCCCTTTCAAATTCAATTTATTTATTTCAAAAATAAATTGATTTTAATTCTAGTTCAAAACTAGTTCATTTCGATAAAAATCTATTTTTATCTTTTCAAACATGGAAATTTGCATCCTAATTCTACACAAATTATTACTATTTTTAATAATTTTATCAAGGCCCGTACAGTCGATTTCCATCAACGGCCATCGAACTGCACTTACAGCGACCTTTTCCAAATTTGATTTGGACATAATTCCAAATCCAACCGTTAGATTTCTAATTTCTAATATTCGTTAGAAAGCTTTTTTCGATACGAACCCAACAGTTTTGGTTTTAGGAGAATCCGACGGTCGGATCTCCCGCAACGTCAATTCAAAGTCAATGGTCGAAATTCGCGAACTGCCGCGGCGCGGCGCGTTCTATTCAGGCCATTATATATATAATATATATATATTGTATTTCTTCGATTTCATTTCAAAATGTATTTTATAAATCAATTTAAATTCGTTTTCGAAACGATTTCAACTTTATATTCAATTTTGCATCAAAATTGAATATTCCACATCATCGATATACAAATGATAATATTTTTAAAACGTTATATTTTTAAATCACTTTCTTTTCTATATTCATTATAAAAATGAATAAAATCGATATAAATATCGTTCATGTCAAAATGGCGTCAATCTAATCAACACGGCTTTTATTCAACACTTGAATGTTTATTCTATTCAACACATGAATATTTATTCTATTCAACACATGAATTTATTTCTATTCAACACATGAATTTATATTTTTATTCAACACATGAATTTATATTTTCCAAATTAGAATGAGGCCCAATCAATTCCCATATAATGTTAATTATATGGATTTTCTACAACACATGTATATAATAACAACGATAAATAATCAACCATCGTCCAGAGTGCACCACACAACTGCATAAGCATTAAATATAATTAATTAACGCTCATACAGTATGTCAATCAAACGATCAACATACCACTAAACAATTGGGATTAGTGTATATCAAATATCATCCCAACACCCGTGTGGGGTTTCAATCCACAAACACTGAATATTATTTGTGCAGTTGGGCGATGTGTAAAATTTATCGTCCTAATCAATATCAGTAAAATCCGTGTATATAAACAAATCGTCCGATTTGTTTATAAATATTTATTTCATCTACAGGTTAAAAATTATATTTTTAACTATAAAATATTTTCCACTATAAAATATTTTATTTCATTCCACATCACACAATCAAATTTCACAACACAGCAATCAAACAAACAAGTCATCCATGGTCTGTGGACGACGGGTGTCGGGTGCTACTAAGCACCGTCTGCATCCTAGTATATATTTCAACTAGAAATCAAAATAAAAGTGAGGAGTTCTCACCAAGAGCTAAACCAACGCCACGACTCTTCACATGTAGAAAATTTCGCCATTCTCGCCTTTTGTCACTTTCATTGTACGTAGCCACTACATATATAAAAACCACATTTTTATATTCTCTATTATATAAAAATCGTATTTTTATAACTACGCTATATGGATAAAATTTCTATTTTTATACCGCTTATATATAGATAAAAATTCTATTTTTATAACGGTGCTCATATAATAAGTTATATTTTTATATCGCCGCTCATATAAAAATCACATCTTTGCTCCTTCTACATAATAAAGATCGAATTTTTAATACTTCTATAATATAAAAATCATATTTTTAATCTTTCTATCATATAAAAATCATATTTTAATCTTCCTATGATATAAAAATCATGTTTTTAATCTTCCTATCATATAAAAATCATATTTTTGTTTGCTATCTACATAAAAACTGATTTTATATATACCAATATATATTTTTGAAACGGAAAATAAAGTAAAATAAATGGGAATAAACAGAAAACTCACCATTTCCTATGATTCTTGGCAAATGGGAGTCCACGGTCACTGTTTGGGGTCGGAGGAGGGCGGTGGAGTGCTGAGATGGTGGCGCCGAGACTGCAGGTTGCGGCGGGGTTTGAAGGGGGTTCGGTCTTCGATTTCAGGGGGGCTTCGGTCTTTGAACGAAGAGAAGTGGAAACGGAGGCTGAGGGGTACGGGGTTGAACGGAGGGGGAGGCGCCGGTCTGAGGGAGGGGAGGCGCCGGTCTGAGGGAGGGGAGGCGCGACGCCGTCGATGGCGATTGGGGTTCCGTCGCCCTCGATTTGGTTTTTTTTTCTTATTCTATTGAAATTATTTGAACTGGGGATGTAGGGGATAAAGGGGTTGACTTCTAAATTTAATTAAATATTTTAATTAATTTAATCTCCAAAAAGTTATCGTTTCATTCAAACTCCAATCGAGACCCACCGACTATCGTCCCTAGCTAATTACCCCCATTTCGAACACAATGGGATATGTTTCGTAACCCAATTCGGCTGTTACGCTCAGTTTTCTGTTCAAATTAAAATGTAAATCAATGTATATTGAATTTGAACGCACATTTCAATTTACCGGGGCCACATACTGACTCTAAAAATCCCGAAAAATATTTTCTAGCTTCGTATTGACGATACGGTCCTAACATAACTAATTTCGTCAAATTCTGAGACCGTTTGAAAAATGGCCATTTTCCAGTCGATTAAAATCAACCGAAACTAGTAAAACACGTTTTCCTTTGCCACGCTCACATATTGATTCGAAAAATTACGAATTTTGAAACCTAGCAATAACTTGACATCCCGGATCCAACAAAAGTGGTTTTGTCAAAAACCGAGGTCGTTTGCAAAATTGCTATTTTTAAGGGCCAGAATTCCATAATGATTATTCTGAATTTTCAATTGGACATAACTTTTTATCCCCGCTATGAAATTTCAATTTTTCGGATTCTTTAGAAAGATATTCTCAAATAGATTATAATATTTTTGGTTTCGTTAAAATCCGGTTTATTTTGAATCCTATACATTCATTTGAACTTTGAAATCGAAATTTCAAACTACCGCGCCATTTTAAATTCCTTTTATAATTTAAAATAAATATTTATATTCTAACGACGACGTATATAAATATATATGTTCTAATTCTATTGAAAATAAATTTCTCGTCATTATTATTTAAAATAATTCATTTTAAATAACAAAATTCACTAAATTAGCCAAAATAAAATTTTTAAATTGGCCCAGATTTCCGGGTTGTTACATAAAATAAAGCCACTAGGGACTCAAATACCGAGGCGCCTCGCAATCCATCATCCATATAAGTAAAAATATCCGGGCTTGTAAAACCTAGACACCACTCCTAGCTAGAAAGAAATGCATGTTCTCCCTGATTCCTTCTCCCGTTTCTTGTTCATACCGGGGTGTGAGGCTCGCGAAGTATCGCTACACAAAGCTATGCTAAATAAAGATGTGCTTTGATCATCAACCACAAGGCTCTGCTTTTCAACAAAAGTCTTGATCATTTGCATCTTAGCATGCCACACTGTCACTCCATACTATACTATTGATTTCTGCCAGTACATAACCTCTAAGCTCATACGTCTCAGAGAAGGGTGTAAAGCAAAAGAATAAATTCTCCGCCACCAAACAAATATATATTTAACAGAGATCAACAAATATAGCATTAAGGAATACAAAGTCAGACATACCATCCATTTACAAGTCCGTTTTGGGTCTGAACGAAACCGGAGACACCTTATTCCTTGTCCCATATATCCAATATAGGAGAGAGGTTCTCACATATCCATCGATCTCCAAGTACGTCTGTACGATCACCACTTATTACCTTGTCTTGGGATGCCTCCCAATCAAGACATCAGTAATCATCCAAACGATGTGAAGATCTTCGGTCTTCAACCACTATCTTCATCTTCGACTTTTAACCGTCGTAGTAATTATTCAGAATGGGTTGAACCCGGTCTTCCCGAATAACTCGCATATTTTACAATCAATAATTAAGTGCTATAAAAACACACCATATGCCTTATTCCAATTAAGAATATTCTTTTAAATAAATATTCACATTACTAGAGAAAGGTTCCCATAAATTTCGTCAAAGATAAATTCTTTTAAATTTATTCTTTGATCTTCTTTTTAAAGATTCATTAAAACACCAATTCGGTTTTAATATCAAAAATCATCACTTTATGATTATTCAACTTTAAGAAATTAATCTTGTCTTTAACTGGGTTAAAGAGCCAATGTCATTTAAACCACAGTTCACGAAAAACCCAAAATCATCTTCCATCAAATATGGAATTTTCACAAAAATCCAATCAATACATAGTCGATATAAATTTCCGTATCAGACTAATGATATAAATGGAATAACGACAAAGCCTTTTAAATTCCATATATAATAATGGTCTTCTTTTACAGAAGCTCATCTCGATTGTTACTAAATTGAATTCCATTCAATTCCAATTTACGATATTAAATTTGAAAACTTTACTTTGGGAAATTTCCATTTAAATCTTAATAAAAGATTTATAAATTCCAAATTATATCTTCACTGTAAATTGGGTTAAAGAACGAATGTCGTTAAAACACAGTTTACAATAAACCCAATTCACCTTTCATTTTATTCCAATTACTAAATATAATTGGAAACTCTAATAATCTTAAATAAAAGATTTATTCTTTTCATACGGGATTTAAGAACAATGTTATTGAAGACAACATTCACATAAAACCCAAAAATCCAATTTTATTTTATTTAATTCCAATTTATTTATTAATTAATTGAAAAGCTTCATTAAATCTTAATTTAATGATTTATTCTAGTTCATAACTAGTTCATTTCGATAAAAATATATATTTTTCTCTTTACAAAATTGGATTTTTTCATCAAAAATATTTTCAAACCATTTATTATGATTTTACATAATTTTACCATATTTTTAATAATTTTATTGAGGCCCGTACAATCGGTTTCCAATAACGGCCACCGAATTGCATCTATAGCAACTTTTTTTAAATTTTATTTGGACATAAATCCAAATACAACCGTTAGATTTCAAAACTCTTATATTCATTGGAAAGCTCTTTTTGATACGAACCCAACGGTTCCGGTTTTAGGAGAATCCGACGGTCGGATCTCCCGTTACATAAATTTGAAGTTAATGGTCGAAATTCGCGAATGGTCGCTGCGCGGCGCGTTCTATTCAAGCCATTAAATAGATAGATATATATTATATATATCATCGATTTCCTTTTAAAACATATTTATAAATCCATTTTAAATCGATTCCAACTTCGTTTTCAATTTTTAAATCGAAATTGAATATTCTATATCTTTATCATATTATAATATTAATATTCTCAAAATATTATATTTTAAAATCACTACTATTTATATTCATTATAAAATGAATAAAATCGATTGATAAACCCATTCGGGTTAAAAATGGCGTTTCTACATAACACGGCTTCATATTGTTATATTTTTGTGTCCGCCCAAAGATGGACATGAAAATCATAATTTTATTCTTCATTGAATATTGTTTTAATATATTCATTATTTAAAAATATTCTTTATTTTAAAAGATTCTTTATTTTTGAATAATCTTTATTTTAAAATATTCTGAGTCGGAATGCAACTCAATCAATTACCATGTAATTTCTGTTATATGGATTTCATATATCACATGTATATAACCATAATGATAAATAATCATTCAACAATTTATTTAAATCCAGAGTGAAGTTTACAACTATGTGAGCATTAAAATAAATAAATAATGCTCATCACAGACTGTCAATCCATCAATTGACATATAACTAAATATTGGGACTAGTGTATGTCAAGTATCATCCCAACACCCATGTGGGGTTTTCAAACAACAACAGTCTATGTAAATAAATCATTGGTCAATAATTTTACCAATTTTGATTCAGTTTGAATTATTTCTCATTTCGCTAACATAATAATGAAAATGTTTTAATCTAACAAATTTTCTAATATCGCTAACATAATAATGAAAATGTTTTAATCTAGCAAATTTTCTAATATCGCTAACAAAATAATGTTAATAATCAAAACATATTATTATATTTCCAACTTCGCTAGCATGTAAATGTTAATACCTAGCAAATGAACACTTTATACTTCTCTAACATGTAAATGTTAATATTTAACAAATGTACAAGTCCTATAACATATTGATGTTAATATTAAACAAATGAACATTTCCTATAACATGTTAATATTAATTAATAAACAAAAGTACATCTCCTGTAACATGTTAATGGTAATTAATAAACCAAAAGTACATTTCTATTGTTAAAACATTTTTATTTTGTTAAAAACATTTTATCAAACTTGAACCTTTTAAATGATCCATTTATACATTAAAAATGCGATTTTTAATGTAAATATATTCTAGTCAAGGTTAAATCGTTTTATTTAATCATTTACATATTGAAAACGTAAATTTTAATGTAAAACATATTCTTATCAAAGTTTAATCTTTTAATGATTCATACTTAACATTAAACTATAAATTTAAATGTTAAAACACTTTTATCAACATTGAATCTTTTTAATGATTCCCTATACATTAAAAATATAAGTTTTAATGATTCCTACTTACATAAAAAATGTGATTTTTAATGTAAGAACATTTCTATCAAACAATGATCTTTTTATTGAATCCTTTTATACATAAAAAATGAGCTTTTTAATGTAAACATATTAAAATCAAACTTTAATCTTTTTTATATAACCATTTGTACATTAGAATTTTACTTTCTTATGTTAACACATTTTTACCAAAGTTTTAATCTTTTTAATCAATCCTTTATTACATTAAAAATGTAATTTAAATGTTAACACATTCTTATCAGGATGTGATCTTTTTAATTAATCCTTAATACATTAAAAATGTAATCTTTCAATTTCAAACAATGATCATTTTTTTTATACAACAAAAATATGAATTTTTATGTTAACAAATTTTCATTTCAAATAATTAGTCTTATTTAATGATTCATTTACATTAAACAGGTAAATTTTGATGTAAAAACATTTCCAAAATAATGAATCTTATTTAATGACTCATTCACATTAAAAAGGTAAATTTTAATATAAAAACATTCCCAAACAATGAATCTCTTTTTACATAAAAAAAAGAATGAAATTTTTTAACGTAAACACATCTAATCAACTGACATATTTATCTCTAACATAAATGACATTTTTAACTAAAATGACAATTTTATTCTAACATGACATTTTTAATCTAACATGATATTTCTAAGTGGTTAAAAAAAATAAAGATTCTTATTTGACATAACATGTTCAATGCCCAAAAAAAAATGTTTAATATGCATAACATGTTCAACGTTTCTAAAAATAAAAAGAGAAATTATTTACATGACATGTTTATTCATAAAATATGTTTTCTACATAAATGACATTTTTTTTTTATAAAATATGTTTTCTATATAAATGACATATTTAATTATAAAATATGATCATTTTATATACACAATAAAAATATATAATTTTTATTGTAATCTTATTCCATTTAAACAATAAATATTTGTCATCATTTCTACAAACACAATAAAAATGTATCTTTTTACTGTTAACATATTTTTATTCCAAAAAAATGGATAATTTTAATGATCACTATATGTAATACAGATGTAATTTTTATTGTTGAAATGTTTTATTTCAACAACGAATATTTTTTACTAACAAAAATAAAATTAACAAATGAATATTTCAATTCTAGACTAAAATGGTAAAGACAATATTTTAACCAACAACATATATTTTAATCTGACAATTCATCACAACCAAACTAAATCAGTCTCAATTTTTCACAACGGCAATGTGTGTTTTATATAGCATGTCTATCATATCACAATCAAATTCTATATATATATATATATATATTTAAATCAAGAAATCTCACAGTGGTAATTATTCCTTCTGAATTTATAGATAGCTCCAAATCAGTTCCAGTTAGTCCCATGCTGTAGATCTCGTCAATGCGAGTCCAACGCATCTGATTTCGTTTGATTCTGATACCGTACGAAGAAAATATGTTCGTTACAAGTTTGAATAGTTTTAAAATAAATAATACTCACTAATTACCATACTTACGGCTAATTACTTTTCCAAATAGATCGAGGCCGCCTTCTTCCATCGTGGAACCGGGAAAACAACTCGCACCCTAGGGTTAAGCCGCGACGCCTCCATGCTCCACCTGCTCCTGATCGACGTCCACCATGTTGAAGCCCGAGACCACCTCTTCCATCGCCCATGCAACCGCCCAGCTCAGTGGTCCCCTCTTTCCCAAAACCTACTTCGAACGACGAGCCTTTATGCTCAATTTTCTCCAACCATGCAGCACGATTCCCGATCTTAACCGCATAGAAATGAAGATAACACTTAACTTTACAATTTCCGTTTTGAAACCCTGATTTGATTTGAAATGATTGGTGAGATTTTTGAGGATCGAATTCCGAGCATTTTCGCCGTTCATTTCAAACCGGCGGCAGCCTTTTAGAATTAGGGTTTAAGGTGAATTAGTTTTGAGGGTATTTATAAATAAATTATTATTTAATCTCTAATTTACAAAATAGCCCGTTAACCCTTTTCAACTCCAATTTCAGCCCAACGAAAGTTGTTCCTAGGCAAAATACCCCCGTTCTGGACACAACGGGCTAGGTATCATCAGCCCATTTGAATGTTTTCAGTCAGTTTTCTTCAATATAAAATATAAATCATTTATTTATTTAATTTGATCGTACATTTAAATTCACCGGGTCCACATACTGACTCTGAAAATTACAGAAAAAATATA
Source organism: Allium sativum (assembly GCA_030737875.1). Lineage (NCBI taxonomy): Eukaryota > Viridiplantae > Streptophyta > Magnoliopsida > Asparagales > Amaryllidaceae > Allium > Allium sativum. The sequence continues at coordinate 165,220,250 of CM060921.1, forward strand.
TCTAGCTTTGTTTTGACGATACAGTCCTAACAAAATTAATTTCGTCGAATTTGGAGACAGTTTGAAAAATGGTCATTTTCTGGTTGATCCAATTTGAACGAAATTGACAAAACATGTTTTCTTTTGCCACGCTCACATATTAATTCAAAAATTATGAAAATTGGAATCTTGCAATAATTTGACATTCCATATTCCACCAAAGTGGTTTCGTCGAAAACGGAAGTCGTTTGCAAAATGGCTATTTTAAAATATATATATAAATTCTATAGCGACTATTCTGAATATTTAACTGGCCATAACTTTTGATTACCAGTATGAAATTTCAATTTTTCAGATTCGTTGGAAAGATATTTTTAAACCGATTTAAATATTTTTGGTTTTACTGAAATCCGATTTATTTTGAATCCTGTACATTCAGTCAAAGTTCAAATTAAAAATTTCAAACTACCGCACTATTTCTAACTCCTTTTATGATTAAAATAAATATATGAGTTCTAACTTTGATTTAAATAAATTTTTAGTCGTTATTATTTAAAATATTCAAAATCCATTAAAATTTTAATTTGGTTCCAAATTTCTGGGTTATTACAATCTCCCCCACTTAAAATTTTTTCGTCCTCGAAATGGAATGGAGCTGAAAGTTGTTTAATTAACCAACTCAACTTTCATTCTTTTATTTGGTTTCAATAATTTTATTTGTTGAACTAATGATCACACAACACAATCATCAATCAATTAGTTGATTAGCTTTTCAAATATATATAACTTTTATATATTCAAAGATCATATTTTCTAAGATCGGATTATATATATATATAATCACAAATAAGTTAATTATAAACTTGTCACTCTTAACTCATTCTAGGGCATTTCTATCCCCATCTCTAATGAGTTTTCTCATTCTATGATACTACTGATCCTATCTCTAATGACTATTGTTTTATAGGATATTACTAATTCTACCTCTGATGAGTCTTTTGTTCAGTTCTAACGAGTTGTACCCCAAAGATTTGGATTAACCAAAGCTCTGATACCAACTGTAATGACCCGAAAATTCCCCTCGCTAGAAATCGTCGGATACACTAACTTTGGGCATACAACACATCAGAACAAATAACAGAAGACTTTTATAAACATCATAATAATGTTACATAAGAGTACAAAATATCAGAGTACATCGAATATAATAATACAACATCGGAATATAATTTACAATGAATTTAATACAATGCAGCGGAAAACTATCAATGCTCTGGACACAACTTTAAGCTTCGATCCAGAAACCTGCTCAATATATGAATATCTGCAAAACAAGCTACTCGACTGCCCATGTGGAAAATAAGGGCACTCGAGTTTGCAAGTGAAACAAATTATAGGTTAGTCATGGGACTGGTATGAGAACATTTACTTAACTTATCTAATAAAAAGGCTAATCACAGGACCACACCGCTAACGCGGAACGTGTTTACTCCATTGGATTGCCAGTGCAAGAAATAAAGTAAATCGTTAAACAACGCAATGCTTTTTAGAAAAATGAAACCATTATAAAACTCAAGTCCCGTCACACAATGCAACTCAAACCGGAGGATAGAGTTTTACCTTATAATGGTCAAAAATGCTTGATACGATAAAACGGATCTGATATTATTATTAGTGTGTATATGTTTTCAAAAATATTTTAATCATATTATATCAATCATAGACGGCATAGCTACCATATACTAAATCGCCATACTAGTTATACAATCAAAACCGTATGGTGTCGTATTGGAAGTTGGGTTTCCATCATAAACCAAGGCAAGGGATCGTCCTTACCAAATTCGAGACAATATAGCCCATGTCTCAGGATCAGAGCTCGAGTGACCCTTAGGATCCACAGGGTCGGTCCCCAACTTACGTTGGTGGATTATATATAAATTCCTGAACAATACGTCTCCCCACCCTATGGGGCATAAAATAGAGCCACTAGGGACTCAAATACCGAGGCGCCTCGCAATCCATCATCCACATAAGTAAAAATATCTAGGCTTGTTAAACCCATACACCACTCCTAGCTAAAAAGAAACACATGTTCTCCCTGGATCCTTCTCCCATTTCTGGTTCATTCCGAGGTGTGAGGCTCGCGAAGTATCGCTACACAAAGCTATGCTAAATAAAGCTGCGCTTTGATCATCAACCACAAGGCTCTGCTTTTCAATAAAAGCCTTGATCATTTGCATCTTACCATGCCACATTATCAATCCATACCATACCATTGATTTCTGCCAGTACATAACCTCTAAGCACGTACGTCTTAGACGAGGGTGTTAAGCAAGAGAATAAATTCTCCGCCACCAAACAAATATATATTTAGCAGAGATCAACATATACAACATAAAGAGATACAACGTTAGACATACCATCCATTTACAAGTCCGTTCTAGGTCTGAACGAAACTCGAGACACCTTATTCCTCGTCCTGTATGTCCAATACAGGAGAGAGGTTCTCGCATATCCATCGATCTCCAAGTACGTCTGGGCGATCACCACTTATTACCTTGTCTTGGGATGCCTCCCAATCAAGACATCAGTAATCATCCAAACGATGTGAAAATCTCCGGTCTTCAACCACCGTCTTCATCTTCGACTTTTAATCGTCATAGTAATTATTCAGAATGGGTTGAACCCAGTCTTTCCGAATAACTCGCGTATTTTATAATCAATAATTAAGTGCTATAAAAACACATCATACGCCTCACTTCAATTTGGAATATTCTTTTAAATAAATATTCACATTATTAGGGAAAGGTTCCCATAAATTTTGTCAAAGATAAATTCTTTTAAATTTATTCTTTGGTCTTCTTTTTAAAGATTCATTAAATCACCAATTTGGTTTTAATATCAAAAATCATCACTTTATGATTATTCAACTTTAAGAAATTAATCTTGTCTTTTACTGGGTTAAAGAACCAATGTCATTTAAAACACAGTTCACGATGAACCCAAAATCATCTTCCATTAAATATGGAATTTTCATAGAAATCCAATCAATACATAATCCATATAAATTTCCGTATCAGACTAATAATATAAATGGAATAACCGCAAAGCCTTTTAAATTCCATATATAATAACGGTCTTCTTTTACAAAAGCTCATCTCGATTATTATTAAATTGAATTCCATTCAATTCCAATTTACTATATTAAATTAGAAAACCTTACTTTAGGAAATTTTCATTTAAATCTTAATAAAAGATTTATAAATTCCAAATTATGTCTTCACTATATATTGGGCTAAATAACGAGTGTCGTTAAAACACAGTTCACAATAAACCCAATTCACTTTCATTTGATTCCAATTACTAAATATAATTGGAAACTCTAATAATCTTAAATAAAAGATTTATTCTCTTCATACAGGGTTTAAGAACAATGTTATTGAAGACACCATTCATGACGAACCCAAAAAACCAATTTTATTTTATTTAATTCCAATTTATTTATTAATTAATTGGAAAGCTTCATTAAATCTTAATTTAATGATTTATTCTAGTTCAAAACTAGTTCATTTCGATAAAATATATATTTTTCTATTTACAAAACTGGAATTTTCCATCCGAAATCTTTTCAAATCATTTATTATGATTTTGCATAATTTTACCATATTTTTAATAATTTTATTAAGACCCGTACAGTCGGTTTACAATAACGGCCACCGAACTGCATCCATTGCGACTTTTTAAAATTTGATTTAGACATAATTCCAAATCCAACCATTATATTTCAAAACTCTTATATTCATTGGAAATCTCTTTTCGATACAAACCCAACGGTTTCGGTTTTAGGAGAATCCGACGGTCGGATCTCCCGTTACATAAATTTGAAGTTAATGGTCGAAATTCATGAACGGTCGTTGTGCGGCGCATTCTATTCAGGCCATTAAATATATATATATATATATATATATATATATATATATTATATCATCGATTTCCTTTTAATACCTATTTATAAAATATTTATAAATCCATTTTAAATCGATTCCAACTTCATTTTCAATTTTTAAATCGAAATTGAATATTCTATATCTTTATCATATTATAATATTAATAATTTCAAAATATTATATTTTAAAATCACTACTTTTGATATTCATTATAAAATGAATAAAATCGATCAATAAACCCGTTCGGGTTAAAAATGGCGTTTCTACATAACACGGCTTCATATTGTTATATTTTTGTGTCCGCCCAATGATGGACATGAAAATCATAATTTTATTCTTTATTGAATATTGTTTTAAAATATTCGTTATTTAAAAATATTATTTATTTTAAAAGATTCTTTATTTTTGAATATTCTTTATTTTAAAATATTCTGAATCGGAATGCAACTCAATCAATTACCATATAATTTTAGTTATATGGATTTCATACATCGCATGTATATAACCATAATGATAAATAATCATTCAACAATCCATTTACATCCAGACTGAAGTTTATAACTGTGTGAGCATTAAAATAAATAAATAACGCTCATCATAGACTGTCAATCCATCGACTGATGTATAACTAAATATTGGGACTAGTATATGTCAAGTATCATCCCAACACCCGTGTGGGGTTTTTAAACAACAACAGTCTATATAAATAAATCATTGGTTAATAACCAATTTTGATTCAGTTTGAATTATTTCTCATTTCGCTAACATAATAATGAAAATGTTTTAATTTGGCAAATTTTCTAATATCACTAACATAATTATGAAAATGTTTTAATCTAGCAAAATTTCTAATATCGCTAACATAATAATGTTAATAATCAAAACATATTATTATATTTCTTACTTCGCTAGCATGTAAATGTTAATACCTAGCAAATGTACACTTTCTACTTCTCTAACATGTAAATGTTAATATTTAACAAATGTACAATTCCTATGACATATTAATGTTAATATTAAACAAATGAACATTTCCTATAACAAGTTAATATTAATTAATAAACAAAAGTACATCTCCTGTAACATGTTAATGGTAATTAATAAACCAAAAGAACATTTCTATTGTTAAAACATTTTTATTTTGTTAAAAACATTTTATCAAACTTGAACCTTTTAAATGATCCATTTATACATTAAAAATGCGATTTTTAATGTAAATATATTCTAGTCAAGGTTAAATCTTTTTATTTAATCCATTACACATTGAAAATGTAAATTTTAATGTAAAACATATTCTTATCAAAGTTTAATCTTTTAATAATTCATACTTAACATTAAAATATAAATTTAAATGTTAAAACACTTTTATCAACATTGAATCTTTTTAATGATTCCCTACACATTAAAAATGTATATTTTCATGATTCCTACTTACATAAAAAATGTGATTTTTAATGTAAGAACATTTCTATCAAACAATGATCTTTTTATTGAATCCTTTTATACATAAAAAAATAAGCTTTTTAATGTAAACATATTAAAATTAAACTTTAATCTTTTTTATATAACCATCTGTACATTAGAATTGTACTTTCTTATGTTAACACATTTTTACTGAAGTTTTAATCTTTTTAATCAATCTTTTATTACATTAAAAATGTAATTTTAATGTTAACACATTCTTATCAAGATGTGATCTTTTTAATTAATCCTTAATACATTAAAAATGTTGTTAGCCTACTTTTTGAACTAGGCTACACAAAGATTAAAAGATCAAAAAATGAAGATCGCTTTCTCAAAGAGTCGGATTGGATCGGATTTCTTTTAGTCAAAGTAGAACAACACAAAGCGGAGAAAGAGAGGGCTTATGCCAAACCGGATCGGTTCTGTCAAATCTGATCCGTCCTCCCAACTGTGGTATATTCGATCCGAACCCATGCACACGAAATTGTAGAAGCTATGCCCACGTTCCCTTAACACTCGGAGTGGTTATCCCCATGTTCACCACTAACCTGATGCGCTGTCGCTATCATATCCCATCCGAACCCGATAGTAATGGGATGGACGCCACGTGGATCCGAACCGAAGCCTTTCCAGGAGCATTTTTCACCTATAAATACACCCCCAAGGCACATTTCAAGGGATCTTTTGGCATTTTCAGAGTTGAAATTCCTATGAGAACCGAATTCTATCACCATTTTCATATTGTAATCATCTTATAAAGTATATTTCATAAAAGATTGAGTGAATCTATGTATGATATGAGTGGAAGTGAGTAAGAATCATTGTTGTATCTACATTCAAGTCATCAATACAAGAAGTAGAAAGTGGACGTAGGCTATTTAACGCCGAACCACTATAAATTGCGTGTTTTCTTCGTTTTTGTTTCATTTCATCAGAAATTGTTCTTAGTTTGGGTGTTAGAGACATTTTTGGATCTAACATTTTGGTTTTTTCACTGAGAAATGTTTGAATTCTTTTCTTTTTGGGATTATCGTTCTACTATTTGGACCTGCAAGTTCAAAGAAGTTAATCCTCTATTTGCGACACTTTCAAGCATTTGCTGATTAATTATTAAAAGATTGGACATTATGGCTAAAGGGAAAGGAAAAAAGTGCAAGGCGCTAGGGGGAACGATGCTATAGAAGATCAACAAGCCATCTTGTTGACGAGGTCGCGAGGGCAAAGCTCTGGACATACCCGATCCGAACAGGACGTTCCAAACCGAACCGATCAGGAAGTACTGGAGCTGCTCAGACCCCTCCGAACCGAATCGCTTCTAACACTCTACTCATCCGAACCGAATGAGGCTGAAGTTGGTACTTCTACTCGAGCACCCACCAATGCTCCAATGCCGGCCACGACAACTGGTGATCAACCTACTCCATCCGCACCCATCACGCACTGGGATTTCTCGCATTTTCTTGCCATGTTGGAGAGTACTAGAAATGCATTGGAAGCCCATAAACGTGACAGTCTTCGCATACAAGAGAACATGATTGCCATGAGTAGGGAACTCAATGAACTCCGAAGGCAAAAGACACCTTCCCCAACACGCCGCCTTGCTACAGACTATTCATCTTCTTCAGATGAAGGATGTCCTCGTCAGAGAAGGCCGCTTGAGCGACCTCAAAATCTTGATCAGTTGATCTTTGGATCTTTAGGATCCCGTGAAGATGCAGCTCGTGTGTTAGGACCTGATGACCCGAGCCTGCAAGAGCCTATGTTGCTACCCATGCGTGGATCCCACGTTCTACCCAGGGATCCTAATATTACTAATCCTACGCAACAACAACTCCTCCAACCCCTTCCTCCTGAGATCGATCGGGAGCATAGGGAGTAGTGTAGAGCAGCCGCCGCTAGAAACAGAAGGTTATCCCCTAATCAGGAACCCAGGGGTAATCCGAATATCAGAGCTAGAGAACCTGTGCAAACATTAACAAATGCCGATGTGTGGGCAATGGTGTGTCAGATCATGTCCGAAAGCCGATGATACACTAATAAGGACTGGGGCATTGAGCAAAGTCATACCCCCCTTCACAGATGATATATTGGACTTCCAGTTCCCTCGGCGATTCAACTTGCCACAGATGGATCGATATTCAGGGAGAACAGACCCAAGACAGCATCTGATGAGGTATGCATGGTTCATGAATGCCGCAGCAGCTCCAGACGCTATAAAATGCAAAGCCTTTCCGATTTATCTAGAAGATGCGGCATTAATGTGGTTCACCCGACTCCCTCCAAGGTTAGTATCAAATTTCACAGAATTAAGTGAGCGCTTTATGAACCAGTTTCGACTTCACGCCCGAAAATCCAAAACCGTCATAGAGTTGTCAAGGATTAAATAGGCTCCGGGTGAATCTCTGAAATCATATTTGGACCGCTTCAACCTGGCTGTCACTGAAGTTAGTGACCCTCATGAACCCACTATTCTGATGGCCTTAATAGAATGAGTTGACCCGGACAAAGAATTCAGGGATTATCTATCCGGGAAACCGCCCCCACTAGGGAATTGTTCTACGAAAAGGCTAATATTCTCTTAAGGCGAGAAGAAGCTCATGCAAATAGGAAGAGAAAGTCCGAAGGGGCCTCGAGGGAAGGTGTCCAAAGTAATGTTGCAGTGAAGCAATCCGATGATAGTTCGGGGAAGGTTGAAGTGAACGTTGGCAACCAGAACGGAGGTAATAACAACAGGAATGGAAATGGCAATAGGAGGAGTAGGAACCGAGGGAACAATTCCAGCAAAAGGCCTCGATTCCAAACTTTTGAAAACTATTCGCCATTGAATGATACCTTGGAAAACATGTATTTGGACACATACAACATATTGCAATACAAAAAGTCACCACCCAGAGACTCCACTGAAAAAGAGATCGCAACGTGAAAGTTTTGTTTGTTCCATGGAACCCACGGTCATTCCACCAACGAATGCCGCCATTTGAGAGATGTAGTTGAAAGATTGCTGCGGGAAGGGAAGTTAGACGAGTACAAGATTGCCCCAAGGGACAGAGGGCAAGGAGGGCAAGCACCGGACCAAAACCAGCCTACTTCTAAACCTACAGCCTAGAAGAACGGTAAGGGGATCGTTATCAATACTATTATAGGCGGACCCCATCTAGCTAGCCATAGTTTCAAAGCGATGGATCAGTACGTTAATGCCGCCAAGCACTTTGAGGTAGGAGAATGCAGTAACCTTGAAGACATTACTCCAGTAAAACAGCAAAAGGCGATGTCAGACGACATCATATTCCATAGTAGAGATGATACCAGAATTCAATCACCAACAAAAGACCCACTGGTAATTACCACGGCCATCGGTCCTGCCTTAGTCCATAAGGTGTTGGTGGACAACGGAAGCTCAGTCAATATCCTTTTCAAGAAAGATTTTGAACAAATGAGACTTGAAGCAAAAGATCTAAAGCCCTGCGAAGGATGGATACGGGGCTTCAATGGGGCGTCAACGGCTCCGATGGGCTACGTAGAATTACCAGTAACATTAGGATAGGGAGATCGCCAGAGAGTGAGGATCCTGCCATTTTTAGTTTTGGATGTAGAGTCACCCTACAACGCTTTCCTAAGCCGACCGGCCCTCGCCAAGTTTAGGGCATGTATTGCACCTTGGTGCTTGCTGCTTAAATTCCCGACTGACGCAGGAATAGGGGTGATGAGAGGCGATCAAGCTACAGGACGAGCTTGTTACATGACGGAGTTGAAGATGCTAATGAAAGGGTTGAATATAGAATCTAAGGACGATTCTCCCCCTTCGAAGGAAAACTCAGCATAGCAATTAAGGGGTCCAACCCCAAGAGAGTCGCCCTTAGATGTGCTCGAGGATATAGATCCTAGAGAGGATAGAGAACCCGAGGACAGAAAGGCAACTCACAATGAGACAGCAATAGATATATCTATTGATGAGACAGATTCGACAAAAGTACTAAAGATCGGATCATAGCTAGATCATATTCGAGCGAAAGAGTTGGCTGATTTCTTAAGGGAAAATTTAGATGTATTTTCCTGGACTCATGCTGACATGTGTGGGATTTCGCCTACTATTATGAGCCACTCTTTAATCATTAATCCAAAGCACCCGCCGGTCAAGCAGAAGAGACAGATGTTAGGCCCAGAGCGGTCAGCAGCTATGAAGGAAGAGGTAGAGAAATTGAAGGATAATGGATTCATTAAGGATTTGAAATATCCCGACTGGATATCAAATCCTGTCCTGGTCAAAAAATCTAACGGGAAGTGGCGTACATGTATTGATTTCTCTAACTTGAACAAGGCTTGTCCGAAGAATAGCTTTCCTCTTCCCAGGATTGATCAATTAGTAGACTCGATGGCCGGACACGAGCTTTTATCCTTTATGGATGCCTATTCGGGGTACAGTCAAATTCCCATCCACATGCCAGATCAGGAGCACACAAGTTTCATCATAGACTTGGGGTTATATTGTTATGTGATAATGCCATTTGGATTAAAGAATGCAGGAGCCACATATCAGCGTTTGGTCAACCGCATGTTCTATAATCAAATCGGAAAAACCATGGAGGTTTATGTGGATGACATGCTTGTCAAGTCTAGACAATCGTCCGACCATACAAGGGACTTAGTCGAAATGTTCGACATTCTTCGAAGGTATGAGATGAAGTTAAACCCCCTAAAATGCTCGTTTGGGGTCGCGTTTGGGAAATTCCTTGGGTTTATCATGAGTTCTCAAGGGATTGAGATAAATCCTAGTCAAATAGCAGCAATAAGGAATATTGAGGAACCACAAAAGATTAAGGATGTTCAAAGCCTGGCCGAAAAAGTTGCTGCATTGAGCAGGTTTATCTCCAAAGCCACAGATAAGTGCGTACCGTTCTTCGATCTGATAAAACGAGGGAAACGAAATTTTGAGTGGACTCTTAATTGTGTGGAGGCTTTCTAGAATTTATTAGACTTATTAGAAAAGCCTCTAATATTATCAAAACCCGTGGAACATGAGGATTTGTTTGTCTACCTAGCGGTATCATCTCATGCCATCAGTACAGCGTTGGTATGTGAAGAAGATAAAGTCCATAGGCCTGTATACTACGTGAGCAAGAAGCTAGCCGCTGCAGAACGTAATTATCCAAAAATAGAAAAACTTGCTAATAGCCTCCTGATTGCTTCCCGCAAACTTCGTCATTACTTTCAGGCTCACCCGATAGTTGTATACATCGATCAACCTTTAAGGCAAGTGTTGCAAAAACCCGAAGAATGGGGGCAGTTACTTAAATGGAACATCGAGTTGAGTAAATTCGATTTAAATTTTCAACCACGGAGATCAATAAGGGGGCAGGAATTGGCCGACTTCAAAGCCGAATTCACAATTCCCGAAGAGTAAACGATAGGTGACAAGGTGGTTACTTTAGACCAAGAATTAGAGCTTAGTCCGTGGAAGTTATATACGGATGGAGCCAAAAATGATCAAAGGTCCGACGCCGGAGTTGTTTTAATCACTCCTGAAGGACGATCTATTTACTATGCATTGCGATTAGAATTTGCTACGACCAATAACGATTCCGAGTATGAAGCCTTGATTGCCGGGCTGAAACTCGCTAAAAAAATAGGAGTGAAGACACTGGATATATGCTGCGACTCCAAGATAGTTGTATGCCAGATACGGGAGGAGTTTGTTACTAAAGGACCTCGACTCGTTACTTATCTCAAAAAGGTAAAGGAGTTGCTGGGTAGTTTGGAGCGTTACAGCGTAACGCATATTCCAAGAACAGAGAATCAGAAAGCAGATCGATTGGCGAAGCTAGCAAGTTCTAATAACCCCGAACAAACTGAAATGGTTCCGATAGAGATTTTGGAATCACTGAGTTTCGACCTGATGGAGGTGGAACTAGCCTTAGAAGTTGATCTAGAGAGAGAATCATGGATGACACCGATTAAGAATTTTCTCAAGAGTGGAACCCTCCCATTGAAGAAAAGCGAAAGACGAGCTGTAACACGTAAGGCTGCAAGATACGTTTTATAGGACGACGTCCTTTATCGCCAAGGGTTTTCAATGCCCCTACTAAGGTGTATCGCACATGACGACATCAAACGTGTACTGCAAGAAGTACACGAAGGTGAGTGTGGGGACCACACCGGGGGCCAAACCCTAGCAAAGAAAGTGTTGCGGTATGGATATTTTTGGACTACCGTGAATAAAGACGTGGCTGATTATTCACGACACTGCGACAAATGTCAAAGATTCGCCAAAATTCCCAGAGCACCTCCGACTCAGCTTAAGTCAATGGTAAGCCCATGGCCGTTTGCCATGTGGGGAATTGATATTATTGGAGTGTTACCTATTGCCAAAGGGTGAGCAAAGTACGCGGTCGTCGCCGTGGACTATATCACGAAATGGGTGGAATCTGAACCTTTAACCACGATCACAGCAAGGAGGGTGATTAGTTTTGTGTTCAGAAACATTATCTGTTGATTTGCGATACCGAGGACCATCATAACTGATAATGGAACACAATTCGACAGCGTCGAATTCAGAAACTTCTGCCAGAAATACAAGATTGATAAGCGATACACCGCTGTAGCTCACCCGCAGTCAAACGACCAGGTTGAAGCAATAAACAAGGTCATTAAGTATATTCTCAAGAAGCGGTTGGAGCGGGCCAAAGCCAAGTGGGTAGATGAGTTTCCACTAGCTTTGTGGGCCTACACGACAACCTTTAAGACGGCCACTGACCATATTCCCTTTTCACTCTCCTTCGGGTCAGAAGCAGTGATCCCAATAGAACTAGAACCCCTTCTCATCGAGTAGCATACTATGACCCAATGACAAATAGAACACTCCTCCTAGAGTCTCTTGATATGGTTGAAGAAAAAAGAGACGAAGTAGACTTGCGTGCTTCGAGGCGTCGGCGCCAAGTAGCATGTTATTATGACAAAAAGGTTCGCACTAGAACCTTCGAACCAGGGGACTTAGTGTTGAAACGAGTTTTCCCACCTTCAACCCATTTGGGTCCAAGATGGGAAGGGACGTATGCCATCCAACGGAAGCTTGACACAAGAACCTTCAAGCTAACGACTGTAGATGGTGAAGAAATTCCCAGAGCTTGGAATGCTCAACATTTGCGGTGATATTTGAGTTAGATATGAATTACTTTCTTTTGTTTTTATAGATTATGTAAAAAAGGCATGACTTGCCTTAAAAAATTTGTTTATATGAACAAAGGATTATGAAGTGGATGTAGGCTATGACTTAGCTGAACCACTATAAAAATATCGTGTGTCATTTACTTTCCTTCATTATTTCTATCTTCAACGATTATTCTATCATGACTATGAAACACAAAACATTAAATTATATTTGGAAAATTGGAGATATTCTATGTGCAAGAGCGAACAAAATGACCGCTTGCATGATAAGATGCAAGAATGGGAAGACGGCATTCTTAACTCTAACTCTCATGAATCGAGAGAGAGTATAAAGGACGGGAAGACGACGTCCCTTGAGGCGTGAAGGTGCACCCCGATAAGAGACCGCCTCAGTAATACTCTAACCTGGTTATGAGACAGGAGAGTATAAAGATGCTAAAAAGAGTAAGCATCAATGACGAAAGGAATATGACCCCGTCAGAGAATCGGGGCAACTGGATGCTGAATTTAATCAATCTTGAATAAACCTCAATTAGTCGTTCAAGATTGATTGGGGGCATATATATACTCATGTTCCCCTTAACAATGACTTTATTGTATAACTGTGATATGATATGCTGTTCATTTGCTTTTTTTACTTAAATGCTAAATTTACAAATATCAGAAATTGCAGGGAACAAGCTAAGCTAAAGAAAAAGATGCGAGGGCTGCAATCGCTGCAACAATAGCGAACCAATGGAATATCAAAACAAAAAACAAAGCGCATTGTAACTTGGACTTTGGAGTAGACTTGGGCTTCTTGGCAGCCTTAAGAGCTTTTCAGCTTCTTTTCCAGCATCGGACATGAGACGCTTTGGTTTCTTCTTCTCTGTAATTGAGGAACCAGAGTCATACATTTCTTCCTAGGAGTTGGAGCACTGGGATCAAGAGAAGATATTTTTAGCAAGCTCCTCTGTAATTGACCTAGTTGAAAGCTTAACAACTAACCTCGATCCACCATCCACCACTGCAAGGGGCTTAAGGTTTTCGGGGTTTATCTCCTCGACTTTCAGCTGCATACACTTTTCTTGTTTTGCCTTCATCTCAGCCAAAGTCACATCATCAGCATTCTTCGTATCCCCGATTATAGTAACATCGGGATCTTCTTCATGCCCATCATTACCACCGTCATCTTTCAAAGCATCTATCATTTCATCATCATGATAAGTATTGGCGTTAGGCGGTATGGGAGTCTTATTGATAGCCTCCTCCTTTTTACCTTCAGCTCCCCCTCCGGACTCAACGATGGTAGCCTTATCCTGTCCTTCCTGATTCTCTTCCACGGATTTTTTTCCCTAATAGCAGTTCCCCGATGCTCGTCAGTCTTCTCGGTTGGTTCAACACCTACATAATGAGAAGCAACAATTATCAACTCAGGAGAAAACAAAGAATCTTCGATCGATCGCCCAATGATGTGATGTAAAGTGGAAGCTGCCTTGGCAAATTGGGGTGAAAAGGTGGAAATTCCTTCTGATGATTTCTCAATTGGGGCGGCTACCATCTTTGATGCTGATTCGGGTATAGGAGATAAAATAGGCGCTCTAGGAATTCCCGGATTCTCGGGATCATATTCCTCTACTCCAGTAGCTTCGACGGTAACAGAAGAGGAACCAGCTTCAAGTATATTCTTTCCTTTGTCCTAGCATTTCTCCTCCTCCATGGCAGCAGCAATAAGGCGACGCCCCTCGGCCAGATGTGCCGGTTCATCATCTTTTAGATACTTCTCCATGAGTTTGTCTTCATCAACGAAGTCTACCTTAAGTTCATCTTTTTCCCATTCGATGATTTGATTCCATACATGAACTAAGGTAGTCGGATAGTCTTCGATCCAAGAGATGTTTTGGCGAAGGATTATGTGTGCAAAGAATTCAATCATCAGTTCGCCAAAGCCGTGCAATTCTTGTTGAGCCTCTGATAGCTGTTTATGGGTCTCTTCAGCAGACTTAATAGCTCTATCCACATTCCCCTTGGCTAAGGCAACTCTGGTCTCGGCCTCCATTAACTTGGTCTCCAAGTCAGCATTTCGTTTCTCCAACTCGGCATTCTTCCTCGCTAACTCGGCTTTTTCTTGCTTAAGAGTACTGTAAGCTAGTTGCACCTTGACACTTTCTGACTTAGCATCTTTAGCTTGTTTCTTCAACTCTAAACGCTCTTGACTGTGAGACTCCAGTAGGTCATGATAACGCTTTTGTAATTCCTTAAATTTCTTTTTGAAGTTGTTGGCATCTCGTTGAGCAATGGCAAGTTGAGCCTGTGTATCTTCTAAGTCCTTCTCCAGATTTTTCAAAACATTCTCATCGGAGTCTGCAACTTTCTTCATCGCATCGACGTCTGCAATTAGGGCTCGAATGATTCTGGAGAGATTGCGTGAATACTTGTACATCTCCGAGTACTGTTTCTCTACTACGTCGATCTTTGCCTTAGCATCATCAGCCCACTTTGAAGAAATAGGCTCAAGTGCGGGTAGGAAAGTTAAATGCTCAAAGTAGTGATCTGGGAACTGTTCCTTCAGATAAGTCTGTTTCGTTTTGGAATCAGCGTCCAGTGGTGGAGATATGGAATAAGATAGCTCAAAATGTTTCCGCTTGGCAGGGACGATGGCTATATCACCTTTTCAGATCGCTTCTTAGAGGTTTTGCGCTTGTCTCGCGAATCAGTGTGTTTCGGTGGACTTTTTTCTCGGGAATATTTATCTTTGGGAGAAATTCGGTCTTTGAACTGTGATGTGTCTCCCCCACGACGACTTTGGTGGCTCTTAAATCTGTCCGGGTCTGATCGAACAGGAGAACGAGAACGTGAAGTGTGAGGTCGATGGGAATCATAAAGTCTTCTGTCATCTCTGCCCCGATTCTCACGGCGATCATGCTCGGTGTCATAAGGAGGTCTGGATATGCTACGGCGAATTTTCCCGACATCATAGTAAGGGCGTGACATGGTACCTACACAACAATATGAGTAGAGTTCAGAATCGACACTCACATAAGACATAAGTGTTGTGATGTGCGGTGCTAATGTGTTATGTGCATCCTGAGTGACGTTCCCCCCAACAAACCCGAGCCTGAAGCCAGACTAGCATGAGTAGGCTTTTCGGTCTTTACAGGAGTAGTCTCTTCTGAAGAAGTGAAGGTTAAAGGATTTGTTCCGAAGTCCTCTGAAGTATATATAGTTTCGGGCAAGGGAAGGTTTCCTAAACCCTTAAATGTAGAATTGTCGGTAGTAGGAGCATCTCTTTGAGGAGCATCTAGTGGCATCTCTTTAGGGAATATTGACTTTTCACGAGAAATGGCGTCATCAGGAATGGTATACCCTTCTCTGTGCTTCTCAGCTATGTTGGCTAATTCATCGTCCTGAGTTGAGGATGGAGAGGGAGGAGTCCTAAGAGGTATCGTTGGACCTTTCGAGCCCTCACCCGTCTCAGGAATAATGTCGACCGGGGGTATGTACACATTAATCGGGTAATAGCCATAAATCCTTCCGGTGGATTAGGGGGGAGATCTGTTTTCGAAGGCACCTGGGTATCTCTTTTTAATATCCCATGCTTTAGACATATTTGTATGAGTCTATCATCATCGATTGTCGACTCAACAGAATCTTTGGGTAACTCCAATATGGTGGCAGTTTCAAACTCGTCGGGAGCACGATCATCTCCTATCTCTCCTTCCTCTTCCTCACTAAGAGAAACTTCACCCCCGGAAGATACTTCACTATTGTGCGCTTCCATTTCATAATCAGGGCCCTCATCACCCCATTCATGGTCTGAGGAAGAGGATATGTCATCAAAAGTGAGTTTCTCAGATGTTCTGTGACTTCTCCCTTTTCTTCTAATCTAGATGAACGTCTCTCTGCCATGGTCGCTAAACTACTGAAGAAGCAATAACATAAGTTAGAGTAAAATACCCCGTATCCCCCCGTGCATGTGTGTGAACTAAAGTGTGTACGGTGTGTGCAAGAGATGCAAAGTAAACACATAAGAGAATAATGCAAAGGTTCGGCGAAGCAGAAATGTTCAGAATAGTCTTAAATGTTTGCTCATGTTCATAAGGCACTATCCTAAATGTTCATTAAGTTATAGGTTACGAAAAACATTGATTGAGCAAATTAGACATTTCTTGTGCATTGAGTTGGATGGTTTCAGTTTGGTTCGGATATATATGTTGGGATCGGATCGGACACCCATATAGGAATGGGTTCGGACCGGGGGCAGGACCATGTGTGGTCCAAAGCAGAAGTTAATGCACTACATAAAAATCGGATCGGTTCGAAAGTTGGTACTTTAAGCAGTCTAGATTGGTCCGAGTACCCATATCTTTCCATGACCATTTCTCTCACTCCGACCCGACCCGGTTGGGCATACCTAGTTTTAATCCTCTTCTTTAATTCTCACTCCGACCCGACCCGGTCAGATGAACACCTCTTTCTCCTTCACCGTTATGCCTCTTCTCCCGAACCGATCTCATACCTTCTTCTCTTCTTCTCCTCCATCCTCTCTATCTCTCAACCAACACCGAACCCAGTCTTATGCCAAAAACCCAAATCAAAGCCAAGCACTTATGCGCTGGCATGTTCAACAACAGATTCTAACCCCCTCCGTTACTGCCTCGAGATTGGGACAAGGCCATTAACGACGATGGCGAGGAGGGGTCATGGCGTCAAGGTAAGTTGAGTTCCATGCTCAAATCGTCCGAATCATCCATGAATTCGAATCGAAATCAATTAAAAAGGAATTAACTACAGTTTTTTAACCTACCTATGTAATCGATTCGAGAATTGAAGGGAATCTTGAAGTATTGAGAATTAGGGTTTTTCCTTTCCTCTAAAATCTAGAAGACGAGAATAATAAAAGTATAGAAGGAAGAACAGGAGCACTACAACAAAATGACCCTATTACAACGGTGGAACACCGTTGTAATAGGTTTTTACAACGGTGGGCAAACCGTCGTGTCTTAAGAAGTTGTAATAGCTTAATATCTTTTACAACTTTTCTGCACTGTTGCAAAACCGTTGTAATATGTATATTTTACAACTTTTTTCCACCGTTGTAATAAAATTTATTACAACATTTATGCACCGTTGTGATTGATATTTGGGTTTTAAAAAAAATAAATTTTGCAAATGCAACAAAAGCTGAATAAACAGAAAACAAATTGATATAAATTCAAAGCAACAGATCCATTCATACAAAAAACATTACAACTTTATATTCAAAATGCAAAAAATGAATCATACATCATCACGTTAATATATCAATTCTTCATTACAAATAATGATTACAAATTAGTACCATCCAAAAACTTTGCTTCAACTATCAGCTTGCTTCATCTTTGCACTTCCTCAACTTCCCCACCAACACAAGACACCACCTGCACAATCACAAAACATGCATATATATATAAACATAACCTTAAGCTTGTTGTAAACATAAAATGGTGGATATCTACTTTTCTTCCAAGTTGGATGAGGAGTTGAAACTATGTAAAATGCAATGCATGTATTTTTGTAGTAATCTAAGAGTATATAAGAGTTTTACTGGTTTAAGAAATACGTAATGACCATGAACTGCTTCGCTCTTTTAATGTGTTTAAGTTAATTAAGGTAATGAAAGATGATAGTAAGGATTAAGCCAAAAAGGCTGTTAAAGAATTTTGTTTTAACTGTATATATTTACTGAAGCAAATGAAATGAGATTTAAAGCATGGTATGTTTAGACAGTCATGAGAAATGTATCATTAGTGAAATTCTTAGTTTCAATCACTAACTTAAAAGTTTGGATTGGAATAGCTAAACGTATGTACTGGAAATGAATCATTCTTCTTACGTTAAAAGGGAGTTTTCATGAGGTTGTTTTCATTGCTAATAAACTGGAATTGAGTACAGCTGTATGTTAAAAATGAGTTTGCATGAGTTTGATTTTATTGCTAATAATCAGAGACTAAATACAACCGTGAATATAAAATAAAGTTAAGAGATATTATATAAAAGACATGAGTATGTGAAGCTGCGTTGATGTGATAGCATTTAGCTATCATGATAAGGTGTATGGATGTAGATAAATTCATATATAAATGAACGTATTTGGCAGTATGGCCATAGAATTGGACACAATTGTATATTTAAACCGGTGAGGTAATTATTTGGTACCAGTTACGAGCTTACAATACAAATATGATTACAATAGTCAAACTAGTTCCGTATTTGCACACAACTGCAAAAATAAGCAGCACGGTGTTTATTCTAATCAATACAACAATAAATTGAGCAAACAAAAGTAATGGGTATAAAGAAGTAGAACTAACCAGACAGAAGAATTGCTATGCTGCTTTAGCTGTTGAAGTACATCAATCTCGATCATAGCATCCTCACGATACTTATCTACAGCTCGAACAATTTTTACGGCTACCATTTCTTTACCTTCCCTGTCCCAACTCCCAACACTCCAATACTTGACCAAACGTGCCTTCTCCTATCTTATATATGAGAAGCGCAACAACTGAAAAAACAAAATAAAACTTATCATGTCTTCAAAACTTAAATAGTAAAAGAAACAAAATGACAAACAATAACAATCCTCATTTACTCGTAGCCACCCTTTCATGGAACCAGTATAACAACAACCTACTTTTTCTGTATAAGGAAAACATCTAAAAACTTATTGAACGACATCGGATTGATCCTCCTAGACTCGCTACATCATCTTTCTTCTGTTGAGCATAGTTTAACAAGTTTTTATAATCAACACTACTCTTATCTCCAAATTATTAAAGACCCTTAACAGTATACCTTAACCAATTTTATTATTACTTGAAAAAAAAAACGAACTACAAAGATTAAGTCATATGACTCCTTTCAGTGCAGTACAAGAGACCCCAACAAAGACAGCGTCGAAAAATTGAAAATGCACAGCCAACTCATCGACTACTCAAAAATTCAATGTCTAAAAAAAAATTTGGGTTGATAAAGCACAAGTGCATAAATCAGACTCACGCTAATGTTTAAGCAATTCAGGCCAGGTCAACATGTAGTTAGCAAAAGCAACTTATGGCAAACATCACAAGTGCAGTAGGCAAGCATGCACGACATAAAGCAAAGAAAAAGTAGGAACTGTGCACCTGAATATCAGACCAAGGCTCACCAATAACATTCAAATAATAAAATGATCAAAGTTTTAATATAATCTGTACAAATTAGACGCTCTCAGGACTAAACAATCCTTGTGTATGCAAGGGACAAAGAGTAATGGCCGAAACATACCCTTTAACGTGAATCCTCTACAGCAGACCCAAAGTAGCACTAACATTTATCATAATTTCTAATTATAGGTTGAGCGGGTTATCTAATACCAAAAGTTCTCACCCTTCATTTTAATTAAAAGAAGTAAAAGAAGTAAAGAAAATAGAATAGGAAAAAGTGATAGAAGCAAAATGAATTACCAGCGTTGACGACCGAGAAGCAAGAAGAGCGAGCAAGAGTTCACGGTGACTGAGCTCCATTGGGTGAAGTTGTGGCACTGGTCTGAGCTGTGCGTTGTCCGATGGCAGCTCTGGCGATTTGGTTGACTGACTATGGGAAGGAGGAGATGGCAGCGCGATTGCTGAAAGGTGAAGCGGAGCAATCGGTTGAAGGAGCGGCTTCCGATGAGGAGGGAGGTCGGCTATTGGTTCAGGTGGCGACGGTGGAAGAAAGCGAACGGGTAGTGCAGCAGAGGGATGACGGCGATGGCCATTTCAGTGGCCATTCATTTCGAAATTTTTGGAGGATTTAATTTTGGGGAAAAAATGCTAAAATCTCATGGGAACAAACGTGCCTTCTCCTAGACTCGCTGCTCTCGCCCTCGAGTTCGTCTCCATCACGAATCCGACTACAAATCTGATGTGAGGCATCGGATTGATCGCTTTTCCCCCAATTTCCAGTCGCTAGGGCTTCGGCCATTATTGTTGCCTTTTATTTTGAACGAGATAAATGAAAATGACGGCTCGTTTCTCCTTTCTTACATTAACACGGCTAGGGTTATTTTCCTGCCAATTGACAGCTTTGGCCCTAGGGTTTTATTGGGCTTTATAACCCTTAAGCCATTTTATAATACTTAAATCAATATTTACAACACTTGGACGAATTTTAATGTCGCACACACACACAATATATAAATTAGCATGTATATTTGTTCACAATTTAAAAAATGTACAATTTTTATATATTCAATATGTACATAAATAAATGATTTATTTATTTATTCATTTATCCACCCTAAATATATATATATATATACATATATATATATATATATATAATTGAGATCAATATTTTTTTTTTTGAAAATTGAGATCAATATTATAAATTAACTATTAAATATAATCTTAGTTATTAATCTCTTCTTCTTAATTATTAATCTCTACTTCTTAATTATTAATAGCAATCATTGATTATTCATGATTAGCATTAATTATTATATTTTAATTATTAGTATTGAACAGTGAATTATTATTTTATAATTTTTAATTAGTATTTGATTAATTATTATTTATTGAGAATTATTATCAATCATTAATTACTAGTATTTAACAGTGAATTATTTGTAAATTATTAATTAATTAATTAATATTTATTTGTTTACTTATTATCGATTATTAATTATTACTTACTAATTAGTTATTAATTAAATGTTAATTATTAATTAGGATTATTTCATATTTTAAATTAATTATTAATTAGGATTATTTCATATTAACAATAGTTATTATTTAACTTTTACGTATTTCTACTTAGTTATAATCGAGTAATAACTATTAAAAGCTTATAATGTATATGTCACCTAAATATTAATTAATAAGCAGTTAACATTAACTATTAAACATTAATTACCACTTATTAACTATTAATTATTTAATAAATATTATTGATTCCTAAGTTTATTATTAATTATTATTAAATATTAATATAATTAGTTATTAAATATAGATATTATAAACATGAAGTTTGTAATGGGCATCTATTACAACTAACAAAACAAAAAGTTGTTAAAAATACGTTTATTACAACTTTAGGGAATACCACCATTGTAAAAAACCATTTATTACAACGGTGCTTTTACCACCGTTGTAAAAAACCATTTATTACAACGGTGTCTTTACCACCGTTGTAAAAAATCATTTATTACAACGATGCTTTAACCACCGTTGTAAAAAACCATTTATTACAACGGTGTTTTTACCACCGTTGTAAAATTAAAGTTGTAATAGGGTCATTTTGTTGTAGTGGAGAGACGGCGGATTTATATGAGTTTACAGTGGCCCTTTGTATTCCCAACCTTTCATCCCGCTCGGACCGGTATGCAAGACCATATACACATTCAGCCCATCAATCTAGTGGTAATGGGGTAAAAGAGAAGACGTTCGGATCGGAAACTGGACCCCAATGGAAACATGCACATTGACCTGATATACAAATTGAACTCAAAGAAAAATATACAAAAAGTTTACCTGGAGGAGTCACTGGACATCAAGGAGAGTTCCCAGAGTTGTTTAAGATGAAGAAGGTAATTCGTACGTTCTATGGTGTATATATAAGTAACTGGGGATACGACTTTATGAAGCAGCGCGTCTCTACAAATGAATGGGAGCGACAACTCAATGATTCAACTTCAGCAACCGACAGGCAAATAATGTCGAAGCACGCTCTATCTTCAATAGAAGCGCCCTTCGAGGGTGTAAAATGTTAGCCTACTTTGTGAACTATGCTACACAAAGATTAAAAGATCAAAAAATGAAGAACACTTTCTCAAAGAGTCGGATCAGATCGGATTTCTTTTAGTCAAGGCAGAACAACACAAAGCGGAGAAAGAGGGGGCTTATGCCAAACCGGATCGGTTCGGTCAAATCCGATCCATCCTCCCAACTGTAGTATATCCGATCCGAACCCATGCACATGAAATTGCAGAAGCTATGCCCACGTTCCCTTAAGACTCGGAGCGGTTATACCCACGTTCTCCCCATGTTTACCACTAACCTGATGCGCTGTCACTATCATATCCCATCCGAACCCGATAGTAACGGGATGGGCACCACATGGATCCAAACCGAAGCCTTTCCAGGAGCATTTTTCACCTATAAATACACCCCAAGGCACATTTCAGGGGATCTTTTGGCATTTTCAGAGTTGAAATTCCTGTGAGAACCGAATTCTATCACCATTTTCATATTGCAATCGTCTTATAAAGTATATTTCATAAAAGATTGAGTGGATCTATATATGATATGAGTGGAAGTGAGTAAGAATCATTATTGTATCTACATTCAAGTCATCAATACAAGAAGTAGAAAGCGGACGTAGGCTATTTAACACCGAACCACTATAAATTGCGTGTTTTCTTCGTTTTTAGTTTCATTTCATCGGAAATTGTTCTTAGTTTGGGTGTTAGAAACATTTTTGGATCTAACAAATGTAATCTTTTAATTTCAAACAATGATCATTTGTTTATGCAACAAAATCGTGAATTTTTATGTTAACATATTTTCATTTCAAATAATTAATCTTATTTAATGATTCATTTACATTAAAAAGGTAAATTTTGATGTAAAAACATTTCCAAAATAATGAATCTTATTTAATGACTCATTCACATTAAAAAGGTAAATTTTAACGTAAAAACATTCCCAAACAATGATTCTCTTTTTACATAAAAAAAGAATGAAATTTTTTAACGTAAACACATCTAATCAACTGACATATTTATCTCTAACATAAATGACATTTTTAACTAAAATGACAATTTTATTCTAACATGACATTTTTATTCTAACATGACATTTCTAAGTTGTTAAAAAAAATAAAAAAATAAAGATTCTTATTTGACATAACTTGTTCAATGCCTTTAAAAAAATGTTTAATATGCATAACATGTTCAACGTTTCTAAAAATAAAAAGAGAAATTATTTACATGACATATTTATTCATAAAATATGTTTTCTACAAAAATAACATTATTTATTTATAAAATATGTTTTCTATATAAATGACATATTTAATTATAAAATATGATCATTTTATATACACAATAAAAATATAATTTTTATTGTAATATAATTCTATTTAAACAATAAATATTTGCCATCATTTCTACAAACATAATAAAAATGTAATTTTTATTGTTAACATATTTTTAGTCCAAAATAATGAACAATTTTAATGATTACTATATGTAATACAAATGTAATTTTTATTGTTGAAATGTTTTATTTCAACAACGAATATTTTTGACTAATAAAAATAAAATTTACAAATGAATATATTTGTTCTAGACTAAAATGGTAAAGACAATATTTTAACGAACAACATATATTTTAATCTGACAATTCATCACAACCAAAGTAAATCAGTCTCATTTTTTCACAATGGCTATGTGTAAAGACCCGCAACTTCCCCGTAAAGGAAAGCGTCGGATAGTTCGAGAACAAACCACAACAGAACGCATACAGAAGAACATTTCATTGAATATTACAACAATGCATCAGATTACAAGAATATACAGAGTATGAATAAATATTACACAGAAATATCAGAGATTTAAATTACATTTAAATAAATTGCAGCGGAAAATAATACAATACACAACTAGAAGTAGATATACGGATACAAAGCTTTCCGGATATCGTTCCAGCTGTAAACCAGGATCCTGTGAATATAAATCTGCAAAACCGAAACTACTAGCTGCCCGTGTCAAAATAAGGGCACCCAGAGTTTAGGTTAAAACAATAAACTCCAGGTCAGTCATGTGACTGGTGTGAGAACTAAAACAGTTATTAATCTTTATTTTAAATCATTAGGTAAATCAAGGGACCACGCCGTATAACACGGAACGGGTTTCCTCCCAAGAATACCAGTGCATAAAACAAACAGCGCAATGCTAAATAAAGAAAAATGAAGCTGTTATAAGACCCAGGTCCCATCACACAATGCAACGCAGTCGAGGATAGGGTTTTCCCTTATAACAGCCAAAGAATGCTTGATACGTTTAAAACAAATCATTTGATACTATTATAAGTGCATAGTGTATAAAACAACTTCAAATCATAAGTATCAATCATAGGCGGCATGAGCGTCCCATGCCACTATGTCGCCATATATAGGTTTACAAATAAAACCGCAAAGTCACGTATTTGGAAATTGGATTTCCGTCTATGAACCGAGGCAAAAGATAGTCCTCAACCGATTCGAGACTGCCTAGCCCGAGTCTCAGGATCAGAACGCATCGACCCTTGGATCGTCAGGGCCGGTCCACCGATGTGGATTAAACTTAAACCCTGGACACTGCGTTTCGCCGCCCTTTGGGGCGTAAGCGAGCCAACGAATGACTCCATCGGACCCGGATCGTCCGATCTAACCGAGGCGCCTCGCAACAGCAACAACCACATAAGTCAAACTCGTCAGGGCGTGTAAAACCACTGACGCCACTTCTAGCTAGGAGGAAACGCAGGCCCTCCCTGAGGTCCGTCTCCCGTTTTTGGTTCATACCTGGTGTGAAACACGCGAGGTAAACGTTACACAAAGCTACGCCACAAAGGCCGTGCTTTGATCATCACCACAAGACTTCGCTTTTCAACCGAAGCCTTGATCATTTGCATCTTAGCATGCCACACAGGCAAACCATCCTATGCAACCGATATCAGTCACACAGAATGAAATCCGATGTCAGACACACAGTCCATTTACAAGTCCGTCCTGGGTCTGAACGAAACCGGAGGCACCTAGTACCCCGCATATCCATCGATCTCCAAGTACGTCTGGACGATCACTAACTGTTTCCATCTTCTTGGGTGTACAGCCCAATCAAGATCATCAGTAATTACCCAAACGACGTGAAGACCTCCGGTCTTCGACCATCGTCTTCATCTTCGACTTACCGTCGTATCAGTTATTCAGAATGGGATAAACCCGGTCTTTCCGAATAATTCGCGTATATATTATAAAAGTGTTACACAAACACAACATACGCCTCATTCCAATTCATTAGTCACTAACCGTAAATTAATCAAGAGAATAATTTCCCAAATATTAACCCCGAAGGCCGAAACCAACATCAGATCAATATCCAGAAAACCATTCTGCTTGGCTAACCGACAGTTAGTTTCTAAATTTCACATTCATAGGGAAAGATTCCCATAAATTTTATCAAAGATAAATTCCTTGAATTTATTCTTTAATCCATTTTTGAATATCAATTCAAACTAGTCGGGGTTAGCGAACCTTACCGAAGTAATCATTTATTTTAATTTCCCAATCCCAACCTATTCATCCCATGAAGTAAAACTGGTAATACTTCATATCTAACACCACAGTGTTATCGGTAAATTCAATTACCATTTCACGTTCAAATCTAATTAAAGATTTAACTATCGCCTGGAGAAAAACTGGTGATACTCCATTTTCGATCATTTCAATCTAATTAAAGATTCATTAAAACTCCACTTAGTTTTAATCTTCGACTGGGTTAAAGAATCAGTGTCATTTAAAACACGGTTCACGATAAACCCAAAATCACATTCCATTAATTATCAGGTTAAAGAACAAGTGTTATTTAAAACACTGTTCACGATAAACCCAAAAATCATTCCATTAATTATCGGGTTAAAGAACAAGTGTTATTTAAAACACTGTTCACGATAAACCCAAAAATCAATACCAATTCAATTCCAATTAAATATCATTTTTAATTGGTACACTTCATTAAATCTAAATAAAAAGATTTAATCTTTTCTCAACTGGGTTCAAGAACAGTGTTAGTGAAGACACCATTCACGACAAACCCAAATCACATTTGATATTCAATATAAGGCTCTGAATAGAAAATATATCGGCTTATATTCAATATCAAATCCTACGATAACAAATGTCGTATTGAAAATAACGATATAAATATATCTTTCAAATTTCCATAACAACACCTGTATAATCACGAATTCCAACATCGAAATATTCCGAAGACAATTTCGATTCAAATCCACTCCAATGCAATCATTGGAAATTCTGGTTACTTTTAAAACCCTTTTCAAATTCAGTTTATTTATTTAAAAATAAATAGAATTATATTTCTAGTTCCACGCTCACATATTGATTCGAAAAATTATGAAATTTGAAACCTAGCAATAACTTGACACTGCGGATCTAACAAAAGTGGTTTCGTCGAAATCCGAGGTCATTTGCAAAATGTCCATTTTTAAGGGCCTGAATTCCATAGCGACTATTCAGAATTTTCAACTGGACATATCTTTTGATTCCCGCTATCAAATTTCGATTGGTCGAATCCGTTAGAAAGATATTCACTAACAGATTTAAATATTTTTGGTTTCACTAAAATCCGGATTGTTTTGCACCCGGTATATTCGATTGAAGTTTGAAATCGAATTATCGAACTACCGCGCCATTTTCAATTCCTTTTATTTTCAAATATTCTATTTCAAATATTTCTTTTTCAAAATAGTTGTTATTATCAAAATATTTCGTTCAACACATGACCAATCTCAATGGATGAGTACTGTCAACACATGAACTTTTATTTTATAATATTCTTTATCTTTCAAATTGGAATGAGGCCCAATCAATCACCATATAATGTTAATTATATGGATTTTCATACAACACATGTATATAATAGCATTGAAAAATAATCAACCATCAACCAAAGTGCACTACACTGTATAAGCATCAAATATAGATATTCAACGCTTATAACAGCCTGTCAATCAATCGATCGACATATTTAATCAATCAGGATGAGTGAACTTCAAATTTCATCCTAACACCCGTGTGGGGTTTCAAACAATCAAACACATATTTTATTTGTGCAGTTGGGCGATGTGTAAAATTTATCGTCCCAATCAATGTCATTCAAATAAGTGTACATAAACAAACCGTCTGGTTTGTAAATGAATATTTATTTATTCACATTCACGTTAAAAAATATATTTTTAACGATAAAACATTTTATTCCAACATATGAATTTCTATTAAGTTCATTCTTTAAATAAAATGATATTTTTATTTTTCTAACACATTTTAGAAAATTTCGGCGGCATAACGGCACGATACTAGAAACGGGACGAGGCCTAGCCTTATCCCCGGTCTAGTGAAGGCCCACGCCATTCACATATCAATTTTAATCAATTTCCAATTCAACCAATCAATCAAATCCAAAACAAATAATCTAACCAACTACACAACCAAACAAACAAGTCCATGGTATGTGGACGGGTGTCGGGTGCTTCTAATAAGCACCGTCTGCATCCTAGTATATATATATAACTAGAAATAAAATTGAAGAGTGAGAATTCTCACTCTTCAATTTCTTTTTATAATTTTATATATGTGTTGAAAGTGGAAGTGAATTGCTATATATAAATATCTATATATATATATATATATATATATATATATATACGCCCCTCGTCCACAAACCATGGACGATATTTATTGGTTGAAATTGTTGTGAAAATTGATATAGCGAAGTGAAATAACATATATATGAAAAGTGAAATTATCGGATATATTGAAAGTGAAAATATTCGAATTGAAAACGATATATATATATATATATGAAATGAAAACGATGCATATGAAAAATTCGAATTGAATTGAACTGAAAACGAATTCGAATTGAATTGAATAGAAAACGAATTCGAATTGAATTGAATAGAAAACGAATTCGAATTGAATTGAATAGAAAACGAATTCGAATTGAATTGAATAGAAAACGAATTCGAATTGAATTGAATAGAAAACGAATTCGAATTGAATTGAATAGAAAACGAATTCGAATTGAATTGAATAGAAAACGAATTCGAATTGAATTGAATAGAAAACGAATTCGAATTGAATTGAATAGAAAACGAATTCGAATTGAATTGAATAGAAAACGAATTTGAAATGAATTGAATTGAAAACGAATTCAAATTGAATTGAAATTTGAATTGAATAGAAATGAATTTTAAAACGAATCTATAAAGAAGAATTCAATTGTGATTTGAATTGAAAAGGAAGTTGAAAATGTTTTTGAAACGAATTCAAAACTATTTATATAATTCGTTTTAAATAGAAATCGACGAAATATATATTATATATATTATATATATAATAAATGGCCTGAATAGAACGCGCCGCGCTGCGGCAGTTCGCGAATTTCGACCATTGACTTCGAACGGACATTACGGGAGATCCGACCGTCGGATTCTCCTGAAATCAGAACCGTTGGGTTCGTATCGAAAAGAGCTTTCTAAGGAATATTAGAAATTTGAAATCTAACGGTTGGATTTGGAATTACGTCCAAATCAAATTTGAAAAAGGTCGCTGTAAGTGCAGTTCGATGGCCATTGATGGAAATCGACCGTACAGGCCTTGATAAAATTATTAAAAATAGTAATAATTTGTGTAAAATCATAAGAAATGATTTGTGAAGAATTGGGATGAAAAACTCCATATTTGAAAAGATAAAAATAGATTTTTATCGAAATAAACTAGTTATTAACTAGAAAAATAATCCAATGGTTATAAATAAATAAATTGGATTAGATTTGAATTGAAATTATCTATAGATATTTTCGATATTGGATTCCGTGATTACAGATATTGTGATGGGAATTTGGAAGATATCGATATCGTTATTCCCGATATGATATCTATTGGTTTCAGGATTTGATGTCAAATATAAGTCAATACTCTCTCTATTTAAAACCTTATATTTAATGTCAAATTTGATTGATTGATGGTTTGGATTGTGCTCGACCAGTTTATGAGCAGAATATGCTTTTGCATTTAGCATTGGGTTGGGTTGAAAATATCTGTGTGCTAACGCCTTGTGAAACACTTCACGATTTGACGATAAGGTGTTTAGCGATGTTGTGTTCATTTCAAATTTAACGAATGATTGTGAAATGATATTTTCCTTAAGTGAAAAGAAATGTATTCCCGATTTTGGACAGGGAATGTTTTATAAAAATGTTTTATAAAACAGAAAGGATTTCGAGGCCCAAAACCCGATGATTTCTAAAGTGATTTAGAAATGTATTATATGTTACATTGTGATTATTATGTTGTGAAATGATTTTCCCTACTTCGGGATATGAAATGATTTAGTATGTGGCTAAAGATTCGGGTAACCCTGAGACTAAAAGTATGGGTGAGAGGGCGGTGTATGCTCTCCATGAGTGGGAGGTGCATCGTCGGTGTAGCCTACTCCTACGTGGGGTAGGTGCACATATATATATCGAGTTGCGAGGTGCGTACCCTTTGCCTTGTCGATGGGGAGCAAGATATTTGGTTGCATACTTGTTTGTATGCATTGTTATGTTTTGGAATTCACATTTCCAAATGATTTGATTTGAGATCCCGAAGTGAAATCTACTTTGATATAGAAAGTTAGGTATGTATTTCAAATGATTTGAAATAAGAAATCGGGAATAAAATCCAAAGGAATAATTTCTGTAAATTGAATTGGATTTGGAAAATCTAAGTGTTGTGATTAATCTAAGTGGGTAGATTGGGATATTGCATGTTGTGTGATGCATAGTAGATCCATATATCTATATTGATTGTTGCTTATACACTGGCTTTCATGGGGGTAAACCCGTTCCGCGAAAGTGGCGTGGTCCCGTGATTTGCCTTATTTTTAAACAAGTTTAACAACTGTTTTTGAGTTCTCACACCAGTCCCATGACTGACCTGTAGTTTGCTTTTCCCTTGCGAACTCGGGTGCCCCTATTTTCCACACGGGCAGTCGAGTAGTTTTATTTTGCAGATGTTTTGAGCAGGATTCTGGATTGAAGCTTTAAGCTGTGTCCAGGCATTTACAGTCTTCCGCTGTGTAGTTTATATTTCCGCTGTGCATTGTATTACATTTATGTAAATTTATCTTCCGCTGTGTATTATTTTCGATATACTCTGATATTCTGTACTCTGATGTAACATTATTATGATGTTTATTGAAGTCTTCTGTTATTTGTTCTGATGTGTTGTATACCCAAAGTTAGCGTATGCGGGATTCGAACGGTCTTGGTCGGTTTAGCGATCGATTAGGTCCGGGCGAAATCCGTGTCGTTACACTATGTGTGTTTTATACAGCATGTATATGATATCACAATCAAATTCAATATTTATATATACATATAATTATTTATTTATTTAAATCGAGAAATCTCACAGTAGTAATTATTCTTTCTGAATTTATAGATATCTCCAAATCAGTTCCAGTTAGTCCCAGGCTGTATATCTCGTCAATGCGAGTCCAACGCATCTAATTTCGTTCGATTCTGATACCGTATGAAGAAAATATGTTCGTTACAAGTTTGAATAGATTTAAAATAAATAATACTCACTAATTACCATACTTACGGCTAATTACTTTTCCAAATAGATCGAGGCCGCCTTCTTCCATTGTGGAACCGGAATAACAACTCGCACCCTAGGGTTAAGCCGCGACGCCTCCATGCTCCACCTGCTCCTGATCGATGACCACCACTTTGAAGCCCGAGACCACCTCTTCCATCGCCCATGCAACCGCCCAGCTCGGTGGCCCCTCTTTCCCAAAACCTGCTTCAAACGGCGAGCCTTTGTGCTCAATTTTCTCCAACCACGCAGCACGATTCCCGATATTAACCGCATAGAAATGAAGATCACACTTAACTTTACAATTTCCATTTTGAAA
This sequence comes from Allium sativum, assembly GCA_030737875.1. NCBI lineage: Eukaryota > Viridiplantae > Streptophyta > Magnoliopsida > Asparagales > Amaryllidaceae > Allium > Allium sativum. Next base: position 165,251,528 of record CM060921.1, read on the forward strand.
CCCTGAATTGATTTGAAATGATTGGTGAGATTTTTGAGGATCGAATTTGGAGCATTTTCGCCGTTCATTTCAAACCAGCGGTGGCCTTTTAGAATTAGGGTTTAGGGTGAATTAGTTTTGAGGGTATTTATAAATAAATTATTATTTAATTCTCTAATTTACAAAATAGCCCATTAATCCTTTTCAGCTCCAATTTCAGCCCAACGAAAATTGTTCCTAGGCAAATACCCCCGTTTCGGACACAATGGGCTTGGTCCCGTCAGCCCTATCGGATGTTTTCAGTCAGTTTTCTTCAATATAAAATATAAGTCATTTATTTATTTAATTTGATCGTACATTTAAATTCACCAGGTCCATATACTGACTCAGAAAATTCCAGAAAAATTATATCTAGCTTTGTTTTGACGATATGGTCCTAAAAAAATTAATTTCGTCGAATTAGGAGACCGTTTGAAAAAAGGGTTTTTTCTGGTTGATCCAATTTGACTAAAATTGATTAAACACGTTTTCTTTTGCCACGCTCACATATTAATTCTAAAAATTATAAAAGTTGGAATCTTGTTATAATTTGACATTGCGAATTCAACCAAAGTGGTTTCATCGAAAATGGAGGTCGTTTGCAAAATGGCAGTTTTTAATATTAAAAAAATTTATAAATTCTATAGCACTATTCTGAATATTTAACTGGCCATAACTTTTGATTCCCGCTATGAAATTTCAATTTTTCATATTTATCGGAAAGATATTTTAAACCGATTTAAATATTTTTAGTTTTACTGAAATCCGATTTATTTTGAATCCTGTATATTCATTCAAAGTTCAAATTCAAATTTTCCAACTACCGCTCTATTTCTAACTCCTTTTATGATTAAAATAAATATATTCGTTCCAACTTTGATTTAAATAAATTTTTAGTCGTTATTATTTGAAATAAATTATTTTAAATATTCAAAATCCATTAAAATTGTTAAAATTAATTTTTTAAATTGGTTCCAAAATTCCGGGTTGTTACAAAAGGGGTACGACAACATAGGTGTGGCCTAGTTTTAAGGGATACGAAGACCACGGAAGTCGGTTGCCGAATCCTGACTTTGAGTCGATCGTCGTCGAGACTGTGGGGCCCTTGACCCCCACCGGCGCGGCGCCCGATCCCGTTAGACAGCGCACCTTCGGCTTGGAGCACGGCTCGCCTTCGGCTCGGCTGCAGATTGGATGCTAATGGATATCGTATCCAAGGGATGCAATAGTCTACTAGTGGCCCGACTCGAGTCTTCCGGTACTGGACCCCTGATGATGTTGGCAATACCTCTGGGCTGTAATATCATGCGATATGTTGAGTCGATCGTGTCCTGCGTACTTTTGGGAACCTGACCAAAAGGCCGGTTAACAATTAGATTTACCAAAAACAACTATATAACAACAAGTAAATTCTCTGTTAAGATCTGCTTGATTGGAAATTTCCATATCATTAAGAAAGGTAGAATTAATGGTGTTACATCTTTTTCAAACATTAGCAACTTTATGAAAGAATTTAGTATTTTTATCTCCATCATCCATCCGATTAATCCTAGACCTTTGCTTCTACATAATTTCCTCTTGTAACAGGATTTTGTTAAGTTCTTCTTTGAGATTATGAAAAACATTTTTCTCTAAAATATTTAATAATCTATTTTCTTCAATTTTATTTAAACTTAATATGTTGCTTAATTTTATTTCTTTTTTAAGTTAATATTGCCAAAATCATCACGACTCCATTTTTTGAGAAAAATCCTAAGTTCTCTAAATTTACAAACCAAAATTTTTGCAATATTATTGGAAAAGGTAACATTATAATTACTCGTAAAAATCCATTTATAAAAAATTAATTCCTTAAAATTATTCTCTATAACTACAATTTTTCAAATCTAAATAGTTTAAAGTTCAATTTAGGATTAGAGGAGATAAGAATAATAGCACAATGATCAGATAATAAAGTAGGTAAACCAACAACGTTACAGGAAGGGAATTTGCCCTCTAATTCATCACTAATGAAAAATCCATACAATAAAACCATGGACGGAATTTCTCTTTCATTAGACCAAGCAAAAAGCCTATTACTCATTTTAATTTCTATTGAATTACTATTCACAATGAACTGATCAAATTCTTCCATTGCAGAAAAATCACCTTCATGAGGAGATCTCTCTCTAAAATATCTAGTGACATTAAAATCACCCCCTTATATCCAAGGTCCAGGAGCGAGTGTTCTAAATTCAAGAAACTCACTCCAAAGTATCCTACGCTCTAATTTATTACAATGTCCATAAATATAAGATATATTTAAGATGGATTCATCTATAATATCAGAAAAAATAATATGCATAGAATGATGCTTAATAAAAGATTGTTATCGTCTAATACAAGAGTTTTTCCAGCCAATAATCAAACCTCCAACACTACCCCTGACTGGTAAAAATTCCCAATTATTAATATAAAGTCCACCTAAACATCTAAGAGTTTAAAAATCTGGTGATTCTTGTAATAACACAATATCACAATATCTATTGAATAATCTTTAAAGAAAAATCTCAATTTAGTACATTTATCCAGGTCATGAAGACCCCTAATATTCCAACTAATTATCTTCATTTATTAAATGATTTAACTCTCTCTTTTTCTTTATTTCTAATAAAATCTATGTCAATATCTGAATCAGAAGAAATAAAACCTGAATTTCTAGCTGATAGATATAAATCAGAAGACCACAATTCACATAAAGCAAACGGAATATATATACTGCCATAACAAGGGATCATACTTGAAGACGAGCTAGTCGAAGCGTGCAAGGTCGTGCTACTAAGGCTAGCACTTCGTCTCACCACACTATGAGCCGCATGATGATCATCTATATGTGTAGAAGCACTAGCTATAACTTTCTTCTTTGACTTATTTTGTATAAATCTGGAGATGCATATGGGTCAACATACTTTCCCCCTTCAGCATTATCCTCATACGCCATTAAACTGCAAGAGTCCACAACATCCACTGTTAAGTCATCACGACTGCTTAAAACAATGTTCCCATCCCCAAGCATAATGTCTTCAGGCCTTAATATAATCTCAGAGATTCCTTTATTTTTCTCTTCTCTAGTAAATCTTGACTACTTTGTACCATTCAGGTTGATAGCATACTTCTCACCGGCATCATCATCATCATCATCATCACAAAAATGATTACTGAAAGAACTATTACTTCCTGCATCAACATCACTAAAACCCAACAAGCCTTCATTTTCATCCAAACGTTGAAGGCCAACTATATTATTTGGTGAAGACAAATCCATACAAGTTTCCAAATCATCATTGTCTGCTGAACTCCATGCTACTGGAAAACGTCCACATGCACCATTCCAATATGTTAATTCTCCCGAACAACATAACATAACAACTTTATCCATGAAAGTTTCATCAACAATCCCTTTATCGGTGAATAAACTATCAACTGTATAAGAAACCTGCACCTTTACATATTTGGAATTTTCAAGGTAGACAACATAATCCTCATGTATAAGAGAAGAATTCAAAATATCTGTAGTAGAAACTCCTCTGTTAGCTACATTCGGCCTCTCCCGAACCCTACTCACGTATTCAACTTCAATACTACCCATACAATCATCATCATTAGTCGACATCAAACCTGTAATATTCTTGCACACCATACATGGTCAAAATGATGAAAAGTGCATATACTGGCCAATAAACCATTTAACTTTACAAGAAATCATATTAACCACAGTGATAGTCTAGGATAAGGTTAAAATATGATTCAAGACATCATGAACTACAGAGTATAGATGTATAGAACCTAGAGACATCATACAACACCACCGCTTCCTCAAAATATGTAGTTTCTCGACCTTAACTACAAAATCTGAGAACACTTATCTATATTATAGCAAGAGGAATCACCACAAACTTCTATAGAGTGTTGCTCCTTGTAACAACCCAAGGGATTCGATGCCCGAATTCCAACAATAATACATAAACCCGTATTACTTGCTAGAACTCAAGTATTGAAAACACCAGATAGTTAATGAAAGAAAATAGAGGGTGAGCTAAGAAAGAAAGAAAATTTAGAATAGAAGAAGAATACAACAATATCAGAGTCTCACGTCGTAGAGGAATAAAATATAATATAGAAGTAAAACTTTATTGAGAGCTTTAAAATAAAAACTTACAATCCTTAGAGGACAACAATACATCTGGACAGTTATAATAATTTGTCCTCATATACAACACACAGCGGAATAAATACTAGATATCATATGTCTGAACTCCTCCGGCTTATCTTCGGACTTCACAGCATCTGATAACCTGAACTTGTACAACCCGGTCTAACCCGAGCATTTACAAAACGCCGAATCAGTATGGTGAACCAGAGTGAGAAAACTCGCTATGTTTAAAAACATCACCCAACTTGATTTTAAAGTCAAACCATTTTCTTTTGAAATCAAGGTTGGTGATGTTTTAAACTTAGTGATTTTTCTCACTCTGGTTCACCAGACTGGTCCGGCGTTTTGTAAATGCTCGGGTAAGACTGGGTTGTACAGGTTCAGGTTATCGGATGCTGTGAAGTCCGAAGATAAGCTGGAGGGGTTCAGACGTATGATATCTAGTATTTATTACGCTGTGTATTGTATATGAGGACAAATTATTATAAATGTCCAGATGTATTGATGTACTCTGAGGATTGTAAGTTTTTATTTCAAAGCTCTCAATAAAGTTTTATTTCTATATTATATTTTATTCTGCTGCGATGTGAGACTCTGATGATGTTGTGTTCTTCTTCTTCTTCTATTCTAATTTTTTTCTTTCTTATCTCACCCTCTATTTTCTTTCATTAACTATCTAGTATTTTCGATACTTGAGTTCTAGCAAGTAATACCGGTTTATGTATTATTGTTGGAATTCGGGCGTCGAATCCCCCGGGTCGTTACACTCCTTTTCATCATCCAGATGACAAACTATTGCATCCTTTTTTGAGAAACCCATATCCAGAAGACACTCGAATCTATTACTGGTGGGTATAGAAGTGCAAGACTGAACTATCATTGAATATGTAGAACTACCCTCTTCCATATCAAAGCAATAATTCAACTCATCCGAGAATTCTGGCACATTATCAATAACCTCTTCTTGTTCTAAAATAATAGGCTCCCTCTGTAACATATTTTCTAAACCATCTATAACAACCAAAGAAACAAATTTGTTTGAAACTGGCACTTTCTTTATAGAACTCAATTTCCATCAAGAAGCTTTTAGCTTGTAAAAATTCCTCTTTAGAAGGGTTAGAATTTTTCGAAATTGGGTTTAAGATCTGTTCTTTGGAAAATAGAACTGTGTGGGATGAATTCACAAGATTGCCTATGGTCTTTGTAGAAGGACGCGAAGATTTGAACCAGAAATTACAAGGGAGTTCAAAACCATTTATTGAAATAATGTAAGAGTTAATAATGTCAAAATGAAAGAACATATTATCAAACAAATTTAAATCATTAATACAAGAGGAAAACAACATGTAAATATATTCTTTAAGAGCAGAAAGGATATAAAAAATCGAAAGTTGTGTTCTTTTAGAAAAAAAGGCTTAGGCAAAGGCGGAAAAATACTCAAATCATTCAAAATCAATCCAGGGAAAACATCAAATAGAATAGTGTTTTGTAGAAATTCAAAATAGCAATGGATTTTATCGCATAGATACAGACCTTCAACAGTTAAAGAAGAAGTAAACAGTTCAAAAAAAATTTCCTGATCAATAAATGATGTAAGCAAACTCGAAAACAATGATTTATTAAGAAATTTTCACATTTAGATGGAAATGAATGAGAACATGATGATCTTTTGTGACCAAAAAAACTACAATTAAAACAACGCATAGGCTCTCTGCAATTCGCAATCTTGTGAGATTTATCACCACAACGATAACACAAATCTTGGACTTTTTCCCCCAAATTCGGGGTTTATTCAACGTATAGGAAGATGGAGAGGAGGTTAATAGGGGACGAGAATCATCAACTACTGATGCATAAGAATAATCTGAATTGTAGTAAGAAGTAGAAGAATACTCTGAAGAAGAATATCGAATCGAAGAAGATGAGAAAGATGGGCGGGAACCATTATTGTCTATAAGGACAGTAAATTGATTTAACTTTTCATTATTAAAATTTGATGAGCTTATTTACTGAATTAATTATAATAAGTTAACTTGCTCATGTTCTTTGGATTTCCTGCAACATATCTTTCCACTATTATTTATGCAAACTGAAACAAAAGCTTTCAATGCAATTTGAACCAATTTCATCCACTAACTTTATTAAAAAAACATACAACTCAAAATACAATGAAATGTAAGAAACAAATATACCCGATGATGACAACGGGAAGGGACGATGCAGCACTCTGAAGTGACAGTTGTGGGAGGAGGCTGCGATGACGACCATTGCATAAGCCAGGGTTTCTCAATTTAGAGAAAATTACAATACATGGTTTAGAAAATCGATTTAGGGCACGGTTCAACCACGGCTTCAAGGTTCAACCGCGATTTGTAGAGGAAGTCTTCCAATTCATCTCTAAACCGACGACGCTCACAGTTGATGGTTTCTCATGGTCAAACCTCAGTCTGGTCCAGTTCTCAAAACATTGTATTTTAATTTAAAACAAATAGTTTTGAACAAATAGTGTCAAATATTAGTTGGATGTTGTAATATATAAGAGTGAATATACTTTTGTAATATTCTGTTTAGTCCTACATCATGGGGATAAGTTTAACATCAGCTCCAAAGCCTATATATAAAGGAGTCAATGTAATAGAAATTATATACACCAGAATCAATAGAAATAAAAGGTCTTTACTTATCTCTTCTGTTCTCTCTAATGACTTCTCTTTTATTATATGTTTTATTTTATTTTATAACACGTTATCAGCACAATAATTTTCTTTGATTTATGTTTGTTATTTTTCAGTTTCCTTTCATCATGTTTACAATTTTTTTAGATGTTTGATAAAGTATCACTTAAATTATGATATTTCATGAATGAAGCCTAATTTTACTCGTTCGCCCTCCTCTTTTCTTACACAAATATCGATTCTCTTTTATCAGCAGGATATTCCTTTTAGCCTATACATGTTCTAAACAAAAGATTCTCTGCTTCTATCTATTTTTTGTGCAAAAAGTACATACTATTTTCACTCTTTATCTCTCTTCACTTTCTAGATAAAGGTAATATTTTTTCTATGTAATACAATGTTGCCGCGTTATATAATTTCCACCGAGCATCTTCTTATTCATATGCTTGCTTTTACTGGTAGTATTATTTTACATTTTAATTTTTTTTTGGCAAAAAGCTAAATGTCTATGCCATAAAACCTTCTAGTGCAAACTATATTGACTTTTCAACCATGGTATACTAATGGCTTTACTTTTTCTAGTGCAAATTTTATAGACTTATGCTGCTATATACTACTTATTTTATTATTTATTGGTTTTGGATTACCTAACTTTAGATTGCAGAATGCTTCCATTTTTTTACCCAATATATTCTCCCTTTTCCATGCTTAAGAGATTAAACTTCTAATTGCATACTACTTTTTACATGTTTTATTCTAATATTGCAACTGGCAACAAGACAAACTATGGTTGCGTTTTTCTTCTTTTACCGATTCGCCAACATGCTGGGATGCTTTATATTTATTATAGCTTACTTTAAAATGTTCTTGTATACATTATTACATACTTATATAATTTTTACTACTATATACATGCTTAAATTGTTGTTAATGGCATGCAGTTTAATAAGCTGTTAATGGTAACTTCTGATTTTTTTAATGAAACATAATATGTGCTTGCAATATATACATCTATAATAGCAAAACATTGCTTAGGAAGATCCAAGTTAACTTGCTTATGGATATTTATTTTGATTTTTCAAATTTATTTGCATTTATTACCGATTGTCGCTAATTGATGGTCATTTATGGAGTCTGATTGACACACTTAACATGTATTTGATGTGTTTCATTTAGTCTTGACTTGAACCAATCTCACCCATTTGGATAGTGAAAGTTAAAGATTAAAAATCTAATCATTTGTTATTTACCAATGTTAAGTGAATGGAATCCAATTCAATGATAATAATATTCTCGACAAAGCTTAGAGAATGCCAATAAAAATGATAATAATACGTTCTAGCAGAACAAAGCAAAATGCTCTAATAATTTTAAGACGCCGCATCCATGACGACCTCAAAAATGGAATATTTAACTGAAAAAATCCTCTCCACTTGTGGAACTCACTGAAGGAGCGTTATGACCACCAAAATACAGCTGTACTTCCGAATACAAGGCAAATATGGTTGAACCTGAGGTTTCAAAGCATTAAAACTGCAAGAGAATACAATTCCTCTATGTTTAGAATTACTTCTAAACTAAAATTATGTGGAGAAAAGGTAGATAATGCATTAATATTGGAAAAGATCTTCTCGACATTTCATGCCTGGAGTATACTCCTGTAGCAACAATATCGAGAGCGTCATTTTACAAAATACTCTGAACTCATTGAATGTTTGTTGATTGCTGAGCAAAATAATGAATTACTTATTAAAAATCACTCCTCAAGACCAACTGATTCAGCTGCATTACCATAGTTTAATGCAATGTTGAGATAAATAATACTAAGGGATTGTCCGATAATACTAACTTGAAGTTAGACAATTTCTTTGAAGCTTATGATGGAAATTTCATTAGCGATGAAAACTTAAATGCAATGTTTGAAGATATGACCAAAATGATCAATTAGTAGCTTGAAGCTTATCATATGGTTTTTATTTTATTTTCATTCCCTTTTAGCACGTATTAGTTTTAAATTTCTGTTTATCTATTTGTTTAGTTTATCCTTATGGAAATTGTGTGAAATAATAGCATTGTACTTTTTAAAGAAGTTACATCATATGGGGCAATGATGGTGCACCTAAGATTTCAAAATTTTCAAAATGAGTTGTACCTTGCTTATATATATACATTTACATATTGCATTGAAGAATAAATTTTAATAACTTGATGTTGTTTATATATTTATTTGAACCAGAAGTTCAATACTGTTCCCAACCAGATGTCTTAAAATTATAATATGGTCCTTAAGGTTTGCATTGACAATGCTTGATAAGAAAAAAAATTAATGATTTGGAACTTTATAAACAATTTATTCTAAAATCTATAAGTCGAATGGGAAAGAATATGCAAATCGATTACATATGTAATACGTAGACGCACATATATACACATATATGCGAATGTTTAATTAACAACCTGAAGTTGTTATAAGCTCTTACTATAAATTATGCATATATAATTTAGTAATTCAAAATGTCGATTGATATGAATATTGAACAACCTGAAGTTATGTGCATATTCAAATGATAGAAAATTCACCCAAGTTACTAGATCAACGAAAAGCATTAAGCAACACAATATGAATGCATCTTATCAACTAGTAAGAGCATTATCCTCCTACAATCGAAATACATTTAATGTATTTGCTAGCAATAATGCGATAATGGTCAAAAATTAAAATCCAAAGAAGGTTTATTATTTAATATGACAATGTTTGTCAACATTGAGGGGGAGGATAAAGGGATCATTGGTGTTAAATATTTGCTAACATATGTAATTATGCAAAGTATTAAGTAACTTGCATAAATTATCAATTACGTCCCTAATAGACTTTCTCCAATATAGATTTGAATCCCTGAAGAATCAAAAGGTGTAAATCAAAGCTGAAAATGTGGTATAAAAGTCAGTTCAAAATATTTTTGGAGTAAGTCATAAATATGCCAAATGATGGAGGTAAGTGTTCTTGAAGAAACACTTAAAGGTGCTTTGAAATAAACCCATGACATGATTTTCAAAGTAACCCTAGAAATGGTTTAGGTAACTAAAGCATGATAAATTTTGAGATTAAATCATGTATAGAATTGAGAAGTAATAATCATCAACGATAAACTAATAAATAGTAAAGCGCTTATACTTATAAATGGATAAAAAATCCTACGAAACATGATAGGTCATCATGAAATTCTCTTAAATAAGATATATGGATCTGTATTCCATAAGATATGGACCTGTAGTCCATAAAATGAAATTAGAAATATATAAAATTACAAAAACACAATAAAGTTACTAAAGCACCATACGGTGTCAACAACATGTTATGTGCCATGAACATTTACTTTTAGTGATAATTGAATTGATTTAAGTAGTGAAAGTGTTTAAAACGTTTACAATACCCTGAAGGTATAAACAATGAAAGTATACAAATTCCATAAGAATTTAAACAACTTTGAAAGTGACAAAAGATGCAAAGAGTAAGAAATGTAGATTACAACATTCTTTTAAGTATTGTTGTGATGAAAATTTTGATATAATTCACGATGAGTAGGTCATTTCCTACTTTCAAGAATTGTTGTAATGAAACTCTTAATATCCATTGAAGTGGTAGTTGTGATATGCAAAACTTATTAAAATATATAAGTTTCTGAAGAATGTAAATAACATTTGCAGTTACAAAGAATGCCAAATACATGAAAGATAGATTATAATATTCTACTAAGTATTGTTGTAACGAAAATCTTAATATACTTCAAGTTGAGAAGATTACTTCCTACTTGGTGTTATTGTAATGAAACTTGTCTTTTTCATTAAATGTATATTGCAATATGCAAACCTGATTAAAACACAAAATTGTAAGCACAAGAAGTATACAAAATGCAAACAAAAGATACTTCAAATTAAACAAAATGTGCCTGAATTATGAAACTTCACATTAGGGGTAGGCATAAACCACACTGCAATACGGAAACCGCCCAGACCGAACCGCCAAAACGGTGCGGAAAACCACACCGAATCATCTCTTTAAAGCAAGTAACCCGAACCGAACCGACCCCCAATGATAAGGTTCGGTTGCGGTTTGAACTTTGACCAAACCGTATTAAACCGAACCGAATACCTGCACTAATAATCTTATGATAAAAATATGACTAATTCATATCTAATTTTATATTTTAACAATGCATATTCTATTTTTAGTGTATGTTGTTGTTATATTAATAATAATCGTAATAACAGAAGAAAATTTTATAGTTTCAGTATAATAGTTTCTGAAACACCCCACCTCCGTTAAGGTCACTCTCAAAGGGAATGCCCTAATTTTGGTGGAGGTTTATAAGTATAAGTCACAGATATACAAGACAGATATAAGAACACATATTTGTAAACAGCGGAAAAACAACAAACTTTTATTTCATAAAGGCAAATACGTGTTACAACAATATCACCATAATTGTCTTACATCTTTTCCCAAAAACATAACATAACTCCTTCATAATCTGTCTTGATTACATTATTAAAGAAGCATAAATAAAACACAGATAAACTGCAAAAGCCCCCATAGTGATTGTCCAAAGCCATAGTTCAAAATGAAAAGGTCCAAGCAATACATTTCTCTTCTTCAAGCTGGATGTTAAGGATGGTCAAGCTGCTGTGTTCCCTCCCTGTGGACCTGGGGGGGGGGGGGGGGAAACGGAAGAAAAGAAGACGAAAGAAAAGTAGAGTCAGACATAAAGCCTGAGTAAGTCTAGTACTATTCTGTCTATGAATAAAGAACTGAGTATGATAAGTATAAACAAGAAGTGGGCAAGCACTATAAACTTGGTTAAGTTGTCTAGGGTCGAATATACTATCTTACCCCATGTTAATCTCTGAACCCATATAAACTAGTTCCCAACTGGCACCCCATAATCAGGGTGATGTGATCCATTCTATGATGATCGGCTCCTACTCGCATAGTTACATGTGTCTTACGGCCCCCGATGTTGTAGTTACCTATGCTGGTCCCACCATGGGGTGTATCAAGTCCCATGGTGGCGGCCCGACACAACCTTAGAGTGCACAGGTATGCTACTGGTGTCCAGTGCCTTATTTTTCTGTGCCGGAGTGTGTGCACGCCCGCACCCCGTTAGAACCTACACTGCTACACCACCGCCGTCGATTTGACCTCTTACAATCAGCCCAGTAATCGTGCCCCACCCTGCCTAGTTTCAGGGTATCCTGATACACCTTCTGGGGTTACTGCTGAAAAGGGTCCCCCGTTACTAGGTTTTCTATCTCTAGCCAACATGCTAAGTTGGTTAAGTGTTTCCTAACCTAACCCCCACCAGTCCGTTTAATTTAGCATGTTCAATTTTGATTAAGTCTTTAGTTCACTTAATCCTAACAATCCTGACTCAGCCTTAATTGTCTTATTAAGGCCCTGACCTCTCACATTAGACAGGTATTGTTGTGGCTGCCTGTTGCCGGTTGGTTCCAGGCAGTCTTACGCCACAACTCAGTCTAACCTCGGGTCTTTATTGGGCTCCATGTTTAACCTCCCACATTGGATAGGTATTGTTGTGACTACTGGACAGCCGGGCGGTTCCGGGCAGGTTTACATCACAACTCAATCCAACCTCGGGTTAAACACATCGTATGTTCTACATTTACATATTTTGTCTTTCTTCTTTATTTTCTTATATGTAAATATTTGCGGCCCATTATTAAGTTAATGGTGTAAAGGTTACACCAATCATGGGCCCAACCCATACTTGAATTTGGGCCCTTCTATTTTATATTTCCATTCATTAGTAATTTTAACCCAACGTTATTTTCCCCCGTTTTACACGTCCGTTTAATATATATATATGTTAGGCTTAGCCTTTTAAAGCCCAACTTAGCCATGCGAAAAGGGGAGGCTTAAAGCGTGATTACATACACAAAGAGGGGAAGGTGAGCGCATGAACTTGCAATATGACGTTGGAAATACAAAATAGAAACGGGTGTACTTGCATAGTAGTGACATATACTTTGGTCATAAAGCATAGGTGACATGAATCAAAGCATGTGAACTTGTAGTTGAGATAAGAATCTAAATTGGATATCATTATTGACACATAGTCATAACTACAACATGAACCTATACTTTTATTTAGGCATAATGTCAAACATAAGCATGGCATAAATATTTCTAACATAAGCATGGCATAATGTCAAACATAAGCATGGCATAATGTCAAACATAAGCATGGCATAAGTATTGTTAAATTTGTTCACATAACCATGGCATAAATATTTCTAACATGAAATCGTGATTTTTACTTTAGTCATACAAACTTGCAAAAAGGGATTTTTGAATCTAACCTAGCTATGTACCACATATGTCATCATATAATTCTTGTAAACAATATAGACTTAATTATGCAAAATATCAATCATAGCCTAGTCATATTCATAAGTTTGCAAATAGGTTTTCTAGTACAAAAGCATGGCTTAATACATGATGCCCAAATTTCAACATAACTTCATATGAACTATAACAACCAAACTTGTTCCAATTACTTACAAAATGATTTATGCACAAAAATATACATCATGATGGCATAGTAGCAAAACCCCAAACTTGCATGAATTTAAATTAATCAACTACATACATGTAGCTTCAACATGGATTGCATAATTTGCGAAATATTCCAAACGTATACTTGCATAGAACTACCGCATGTAGTTCTTTATAATGAATAACATAATTCGAGAATATCCAAACGTATACAATACTCCAAATCGATAAGAATCATAGTCACGCACAAATTATGAATTATTTATCACCACAACCAAGTATACAAATCAACACAGTTATTTGTTCATACCAAAGTAATACTCTACTTACAATGGTGCGGCGAATTCTCTAATTTAGGGATTTGAAGATGCGGTTTGATTTGATTGAGTTGCTTTGTGCCTTAGAATTTTGCCTCCTAATCCTCTCTCCAATTGGTGGCTACCCCTAGTCGTTCCTCAGCAACATGGCGGCTTTGTTCTTATTTTTGAATGAATAGATTAGGGTTTAGTCTAGGGTCATTTTTATAGGGGTAATGAACTGATTAGGACCATTGATGTTGCCTGGATTGATCGTAGCCATTCATCCTAAGGAGAGACCAATTAGAGCCTGCCACCTAGCCCTAATGACAAAGCAGACCACAGAAAATCGACCAACATAGAATAGGCCAGCCAGGTTGAACTGGGCTCGACCTGGCTCTGGACCAGGTCGACATGCCTGTCGACAGCCCTGTTTGAATTTTAAATTTAATTCAGAAACTTCCGAAGGCCATATCTTCTTCATACGGACTCCGTTTTTCGAAAACTCGGACTCTATTTCGCGTATTTTTCCGAGACGAACGCAATGGCGTATCCCGTTTCCCTTAGTTCTTTGATTTCAAATTAATTATACTTTAATTTGTTAATTTCACAGTTATAGAATTCGCGGGGTGTTACATTCTCCCCCACTTAAAAGGATTTCGTCCCCGAAATCTTCAAGTTAGGAGGAATGTGTATCCTAACATCCAATCATCCATCTACTCATCCATCAAACACGAGCATCCATTGTCCTTAAGAGACTTATAATGCTTCATGATCATATGCGAAGTGTGTGTGTGTACATGTACTTATCTAATGCAAGATCAGGCGGTCTACTGATTCAGTTGACCTCCTTAATGCGAATTATGTAAGTGCCATGAATCCATTATGTATGCAAATTTTCCTATTCTTGATTCTACATGAGTGCACAATCATTCAATACAAATGCAACATCCATATGACAACACATTAATGTTCAACCATATACGAATGCAAACATATATGCATATGCAATATGAAGTGACTGAGCCGATCTAAAACCTAGATTGTGTGTGTATATGCAACCACGAGCAACCACTAGCAACCACTTGCAACCATCATCCATAACATGTTTCAATTACATGTTTCCATCCAAAGGGTTTCTACCTAAAAGATAAGGTCGAGGAAATATACCTAAAACAGATAGATAAAAGCGCAACTTAAGGAAAAGGAAAGATCAAGGATGTACCCTTGAACAGAAAAGGGTAGGCAGTGCGTATTCTAGCTTCAGTTTCCCAAGTCGCGTCTCCCTCGGCGTCGCTCCACTGAACTTTGACGAGCTTGACTTCGCGGTTGCGTAGCTTCTTCACTTCCGTTCCTATTATGCGGGTTGGAACTCTTCTTAGGGTTGCTTCGCGTTCCACTTCGGCCTCTTCGAGGATATTTGGCTCTACCACTTCAGCAGACTCATGTAGACATTTTCGGAGATGTGAAACGTGAAAAACGTTGTGGACTCCAGCCAACTTCTCGGGTAGCTCTAATCTATAGGACATTTTCCCAATTGTTCCTATCTAAAGGTATAGTCGAATGATAGAAGCAAGTAAAAACTTTGTGCCCATTAGGCAATGTCAAAACTGAAAACCTATGCCACATATATATTGATTAGGAGAAGAACTCTCTAAGAATCAGCACCGAAGACCGAAATCAACATCAGACTGACACCCAAAGAGTTACTCAACCCAACCACCATATATGATTCTAGGAAACTAAGCATGATGGACTCCTTTTAGGTCACAAGGGAGTCCCTTCCTAAGACCAATCTGTATCCTATAAAACCCAAAACTTTAGTCAAACCAATGAACACCCTCGAGCCCCAACATGTGTTACTAACAGGTGAGTCATACTCCCTATGGGGTTTGCAACAGAATTTGGATTGAGAATGGGACCGAGAGGATATACATAAAAGATACCATGCAAGTAAGCTCTACAGGAAGAGAGGGATCAAGGATATACTCTTAAGAAGAGATATTATGTACGAATCTAGTCTTCAATCTTCTAAGTCGCATTTCTTGAGCTTAACTCCATTATGCTTTGTCCGTTTTTAACTTCACAATTTTCGTAGCTTCTTAATTCTTGTTTCCAAAATATGAGTTGGAACCTATTTCTCGTTCCTCTTTCACTTATTCTCCTTCTAGCATACTTGGCTCAAGCCTAACTGCGTACTCATGGTTCCATGCAAGCTCTCCAAAATTCACTTACTAGAAGGTATCCCACATAGATGAATTATCTCTTGAAAATAAACAAATGTGAGCGGAGCTGAGATTTTCGCAAAATCCCTTATAAATTTTTGATAGAAACCTGCTAGTCCTAGAAAGCTTCGGACCTCAGTTGCATTCCTTGGTGTCTTCCAGTCCTGTACCGCCACTACCTTAGCAGGGTCCACTGCTAACCCTTGTTTGGATACTATGTGCCCAAGGAACCTCACCTCTTCTCTCTAAAAGTGGCATTTGGAGAATTTGGCTTTTAGTTGATGGACTCGCAAAGTTTCCATGATTGCCCTTAAGTGCTGAGCATGTTCCTCTTCACTCTTTGAGAAGATAAGGATATCATCTACGAAGACCACTACGAATTTGTTGAGGAAATCTCTAAATACCCTACTCATCAGGTCCACGAAGTAAGCAGGTGCATTTGTCAAGCCGAAAGGCATGACAAGCCATTCAAAGAAACCGTCTGGGGTTCTAAACGCCGTTTTATCGATGCTATCTTCAGCCACCCTTAGCTGATGAAAACCGGTTGCTAAATCGAGTTGGGAGAAAACAGACGCTCCTACAAGCTGGTCAAATAAATCGTCAATTCTAGGGAGAGGGTGCCTATTCTTTTTCGTTAGCTTGTTGAGCTCCCTATAGTCAACACATAGACGGAGTGAACCATCCGCCTTTGTAGCGAACACCACCGGAGCGCCCCATTCTGAAATGCTTCTCCTAATGAACCCCTTTTCTAGAAGCTCTTTAATCTGTTTACTGAGCTCTTTCCTTTCCCGTGGAGCCATATGTCTAACGGGCAACGCAACGGGCTTTGCATTATCTACAAGATATATGCGGAAGTCTATTTCCCGCTTCGGAGGCAAGCCCTTCACCTCTTCGAAGACATCCGGATATTCCCGGACCACTCTAACTGATTGCAAATTTTCAACAGAGGCATCTAGCGATTCAAGATAACTAAGCATAACCGCGGATGAGGGATTACAAGAAATTTCCAAAGTATTACCGAGCTGGGTTAGGAGCCTAACAACCCTTTTCTCACAATCAAGGATGGCCCCATTACTGGATAGCCAATCCATACCCAAAATCAAACCATAACCCGAAAAGCCCAAAACAAAGGCACTACATTGAAATTCTACACTTAGAATAGAAATTTTCAATCCCAAACAGATCATAGACAAATGAGCTGGGCCCCCAATTGGGTTTGAAACAATTAAGGGGTCCTCTACCATACTAGTTTTTAGGTGCAGAGATTCTACTAAAGCAGACGAGATAAAGGAGTGTAATGCGCCAGAATCAAATAAAGTGCGAACGGGGTGATCATAAAGATAAACTACACTTTCTACAGAAGTATTTATACCTCGCTGTTGCAGAGGTGGCGCTTCCAGCACATGAACTTGTGCCCCTGGGGTGGATCCAGCCCTCTGCCCCTGTCCTCGTTGCTTTGGGCAGTCCTTAGCCCTGTGGCATGTCTCACCGCAAGAAAAGCACCCACCATTCTCCTTGGCCTTCTTTTTCCGGCAGTCCTTTACTAAGTGCCCCACTTTGCCACAGAAATTGCACTTCCTCTTCTCTTTGTTGCCTTTCCCACCCTTCTTAAAGTCTGTCTTCTTAGGCTGCAGACCCTCTTTCTTCCCTTGAGAGCTTTCTGCCTTTGACTCCTTCTTGCCCTTATCCTCTTCATTCAGCAATGCCATTTGCACCAATCTTTCATACGTGGCTCCCATGGGTATATGGGTCATGTCCAAACTGTGTAATGGCTCATTCAACCCCTTGACGAAACGGAGAGCCTTCTTGTGCGGGGTGTTGACTAGGTCAAGCCCAAACCTAGCCAGCTCATCGAACTGATTCACATACTCTCTGACTGTCTTGTCCCCTTGTTTAAGAAATAAGAATTTTTCCAACTGCAAACTTCTTTCCGCATCTGAGAGAAATTTAGTCTCAAACCTTGCCCTAAAGTCCTCCCATGTCTCCACTGGTCTTTCAGCATTAGTGACTTCCCACCAGTAGGAAGCCTCGCCCTTCAATAGCCATACTGCCAATTGTACTTTTTGTCTATCTTCTACCTCAAAGATGATGAATAGGTCCTCCGTTTCTTTCAGCCAATTTCTAGCTGCCACGAAGGACTCAGTTCCATGGAAATCCCTTCCTCCCATAGCTTTAAAATCTTTACATATCTTAGCAAACGTGTTTCCCCAAGGAGGAGGTGGAGGAAAAGGTGCCGCTGCAGCTGGATGATTTCCTGCAGCTGGGGGAGGAGGAACGGTAGGACCTGGCTGAGTGGCCCTTGCTTCTAAAAACCGTCTAAACCAACCAGGTATTGGCACCCCTTCTGGCAAGTTAAGATCTTCGGACATGCTGAAACAAAAAGGATAGATTCAAAACGAAGGATAAGAGATAGTACCTATGGCTTTGGGGAGTGGACTTTGCCTTTTAGAATAAAATAATATTTTTCTTTTAAAAATGCTTCTTTAAATTTCCTTTTTGAAAATAAATTTTTCAAAACTTTTTATCTTATCTGGTAAACCTATGCTCTAATACCAAGTGAAACACCCCACCTCCGTTAGGGTCACTCTCAAAGGGAATGCCCTAATTTTGGTGGAGGTTTATAAGTATAAGTCACAGATATACAAGACAGATATAAGAACACATATTTGTAAACAGCGGAAAAACAACAAACTTTTATTTCATAAAAGCAAATACGTGTTACAACAATATCACCATAATTGTCTTACATCTTTTCCCAAAAACATAACATAACTCCTTCATAATCTGTCTTGATTACATTATTAAAGAAGCATAAATAAAACATAGATAAACTGCAAAAGCCCCCATAGTGATTGTCCAAAGCCATAGTTCAAAATGAAAAGGTCCAAGCAATACATTTCTCTTCTTCAAGCTGGATGTTAAGGATGGTCAAGATGTTGTGTTCCCTCCCTGTGGACCTTGGGGGGGGGGGAACGGAAGAAAAGAAGACGAAAGAAAAGAAGAGTCAGACATAAAGCCTGAGTAAGTCTAGTACTATTCTGTCTATGAATAAAGAACTGAGTATGATAAGTATAAACAAGAAGTGGGCAAGCACTATAAACTTGGTTAAGTTGTCTAGGGTCGAATATACTATCGTACCCCATGTTAATCTCTGAACACATATAAACTAGTTCCCAACTGGCACCCCATAATCAGGGTGATGTGATCCATTCTATGATGATCGGCTCCTACTCGCATAGTTACATGTGTCTTACCGCCCCCGATGTTGTAGTTACCTATGCTGGTCCCACCATGGGGTGTATCAAGTCCCATGATGGCGGCCCGACACAACCTTAGAGTGCACAGGTATGCTACTGGTGTCCAGTGCCTTATTTTTCTGTGCCGGAGTGTGTGCACGCCCGCACCCCGTTAGAACCTACACTGCTATACCACCGCCGTCGATTTGACCTCTTACAATCAGCCCAGTAATCGTGCCCCACCCTGCCTAGTTTCAGGGTATCCTGATACACCTTCTAGGGTTACTGCTGAAAAGGGTCCCCCGTTACTAGGTTTTCTATCTCTAGCCAACATGCTAAGTTGGTTAAGTGTTTCCTAACCTAACCCCCACCAGTCCGTTTAATTTAGCATGTTCAATTTTGATTAAGTCTTTAGTTCACTTAATCCTAACAATCCTGACTCAGCCTTAATTGTCTTATTAAGGCCCTGACCTCTCACATTAGACAGGTATTGTTGTGGCTGCCTGTTGCCGGTTGGTTCCGGGCAGTCTTACGCCACAACTCAGTCTAACCTCGGGTCTTTATTGGGCTCCATGTTTAACCTCCCACATTGGATAGGTATTGTTGTGACTACTGGACAGACGGGCGGTTCCGGGCAGGTTTACATCACAACTCAATCCAACCTCGGGTTAAACACATCGTATGTTCTACATTTACATATTTTGTCTTTCTTCTTTATTTTCTTATATGTAAATATTTGCGGCCCATTATTAAGTTAATGGTGTAAAGGTTACACCAATCATGGGCCCAACCCATACTTGAATTTGGGCCCTTCTATTTTATATTTCCATTCATTAGTAATTTTAACCCAACGTTATTTTCCCCCGTTTTACACGTCCGTTTAATATATATATATATGTTGGGCTTAGCCTTTTAAAGCCCAACTTAGCCATGCGAAAAGGGGAGGCTTAAAGCGTGATTACATACACAAAGAGGGGAAGGTGAGCGCATGAACTTGCAATATGACGTTGGAAATACAAAATAGAAACGGGTGTACTTGCATAGTAGTGACATATACTTTGGTCATAAAGCATAGGTGACATGAATCAAAGCATGTGAACTTGTAGTTGAGATAAGAATCTAAATTGGATATCATTATTGACACATAGTCATAACTACAACATGAACCTATACTTTTATTTAGGCATAATGTCAAACATAAGCATGGCATAAATATTTCTAACATAAGCATGGCATAATGTCAAACATAAGCATGGCATAATGTCAAACATAAGCATGGCATAAGTATTGTTAAATTTGTTCACATAACCATGGCATAAATATTTCTAACATGAAATCGTGATTTTTACTTTAGTCATACAAACTTGCAAAAAGGGATTTTTGAATCTAACCTAGCTATGTACCACATATGTCATCATATAATTCTTGTAAACAATATAGACTTAATTATGCAAAATATCAATCATAGCCTAGTCGTATTCATAAGTTTGCAAATAGGTTTTCTAGTACAAAAGCATGGCTTAATACATGATGCCCAAATTTCAACATAACTTCATATGAACTATAACAACCAAACTTGTTCCAATTACTTACAAAATGATTTATGCACAAAAATATACATCATGATGGCATAGTAGCAAAACCCCAAACTTGCATGAATTTAAATTAATCAACTACATACATGTAGCTTCAACATGGATTGCATAATTTGCGAAATATTCCAAACGTATACTTGCATAGAACTATCGCATGTAGTTCTTTATAATGAATAACATAATTCGAGAATATCCAAACGTATACAATACTCCAAATCGATAAGAATCATAGTCACGCACAAATTATGAATTATTTATCACCACAACCAAGTATACAAATCAACACAGTTATTTGTTCATACCAAAGTAATACTCTACTTACAATGGTGCGGCGAATTCTCTAATTTAGGGATTTGAAGATGCGGTTTGATTTGATTGAGTTGCTTTATGCCTTAGAATTTTGCCTTCTAATCCTCTCTCCAATTGGTGGCTACCCCTAGTCGTTCCTCAGCAACATGGCGGCTTTGTTCTTATTTTTGAATGAATAGATTAGGGTTTAGTCTAGGGTCATTTTTATAGGGGTAATGAACTGATTAGGACCATTGATGTTGCCTGGATTGATCGTAGCCATTCATCCTAAGGAGAGACCAATTAGAGCCTGCCACCTAGCCCTAATGACAAAGCAGACCACAGAAAATCGACCAACATAGAATAGGCCAGCCAGGTTGAACTGGGCTCGACCTGGCTCTGGACCAGGTCGACATGCCTGTCGACAGCCCTGTCGACCTGGCTAGACCAGGTCGACAGCCCAGTCGACCTGGGTGCATCAGGCGGGTGTTTTTCCGCCCTGGCCCATTGGGCCCCATTTTGGAATTTAAAACTATTTTATTCTGTTTGAATTTTAAATTTAATTCAGAAACTTCCGAAGGCCATATCTTCTTCATACGGACTCCGTTTTTCGAAAACTCGGACTCTATTTCGCGTATTTTTCCGAGACGAACGCAATGGCGTATCCCGTTTCCCTTAGTTCTTTGATTTCAAATTAATTATACTTTAATTTGTTAATTTCACAGTTATAGAATTCGCGGGGTGTTACAGTTTCTATAACTTTTTTTAGGATAATATTAGTTATAATATTATTTGAGTCGTCTTATTTAATGTTTATGCATTGATTAACGCTAACGCTTGGTTAATGTTTTTCATTAACATAAAATTGATGTATTTATGCAGCTATAAACAAATCTTTCAATTCAGGATTACACTGTGTGTTTTAACCTTTAAGTGACACTATCACACAATTATAAATTGATTGTTAATGTAAGTAATTCTCTTATTTGATATTTAATACGAGTTCAAACCGAACAAAACCGAAACCGAACTGTATTACAATAAAACCGAACCTTAACCGAACCGTCTGAATGGTTTGTACAGCGGTTTGTATTTTTGATCAACCGTTTGATGCGGTGCGGAAGCGTCCAAATCGCACCAGACCAAACCGTGCCCACCCCTACTTCACATTATGTTTTTTTAAAGAAAAACTTCATTAAGAAGTATCTATAAGCAATTTGAGTTATTGGAAGAAGAATACGAATTCAGAGGAAAGTATTAAATAAATGGAAGCATCCATAAGCATGTGATAATACACTCTTTTTTCTTAACTAAGTTTTTTCCCACTGGTTTTCGTAGAAAGGTTTTAGTGAGGCATTGTCATGATCCAGAAGTATCAACCTAAACAGCAACATAAGAAAATAAGTTATAATGTACTCTTTTTCCTTATTTAAGATTTTTCCTATTGGGTTTTTCTCTTTAAGGTTTTAATGAGGCATTACATTAATCCGAGAGTATCAAACTTCATTTAATATATTAAATTATTGATATATGACATTCTATATTGTGCTATTATTCCTTCACTAAAATTTTTCCTATAGGAATCTTCTTAGTAAGGTTTTTAACTAGGCACTATCTTGATCCAGAAGCATCAACTTCATTATACGAAATGAGATATTAAAATATACAATTGTACTTATTTTTCCTTCACTTAAGATTTTTCCAACTGGATTATTCTTAGTAAGGTTTTGATGAGGCAATGTTTTGATCCCGAAGCATCAAACTCTTAGAAGGAATGTCATTTTAATACGATATCCACAATGTTACACGTTGTACTCTTTTTCTCATTCAAGGTTTTTCCCAATGGGTTTTCCTGATAGAGTTTTCAAGGCAATAGACAATAGTTGTATCGACTGAACGGATATATGAAAGCAAGATAATAATAAGGGAGAGCAATCATCATATATATTTTGAAAGGGACAACTTCAGGTTGGCAGAGCATTCAAGATTTTGAAGATGCATATTCAAAGGGGAGTGTTGTAATATATAATAGTGGATATGTTTTTTGTAATATTCTGTTTAGTTCCACAACATGGGGATAAGTTTAACATCTACTCCAAAGCCTATATATAAAGGAGCCAATGTAATAGAAATTATATACACCCGAATCAATAGAAATAAAAGGTCTATCCTTATCTCTTATGTTCTCTCTAATGGCTTCTCTTTTATTATATATTCTGTTTTATTTTATAACATTGGAATAATTTTATAATAATTCCTTAGCTTAAAATTGTAAAATTTTCTTATTCGTGAATATGATAAAAGTTCAGTTCAACAATAATCCGTAGAATGTACACTAATAGTGCACATTGACTATATGTTAAATTGATTATGTGAAAAATTAGAGAGTGAAAAAATGTTCCTCAAAATTTAAGATCCGTGAGGTTCAAAGAGGTCAGTTTAGATGTTTTTTCAGGTTTTTGAGGTTAGACACAGGTTAATGCATGCACAAGGCTATTTTACTTTTAAAGTCTAGCGCTTCAAGGTTGACGGTTAACCGTAGTCGAATCAACGTTGGGTTGAGTTTTTAAAACACTGATTCACTCACACACACACACACACACACATATATATATATATATAATTTTATTTTTTTATTAACTTATGCGTTAAACAGACTTAAAACGAATAAATTACGACCAATTGAAGTTTGAAATTCAAATCAGAATTTAAAATAAATATAACAAATTATAATAATTTTCCATGCTTAATTAACATGATTACCGGGACAAACCAGTCCCAATTAGGTTGACCCCTAGGTCGACCCAATCCCCAAGTGGGTCGACCCATGTATCGACCCGCTTGGGAGGTGGGTCGACCCATGTATTCAAACAGGCACACTTTCGTGCCTAGCACGAAATGGAATTTCTAGGACCTTCGAGAATATTCTTTTCTGTCATGGATTGGAAAAATAGTTTCCAAAAACCTAATTATTTGATGGCCCGAAAACCCTTACCTCATATATAAATAAACCTATACTCCTCATTCTAAACAATTCTACTTCCTCATTTTCTCTACCTCCGCTTCATTCTTCTTCTTCAAAATAAAAATACGTTGTTTGTGCACAAATTTGAGTAGTGTTTATTCATAGATTTCGAGAATTTTCTACCGGGGCCTTCGGATTAACATTTTTAAGTGATATTTCTGTTATTTGTAGATTTTTATGAGTTAAAAGATAAGTCTATAAAATAGTAGTTGTGGTTTTTCCTAAAATGGCTTGTTCACACTTCTTGGATCCAGATGGTTATAGTTTGATTTCAGTTTCAGCCATTTTTATTTTACTTTTGAATTCTTTTTTGTCCATTCTACTTAGATTTTTGTAAGCTATTATCTTGGATTTCTTTTTCCTTTCTCCATTTCTAATTTTTTTAGTTGCACTAAACATATGCCTAAAAAGGGTATATGAATACGATTATAATAGGCATGAACCTATAAGCCAAATAATTTATGTTGGTTTCTCTTTTTCTTTGTTTTGCTCTTGGATTGGGGAATAAAATTAATCAAATAGAAATAATCAAAATTGATGCTTAATTTGATTATGTTGAAAATTGAACTTAATAAAAGAATAATTGGATTACGACAAATTGGATTGTATGAATGTATATTTAACAGATTTTGACAGAAATGGAACGCAATTAGAAAAATTGCTTAATTATGATAATTGGAAATCATAATGAACACAAATAGTTTATTTGCAATATGAATTGAAATATTTGGAAGGGACAGTTAAGCTTATTATGTGCATATTGATTTACAGTGTATGGGTAAATCACGAGCCTAGTAATCCTCGTTATCAGGATATAATATGAACATATTAATTTACAATGTATGGGTAAATTATAAGCTTAAACTAGACTCTCATGGTCAGGCCTTATATGTACATATTGATTTACATTGTATGGGTAAATAACATGCCTAGTACTCCTCATTGCCGGGCTTCAATATGAAATATTAATTTACAGTGTGTAGGTAAATTAAGGGCCTAATATATTGAATTTGTTTTGGGGGCCAAATCAAGGGTTAGGGATTTGAGCCAAGTTATTTTTTTGGTAGGATCCATTCCATGTAGCATTCCCTTTTTGTCATTTTTGGTCTCAATACAGGCAATGTCATGCACCATGTTACATTATGGATGAAAGTCGCTCCAATTAGAGGGTCTAAGTGTGTTCTAGCGAGTCAGTGTGCATGCACTAGTTTGATTTGGGGACATAAGCCATTTTGACACCTATGGATAAAGTTATGTCTTTTCACTAATGGGCTTGGGCCTGATAAACCTGAATCCTTAGTGGGCGCAGGTCATCTATGATTCATCGCAGCCTATCATTTGGTTAGTACAGTAAATCTCTTCCTAAATTTGTTTCTATTTGTAGAAGTTCAAAATAGTCACATTATCGAATCTTGTGAATGAGAACACTTACATCTTTTTATGTCATTTTCGATATCCCTATTCTATTTTTTCACTGTTAAGTTTGCAAAGACACTTACGCTTTTATGACACTAGAACTATTGTTTATCTATTTTTCTTTCGCTTATCAGTCGTGCTAGTAACACATGAGCTCACTAGACTTTTTGTCTAACCTAGTTTCTCCTTTTCTCCCCCAGGCTATCAGGGAGGAAGTGCTTAGCTTGGACTGCTTAGTTGATTTCATCTTGGAAGACTCTTGCAAAGATGTATTATTCTTCTTATTTCTTTCCACTGTTTGCTTGTACTTTTTGGCTATTTGGGGATATTACTGTTTTTGTACTCTGTTTATTGCTATTATGACTGAGATTTGAGACATGATATTTTATGATGATTTAGTTTTATTGAAATAAATAAAAATGGTTTTTTTTATTTTAATGTAAACTGTCTTCTTCTTCCATTGTGAATTTGTTACTTTATGTCTTTTGAAATTTTGGTCTCTGTGTGCTTATTGTGTTTATGCCTACAGTGCTCCATATTTCTTAACAAGATTCTATATTATGATAACTTTATGGGGTGTGGGGTGTTACATTTGGTATGAGATCCTAAGTTCACAAGATTGCTAAAAAAATTTAAAATAAAACTTTTGAATGCAAAATTATTTTTCAAAAGCCACAAGTTATTTTTGAAAATAAAGTTTATAACTTCTAGTCAAGATACATCATACCTTCGATTCCTTTGAGTTCTAAATTTCTATCATTTCTTTTGTGCAGCATGTCAGGAGCTCCTAATCTTCCTGAGGACATTCCTATTCCTGGTTGGTTCTATAGATATTTGGAAGCTACAATGCCAGTTGAGGGACAAGAACATACGCAGGTACCAACACCTGCTGCGGTGGTTCCTCCTAACCCCCGGAAACCACAAATTTTTCTAAGCTTTTTAAGGACTTCTCTAATTTAGGCAGCAAGATATTTACGGGTGAAGTTCGTAACTGAATTAGAGAGATCAGGAGGATTTTTGAGTTGTTAGTACTTGAGGATGAGATGAGAGTTCGGCTTGCAGCTTGGAAACTTAAGGAAGAAGCTTTGTTTTGGTGGGAGGATACAGAGCTTGAGAGAAGACATATTGTAACGACCCATGAATTTTAGACCCTAAAAATCGACACAAAACACCATGTTGATTATTCAAGCATTGGAATTACCAAATCATTAATAGAAAGAAGTTGGAGGGTGAGAAAAGAAAAAAAGAAAGTTTGAATAGAAGAAGATCACAACAGAATCAGAGTAAACACGAATCTCATAGTGGAACGAATAAAATATATTATATAACATAACTTTGAAATACAAATCTGAAACTATATGCATACAATTATCCCATAACATCACAGTGGAAATAAACCCTATATTTATAAGCGTTGAAGCCTCCTAGTCCAAGCTCCTCCAAGTATATATGTAAAATCCCGACTACTTGAATGCCCATACAAATTTGGGCACCCAAGAGTTTAGGATAAAACAAAACAAAATAAACTCTGGGTCAGTCATGTAATTGGTGTGAGTAAACTCCAAACAATTGGTTTAACCTTTCCAAATCCTTTTCAAAAGCAATGATAATCATAAGACCAATCCACACATAAAAACGGATGGTTTTTACCTTACAGTAACTCATAATGTTCCTAAAAGTTAATACTATTCTGATATTATAATAGTTTCTAATATAAGTAAATAGTAATCTAGTAAAGGGCTTTCATCTCACGCTCTACATATATAATATAGAATCAAAAACCACGGGCTCTTACTGGAGAGTGAATTCCCAACTATGACAAGGTATGGAGCCACCTTCCAATCAGTGTACTCTAGAAGCGATATACTGGAGTTCAACAAGAACATCTTGTAACTCAGCCACACATGACCGACCATTCATTTCGCTTGAATGTTCCGAATATATTGTCATCTTACGGTTGGTATACCAACATAACCGTTCCCAGGAGATACAGAAATAGAAAGAACTAACAAATATGAATATTCTCTAGATGGGGACAATATACCCTAATTGGGTGCGACTTACTTAGCCATGTTGCCTGCCCGATTTTTGTCATTTCCTGGTTGATGAGGCTTGAGGTCATAACGTATCTTTTTACAGATCACACCTTTCTTTACAATGAATATCACATTGTCATACCCTCCAAATAACAAATTAATTTCCCCAAAAATACCATGGTTATAAAGCTAAGGGGAACGAATTCCTCCGCCACCAACGTAAATACGTTTGAAGCGATCAACTTACGCGATCTATTAGATATGCTCTGTCAGACATTCGTCCATACACGTTGTCTTAGGACTGGACAAACCGAAAGCACTATTATGTAAATCCTTCTTAGACAATTTCTACCTAGGATTTCCAGAATAGCCCTTGCATAAACTTCATCTTCAATTGACTTCATCATATTTAATTCGCAATGCTAATGCCTATACGGAGTGGTTTTCAGTTAATAAATATGATCTCGGTCTCTCCTTATTGACAACAAAAAAATTGTTTCAGATTTGATTTAAATTATTTGTTTCAAATCGAATATTAAATATCTTTACAAATTCTAAATTATGTAATATATAATTTCGAAAAATATATTTACCTAAAAATATTCGACAAAGTCGAGTTCTAATTTTACATCCTTAGGTATTTATTTCAATCTTGCTTACATTTCGAACATCGAAAAATCTCATCGTTTTCTTTGGAAAACGATTCCTCATTTCATTTTTAAATTCATTCTTGGATTTACATTTCCAGGTAATTATTTAAAAATAATTATTTCATTTCAATTTCAAAATATTATCTAAAAATTTAATTTCTTGTTTTATTATTAAAACAAGTTATCTAGCTTACTCGAACTTCAATTTCTATTTAAAAAAAAATTGATTTTCCTTTTTAAAACCCCAGATTTCTTTTCCAATATATTCGAATATATTTTATGGTATTTAAATACCAATTATTTCTAGTTTAATGTTATTCAAACATCCCAAATGCACAATAATAAATCATAGATTATTCATTCCATCATATAATGCAATATATGTGAAAAACAACAATATAATTGTTGAGGAATCCAGTTGAGTTCCTCCAACCTATTTCCATGCATCCACAGATGTTAATCAACACTAATTTCATATCAATATGGAATTATTAAATCAATATTTAATCAACGAATTCATATATATAACTATCAACCAATTTATTTGTAAATCATCCAAACAATCATCACACACATCATTGAAACATTTTTATCAATAGTAAATAGCGTTTATAAAATATAAAACTGGACAGAGTTAGTGGGTTTACTAACCTTGTTCGTTAATCGTTAAATAATGGTTAATGTTCGGTGATTATACCTAGCATTTAATTCCACCGTAAATTGAAACGATCTCTAAACCTCTCCAGATTAGTTCCGTTGTGTAGCCTACTTCCATACGATCCTCACGGATCCTGTTTCTTTGGATTTGGATAACATATGAGCAAGATATTACGATTATAAGTTAATACGTGATTTAATTAAACATTTTTTTTAATAATGGGCTTAACCTCTTTGAAATCTCCCTGCGCTTTCAACCCGTACCTGCACCTACTTCCTTACCAACTTCAGTTCGATACCCTTGGATCCCCAACCTTCCTTCACATCTTCATTTTATTTTGGCTTTGTTCCTTTTTTTCTTTTATAATGGGCTTCACCCTTTTATATAGTCGGTCCAATTCGTTAACCCCCTCTACAAACTGTGCCATCTTCCCCAACATAAAGACATTCCGCTCTAGCTAATGTTACTACACCTCCAAACTTAATGCGTGCAAGGCTGATGAAACCTTGCAAATTTAAACCTCTCCTGTCCCTTTAACATATATGTGAAGTGCTGCTCCAACTTACACCATAGCCGTGATTAACACAGACTTCGTTCTCCTCTTCTCACTAAAAACTCCAAACAAAAATGCTAAAACTTCACCACTATATAGACACACTTCAGCTTATCTCATCAGTTCGACTCCATGCAATGCCTTACCATGCCTTGTTTCCCTTCCCCGTCAACACCATCCATTACTCACGTGTGTACACTTTCTCCTTCACACGTCCATACTCTCTCCTTCACACCGCATGTACTCAGCTCGCACCTCTTGGTTACATTCCCACTGCATTAGTATGTTTATCAACCTTAATGATGTAATTATATTTATGATTATTTAACTTGAAACGTTACTAATAACAAAAATTTTCATTGTCGTCCCTCTGCTACTTCTTATTGTAGAAACTATTTATGCTTCTATGAAAGCAGTTTAGTAGTTGAAATTGAAAAGAATGCTTTGTCACTTCCATTACGTTCCACGGAGATGTGTTGATGATTATAAAAAAGTGAAGTCCAATTACAATTTATGTGATGATTGGACTGAAAGGAAATGACAGCTTTAAATTTGTAGATTTACTTCATCCACCTAAAACCACCCATGCAGACGCAAGCCACCTCCATATTCATCACTTCTGTTCCTGTACTGCGTTTGATAGTGAACCACTCCACTACATACATATGAACACTTCTGTTTATCCCCATATTCACATGCACATCTCCGCGTCCATTCCGTGGCATTCACACCACCTTAGTAACCCCCTTCCCCCTCTCCCCGTCCTTCTTAGTTTCGAATCCCAAAACTTTGCATTGAGTTGTACCAAAATGATGTTAACTTGAAGCCCAGGGTTTTCGAATTATATATATAAATCTCATGGTTTACTTTGTAGTATTTCCTTTGGTTTTTGACATTATTATTTTTGATTGAAATAGAAAGTTGGAGGTTCCTGAAGCGGAAAAAAGAATGAAAAACAGGCATTGTATTTATATAATTTCGAAGCTTCATGTCGAAGGAATTTGAGTACATCATAGGTTGTTGTTCAAATAGTTAAGGACTGCAATGAGCCTACACTTCTTAGATGGCTGCTGCGATTTGATCATACATGAAGGCTCATTAATTAGCTTAGAGTAGGGGGAAAACCACGCATTCCTATTACTTAACCGAGAAGAAAAGAATTACACATATATTTATATATTAAGGGTGTATTATTGCATAAAATTCCATTTGTTGACGGACCCCTATCGACAAAAATAAAAATATCATTGTGTTGAGCATTGTGTCACGATCCCCAAAACATAAAAAAAATAAACAAGATAGCTTATTCTGTGAAACCCCAAAATGCTGGCTTAAGGTGTAAAATACTTCAAATAAAAGGTTGCTTATTTTCGAAAATAAATATTACAGAAAAACTCTATAAATTAAATTAAGTATACTTCTCAAAAATCTTATCTAAATTCGAAACAAATATTTAATTATATTAAATAATTCGTTATGGTTTATAAACGAATCCATAGCGATTTTCTGAAATTTTGATTTGAACATAACTCGCAATCTATAAAACAAAATCTTCATTTTTCACTTCCAATAGAAAAATACAGTTCAATAGATTCAAACCTTTCTTGTTTCAAAGAAATCCGGCTTAAAACGAATCTTGTATAATCGTTTGAAGTTCAAAACTCAATATTACGATCTACCCTGATGTTACGGGCTCGATTATAATTATACTATAATTAATATGTACAACTGTCATTTATAAATAAATTCGTTATTCTAATTCGAATATAAACTCGATTAAATTCCTTAAATAAATCCAATTTACACAAAATTTCAATTCAACTATTTTCGACTATTTCGAAAATTATATTATTCCACTATTTATATTAATTTAAATATTCAATATTATTTAATTTCAGTTATTGACGCCAAATTGATGGTTAAATAATTAAATAAATTAATTATTTCAATGTCAAAAAAGTACGGGACGTTACATTCCTTCCCCCTTAAAAGAATTTCGTCCCCGAAATTACTAAGGTAGAAAAATGCTATGAAATCAATTAAATAGGTTACAAATTATTTACTTCACCTCTTAACTTCAGTTTCAACTGAACCAATTAATTAAAATATCAATTTATTTCTATTAACGAAAATTATCATAAATTCTGAAAATTTTCTAACACTCTAAATCTCCGAAAAATTTCACCAGCGTCTCCTTTGCACGACTCAATCGATATAACTACAACTCTCCTCTCTAGGCCTTCTCCAACCCAAAAGAAAATCAAACAACCAAGTGGCTTGCTAAATAGGCTCATAAATCTCATACCCAAATAAAAAATAAACTCGTACCTTTTTGTCGGGTATTCAACTCTATCACTTTTATCTTCTATCAATTCAGCATAAACCAATGTAATTCCCAATTGATTTCTAGTCAGTTTAACCCCAAATCCAATCAATTACTCATGTCCAAGGCAAATTCCATTTCAAACTCCAGTCTCAATTCGAAATTCTTACTCAACAATTCAGTACCATTCCAGATTATCTCTAATCTAGTCCAATTTCAATTAACTTAGTTTAAGTCAAATTTTAATTTATCTATTTACTTTTACCATTTCAATCTATTTAATTTCATTAGTTAAATTTTAATTTCAGAAATTTCAGGTCCCTGGGTTTTATTTCAAATTAGTTTGAAATCATATATAATAATAATAATTCAAATCATTTGAATTTTCGAACAACTTATTTTCTCAAAATAATTCAAAAACAAAATCTTTGGTAGTAATCCATCACTTAGAAACTCGAAAATGAATACTGATGATGCTACAGTCATTATCAGAATTATTTTCCAGCTATCGAAGTGATTTCAATACTATATAATTTCAAAACTCATTTTTGAACACTTCTATTTTGAAATTGCCTCAAAATATTCTTTAACTTACTTGGAAAACATTTCCAAATTCACCCAGGATCTTAAAATTTCCATATATTAAATCCAAAATTCATTTTCCAACACCTTTCAGATTTTCAGGATTCCAATTCTAATTTAAATTCAGATTTAATATATCTAATTTTACATATAATATAATTTCTGATTGGTTATTAATAATCATTTCAATTATAGTCTTATTCGATTATAATAATAACCAATACATCCAATATATATACTTTTTTATTATAAAATATGTTTGGGTGAAATTATTCCATTTACCCGCTTTTAAAAACATATCATGTCGGTTCATCGTATACGAGTGTTTTAAAACCCCTATCGATATAGTGGATCCTACTGATCGACCAGAATTCATAAACCACTCAACCAATAAATCTGCACAATATAAAATTGCTTTTAAATAACCTACACATACGTTCTCTCGTATATATACACTTAACTCAATCTAGGGTATTACTACCCCATCTCTACTGAGTTACGCCATAGAGCCAAGGTAATTGCTTATCCTTCAGCTCTGATACCACTGTAACGACCCATGAATTTTCGACCCTGAAAATCGACACAAAACACCATGTCGACTATTCAAGCATCGGAAACACCAGATCATTAATAGAAAGAAGTGAGAGGGTGAGAATAGAAAGTAAGAAAGTTAGAATAGAAGAAGAAGAAGAAGATCACAACAGAATCAGAGTAAACACGAATCTCACAGCGGGACGAATAAAATATATTATATAACATAAATTTTGAAATACAAATCTGAAACTCTATATACATACCATTATCCCATAACATCACAGCGGAAATAAACTCTCTCTCTCCCTTTATATATATATATATATATATATATATATATATGTTGAAGCCTCCTGCTCCAAGCGCCTCCAAGTATATCTGTAAAATCTCGACTACTTGATTGCCCGTACAAATTTGGGCACCCAAGAGTTTAGGATAAAACAAAACAAAATAAACTTTGGGTCAATCATGTAACTGGTGTGAGTAAACTCCAAAAACTTGGTTTAACTTTTCCAAATCCTTTTTAAAACCAATGATAATCGTAAGATCAATCCACACATAAACACGGATGGCTTTTACCTTACAATAACCCTAAATGTTTCTAAAAATTAATACTATTCTGATATTATAATAGTGTCTAATACAAGTAAATAATAATCTAGCAGAATGCTTTCATCTCATGCTCTACATATATAATATACAATAAAAAACTGCGGGCTCTTACTGGAGAGTGAATTGCTAACTATGACAAGGTATGGAGCCACCTTCCGATCAGTGCTCTAGAAGCGATACACTGGAGTTCAACAAGAACATCTTGTAACTCAGCCACACATGACAGACCATTCATTTCACTTTAATATTCGGAATATATTATCACCTTACGGTTGGTATACCAACATAATCGTTCTCGGGAGATACAGAAATAAAAAGAAGTAACAAATATGAATATTCTCTGGATGGTGACAATATACCCTAATTGGGTGCGACCCACTAAGCCACGCTGCCTGCCCAATTTTTGTCATTTCCCGATTGATGAGGCTTGAGGTCATAACGTATCTTTTTACAAATCACACGTTTATTTACTTTGAATGCCACATTGTCATACCCGCCAAATCACAAATTGATTTCCCCGAAAATACCATGGCTATAAAGCAAAGAGGAACGAATTCCTCCGCCACCAACGTAAATACGTTTGAAGCGATCAACTTACGCGATCTATTAAATATACTCTGTCAGACATTTGTCAATACATATTGTCGTGGCACTGGACAAACCGAAGGCACAATTCTGTAAATCCATCTTAGGCAATTTCTAACTAGGATTGCCAGAACAACCCTTGCATAAACTCCGTCTTCAGTTAACTTCATCATATTTAATTCGCAATGCTAATGACCATACGAAGTGGTTGTCAGATAATAAATCCGATCCCGGTCTCTTCGAATTGACAACGGAAAATCTGCCAAATACTTTGATAGTCGGTTATTTAACTATCAAAGGAAAACAAACATACAAATAACGGTCATATTTCCAAATGGAAATTTTACTGATCAATCATCAATCCACATTTAGCGTAACAACCCGGAAAATCAGAACCAATTTAAAATTTTTATTTTGGCAATTTTAATGAATTTTGAATATTTAAAATGAATTATTTTAAATAATAATGACTAGAAATTTATTTTGAATAGAATTGGAACGTATATATATTTATCTAAATCGAAGTTGGAATATAAATATTTATTTTAATTATAAAAGGAATTGAAAATGGCGCAGTAGTTTGAAATTCGATTTCAAATTTCAAATGAATGTGCAGGATTCAAAATAAACCGGATTTTAGTGAAACCAAGAATATTTGAATTAGTTCGAAAATATCTTTCCAACGAATCTGAAAAATCCAAATTTCATAGCAGGAATAAAAAGTTATGTCCAGTTGAAAATTTAGAATAGTCGCTATGGAAATATAGCCCTTAAAAGTAGCGATTTTGCAAACGACCTCCGTTTTCGACGAGACCACTTTTGTCGGATCCGGAATGTCAAATTATTGCTAGATTCCAATTTTTATAATTTTTGGAACTAATACGTGAGCGTGGCGAATTTAAACGTGTTTTGTCATTTCAGTTTGAATTTAATCGACTGGAAAATGACCGTTTCTCAAATGGTCTCCAAATTCGACGAAATTAGTTTTTTAGGACCGTATCGTCAAAACATAGCCAGATTTATTTTTTTGGAATTTTCATAGTTCGTACGTGGCCCCGATAAATTGAAATGTACGTTTGAATTTAAAATATATTGATTTATATTTTATATTTAACGGAAACTGATCGAGACAGTCGAATTGGCTTTCAGGACATATCCCATTGTGTCCGGAACGGGGGTAATTAGCTAGGGATGACAGTCATTGGGTGTCGTTTGGAGTTTGATATAAAAAGTCAACTTTAATGGAAAAATAATAATAATTAAATTATTATATATATATATATATTTAAATCCCACCAACCCCTTTTCTCATTACCAGACCTGTTACCCCCCTTTCCTCAAATCGCTTCCCCCAAATCCACGCCGCCACTGCCCTAGCGCTGCCGCCAACCATCTCCGCCCTACCGCGCCACACCGCCGCCCTCTCCTCCTCTCGCACTCTCTCTCCTCTAAGCCCCTCCCCCAGAACCGAACGGAGCCCCCCGACCACACCCAAATCGAGGCCGCCAAAACCCACACCCCTTTTGCAGCCCCGCGAGCTCCTCTGTGTCTCTTCCTTCTTTCCCCACCTCCTGTAAGTTTTTTTTATTCGTATTCATTTTTTTTAATTTTATTTATATGATTTAATCAAAAAAAATTTATTTTAAAATAATAAAAATCAAACTTTTATAAATTTTAGCATTAGAAAAGCATTATAAAAATATTATTTTTTTATATAGAAAATAACGAATAAAAATATGGTTTTATTTGTTTGAATAGCAAATAAAGTTATGATTTTTATTATAGAATGCATAATAAAAAATATGATTTTTGTTTATATGAAAGTAATGATTTTTAATAACGAAAAGATAGGATTTTTATATATGTAAAGAATGAAAGGATTTGATTTTTATTTATAAAAAGATAAAAAATTTATACATAAAAAGATTAAATTTTTATACATAAAAAGATAAGATTTTTAAAAAGGAAAAGATAAGATTTTTCAAAAGGAAAAGATAAGATTTTTATAAATATAAAGATGAGATTTTTATGAATATAAAGGTGAGATCTTTATATATGTAGCGATGCTAAAATTTGTGATCTTTGTTTATAAATTAACAAAATAAAAATGTGATCTTTGTTTATAAATAAAAATATGATTTTTATGATATGAATGGCGATGTAAGAATATGATTTTTAAAATATAAACATCGATATAAAAATAAAAAATTTATAAAGATAACATTGAAATATAAATGCGATTTTTATATGAACGGTACAAGGATAAAAATGTGATTTTTACATAAGTTGTAACGATATAAAAATGTGATTTTTACATAAGTTGTAATGATATAAAAATGTGATTCTTAAAAATAAATATCGTGGATTGAAAATATGATTTTTAACATATATCGTGTGAAACAGATCTCGTTGGAAACACGGCGAAGATTTTCTGTATATGAAGAGTCGTGGCGTTTGGCTAAGCTTATGGGTGAGAACTCCTCACTAAAATTATTTCTCTACAGTTATTTATTTTATAACTGCATATATGAAATGCTCCCCGTCGTCCACAGAACATGGACGACTTGTCTGGTTGTGTGTTTGGATTGATTTGTTTGTGCGAATTTGGTTTGTGATGTGGAATGGAAAACAAAAATATTCATGTGTTGAATAAAATAAAATATTCACGTGTTGAAATAAAATATTTTATCGTTAAAAATATAATTTTTAACGTGTATATGAATTAAATAAATATTCATTTACAAATCGAAGGATTTGTTTATGTACACCCATTTGACTGATATTGATTGGGACGATAAATTTTACACATCGCCCAACTGCACAAATAATATTCAGTGTTTGTTGATTGAAACCCCACACGGGTATTGGGATGATATTTGACGTATACTAATCTCAATTGTTTAGTTGTATGTCGATCGATTGGTTGAAAAACTGTATAAGCGTGAATTATTTATATTTAATACTTATACAGTGTAGAATGCACTCTGGATGATGGTTGATTGTTTAACATGGCTGTTGTATACATGTGTTGTATGAAATCCTTACAAACAACATTATATAGTAATTGACTGTGTCTGATTCCAGTTCAGAAAGAATGAATATTTTAAAATAACTATTATTTTAAAATAATGAATATTTTAAAATAAAATTCAGTAAAAGATCAAAATCTGATTTTGATGTCCGATTTGGGATGGACACAAATATATTTAAATATATAAAGCCGTGTTGATTAGATTAACGCCATTTTGACGTAAACGATATTTATATCAATTTTATTCATTTTTATAATGAATATCGAAAAGAAAATAATTTCAAAATCAAATATTTTGAAATTATCATCCTTTATAGTATAATGATGTAGAATATTAAATTTTGGTTTAAAATTGAAAAAGAAATTGGAACCGATTTTAAAACAATTTATAAAATACGTTTTGAATTGAAATCGACGAAATATACATAACATATATATTGTATATATTAAATGGCCTGAATAGAACGCGCCGCGCCGCGACCGTTCGCAAATTTCGATCATTGATTCGAATGGACGATACGGGAGATCCGACCTTCTGATTCTCCTAAAACCGGAACCGTTGGGTTCGTTTCGAAAAGAGCTTTCCAACAAATATTAGAGATTCGAAATCTAACGGTTGGATTTCGAATTATGTCCAAATCAAATTTGGGAAAGGTCGCTATAAGTGCAGTTCGATGACCGTTTATGGAAATCGACTGTACGGGCCTTGGTAAAATCATTAAAAATATTAATAATTTATGTAAAATCATAATAAATGATTTGGAAAGAATGAGGATGAAAAATTCCATATTTCAAAAGATAAAAATATATTTTTATCGAAATGAACTAGTTATGAACTAGAATTATAATCCAATATTTTTAAATAGATAAATTGGATTTGAAATGGTTTTAAAAATAACCAGAATTTCCAATATATGAATTGGAATAGATTTGAATCGAAATTATCTTCGGAATATTTCGATATTGGATTCCGTGATTATGTAGACATTGTGGAGGAATTTGGAAGATATATATATCGTTATTCCAATACGATATCGGTTGATTTCAAAATTTGATATTGAATATAAGCCGATATATTTTCTATTCGGAGCCTTGTATTTAATATCAAATGGGAATTTGGGTTTGTCGTTAGCGGTGTCTTCACTTAAACTTTTCTTAAACACAGTTGAGAAAAGATTAAATCTTTTTATTAAAATTTAATGAAGTTTACCAATTAATTAATATTTAATTGGAATTGAATTTTGGGTTTGTCGTGAATGGTGTCTTAAATAACACTGTTCTTAAACCCCATGTGAAAGAATAAATCTTTTAAATAAGATTTAAAGGAGTTCACCAATTAATTTATATTTAATTGGAATTGAATTGAAATTGGTTTTTGGGTTTGTCGTGAATGGTGGCTTAAATAACACTATTCTTAAACTCCGTGTGAAAAGAATAAAATCTTTTAATTGAGATTTAAAGAAGAATTACCAATTAAATGACGTTTAATTAGAATTGAAATGGAAAGTGAATTGGGTTTATTATAAACTGTGTTTTCAATGAGATGAATTTTGGGTTTGTTGTGAATGGTATCTTTAAAAATATTGTTCTTAAACCCAATGGAGTTATGAAAATTAGAAACTAACTAGAGGTTAGCTAAATTGAATGGTTTCCTGGGTATTGATCTGATGTTGGTTCTGGCCTTTGGGATTAATACTTAGGGAATTGTTTTCTTATTAATTTACTGTTAGAGACCGATGGATGTGATTTTGGGTTTATCGTGAATCGTGTTTTAAATGACATTGGTTCTTTAACCCAGTTAAAGACAAGATATGATTTCCCAAGTTATATAATCATTAATATTGATTTTTGGGAAGATTAAAACTGAATTAGAGTTTTAATGAATCTTTAATTAGGTTGAAATGAGAATTTGATAACTTAAATTATCAATTTTGGGAAAAGATCGGGAATGGGGTATCATCAGTTTTGCTCCAAACGATAGTTAAATATTTAATTAGATTTGAACGTGAAATGGTAATTAATATTTACCGAAAACACCGTGGTGTTAGATATGGAGTATCACCAGTTTTACTCCATGGGATAAATAAGTTGGCATTGGGAAATAAAATGAATGATTACTTCGGTGTTGTTCGCTAATCCCGACTAGTTTGGAAAACCTTAATATGGTTTGAAATGATATCCAAAGGAAGATTAAAGAATAAATTTAAAAGAATTTATCTTTGATAAAATTAATGGGAACCTTTCCCTAAAAATGTGAATATTTGAATAAACGAATATTCTGGATTGGAATGAGGCGTATGATGTGTTTTTATAGCACTCGTTTATTATATACGTGGGTTATTCAGAAAGGCCGAGTTTATACCCATTCTGAATAACTGATTCGACGACAAGTCGATGATGAAGATGGTGGTTGAAGATCGGAGGTCTTCACATCGTTTGGATGATTACTGATGTCTTGATTGAACTGTACACCCAAGACGAGGTAATAAGTAGTGATCATACATACGTACTTGGAGATCGACGGATATGCGAGGGCCTCTCTCCTGTATTGGACATATGGGACGAGGAATAAGGTGCCTCCGGTTTCGTTCAGACCCAGAACGAACTTGTAAATGGTTGTGTATCTGACATTGGATTTTATTTCGTGTGATTGATTTCTTTTAAATGTATATATGTTTGGCGGCGGAGAATTTGTTCTCTTGCTTAACGCCCTTCTCTGAGACGTACGAGCTCGGAGGTTATATATTGATGGATATCGGTCGCATGGCATGAATTGCCTATGTGGCATGCTGAGTTGCATGGATCAAGGCTTTTGTTGAAAAGCAAAGTCTTGTTGATGATCAAAGCATAGTATTAATATAGCGCCGCTTTGTGTATAGCATTAATTCGCGAGCTTCACACCCCGGTATGAACCAGAAACAGGATGAAGGACGGTAGGGAGGACGACACATTTCTTTCTAGCTAGAGGTGGTGTCAGCATTTACAAGCCCTGACATTTTACTTATGTGGACGATGGAAAGCGAGGCACCTTGGCTA
Organism: Allium sativum; assembly: GCA_030737875.1. NCBI lineage: Eukaryota > Viridiplantae > Streptophyta > Magnoliopsida > Asparagales > Amaryllidaceae > Allium > Allium sativum. Next base: position 165,291,668 of record CM060921.1, read on the forward strand.
TATCAGTCACTATGGTGCCGATGGATGGTTTGGTCGATATATGACTAGTTTATGCCCCATAGGGCGGGGAAACGTGTGTTTAGGAATAATATTCCACATATATGTGTGGACCGATCCTGCATTTTCCTAAGGGCTTGACTGAGTACGAGTCCCGAGGCTCGGGCTAGAGAGTCTCGAAGCGGTAAGGACGATCCCTTGCCTTGGTTCACGAAGGAAATCCAACTTCCAAATACGACATGTGCGGTTTCGATTGTACAGCCTAGTATGGCGACATAATGGGATGGGGCACTATGCCATCTATGATTGATACATTTATATTTGAAGTTGATTTCTTCACTTATAGTAATAATAAAAGATGAAATTTCACGTACCAAGCATATTTGGCTATTATAAGGTAAAATTCTATTCTCCGGCTTGCGTTGCATTGTGTGATGGGACCTGAGTCTTATAATAGCTTCATTGTTCTTTATTTAACATTGCGCTGTTTGTTTTATGCACTGGTATCCTTGGGGGTAAACCCGTTTCGTGTTATACGGCGAGGTCCCTTGATTTACCCAACTTTAAAGAAAAGCTTTAAATAACTGTTTTAGTTCTCGCACCAGTCACATGACTGACCTGGAGTTTATTGTTTTAACCTAAACTCTAGGTGCCCTTATTTTCCACACGGGCAGCTAGTAGTTTTGGTTTTGCAGATTTATTCTTATAGGATCCTGATTTACAGCTGGAACTATACTCGGAAAGCTATGTATCCGTGTATCTCTTTAAGTTGTCTTTTGTATTATTTTTTCGCTGCTATGAATTTAAATGTAATTTAAATCTTTGGTATTTATCAATTGTATAATATTTATTCATACTCTGTTATATTCTTGTACTCTGATGAAAATGTTGTAATAAGCAATGAAATGTTCTGTCATTTGTGTTCTGATTTGTCGTGTTCTCAACTCAATCCGGGCTTTCCTTTACGGGGAAGTTCGGTTCATTACATTTGGTATCAGATCTTTGGTTTACAGAGCTCGAGAACATGACATATTAGAACCGAATGAAAGAATTCATCAGAGATTGGATTGGCAATATCCAATAAGAATGACTCGTTAGAGATAGGATCAGTAGTATCCTAGAACGAGTGTAAAGTGTGTTATTTTTAAAATAAAAATGAAAACAAATTTCGTTTTGAAAATTTTATCATATTATTCGTATGTGAATCATTTATTTTAAATTGATTTGGACTGTCGGGTATATAGAGATTTTAATATACGTCTGATCCACGTGTATTGGAAGTCTCAAATATACTGGATGGATATAGAATCACACTCTAGTCACCCGGGGATAATTCGGGTGATGCGGCCGCATCATCAGTTTTTATGCTCGAGTTTCGAAAGTGGGATATCTATATATTTCCAATCGACTGGTGTGAGAACCAAAACTAGATAGGGTAATTGTTGTGAACCGGCATCACAAACATGATTTTGTGTATATAAATATCAAAGTTATGAATTTGAAAATTAATCCACAAATTGATTGATGTTTGTGTTGTATGAATATTCATTTAAACCAACAAGTGAATGAAAGGTGAATTAGGCCAAATTAAATCAAAATTTGAACTGAACTGAAAATTGATTGAAATTGCATGCATGTACATAGATATGTGTGAACAGGTAATAACAAGGAGGCTAGAGAAGAGGAATAAAATTGTATGCCCGACAAATAAGTACATGTTTACTAATTTCTTGGGTTTGGATGATTTTATGAGCCGATCGGCTAGCCGCTTGGCCTTTTCTTTTCCTTTTTGAGATGAGAGGGCCTGTGTGGCGGTTTGGGGATTTTCCCGGTGCTCCCCGTACAAGGGAGGTTATGGCGAAATTTTTCGAAAATTTAGGGTGTTAGCCAAATTTTTGAAAAATAAGACATTCTTAAAAACTGAAAAGTTGAAGAATGAAAGTCAGAATGAAAGTTGAGTTGTTTGGTTAAACAACTTTCAGCTCCCTTCCTTTTCGAGGACGAAAATATTTTAAGTGGGGGAGATTGTAACAACCCGAAAAATTAGAACCAATATAAAATTTTTATTTTGGCAATTTTAATGAATTTTGAATATTTAAAATGAATTATTTTAAATAATAATGACTAGAAATTTATTTTGAATAGAATTGGAACGTATATATATTTATTTAAATCGAAGTTGGAATATAAATATTTATTTTAATTATAAAAGGAAATGAAAATGGCGTGGTAATTTGAAAATTCGATTTCAAATTTCAAATGAATGTACAGGATTCAAAATAAACCGGATTTTAGTGAAACCAAGAATATTTGAATCAGTTCGAAAATATCTTTCCAACGAATTTGAAAAATATAAATTTCATAGCGGGAATAAAAAGTTATGTCCAGTTGACAATTCAGAATAGTCGTTGTGGAAATATAGCCCTTAAAAATAGCATTTTGCAAGCGACCTCCGTTTTCGACGAGACCACTTTTGTTGGATCCGGAATGTCAAATTATTGCTAGATTCCAATTTTCATAATTTTTGGAACTAATACGTGAGCGTGGAAAATTTAAACATGTTTGGTCATTTCAATTTGAATTTATCGACTGGAAAATGACCATTTTTCAAATGGTCTCCAAATTCGACGAATTTAGTTTTGTTAGGACTGTATCATCAAAACATAGCCAGATTTATTTTTCTGGAATTTTTGGAGTCAGTATGTGGCCCCGGTAAACTGAAATATACGTTTGAATTTAAAATATATTGATTTATATTTTAAATTTAACGGAAACTGATCGAAAAAGCCGAATTGGCTTTCCGGACATATCCCATTGTGTCTGAAACAGGGGTAATTAGCTGGGGACGACAGTCGTTGGGTGTCGTTTGGAGTTGGATATAAAAAGTCAACTTTAATGGAAAAATAACAATAATTAAGTTATTATATATTTTAAATCCCCCTACCCAACCCCTTTTCTCACTACCAGACCCGTTACCCCCCCTCTTTCCTCAAATCGCTTCCCCCAAATCCACGCCGCCACTGCCCTAGCGCCGCCGCCACCCATCTCCGCCCCCACCACGCCACACAGCCGCCCTCTCCTCCTCTCGCGCTCTCTCTCTCCCCTAACGCCCCCTCCCAAAAAACTAACGGAACCCCCTGACCATGCCTAGATCGAGGCCGCCAAAACCCGCACCCCTTTTGCAGCCCGCGAGCTCCTCCGCGCCTCTTCCTTCTTCCCCCACATCCTGTAAGTTTTTTTATTCATATTCATTTTTTTTTATATAATTTAATCAGTTTTTTTATATTTTAAAATAAGAAAAATCAGCTTTTATATATATTTTAGCATTAGAAAAGCATTATAAAATATAATTTTTTAATATAAAAAATAACGAATAAAAATATGGTTTTATTTGTTTGAATAGCGAATAAAGTTATGATTTTTATTATAGAATGCATAATAAAAAATATGATTTTTGTTCATATGAAAGTTATGATTTTTAGTAATGAAAAGATAGGATTTTTATATATGTAAAGAATGAAAGGATTTGATTTTTATTTATAAAAAGATTAAATTTTTATACATAAAAAGATTAAATTTTTATACATAAAAAGATAAGATTTTTAAAAAGGAAAAGATAAGATTTTTATAAATATAAAGATGAGATTTTTATGTATATAAAGGTGAGATCTTCATGCATGTAGCGATGCTAAAATTTGTGATCTTTGTTTATAAATTAACAAAATAAAAATGTGATCTTTGTTTATAAATAAAAATACGACTTTTATGATATGAATGGCGATGTAAGAATAGGATTTATAAAATATAAACATCGATATAAAAATATAATTTTTATAAAGACAACATTGAAATAAAAACGCGATTTTTATATGAATGATATAAGGATAAAAATGTGATTTTTACATAAGTTGTAACGATATAAAAATGTGATTCTTAAAAATAAATATCGTAGATTGAAAATATGATTTTTTTTACATATATCGCGTGAAACAGATCTAATTGAAAAAACGACGAAGATTTTCTACATATGAAGAGTCGCGGTGTTTGGTTAAGCTTATGGGTGAGAACTCCTCACTAAAATTATTTCTGTACAGTTATTTATTTTATAACTGCATATATGAACTGCTCCCCGTCGTCCACAGACCATGGACGACTTGTTTGGTTGTGTGTTTGGATTGATTTGTTTGTGTGAATTTGGTTTGTGATGTGGAATGGAAAACTAAAATATTCATGTGTTGAATAAAATAAAATATTCACGTGTTGAAATAAAATATTTTATCGTTAAAAATATAATTTTTAACGTGTATATGAATTAAATAAATATTCATTTACAAATCGAAGGATTTGTTTATGTACACCCATTTGATTGATATTGATTGGGACGATAAATTTTACACATCGCCCAACTGCACAAATAATATTCAGTGTTTGTTGATTGAAACCCCACACGGGTATTGGGATGATATTCGACGTATACTAATCCCAATTGTTTAGTTTTATGTCGATCGATTGGTTGACAGACTGTGTATGCGTGAATTATTTATATTTAATGCTTATACAGCGTAGAATGCACTCTGGATGATGGTAGATTGTTTATCATGGCTGTTGTATACATGTGTTGTATGAAATCCATATAAACAACATTATATGGTAATTGACTGTGTCTGATTCCAGTTCAGAAAGAATGAATAATTTAAAATAACTATTATTTTAAAATAATGAATATTTTAAAATAAAATTTAGTAAAAGATCAAAATCTGATGTTGATGTCCGATTTGGGACGGACACGAATATATTTAAATATATAAAGCCGTGTTGATTAGATTAGCGCCATTTTGACGTTAACGATATTTATATCGATTTTATTCATTTATATAATGATTATCAAAAAGGAAATAATTTCAAAATCAAATATTTTGAAAATATCATCATTTATAGTATAAATGTAGAATATTCAATTTTGGTTTAAAATTGAAAAAGAAATTGGAATCGATTGTAAAACGATTTATAAAATACGTTTTGAATTGAAATCGACGAAATATACATAATATATATATTATATATATTAAATGGCCTGAATAGAACGCGCCGCGCCGTGACCGTTCGCAAATTTCGACCATTGACTTCGAATGGACGGTACGGGAGATCCGACCATTTGTTTCTCCTAAAACCAGAACCGTTGGGTTCGTATCGAAAAGAGCTTTCCAACAAATATTAGAGATTTAAAATCTAATAGTTGGATTTCAGATTATGTCCAAATCAAATTTGGGAAAGGTCGCTATAAGTGCAGTTCGATGACCGTTTATGGAAATCGACTGTACGGGCCTTGGTAAAATCATTAAAAATATTAATAATTTATGTAAAATCATGATAAATGATTTGGAAAGAATGGGGATGAAAAAAAATCCATATTTGAAAAGATAAAAATATATTTTTATCGAAATGAACTAGTTATGAACAAGAATTATAATCCAATATTTTTAAATAAATAAATTGGATTTGAAATGGTTTTAAAAATAACCAGAATTTCCAATATATGAATTGGAATGGATTTGAATCGAAATTATCTTCGGAATATTTCGATATTGGATTTCGTGATTATACAGACATTGTGGAGGAATTTGGAAGATATATATATCGTTATTCCAATACGATATCGGTTGATTTCAGAATTTGATATTGAATATAAGCCGATATATTTTCTATTCAGAGCCTTGTATTTAATATCAAATGGGATTTTGGGTTTGTCGTGAGTGGTATCTTCACTAACACTGTTCTTAAACCCAGTTGAGAAATGATTAAATCTTTTTATTAAGATTTAATGAAGTTTACCAATTAATTAATATTTAATTGGAATTGAATTTTGGGTTGTCGTGAATGGTGTCTTAAATAACACTGTTCTTAAACCCCATGTGAAAAGAATAAATCTTTTAAATAAGATTTAAAGGAGTTCACCAATTAATTATATTTAATTGGAATTGAATTGAAACTGGTTTTTGGGTTTGTCGTGAATGGTGTCTTAAATAACACTATTCTTAAACTCCATGTGTAAAGAATAAATCTTTTAATTGAGATTTAAAGAAGAATTACCAATTAAATGACATTTAATTAGAATTGAAATGGAAAGTGAATTGGGTTTATTATAAACTGCATTTTCAATGAGATGAATTTTGGGTTTGTCGTGAATGGTATCTTTAAAAATACTGTTCTTAAACCCAATGGAGTTAAGAAAATTCGAAACTAACTGGAGGTTAGCTAAGTTGAATGGTTTCCTGGGTATTGATCTGATGTTGGTTCTGGCCTTTGAGATTAATACTTAGGGAATTGTTCTCTTATTAATTTACGGTTAGAGACCGATGGATGTTATTTTGGGTTTATCGTGAAACGTGTTTTAAATGACATTGGTTCTTTAACCCAGTTAAAGACAAGATATGATTTCCCAATTTATAGAATCATTAATATTGATTTTTAGGAAGATTAAAAATGAATTAGAGTTTTAATGAATCTTTAATTAGATTGAAATGAGAATTTGATAACTTAAATTATCAAATTTGGGAAAAGGTCGAGAATGGGGTATCACCAGTTTTGCTCCAAACGATAGTTAAATATTTAATTAGATTTGAACGTGAAATGGTAATTAATATTTACCGAAAACACTGTGGTGTTAGATATGGAGTATCACCAGTTTTACTCCATGGGATAAATAGGTTGGCATTGGGAAATAAAATGAATGATTACTTCGGTATGGTTCGCTAATCCCAACTAGTTTGGAAAACCTTAATACGGTTTGAAATGATATCCAAAGGAAGATTAAAGAATAAATTTAAAAGAATTTATCTTTGATAAAATTAATGGGAACCTTTCCCTAAAAATGTGAATATTTGCATAAACGAATATTCTGGATTGGAATGAGGCGTATGATGTGTTTTTATAGCACTCGTTTATTATATACGCGGGTTATTCAGAAAGGCCGGGTTTATACCCATTCTGAATAACTAATTTGACGACAATTCGACGATGAAGATGGTGGTTGAAGACCGGAGGTCTTCACATCGTTTGGATGATTACTGATGTCTTGATTGGGATGTACACCCAAGACGAGGTAATAAGTGGTGATCGTCCAGACGTACTTGGAGTTCGACGGATATGCGAGGGCCTCTCTCCTATATTGGACATATGGGGCGAGGAATAAGGTGCTTCCGGTTTCGTTCAGATCCAGAACAAACTTGTAAATGGTTGTGTGTCTGACATTGGATTTTATTTCATGTGATTGATTTCTATTAAATATATATATGTTTGGCGACGGAGAATTTGTTCTCTTGCTTAACGCCCTTCTCTGAGACGTACGAGCTCGGAGGTTATATATTGATGGATATCAGTCGCATGGCATGAATTGTCTATGTGACATGCTGAGTTGCATGGATCAAGGCTTTTGTTGAAAAGCAAAGTCTTGTTGTTGATGATCAAAGCATAGCATTAATATAGCGTCGCTTTGTGTATAGCATTAATTCGCGAGCTTCACACCCCGGTATAAACCAGAAACGGGATGAAGGACGGCAGGGAGAACGACACGTTTCTTTCTAGCTAGAGGTGGTGTCAGCATTTTCAAACCCTGACATTTTACTTATGTGGATGATGGAAAGTGAGGCGCCTTGGTTATATCGGTCACTATGGTGCCGATGGATGGTTTGGTCGATATATGACCAGTTTATGCCCCAAAGGGCAGGGAAACGTGTGTTCCGGAATAATATTCCACATATATGTGTGGACCGGTCCTACATTTTCCTAAGGGCTTGACTAAGTACGAGTCCTGAGGCTCGGGCTAGAGAGTCTCGAAGCGGTAAGGACGATCCCTTGCCTTGGTTCACGAAGGAAATCCAACTTCCAAATATGACATGTGCAGTTTTGATTGTACAGCCTAGTATGGCGACATAGTGGGATGGGGCACTATGTCGTCTATGATTGATACATTTATATTTGAAGTTGATTTCTTCACTTATAGTAATAATAAAAGATGAAATTTCACGTACCAAGCATATTTGGCTATTATAAGGTAAAACTCTATTCTCCGGCTTGCGTTGTATTGTGTGATGGGACCCGAGTCTTATAATAGCTTCATTGTTCTTTATTTAGCATTGCGCTGTTTATTTTATGCACTGGTATCCTTGGGGGTAAACCCGTTTCGTGTTATACGGCGTGGTCCCTTGATTTATCCAACTTTAAAGAAAAGCTTTAAATAACTGTTTTAGTTCTCGCACCAGTCACATGACTGACCTGGAGTTTATTGTTATAACCTAAACTCTAGGTGCCCTTATTTTCCACATGGGCAGCTAGTAGTTTTGGTTTTGCATATTTATTCTTATAGGATCCTGATTTACAGCTGGAACTATACTCGAAAAGCTCTGTATCCGTGTATCTCTTTCAGTTGTCTTTTGTATTATTTTTCCGCTGCTATGAATTTAAATGTAATTTAAATCTTTGGTATTTATCAATTGTATAATATTTATTCATACTCTGTTATATTCTTGTACTCTGATGAAAATGTTGTAATAAGCAATGAAATGTTCTGTCATTTGTGTTCTGATTTGTCGTGTTCTCAACTCAATCCGGGATTTCCTTTACGGGGAAGTTCGGTTCGTTACATTTGGTATCAGAGCTTTGGTTTACAGAGCTCGAGAACAAGACATATTAGAACCGAATGAAAGAATTCATCTGAGATTGGATTGGCAATATCCAATAAGAATGACTCGTTAGAGATAGGATCAGTAGTATCCTAGAACGAGTGTAAAGAGTGTTATTTTCAAAATAAAAATGAAAACAAATTTCGTTTTGAAAATTTTATCGTATTATACGTATGTGAATAATTTATTTTAAATTGATTTGGATTGTCGGGTATATAGAGATTTTAATATACGTCTGATCCACGTGTATTGGAAGTCTAAAATATACTGGATGGATATAGAATCACACTCTAGTCACCCGGGGATAATTCGGGTGATGCGGCCGCATCATCAGTTTTTATGCTCGAGTTTCGAAAGCGGGATATCTATATATTTCCAATCGACTGGTGTGAGAACCAAAACTAGATAGGGTAATTGTTGTGAACTGGCATCACAAACATGATTTTGTGTATATAAATATCAAAGTTATGAATTTGAAAATTAATCCACTAATTTATTGATGTATGTGTTGTATGATTATTCATTTAAACCAACAAGTGAATGAAAGGTGAAATAGGCCAAATTAAATCAAAATTTGAACTGAACTGAAAATTGATTGAAATTGCATGTGCGTACATATATATGTGTGAACAGGTCATAGCAAGGAGGCTAGAGAAGAGGAATAAAATTGTATGCCCGACAAATAAGTACATGTTTACTAATTTCTTGGGTTTGGATGATTTTATGAGCTGATTGGACTTTTGTTTTTTTATTTGAGATGAGAGGGCATGTGTGGCGGTTTGGGGATTTTCCCGGTGCTCCCCGTACAAGGGAGGTTATGGCGAAATTTTTCGAAAATTTAAGGTGTTAGCCAAATTTTTGAAAAATTAGAAATTCTTAAAAACTGAAAAGTTGAAGAATGAAAGTCGAGTTGTTTGGTTAAACAACTTTCAGCTCCCTTCCTTTTCGATGACGAAAATATTTTAAGTGGAGGAGATTCTAACAACCCGAAAAATCAGAACCAATTTAAATTTTTTATTTTAGCAATTTTAATGAATTTTGAATATTTAAAATGAATTATTTTAAATAATTATTACTAGAAATTTATTTTGAATAGAATTGGAACATATATATATTTATTTAAATCGAAGTTGGAATATAAATATTTATTTTAATTAAAAAAGGAATTGAAAATGGCACGGTAGTTTGAAAATTCGATTTCAAATTTCAAATGAATGTACAGGATTCAAAATAAACCGGATTTTAGTGAAACCAAGAATATTTGAATCAGTTCGAAAATATCTTTCCAACGAATCTGAAAAATCTAAATTTCATAGCGGGAATAAAAAGTTATGTCCAGTTGAAAATTCAGAATAGTCGCTATGGAAATATAGCCTTTAAAAATAGCGATTTTGCAAACGACCTCCGTTTTCGACGAGACCACTTTTGTTGGATCTGAAATGTCAAATTATTGCTAGATTCCAATTTTCATAATTTTTCGAACTAATACGTGAGCGTGGCGAATTTAAACATGTTTGGTCATTTCAATTTGAATTTAATCGACTGGAAAATGACCATTTTTCAAATAGTCTCCAAATTCGACGAATTTAGTTTTGTTAGGACCGTATCATCGAAACATAACCAGATTTATTTTTCTGGAATTTTCGGAGTCCGTATGTGGCCCCGGTACATTGAAATGTACGTTTGAATTTAAAATATATTGATTTATATTTTAAATTTAACGGAAACTGATCGAAACAGTCGAATTGGCTTTCGGGACATATCCCATTGTGTCCGAAACGGAGGTAATTAGCTAGGGACGACAGTCATTATGTGTCGTTTGGAGTTTGATATAAAAAGTCAACTTTAATGGAAAAATAATAATAATTAAGTTATTATATATATATATATATATATATATATTTTAAAGTGAAAATTAGGCTCACATCCTTAAAAATAAAATTAATTAAGCTCACATCCTCCCCTAATGAATCATATAAATTTCATCCCTATTTTTGAATTAGTCGCATTTTTTTTTACTGATTTGCCCTTTTTTTAATTTTCGTTAATTTACGGTTTTTGTCCGATTTTTTTTCTCGTTTCTTAATTTTTTCATCCAGCTTAATTTGCGGATCACACCTGATATTTTCATATTCGTTCATTTTTTTTACACATATTTTTATTTGTTAATGGCGGCTGCATCATATTTTTAATCTTCTGACATTCGGCTTCATATTTTCACTAACGTGAAAAGTCAAATTGAACGCAATTTTCCAGGGATTTCATTTTGATCGAACTGTTCTATACAAAATGGATGCATCTCCCTTCAGGTATAATTCACGTTTGTATTTTTTTTATTTTTATATACTGTTTTCAGTTCTTCAATTGATTTTTGTTGATTCATAATTATTAAGTACTGGAATTGTCTTTTTTTTATCAATGGATTGTTGAATTATTTTATATAATTTGATTTATGTTGTTGTGTTTACATCAGTATAAATTAATAAGTCAGCATATTTTTTTATGTTTTCTGTAGATGTACGTTTGTTTGGATGTATTCAGCAAATTTGCGTATAAGAGTGCAATTTTTTTTAATATATGCATACATTCATACTGATATTTCTGTTCATACGCGTGACTGATGATTAGATGCATAGTTTTCTGAATATATTTTTGATATATTCAAAGCTCAAGTGTTATGTACTTATTTTTTTATGTAGTACATGTAAATGTTCTTAAATTTTTCATGTAAGTATGCACATATATCTGGTACTTGCATATACGTATGCATCTAGTTATAATTATATGATTTTGTTTTTTTACTTTTCTTCGATTACTGCATATTAAACTGATTAATTTTTATTATTTTTATTTTTCAAGCAGTGGTCCTGCAAATATTGGTGTATTGGTGCTTTTGAAGTACGGGAATGATAGTTGTTCTATTCGCCTTTATTTTGAAATTTCTATTTCTATTGTGAGAGATGTTGTTTATGGTAAATGGACCGAGTTAAGTCCGTTGTCATTTGACTTATATCATGTACGAGATGGTTTGAGAAGAAATATCGAAAGTAATTCTGATCTTCAGTCCATTCTTCTGTTGGCTGCACATAACCATGAGGAATATTTGGTTTTTTTTGTTGATGTCAGTCGAAGTAGTTCTTCAGTTGCTTATGGTTGTGATTCTTCTATTGGTAGTGATTCCACTTTTGCTAGTACCAGTGACTCGAACAACCAATTTAAGCAATTGTTGAGAAGTGATTTGAATCAACATGTTTTCTCCTGTGTTGGTCAACAATTTAAAGGTGGTGTTACTGAATTTAGACTTTATTTGATGATATATAGTATGAAAACTGGGTATAAGCTAAATTTGGTTAAGAACGATAAGGAAAGAGTTACTGCTGTTTGTTCTATAAAAAATTGCACATTCAGAATTCATGCTTCTCTTAAGTTTAATCTTCCAATTTTTACATAAAAGTATGCATTTAATACGTATTTTTGTATATATATATATATATATGCAATTTTGACTAAAAAATTGTACCAATTTTGCTTCAATTTTACACATAATAGCAAATGTTTAAAACCCTTCCTGGTAGCTACAGACACATACAAAATATATTGTTATAAATCTATACTGTTTACAGGTATTCTTTGTTGCATATATGAATGCAATTTTTATAACTAATTGCATCCAAATATGTAATATTTAACGTTTACGCATATTTTTATTTTACTTGTCAACTTTTTCCCATTTTAATCCTTTACTTTGTTACTTTAATTGCCTACTTCTGCACTATTTATTTCGTAATTTATTCCACAAAATTTTTGATACATAGCTCATACAACCAGCATGAAGTTAACTAAAAAAATTAAAAAAAAAAAATTCCTTCACGTCAACTGCATAACATTTTTGTGTTTAGTGCAATAATTATATATAACACACAAGTATAACTAACCAAAATATCATGCATAACTGAACATTCGTAACCATGACTTCATACTTTCATCTAAACTTGAAACATATTCGTTGAGTTCCCAAAATAAAAGAGTTTTCCAGTTTTCAGACAACAAAATTATGTACATGTAGTTCAAAATTAAAAACAACATTCAACATTCCCAAATCTAAACAAATAGTGCTATTCTTCCACTTTATTCACTGCGCTTGTTATATTCTGATTTCAAAAATTTCTGTGTCAGGTAAGTCTCTTCAGTCCAACTATGAAGCTTGCAATTGAGTATATCGTGAGCAAGCTCGGCGCGTTGTTTACTAACTGCCTCCTGACCATAAATTTCTTCATTTCTTACGATTTCTTCGTCCTCACATCTTTGTTTTATCATGTTAATAACAAACATGCCACAATCAACCCTGCATAAATATATACATCATTATCATTTTATCTCAATTATATTATTGTGCTTTATAACAAGCTTAAATATCCGTATTCATTCTCAGTTTCTACGAATTATTAAAAGTATACAATTTCTACAAATACAAGCATATATGTATGAAAATATTTACAATATCTACATACCTTTACGCTAGCATTCACATTTCATACAGAAATACTAGTAACTTGCATACAACTATGCAAATTTTGTCATTAACTACATACAGAAATGCACACAATGCCACTATTTCTAAAATTCTATGCAAATTAACTGAGATTTTTTTCTTACTTGAGGCCTTGTTGTGGGCAATTAGCCAGTTCAAGCTCCTTGGGTTCCAGAAAATTCTTCTTCTCCAAAAATTTTAGCACTCCATTCACATAAGTTACCTGCAAATAAATATAAATATATATACATGCACATACATTTATACAAATATATTTATACATGTATTTTTATATATATAAATAAATTTTGATAACAGTTTCTATACCAACTTGCATATGAACTGTTTTCCATCAACATACCATTTATTTGCTAATTTTTGCTGTTTTCCTTCACGCCGCGGTTCAATAGAATCATAATGAATCCATCTTCTTCCCTCTTTCATGTATTCTAACAACGAGAAATGTTTGTCGTCATGCAGAGGAATGAATATTTTGCTGTAATGTTGGAACCCTTTTTCAATTGGTGTATCTATTAAATACTCCAATTGCCCTGAATTATTTTTCACAAATGCCTGAAATTGCAATTATATTATTTCCCAACAGTAATCAAATAAATATAATTTCTCCAGAAAAAATTATAAAATGAATTTTACAGAAGCAGTTGTTCTAATGAATACTATCTCTGGATGGCTTTTCTTTAATTCATTTTCAACAAAGTCAATTATCTACACCAACAAGTCGACTGTCAGTTTTACAGAACAGATAATTATTTTAGAAATCAATACAATTTACCTGAATTACTATTACTATATTACATTTTTAATGTAGTGATACCTGTCCGTCTATAAATCTCCCAGCTAATAAATCACCCAAATAGGTACCAATAATGCATATGTCATCTACTTCATTCAAGTAAGCGCTTTTCCTGAGAATTTAGGTAATACAGTCAGACAATTTGTATACTTATATTTCTTAAATGTATCAAATACATTATAATACTAGCGTACATATATTCAACATTTTCTTACAACTGTAAAATGTTGATATATTAATATTTTTATCATTCAAGTGTGAAATATTTAAATCCTAATATAATCATCATAGCATTGTCAATATCTACTTCAAGCATGAAAACATAGTGTGTATCAAGATTTAGAAATGCGGATATTTCCAATTTTTGCATAAATACAAGCAAATATAATAGATATTTTCTTGCAAGCACGTACATATTCCCTATATTTACATACCAGTATGCTAATTTAATATACATGTTGTAAAGACCCGTAACTTCCCCGGTAAGGAAAGAGCGGATAGTTCGAGAACAACACACAAAGGAACGCAGACGGAAGAACATTTCATTGTATATTACAACAATTCCATCAGAACACAAGAATATACAGAGTATAAATAAATATTACACAACAGAGAAATATCAGAGATTACAATACGTTACATAGCAGCGGAAAATAATACAAACACAACTAGAAGGAGATATACGGATACAAAGCTTTCAGGATATCATTCCAGCTATAAATCAGGATCCTGTGAATATAAATTTGCAAAACAAAAACTACTAGCTTCCCGTGTCAAAATAAGGGCACCTAGAGTTTAGGTTAAAACAATAAACTCCAGGTCAGTCATGGGACTGGTGTGAGAACTAAAACAGTTATTAATCTTTATTTTAAAGTTAGGTAAATCAAGGGACCACGCCGTATAACACGGAACGGGTTTCCTCCCAAGAATACCAGTGCATATAACAAAACAGCGCAATGTTTTTTGGAAAAATGAAGCTATTATAAGACCCAGGTCCTATCACACAATGCAACGCAAGCTGGGGGATAGGGTTTTCCCTTATAATAGCCAAACATGCTTAGTACGTTTAAAACAAATCATTTGATACTATAATAAGTGTATAGTGTATAAAACAACTTCAAATCATAAGTATCAATCATAGACAGCATAACATCCCATGCTACTATGTCGCCATACTAGGCTCTACAAATAAAACCGCAAAGTCACGTATTGGAAGTTGGATTTCCATATGTGAACCGAGGCAAAAGATAGTCCTCCACCGATTCGAGACGCTCTAGTCCGTGTCTCAGGTCAGAGCTCGAGTGACCTTTGGATCGTCAGGGCCGGTCCACCGATGTGGATTAAAATGCCTGAACACTGCATTTCCCCACCCTTTGGGGTGTCAATGAGCCAACAAATGACTCCATTGGCTTAACATAGTCACTGATATATCCGAGGCGCCTCGCAAAAGCAACAACCACATAAGTCAAACTCATCAGGGCATGTAAAACCACTGACGCCACTTCTAACTAGAAGGAAACGCATGCCCTCCCTGAGGTCCTCTCCCGTTTTTGGTTCACAACCGGGGTGTGAGGCTCGCGAAAACAACGTTACACAAAGCTATGCCACACAGGCCGTGCTTTGATCATCAGCCACAAGACCCTGCTTTTCAACAGAAGCCTTAATCATTTGCCACTTAGGCATGCCACATAGGCAATTCACTCTATGCGTTTGATATCCATCAGTATATAACCCCTGAGCTTGTACGTCTCAGAGAAGGGCGTTAAGCAAGAGAATAAATTCTCCGCCGCCAAAAAGATATATATTTAATAGAAATCAATCACACAGACTAAAATCCAATGTCAGACACACTGTCCATTTACAAGTTCGTTCTGGGTTTGAACGAAACCGGAGGCACCTAGTACCCCGCATATCCATCGATCTCCAAGTACGTTTGGACGATCACCAACTGATTCTCTCCTCTTTGGTGTACGGCCCAATCAAGATCATCAGTAATTATCCAAATGACGTGAAGACCTCCGATCTTCAACCACCGTCTTCATCTTCGACACCACGTCGAATCAGTTATTCAGAATGGGATAAACCCGGTCTTTCTGAACAACTCACGTATATAATAAACAAGTGTTACACAAACACAACATACGCCTCATTTCAATTCAGAATATTCTCTTATTCAAATATTCTTACACTTTGGGAAAGGTTCCCATTAATTTTATCAAAGATAAATTCTTTAAATTTATTCTTTAATCTTCTTTTAATATCAATTCAAACTAGTCGGGATTAGCGAACCACACCGGAGTAATCATTTATTTTATTTCCCAATCCTCACCTATTCATCCCATGAAGTAAACTAGTCATACTTCATATCTAACACCATAGTGTTATCGGTAAATTCAATTACCATTTCACGTTCAAATCTAATTAGAGATTTAACTATCGCCTGGAGCAAAACTGGTGATACTCCCTTCTCGATCTTTTCAATCTAATTAAAGATTCATTAAAACTCCACTTAGTTTTAATCTTTAACTGGGTTAAAGAATCAGTGTCATTTAAAACACGGTTCACGATAAACCCAAAATCACATTCCATTAATTATCGGGTTAAAGAACAAGTGTTATTTAAAACACTGTTCACGATAAACCCAAAAATCAATACCAATTCAATTCCAATTAAATATTGTTTAATTGGTACACTTGATTATAAATCTAAAGAAAAAGATTTAATCATTTTCTCCACTGGGCTTAAGAACAGTGTTAATGAAGACACCATTCACGACAAACCCAAATCACATTTGATATTAAATACAAGGCTCTGAATAGAAAATATATCGGGTTATATTCAATATCAAATTCTACGACCAACAAATATCGTATTGGAAATAACGATATTAATATATCTTTCAAATTCCCATAACAATATCTGTATCATCACGAAATCCAACATCGAAATATTCCGAAGACAATTTCAATTCAAATCCATTCCAATTCAATTATTGGAAATTCTGGTTACTTTTTAAAACCATTTCAAATCCACTTTATTTATTTTAAAAATAAATAGAATTATAGTTCTAGTTCAAAACTAGTTCATTTCGATAAAAAACTATTTTTATCTTTTCAAATATGGAGTTTTTCATCCCAATTCTTCACAAATCATTTCTTATGATTTTACACAAATTATTACTATTTTTAATAATTTTATCAAGGCCCGTACAGTCGATTTCCATCAACGGCCATCGAACTGCACTTACAACGACCTTTTTCAAATTTGATTTGGACATAATTCCAAATCCAACCGTTAGATTTCAAATTTCTAATATTCGTTAGAAAGCTCTTTTCGATACGAACCCAACGGTTCTGGCTTTAGGAGAGTCCGACGGTCGGATCTCCCGCAATGTCCATTCGAAGTCAATGGTCGAAATTCACGAACTGCCGCAGCGCGACGTGTTCTATTCAGGCCATTATATATATATATATATATATATATATATATATAATATACTTCGTCGATTTCCTTTCGAAACGAATTTTATAAATCGTTTCAAATTCGTTTTCAAAACGATTTCAACTTCCTTTTCAAATTCAAATCAATTTTTAATTCAATTTCAATTCGTTTTCAATTCAATTTGAATTTTAAATTAATTCAATTTCAATTCGAATTCCATTCTATTCAATTTCAATTCGAATTCAATTTTATTCGATTTAAATTCGAATTCCATTCTATTCAATTTC
Organism: Allium sativum; assembly: GCA_030737875.1. Lineage (NCBI taxonomy): Eukaryota > Viridiplantae > Streptophyta > Magnoliopsida > Asparagales > Amaryllidaceae > Allium > Allium sativum. The sequence continues at coordinate 165,309,419 of CM060921.1, forward strand.
AATTCGAATTCAATTTTATTCAATTTCAATTCGAATTCATTTTAAAACGATTTCAATTCTATTTCAATTTAATTCGAATTTCAATTCTATTCGAATTGCAATTCACTTCAATATTCATTTCAATTTGAATAAAATCGATATAAATATCGTTCACGTCAAAATGATGCAAATCTAATCAACACGGCTTTATATATTTCTATTTCAAATATTTCTATTTCAAAACTGGAATGAGGCCCAATCAGTTACCATATAATGTTGATTATATGGATTTTCTACAACACATGTATACAATAACAACGATGAATAATCAACCATCATCCAAAGTGCGTTATACACTGTACAAGCATCAAATATAAATATTTAACGCTTATAACAGTCTGTCAATCAATCGATCGACATACAACTAATTATTGGGATTAGTGTATGTCATATATCATCCAATACCCGTGTGGGGTTTCAAACAATCAAACACAGATTTTATTTGTGCAGTCGGGCGATGTGTAAAATTTATCGTCCCAATCAATATCAGTCAAATGTGTGTATATAAACAAATCATTCGATTTGTTTATATTAATTTATTCACATTTACATTAAAAATTGTATTTTCAACTATAAAATATATTTTTTAACTATATAAATATTTTAATTCTTTTCACATCACATCACACAATCAACTACATATCAAAATCAAACAAACAAGCATACAAGCCGTCCATGGTCTGTGGACGACGGGTGTCGGGTGCTACTAAACACCGTCTGCATCCTAGTATATATTTTAACTACAAAATAAAATTAAAAGGTGAGAAGTTCTCACCGACTAGCTAATCCAATACCACGACTCTTCATATGTAGAAATCTTCGTCATTCTCGCCTTTTGTCACTTTCGTTGCCCGTAGCCACTACATATATATAAATCACATTTTTATATTGTTGTTATGCATATAAAAATCGCATTTTTAATTCGCTCTATATGGATAAAAATTCTATTTTTACAACGATGTTCATATAATAAAGATTATATTTTTATCACGCTATTCTTCATATAAAGATTTCGCCTTTTCAAATATAAAGATTAAATCTTTACTATCTATATAATATAAAAATCGTATTTTTTACTTCACTAAAAATCATATTTTTATTTCGCTACATATATAAAAATCGAATTTTTATTTTCACCTCATATATATAAAAATCAAATTTTTATCTTCACTTCGTTATAAAAATTATACTTTTATATTGCTCTTCTCCTAATAAAGATTATATTTTTATTATTCTACATGAATAAAAATCATATTTTTACTATCCTACCTATATAAAAATCATATTTTTTTAATATGCCACTAGTATAAAAATTATATTTTTAACCTTTCTATATTATAAAAATCGCCTTTTCATGTATAAAAATATCGCCTTTTAAACCATAAAAATCAATTCTTTCTACATTAAAAATCAATTCTTTTCTTTGCTATAATATATATAAAAACTGATTTAAAAGAATATGGATTTTTAACATATAAAACTGTTTAAAATTGAAAGTAAAAACTTACATTGCTTTCTAGAGAAGGAGGGGGGTCAGCGTCGGAGTGGTGGTTGCGCGTTGGACTGGTGGAGGGGCGGCCACGTAGGCGATGGCGGCGCCGTTGGGGGGGGGGGGGGTCTGGAGCGATTGTCGGCGGCGGTTTTTTTCAGAAGAAGGAGAGGAGGAAGTGGATGGGGGAGGCCATCGCGAGGAGGGGGAAACTGCCGGAGGCGCGGCGCTTGGCGCCAGCGTGGGTGGCGGCGGCCCCGCCCTTGGCGGCGCGATAGGCGGTGGGGCGGCGCTCCGCCCCCCTTTCTTTCCTTGTTTTTATTTTTTATTTTTGATTAAGAATGAACTGACGGGGGGGAGGGGGGGTTAGAGAATAAATATAAATATTATATTATTTTAATTTCAAAAAGTTAAATTTTTTTTATACGACCTCTAAACGAGGCCCACCGCCTGTCATCCCTAGCATTTTACCCCCATTCCGAACACAATGGGATATGTATCGCAGGCCAATTCGATCGTTACGATCAGTTTCCGTCAAAATCAACATATAACTCCATATTTTGAATTTGAACGCGCATTTCAATTTACTAGGGTCACATACTAACTCGAAAAATTCCAGAAAAATATTTTCTAGCTTCGTATTGACGATACAATCCAAACAAAACTAATTTCGTCGAATTCTGAGACCGTTTGAAAAATGGCCATTTTCCAGTCGATTAAAATCAAGTGAAATTGGTCAAACGCGTTTTTCTTTGCCACGCTCACATAATGATTCGAAAAATTACGAAACTTGGAATCTAGCAATAACTTGACATCACGGATCCAACAAAAGTGGTTTCGTTGAAATCCTAGGTCGTTTGCAAAATGGCTATTTTTAAAGGCCGAAATTCCATAGCGACTATTCTGAAATTTCAACTGGGCATATCTTTTGATTCCCGCTATGAATTTTTGATTTTTCGGATTCGTTGGAAATATATTCTCAAATAGATTCAAATATTTTTGGTTTCACTAAAATCCGGTTTATTTTGCACTCGGTACATTCATTTGAAGTTTGAAATCGAATTATTGAACTACTGCGCCATTTTCAATTCCTTTTATAATTTTAAATAATTATTTATATTCTAACGACGATCAGTATAAATATATACGTTTTAATTTTATTCGAAATAAATTTTTCGTAAATATTATTTAAAATAATTCAATTTAAATATTCAAAATTCGCTAAAATTGCGAAAATAAAAATTTTAAACTGGCCCAGATTTCCGGGTTATTACAATCTCCCCCACTTAAAACTTTTCGTCCCCGAAAAGGAACGAAGCCGAAAGTTGTTTAACAAATCAACTCAACTTCCATTATTTTCACTACGGCTTAAGTTCTTCAACTTTTCAGTTTCTAAGAACTTTTCAAATTTTCAAAAATTTGGCTAACACCCTAAATTTTCGAAAAATTTCGCCATAACCTCCCCTGCACCGGGGACTTCGGGATATTTCATATAGCCTCCCATGGCCTTCTTCAATCCAAATGAAAAAGAAAAAGCCAAGCGGCTAGCCAATCGGCTCATAAAATCATCATCACCCAAACAAAACAGTAAATTATGGTAAACATGTACCTATTTGTCGGGCAAACAATTTTATTCTTCTGCTCTAGCCTCTTTGCTATGACCTGTTCAGTGTAAGTACATGTATATGTATGCAAATGTGACAAATTTTCAATACAATTCACTATTTGATCAATTTGGCTATATGGTTTGACATTTAATTAATCAAACAACACAACCATCAATCAATTAATTGATTATCATTTCAAATTCATAGTTTTGATACATAGTCAAAAGTCCCGTTTTTGATGCCAATTCACAACAATATATCCTATCTAATTTTGGTTCTCACACCAGTCTAATGGAAATATATAGACACCACACTTTCGAAACTCGAACATAAATGCTGATGATGTGGCCACATCATCAGAATCATCCCCGGGTGTCTAGAATGTGATTCTATATCTATCCAGTATATTAAAACTTCAAATACACGCGGATCAGACGTATACGTAAAATCTTTATATACCTTATAGTCGAAATAAATATAAATAAATATTCAAATTCGTATAATTGATTAAAAATTTTAAAACAAAATTTGTTTTCATTTTAAAAATATACTCTTCACACTCGTTCTAGGATACTACTGATCCAATCTCTAATGAGTCATTCCCGTTGGATATTACTAATCCAATTTCTGATGAATTCTTTTGTATGGTTCTAATGTGTCTTGTTCTCTGAGCTTTGTAAACCAAAGCTCTGATACCAACTATAAAGACCCGTAACTTCCCCGGTAAGGAAAGAGCGGATAGTTCGAGAACAACACACAAAGGAACGCAGACGGAAGAACATTTCATTGTATATTACAAAAATTCCATCAGAATACAATAATATACAGAGTATAAATAAATATTGCACAACAGAGAAATATCAGAGATTACAAAACGTTACATAGCAGCGGAAAATAATACAAACACAACTAGAAGGAGATATACGGATACAAAGCTTTCCGGATATCGTTCCAGCTGTAAATCAGGATCCTGTGAATATAAATCTGCAAAACCAAAACTACTAGCTGCCCGTGTCAAAATAAGGGCACCCAGAGTTTAGGTTAAAACAATAAACTCCAGGTCAGTCATGGGGCTGGTGTGAGAACTAAAACAGTTATTAATCTTTATTTTAAAGTTAGGTAAATCAAGGGACCACGCCGTATAACACGGAACGGGTTTCCTCCTAAGAATACCAGTGCATATAACAAAACAGCGCAATGCTTTTTGGAAAAATGAAGCTATTATAAGACCCAGATCCTATCACACAATGCAACGCAAGCCAGGGGATAGGGTTTTAGCTTATAATAGCCAAACATGCTTAGTACGTTTAAAACAAATCATTTGATACTATAATAAGTGTATAGTGTATAAAACAACTTCAAATCATAAGTATCAATCATAGACGGCATAGCATCCCATGCTACTATGTCGCCATACTAGGCTCTACAAATAAAACCGCAAAGTCATGTATTGGAAGTTGGATTTCCATCTGTGAACCGAGGCAAAAGATAGTCCTCCACCGATTCGAGACGCTCTAGTCCGTGTCTCAGGTCAGAGCTCGAATGACCTTTGGATCGTCAGGGAAGGTCCACCGATGTGGATTAAAATGCCTGAACACTGCGTTTCCCCATCCTTTGGGGTGTCAATGAGCCAACGAATGACTCCATCGGCTTCACATAGTCACCGATATATCCGAGGCGCCTCGCAACACCAACAACCACATAAGTCAAACTCTTCAGGGCGTGTAAAACCACTGACGCCACTTCTAACTAGAAGGAAACGCATGCCCTCCCTGAGGTCCTCTCCCGTTTTTGGTTCACAACCGGGGTGTGAGGCTCGCGAAAACAACGTTACACAAAGCTATGCCACACAGGCCGTGCTTTGATCATCAACCACAAGACCCTGCTTTTCAACAGAAGCCTTGATCATTTTCCACTTACGCATGCCACACAGGCAATTCACTCTATGCGTTTGATATCCATCAGTATATAACCCCTGAGCTCGTACGTCTCAGAGAAGGGCGTTAAGCAAGAGAATAAATTCTCCGCTGCCAAACAGATATATATTTAATAGAAATCAATCACACAGACTAAAATCCAATGTCAAACACACAGTCCATTTACAAGTTCGTTCTGGGATTGAACGAAACCAGAGGCACCTAGTACCCCGCATATCCATCGATCTCCAAGTACGTCTGGACGATCACCAACTGATTCTCTCCTCTTGGGTGTACAGCCTAATCAAGATCATCTGTAATTATCCAAACGACGTGAAGACCTCTGGTCTTTAACCACCGTCTTCATCTTCGACACCACGTCGAATCAGTTATTCAGAATGGGATAAACTCGGTCTTTCTGAACAACTCGCATATATAATAAACAAGTGTTACACAAACATAACATACGTCTCAGAGAAGTGCATTTGTGATATATATATATATATATATATATAAAGGTTTTGAAAAGATGTATAATTTGAAAACTCAAATCAAAATTTTGAGTAAGAATTGGCAGTTACTTTGGAATTGATTTTGAAAGAATATATTTTGAATATAAAGGAAAAAGATCTTTGAAAATATTTGAAAATTAAAAACTTGAGCACGGACATCTTGTGATTGGAATTTCTCAATTGATTAAAAGACGTCTACGTAAATTTGTAATCTACATAAGCAATCCAAGTAGTTTGGGAAACGATTTAAAGGCTAAGTTGGAATTAATTAATCAGGATATTTTATAATTAGTCCTCCCCAACTAATTAAATTTAAAATGCAAATATCTTGAGAATTCAATATGACAATATGATATTTGATGATGTTTTGGTTAAAGACTACATTGGTTAAAGTTGTTTCCCTAAAGTTTAAAGGAAATAATTTTTGTAATCTTGAATTTAGAATAATTAATGAGGATAGCCAAACTTAAACAATATAAGGAATTAAAATCTGGAATTATCGGCAAATTTGGACAGTCAATAAGTTTTAAAGTATATTGTGGCAACAAAAGGAACTGTTTAAGTGAGCATGAATACCTTGTGAATTAAGTTTCACAATATGATTAAAGGATAACTGGAAAGTGGGAATATTAAGAAGATATTACCTAAACTAAAACGTTTAGATAAGATGAGTTCTGAGATGATCAAGTTTTCCATGTAAAGTATAATAGTAATTTTGGGGAATTGAAAAGGAATAAGTTTAATAACCTTTGTATTTGCAAAATAAGATCTAAGAGAATAAATCTATAACTGTTAATTTTTTTGAAAAAAGTAAATGGTTGAGTATAAGTAATTGGCCCAGTAAATGATGAATCGAATATAATGGGTAACTGGAGGTTATCGTTGGAGGACATGTAGATATGGTTGTCCGTAAATATGTGTGTTATAATATTTTAACTGGTATATCCATTATAAGAACAGGGACCTTTGGTATAAAGAATCTTAATCTTGAATTTGTTGAATGAGTAGTTACGATTCCCTTTCCTTTTCGAGGACGAAAAGTTTTAAGGGGGGGGGGGTGAATGTAATGATCCATAATTTTGAGCCAATTTGAAATTGGAATTTTTAATACTTAATTTAAATTTTTTGAACATAAAATAAGTTTGAGAAAATTTAATAATTTTGATAGGTTAAAAAATGGGTTTTATTTGAAATATAACATTCATAAATGGAAATGATTATTAATAAGTTTGGATTTACTGATATTATTTGTTGTTTGATCGGATTTGTCAAAAGATAACATAAATTAATAGCATTAGTATTATGCGTTGCTCTTTGTTTTCATAATGTTTAAGGTAAACGCTACCAAAACACATTCCTTCTCCTTTTTACAAGTGTTAAGACATTTGTAATTTTGCATGCAACTAAAATACACATGTCCTATGATGTGTCACTCTCTCCTTACTCCTCTTTTCCTATAAATACCACCCTTTTCTTCCACTTTTTCATTCATTCTCACTTCTTTTCTTTCTCTCTTCTTCTTAAAGCTTATGGCCATGGTTTCCATGGCATAAGTCTTCCTCTTTTCCACCACCACCTTGCCAAAGTTCATCCTCCTCCTCTTATAAAGAGATAAGATTAATATATTTATATATATATTGGAAAATAAGATGGTGCGCGGAAATACTGTCTGAGGGTTCGTTCAACTAGGCTCGCCTACCGTGAAGATTTGGAAAGCTGTTAGGTGAGAACTCTTTAACCACGGTTTATATATTTAATTAGTAGCTAAACTAATTTAAATATAGTAATGAATTATTATTAGTTAATGATGATTGATATTTGTTGTGATGGATGATGGATGCAAACACACACTATTAAGCGTTAGTGTTATAACGCTTGTGCACAATTATGATTTATTGAATCATGTTGATGATGGTTGCTGTGGATGTTTAAATGGTTGTTGATGTTGTTTTGCACACCATATGACATAACAATTGTGGTATCACATTGGTGATCGACAAATCTCCTTCATAATTAAAAGCAATATAATTATTGAAATTGAAGGTTAATAATTGGAAAAGACCATATGTATGAATTCATATATATTGTTAAAGTCCTTTAAATGAATATATAAATACCGGAACATTCTAGGATGACAGAGAGGATAGTGTCTAGGCTTGGGTTTGGAAATGAAGTTTCCTGCTCTCCCTGGCTATCTCTATCTGATCCGACGAATGGGAAGGTTAATTTGAAGTTATCTGAATTTAGAAATGGATTGGAATTTATGAAAGTTGAATTTTAGATCCAAAATAATTTGGAAAGTAAATTTAAATGATTTTGAAAGGGTCATATAAGGATATAATGGTTTTCTAAGATATTTTGAAGTATTATAGAATAATGGTTATTATGGTCAAAATAGAGCTTGTCGCATAATGGCAATTTACGTATTTTAGATGCAAACTTTAAACGCTTATAACTTTTGCAATCTAAATCGGATTTCCATAAAATGAAAAACGTTTGATTTCCATTAACAAGAACTTTCAAATGAGTGAAAGCAGATTTTAAATTCGAGTTGTAATTTTCAAGTTATGTTTGAAATCGTTTTGGAAAAGATCGATGTAAGAACAATTGTTGACCATAACTATAAACAACTATTTTTAAATGTTTTAAAAATATGGATTTTTTTGTAAAATCATAATAAATCATGTAAAAGTGTTTTGAATTGTAAATTTTAAGTTTTGGCGAAGATAAATGATGTTTTTATCAAAGCAGTTAAGATAACCGTTTTGTAATGCTTTTGAAGCACTATTGTAACGCTTTCTTTGAAAACAACCAATTTTGAAGTATTTAAACGCGAAATGTTTTCCGAACTATAAGTAATCATCTGTAAATGATTTGTTGAATGTTTTCAAAGGTTTAAAAGTATTGAAAATAATTTGTTTGGAATTTAAATTGATTTATTTTATAATTAAATGTGTTTTTCAATTTTAAATAATTAGATATGGTTGGAGATAAATCTTCGAATGTTTGATATTAATCCGGTAAATGATGATTCTTTCTATTTGAGAAATTAGAAAGGTAGTTCACCATTATTCCGCTTATAGTGTGAGTTGGATATCGAAATTAATATTAAGTATAAGTTGATGGTATTTCTATCTAGATCTAATGTCAAAGAGTTGGATAAATCTTTTAATTAAGATACGAGTTTCCTAAGTTGACTGGGATAAGTTGGATAGAAATAATCTTCAGATATTTGATATGAAATTCTGTGGTGTAAACGTATACTATTTGAGGGATTTGGAAGATATTATTATATCGTTATTCCACTTATAGTATTCGTCGATTATGAGAATTGATATCAAATATAAGTAGATACAATTTCTGTGTAACTTATGCTCAATATCAATTGATTTGGGTTTTGTCGTGAATCATATCTTTAATAATATCATTCTTGAAACCCCATGAGATTGAGTTATGGAAATTCATATCGTAATTTGAGTATTTAATCAGATCTTTGATTTGAGGAAATTAAAAGTGAGGAATTGGAAAGAAAGTATAATCTTTTAGTTAAGATTAAAGAATGGAATGTTGGAAAATCAATTTAATTGGAAACTATGGTTGAAATGTGGATTAAGGATTTTCAAAGGAAACTGGATTTTGATAACGAATTATCAAACGGAAAATTAATTAAGGCTTTAAGGCTAAATCATCTTTGATTTAAGGGATATGTTTTAAAAGAAAAAGGTTAAATATGGATTTTGTAATAATTAGAGAATGGGTTTAAAGAAGTTTAATTTTGACAAAATCCAAGACGGAAGGAGATTGGTAGAAAGCCTGTGTGTTCTATAATTGTGTTTTTTTTTAAATTGCGCCTATTATTTGGAAAGATCGGGATCAAATGTATGTCTGAAAACCATTCCAAGTAATAATACGACGTTGTGGAGCAATTGAAGACATTGGAGACGACATTGAAGACGGGACCCTTCATGTCGTAAGGACGACTTGCTGAATGTCTCGAATGGGTTGCTCCCATTTGCAGATGGATTTTATATCAGTTAAGTGGCAAGAAGCCCAAACGTATGTGAAGGAATTCCGGATTGTGGTTTCGTTCAGACCCAGAACGGACTTGTATGGATTGTGTGTCTGACATTGTAATTGACTGCGTAGCACTGATCTTTGTTAAATATATATCTGCTTAGTGGCGGAGAATTTATTCTCTTGCTTAACACCCTTCTCTAAGACGTATGAGCTTAGAGGTTATATATTGATGAAAATCAGCGATGCGTAGTGAATGGACAATGTGGCATACTTAAGTTATGAGATGAGCTATGGATGATCAAAGCATGGCTTATTTAAGCGTAGCTTTGTGTATATCGTGACCTCGACGAACCTCACACCCCGGATTGATGGTAAACTAGCGGTCAGATTTTTATGTTCGTTTTGTATGTTCGGTGCACCGTGATGTGATGATGAAAGGGTACTGCGAAGTCCCCAGTCTGGGACGCTATTTGTTGGGTACTCTGATTCATGTATGGTGGGTTAGTATAACGGAGTCCGAGTCTGGACGTCATCCGCGAGTACTGGGATGATACACGCAGGAAAGTTTGTGAGCAAACGAATAATCTTTCGTACCAGGAACCATCATGTTCGAAACCCAATCTCCATTGCGAGCCCCAGTTTTGATTGGCTGGTTACCAGTAGGATTGTCAGTATAATGGGATGGGGGCATTATGCTGGCTAAGATTAATACATTTATTTGCAAAAAGGTTTTTCACACTATATATAATAGTAAAAGAGGATTTTCACATATGAATGCATTTTTGGTTATCATAAGGAAAACCTCGCCCATCTGGTGTGCGCTTGCTTTGTGTGATGTAGGACGAGCTTATGATAGCTTCATTTTTCAAAAAGTCATTGCGGATTTCTATGCACTGGTATCCACATGGAGTAAACCCATTCCGCATTAGCGGCGTGGTCCGGTGAATTACTTAACTTTAAAATAAACCCTAAAAACAACTTTTTTGAGTTCTCACACCAGTCCCACGACCGACCTGGAGTTTATTGTTCCCTCACCTAAACTCTGGGTGCCCATAATTTTTACACGGGCAGCCTAATAGTTTGGTTCGCAGATTTAGCCTTGGAGTTAGTTGGAGCAGGATTCTGGTTTTAGCTGAAGCTATTATGACTTGGAGCATTCGCATTTTTCCGCTGAGTTTAGTATCTTTGTAGATGTGTAATCGATGTACTCTGATGTACCTCTTGTTACTCTGGTGTAATATTATTTTAATGATAATGGAAAAGTTGTTTTTATTTTGTGAAAATGTTAAGTGCCCCTAACAATCCATCTTTATGAATGGTTTAAGTTGATTTAATTACCGGTGAAAACCGAGCAAAAAGCCGGGACGTTACAGACATTATGGAGGAATTTGGAAGATATATATATATATATATATATATCGTTATTCCAATATGATATTGGTAGATTTCAGAATTTAATATTGAATATAAACCGATATATTTTCTATTCAAAGCCGTGTATTTAATATTAAATGGGATTTTGTGTTTGTCGTGAATAGTGTCTTCACTAACACTGTTCTTAAACCCAGTTGAGAAAAGATTAAATCTTTTTATTAAGATTTAATGAAGTTTACCAATTAATTAATATTTAATTGAAATTGAATTGAATTGAATTTTGGGTTTGTCGTGAATGGTGTCTTAAATAACACTGTTCTTAAACCCCGTGTGAAAAGAATAAATCTTTTAAATAAGATTTAAAGGAGTTCACCAATTAATTTATATTTAATTGGAATTGAATTGAAATTGGTTTTTGGGTTTGTCGTGAATGGTGTCTTAAATAACACTGTTCTTAAACCCCATGTGAAAAGAATAAATCTTTTAATTGAGATTTAAAGAAGAATTACCAATTAACTGACATTTAATTGGAACTGAAATGGAAAGTGAATTGGGTTTATTGTAAACTGCGTTTTCAATTAGATGGATTTTGGGTTTGTCGTGAATGGCATCTTTAAAAATACTGTTCTTAAACCCAATGGAGTTAAGAAAATTAGAAACTAACTAGAGGTTAGCTAAGTTGAATGGTTTCCTGGATATTGATATGATGTTGGTTTTAGCCTTCGGGATTAATACTTAGGAATTGTCCTCTTATTAATTTACGGTTAGAGACTGATAGATGTGATTTTGGGTTTATCATGAACCGTGTTTTAAATGACATTGGTTCTTTAACCCAGTTAAAGATAGGATATGTTTTGCCAAGTTATATAATCATTAATACTGATTTTTGGGAATATTAAAACTGAATTAGAGTTTTAATGAACCTTTAATTAGGTTGAAATGAGAATTTGATAACTTAAATTATCAAATTTGGGAAAAGATCGAGAATGGAGTATCACCGGTTTTGCTCCAAACGATAGTTAAATCTTTAATTAGATTTGAACGTGAAATGGTAATTAATATTTACCGATAACACCGTGGTGTTAGATATGGAGTATCACAAGTTTTACTCCATGGGATAAATTGGTTGAGATTGGAAAATAAAATGAATGATTACTTCGGTGTGGTTTGCTAATCCCGACTAGTTTGGAAAACCTTAATAAGGTTTGAAATGATATCCAAAGGAATATTAAAAAATAAATTTAAAAGAATTTATCTTTGATAAAATTAATGGGAACCTTTCCTTAAAAATGTGAATATTTGAATAAACGAATATTCTGGATTGGAATGAGGCGTATGTTGTGTTTTTATAGCACTCATTTATTATATACGCGGGTTATTCAGAAAGGCCGGGTTTATACCCATTCTGAATAACTGATTCGACGACAAGTCGACGATGAAGATGGAGGTTGAAGACCGGAGGTCTTCACATCGTTTGGATGATTACTGATGTCTTGATTGGGCTGTACACCCAAGACGAGGTAATAAGTGGTGATCGTCCAGACGTACTTGGAGATCAATGGATATGCGAGGGCCTCTCTCCTATATCGGACATATGGGACGAGGAATAAGGTGCCTCCGGTTTCGTTCAGACCCAGAATGAACTTGTAAATGGATGTGTGTCTGACATTGGATTTTATTGCGTGTGATTGATTTCTATTAAATATATATCTGTTTGGCGGCGGAGAATTTATTCTCTTGCTTAACGCCCTTCTCTGAGACGTACGAGCTCAGAGGTTATATATTGATGGATATCAGTCGCATGGCGTGAATTGCCTGTGTGGGATGTTGAGTTGCATGGATCAAGGGTTTTGTTTAAAAGCAAAGTCTTATGGTTGATGATCAAGGCATAGCTTTAATATAGCTCCGCTTTGTGTATAGCGTTAATTCGCGAGCTTCACACCCCAGTATGAACTAGAAACAGGATGAAGGCCAGCAGGGAGGGCGACACGTTTCTTTCTAGCTAGAGGTGGTGTCAGCTTTTACAAGCCCTGACATTTTACTTATGTGGATGATGGAAAGCGAGGCGCCTCAGTTATATCGGTCGCTACGGTGCCGATGGATGGTTTGGTCGATATACGACCAGTTTACGCTCCATAGGGCGAGGAAACGTGTGTTCAGGAATAATATTCCACACATATGTGTGGACCGGCCCTGCATTTTCCTAAGGGCTTGACTGACTACGAGTCCTGAGGCTCGGGCTAGAGAGTCTCGAAGCGGTAAGGACGACCCTTGCGTTGGTTCACGAAGGAAATCCAACTTCTAAATACGACATGTGCGGTTTCGATTGTAGAGCCTAGTATGGCGACATAGTGGGATGGGGCACTATGCCGTCTATGATTGATACATTTATATTTGAAGTTGATTTCTTCACTTATAGCAATAATAAAAGATGAAATTTCACGTACTAAGCATATTTGGCTATTATAAGGTAAAACTCTATCCTCCGGCTATGTGATGGGACTTAAGTCTTATAATAGCTTCAATGTTCTTTATTTAGCATTGCGCTGTTTGTTTTATGCACTGGTATTCTTGGGGGTAAACCCATTCCGTGTTATACGGCGTGGTCCCTTGATTTACCCAACTTTAAAGAAAAGCTTTAAATAACTGTTTTAGTTCGCACACCAGTCACATAACTGACCTGGAGTTTATTGTTTTAACCTAAACTCTGGGTGCCCTTATTTTCCACATGGGTAGCTAGTAGTTTTGGTTTTGCAGATTTATTCTTACAGGATCCTGATTTACAGCTGGAACTATACTCGGAAAGCTCTTTATCCGTGTATCTCTTCCAGTTGTGTTTTGTATTATTTTTCCGCTGCTATGAATTTAAATGTAATTTAAATCTGTGATATTTATCAATTGTATAATGCTTATTCATACTCTGTTATATTCCTGTACTCTGATAAAATTATTGTAATAAGCAATGAAATGTTCTGTCATTTGTGTTCTGATTTGTCGTGTTCTCAACTCAATCTGGGCTTTCCTTTACGGGGAAGTTCGGGTCGTTACATTTAGCCCTTTAAATTAATTTATCGTTTCCCAATTTCTATTCAGTATCTTTACCTAGATATTTCTCTAACTCGTTCAGTCTCTCACGGTTCTTGGAAAACATTCCCATATATTCACAACTCCTTATTTCTCGTATTTCAAAAATATACGTTATCTTTGGAAAACATTTCCGTTTCTTACCCACTCATCACTATCCTTCAACGTCCATTAGTCCCTAACCCTAAATTAGTGAGAGAACAACTCCCTAAGTATCAACCCCGAAGGTTGAAACCAACATCAGATCGATACACAGAAAGCCATTCAACTTAACTAATCTCTAGTCAATTTCTAATTTCCTTGATTCCATTTCTACTTAAAAAAAGTTTTCTTTTAGACCATTATTCACTTTAAAAAAATGTGAATATCATTTTTATACTAAAACCTAGACCCGTTTTACCAAATCAATCTTGATTTGTATTGAAAATATCATTACCAGTTAAAATCCATTCTTCGAGTTATTTTATAATTTCACAATTTTATTCCACTCCATACTCTTCATTCACAAGTAAATTTCTTGATAATTTTATCAAGTTTATAACTTCATCTCGATTTCAAATTTGATTTAAATTATTTGTTTCAAATCTAATATTAACTATCTTTTCAAATTCTAAAGTATATAATATATAATTTACAAAAACATATTTACTTAAAAATATTCGACAAAGTCGAATTCTAATTTTACATCCTTAGGTATTTATTTCAATCCTACTTACATTTCGAACATCGAAAAATCTCATCATTTTCTTTGGAAAACGATCCCTCGTTTCCTTTTTAAATTCATTCTTGGATTTACATTCCCAAGTTATTATTTAATAATAAATATTCCATTTCAATTTCAAAATATTATCTATAAATTTAGTTACTTGTTATATTATTAAAATAAGTTATCTAGCTTACTCGAACTTCAATTTCTATTAAAAAAAAGGATTTTCCTTTTTAAAACCCCAAATTTCTTTTTCAATATATTCGAATATATTTTATGGTATTTAAATACCAATTATTTCTAAGTCAATGTTATTCAAACATCCCAAACACACAATAATCAATCATAGATTATTCATTCCATCATATAATGCAATATATGTGAAAAACAACAATATAATTGTTGAGGAATCCAATTGGATTCCTCCAACCTGTTTCCCTGCATCCACAGATGTTAATCAACACTAATTTCATATCAATATGGAATTATTAAATCAATGTTTAACCATCGAATACATATATATATATAACTATCAACCAATTTATTTGTAAATCTTCCAAACAATCATCACACACATCATTCAACCATTTTTATCAATATTAAATAACGTTTATAAAATATAAAACCGGATAGAGTTAGTGAGTTTACGCACCTTGTTCGTTAATCGTTAAATAACGGTTAATGTTCGGTTGATCATATCTAGCTTTATTTCCACCACAAATTGAAATGATCCCCAAATCTCTCCAAACTAGTTCTGTTGTGTAGCCTACTTCCATACGATCCTAACGGATCCTGTTTCGTTGGATTTGGATAAAATACGAGCAAGATATTATGATTATAAGTTAATACATGATTTAATTAAACTAAAACTTTATTTTCATTTCATTTTTAATAATGGGCCTCACCTCTTTGAAATCAGCCCGCGCTTTCAACCCGTACCTGCACCGCTTTCCTTACCAACTTCAGTTCGATACCCTTGGATCCTCAGCCTTCCTTCACGTCTTTTTTTGTTTTCTTCCTTTTTTTTCGTTTATAATAGGCTTCACCCTTTTATATAGTCAGCCCAATTCGTTAACGCCCTCTACAAACTGTGCCATCTTCCCCAACATAAAGACATCCTGCTCCAGCTATATGTTACTACACCTCCAAACTTAATGCGTGCAAGGCTAATGAAACCATGCAAATTTAAACCCCTTCCGTCCATTTGACATATATGTGAAGTGCTTCTCCAACTTACACCATAGCCACGATTATCACAGACTTCGTTCTCCTCTTCTCACTAAAAACCCCAAACAAAAATACCAAAACTCCACCACTATAGAGACATGATTTAGCTTATCTCATCAGTTCGACTCCACGCAGCGCTTCTTCCACGCCTTGTTTCCCTTCCTCGTCAACGCCATCTGTTACTCACGTGTGTACACTTTCTCCTTCACAAGTCCATACTCTCTCCTTCACACCGCATGTACTCAGCTCGCACCTCCTGGTTACATTCCCACTATATTAGTATGCTTATCAACCTTAATGATGTAACTATATTTATGATTATTTGACTTGAAACATTACTAATAACAAATTGCTTTCATTGTCGTCCCTCTACTACATCTTATTGTAGAAACTATTTATGCTTCTATGAAAGCAGTTTAGTAGTTGAAATTTAAAAGAATGCTTTGTCACTTCCATTACGATCCACGGAGATGTGTTGATGATTATAAAAAGTAAAGTTCAATTACAATTTATGTGATGATTGGACTGAAAGGAAATGATAGCTTTAAATTTGTAGATTTACTTCATCCACCTAAAACCACCCATGCAGACACAAGCCACCCCCATATTCATCACTCATGTTCCTGTACTGCGTTTGGCAGTGAAGCACCCCACTCCACTACATACATCCGAACACTTCAGTTTCTCCCTATAATCACATGCACGTCTCGAGGTCCATGCAGTGGCATTCACACCATCTTACTAAAGCCCCCATCCTTCATAGTTTCGAATCCCAAAAATTTGCGTCGAGTTATACCAAAATGATGTTTTCTTGAACCTAGGGTCTTCGAATTATATATATATATATATATATATATATATAAATCCGGTGATTTACTGTATAGTATTTCCTTTGTTTTTGACATTATGATTTTTGATTGCCATAGAAAGTTAGAGGCTCCTGAAGCGGGAAAATAGAATGAAAAACAGGTGCTGTATTTATATAATTTCGAAACATCATAGCGAAGGAATTTGGGTACATCATAGGTTGTTGTTTGAATAGGTAAGGACTGCCATGAGTCTTCACTTCTTAGATAGCTGCTGCAATTTGATCATACATGAAGGCTCATTAATTAGCTTAGTGTAGGAGGAAAATCACGTCGTCCTATTATTTAACCGATAAGGAAAGAACTACATATATATTTATATATTAAGGGTGTATCGTTGCATAAAATTCCATTCTTTTACGGACCCCTATCGACAAAAAAATAATATCGTTGTGTCGAGTAATGTGTCACGATCCCCAAAACATAATAAAATAGACAAGATAGCTTATTCTGTGAAACCCCAAAATGCTGGTTTAGGGTGTAAAATAATACAAATAAAAAGTTGCTTATTTTCCAAAATATATATTAAAGAAAAATTCTATAAATTAAATTAAGTATACGTCTCAAAAAACTTATCTGAATTCGAAACCAATATTTAGTTATATTAAATAAATTGTTATGGCTTATAAACGAATCCATAGCGATTTTCTGAAATTTTGATTTGGATATAACTCACAATCTGTAAAAAAAATCTCCAATTTTCACTTCCATTAGAAAAATGCAGTTCAATAAATTCGTACATTTCTTGTTTCAAAGAAATCCGACTTAAAACGAATCTTGTATAATCATTTGAAGTTCAAAACTCAATATTACGAACTACCGCAACGTTACAGGCTCGATTATAATTATATTATAATTAATACGTTCAATTGTTGTTTATAAATAAATTCGTTATTCTAATTCGAATATAAACTCGATTAAATTCCTTAAATAAATCCAATTTACACAAAATTGCCAATTTAGCTATTTTCGACTATTTTGAAAATTATATTATTCCATTATTTATATTAATTTAAATATTCAATATTAATTAATTTCAGTTATCGATATCGCCAATCGATAGTTAAATAATTGAATAAATTAATTATTTCGTTGTCAAAAAATACAGGATGTTACACATATGGATTGGGCAAGATTCAGAAATAGATTTGAAAAGAAGTTTTTGTCACCTACTGAAGTGGAAATGCAGTTAGAGAGATTTTCAAACTTGAAGTAAGGAGATATGTCAGTTAAAGTATACGTCAACCGGTTCAATGAATTATCGAGATTTAACATGGATTTGGTTAATACCGCTAATAAGAAGGCTGTTCGATTTGCAAGAGGGTTGAATCAACCTCTGCGACGATTAGTGATGACTCACATTCCTATGGGAGTGACATATGAGGCTTTGCTTGAGATGGCATTAATGCATGAGGATAAGAAGGAAGAAGTCAAGGATGATAAGGATGGAGCTTCTAAGTTTTCTGGTCCTAAGATGAATTTTTTTGAACAAGAGAGACAAGAAAAAGAAAGTTGGAAATCCTCAGAAAGGACAAATCAAGAATGAGATAAAATGTCATAGGTTTAGGACACCAGGGCATAGGCATATTATTAGAGATTGCAGGAAGCTCAAAGGAAAGTGCTATAATTGTGGGTAGCCAGGACATCTGAGTAAGGAATGTCCATAGAGGTCTGGACATTGTACTAGTACGGTAGCAACCCAGGTGCATATATTGGAGGCAGCACCGATCTGAAGTGGCTCGGATAGAGGTAGGAATGTTTCCGTTGAAGGTTTGATCTCTACCTCTAATTTTTTCTGTTAGCCCTTTTTTCGATTCCATATCTTCTCATTTGTTTATTTCTAGTACTTTGGTTAACTATTTACATTTAGAAATCTCGCTAGTTACTGATCCCACAGTAATTTCAAACCCTATAGGTGGTTCGACGCAATTATCTATGATTTGTAGGGGTTTGAAAATTTCTATTTTAGGCTTTGGGTTTGATTGTGATGCCTATGCGTTGAGATTTTTGGGGTATGGGATAATCTTAGGGATGGATTAGTTAACCACATATGGGGCTGTACTCGACTATGAGAAGAGGATCGTTCGTTTGATGACATGTAGTGGTAAAACCATTGAGATTTCTTGTGACTCGCAAGGATCAATCATGTTGAGTTTTCTTTACTCCCTAAATTCTTAGGTTGATATCTATTTTATACTCGTTGTCTGTGAGTATGCGGATGTATTCGAGAAGGTTAAAGGATTTCCACCAAAGCGAGAGATCGACTTCTAGATTTATCTTAGTGAGAATGCAAAAACTGTATCGCTACCTGTTCAACATATGGATCTGAGGGAACGGAAAGAGTTGAGCAAGCAAGTGGGTGAGCATTTGGAAAAGGGTTTTATTAGAAGGACTATTTTTGAGTAGGGAGTTGTCTTTGCTACTAAGGTTGATGGTCCGTTTATGCGTGGATTAACAAGAATTGAACAAGCTCACAAAGAAGAATCATTATCTATTCCCTCCGATAAATGATCTGTTTGTCCAATTGGTCGGCACATCTGTATTCTTTTAGTTAGACTGGACTTCTGATGGCTTTTTCGAGTGATTGATGCCTTTTGGGCTGACCAATGCACCAACCTATTTCGTGGAATTGACGAGTAGGGTATTCAGAGTCGTTCCGAATAAGTTTGCAGTGGTTTTTGTGGAATCCTTATCTTCTCGAGGAATGAGACGAGCATGCTTTGCATTTGGGAGAGGTTCTTCGCACTTCCCGAGTTAAACATTTGAAGACAAAATTCTCCAAGTGTCATTTTTGGAGGAAAGATGTGCGTTTCTTGTTGCAATGGTCTCTAAGGATGGGTTAGGAGTTGATCCAAGATAGTGGTGGTACTGGATTAGAGGACCTTCAAGAACACGACTGAGGTGGGCAGTTTTCTCGGTTTAGCGGGTTACTACATGAAGTTCATTAAGGACTTCGCATGGATCTTTGCACCATTAACCTAACTTACTAAGAAGAATTTTTCTTTCTCTTGGGTTATGGATTGTGAGGACACCTTCCGAAGACCGAAAAATGCCCTTATCAGTGCACCAGGTTTGACATTACCTGATGGATCTAAGATGTTCATAGTTTATACCAACACTTGTGGGACTTGTTTAGATGTGGTATTAATGCAAGAGAGTAGAGTAGTGTGCTATGGCAATAGGTAGGTAAGGGTTCATGGGAGGAATTACCCTACACATTATTTGGAGTTAGCTACTATAGTGTTCGCAATTAAGTCCTGGAGATACTACCTACTTGGTGAGAGGTTTGAGCTCTTTACAAACCACAAGTCACTCAAGTATTTTTTCTATTAGAGGGATCTCAATTTGAGGCAGCAAAATGGATGAAGTTCTCAACATCATATGATTTATAGATTTCTTACACCCTCGGCAAGGGAATTGCAGTGGCAGATGCTTAGAGAAGACAGAGAGTAGGACCGAATCCTTTATTTGTTGAATGGCATAGTTTGGAGTATATAACCGCCTTCTATTTTCGATCATCTCAGGATAACACTCTAGAATTGTTGGCATCTTTAGAGGTGAGACCTACCCTGCCAGAGCTGATTGGGGCTACGTAGAGAGAGGATTCCAAGTTTTCGTATATTTCGGATAGATTGAGTAAAGGAGATGATTCTAGATACCTCCTTAGGTATACTGTGGATTGTAGAGGTTGGCTTTGACAGGATGTTAGGTTATATGTACACTATACGGATGATTTGACAATTAATCGAGGCTCATCATTCTCGGATGACTATCTATCCAGGTGGTGATAAGATGTATCACTGTATGAGACGAATCTTCTATTGGCTCAACATGAAGAAGTGCGTGGTTGAGTTTGTAGCTCGATGTGTGACTTCCCAAAGAGTTCAGGCAGAGCTAAAGAAGCCCGGTGGATTACTTCAGCCTTTGGATATAGCATTATGGAAATGGGAAATCATTTCTATAGATTTTGTGGACGGGTTGCCTAGGTCAAGAAATGACAATACTAGTATTTGGCTCATAATGGACCAATCGACTAAGAGCACCCATTTCCTCCTAATTAAGAGTAAGAGGACGGCTGCATGGTTGACTTCTCTATATATTCGTGAGATAGTTAGACTCCATGGTATTCCTTCGAGCATCATGAGCGACGGAGACCCAATGTTCACTAGCAAATTTTGGAGGAGTCTGTAAGAAGCTTTGGGGACGCAACTCAAGTACTACTTATCACCCTCGGACGGATGGGCAAATTAAAAGGGTGAATAGGGTATTCGAGGACCTACTGAGGATGTGCATTTTAGATTTGGGAGGGACTTGGGAAGATCACTTACCTCTTTTGGGATTTTCGTACAATAGTGGCATCTAGACTAGCATTGGCACGACACCCTTAAAGGTCTTGTATGGACGGTCTTGTTGATCTCTAGCATGTTGGTGGGATTCGACAAATCGATTACTTCTTAGGGCGGAAATAATTAAGGAAACTTCTGATAACGTTGAGTTGATCAGAAAGAGGGTGAAGGCAGCACGAGATAGGCAGAAATCATATGCGAACAAAAAAAGAATCAACTTATAGTTTGCTATCGGAGATTTGGTCTTTATTAAAGTTTCACCCTTATGGAATGTGGTAAGGTTTGGCTCAGTGGGCAAGTTGACCTCAAGGTTTGTTGGACCGCTCCCAGTCATAGAGAGGATTAGGCGGGTGGCTTATACAGTTTGATTACCAGAGAGACTTTCAGCTGTTCATGATGTATTACATGCATTACACTTAGGGAAGGGCCTACATGATTTAGCGGTGGTAGCGGAACCCATCACACTAGAGGATGTAGAGATCAAGCGGGCAGCATCCATCTGACGGGAACCACGGCGGATCTGAGTTTTTGAGACCAAGCGGTTAAGGAAGTAAGGTTAGTTAAGGTACAGTGGGGAGACGACGATGGTGAGGTCACTTGGGAACCTGATGAGAAGATGCATATATCTTATCCATATCTGTTTGATGTACGTTCCAATATTCTCCATCCCTAGTTCTTAGGTTCTACCTTTCGAATTCCTTTTAACGTGATCATAAGAGAAGCCTATAAATAATAGGAATGGTTAAACATGTCACTGAAACATGCTATGTTTGATGTTTGCAAATGGATGCAAGTGTTTGCAAGTGGATGCATATACACACACTAGTACTATGATCACTGAATAGGATACTTGCATATGTATAAGGATGTGTATGCATTTTATTTATTTCTATAGTTGTAATATATGGATATCGTTAGATGGTTGCTGCATATGGATGATGTTTGATGCACGCATGTAGAATTATCTATTATCATTAGGATTTTTGCATACGTTTGGATGCACGACATAGACATAATTGCATGAAAAGGAGATTGATTGAATCAGTAGATCGTCTAGTCTTTCGCATTAGTTAGTATCATATACACTATGCTTTTGCAAAAGTACATAAATTGCATTAGATAAATTAAGGATAGTGGTTGCCAATGGATGAGTAGATGGATGTAGAAAACACTTATATTATTCTTCCACCTTAGAGATTTCAGGGATGAAATCCCTTACGGATGGGAGAAGTAACAACTCAAATTTTAACTAATAATAATTAATTAACAAATTGGTTAATTTAAGAATAAATCAAAATTAATTTGAATCGGGCAATGGGCTTTGCGCCATTAGGCCCGTTACAATTTTCTATTTCAGTTGGACTTTTGGTTTGCATAAAACAGTCTTAAAATGAATAAGTAATGACAAATTGAAGTTTGAAATTCAAATCAAAATTTGAAATAAACATAATGAATTATAATAATTAATCATGCTTAATTAACATGATTAATGGGATGAGCCAGTTAGGGATGGCAATGGGGCAGGGCGGGCGCGGGTAGTACCACCCCATCACCCGCACCGTTGGGTGATTTTTTGCCCTATTCCCGCCCCCATACCCGCACGGATATCCATTAAACTGGTTTTAAACAGGTTGCAGGTAATGGCGGGTATTCGTGGGTATCCATTATATTTATTCAATTTATTTTTAAGCCGTTTATTGAAATTATTCAAAAGTACATTTGGTTAAAAAAATAAAATAAAATTAGACCAATTCTTAAATGCTAACCTCAGAATACCAATACATATTTAAACCAACATCCAAAAAAGAAGAGACAACAACAGAAGTATCCATTAAAATATCGACAGCCAATTATAAATTGTTGAGTAAAAACATGCATACAAATACCGAACAGCCAACAACAATATTTTTTGTATTGACTATTGATAATAAATCACATTCAATACGGGTATGGGTACTCATGGACATAGATATCTTACTATCCGTACCCGCCCCATTAATTAACGAATAATAAAAAAACCTGTTTATTTTACCCATGGATACCCATTTAACTATCTGTTTCATATCCATAACGGATTTTACCCACGGATACGGATTTTTTTGCCACCCCTAGACCCAGTCCTAACTGGGTTGTCCCCTGGGTCGACTCAGGCCCTAAGTAGGTTAACCCCTATGTCGACCCACCTAGGAGGTGGGTCGACCAATGTATTCAGACAGGCATGTTTTCGTGCCTGACACGAAACATAATTGATGGGAGATTCGAGAATGTTCTTTTCTATCGTGGATTGGAAGGAAAGGATCGAAAACCTAACTATCTAATGGCCCGAAAACCCCTACCATATATATAAATAAACCAATACTCCTCCTCCATTCCCTAAAATTCTCATTCTTCATTTTCTTTGCCTCCACTTCACTTTTCTTCTTCAAAATAAAAATAAGTTGTTCATCAATTGGAGTAATGTTTATTCATATATTTTGGAGATTTTCTACTAGGGGGTCTTTGGATTAGCATTTTTAGGTGAGATTTATGTAATTTCTAGATTTCTTATAAGTTAAAAGATAAATATATAAAATAATAGTTATGTTTGTTCCTAATCTCGATTATTCACAATTCATAGATCCAGACTACTACAATTTGATTTCAAATTCAGTCATTTTTATTTCTTTTCTAATTCCTTTTTTGTTTATTCTACTTCGATTTTTGTAAGCTGTTATCTTGGATTCTTTTTCCTTTCTGTATTTCATGATTTTGCAGTTGCGCCAAACATATGCCAAAAAAAGTATACGAATACGATAAAAACAGGCTTGAACCTGTAAGCCAAATAATTTGCGTTGGATTATTCCTCTTGTTCTTTGTTTTGCGTTTGGATTGGGGATAAAATTAACTGAATGGAAATAATCAAAATTAAGGCTTAATTTGAATATGTTGAAAACTGCAATTAAGAAAGGAATAATTGGACTAAAGCAAACTGGACTGTACAAATGCCTATTTAATAGATTTGGACAGAAATGGAATGTAATTATATTTTTTTTATAATTATGGTAATTGGAAATCATAATGAACACAAATAGTTCATTTGCAATATGTCTTTATATTTTTGGAAGGGACGGTTAGGCTTAATATTCGCATATTGATTTGCAGTGTGTGGGTAAATTACGAGCCTAGTACTCCTTGTTGCCAGACGTTAATATGAACATATTAATTTACAATGTATGGGTAAATTATAAGCTTAAACTAGACTGTTACAGTTAGGCATTATATGTACATATTGATTTATAGTATGTAGGTAAATGATGGGCTAGGACCTAATAAACCCAAATCATAGTAGGACCTGATAATGTTATGTCTTTTTTCTTTCCTTTTCTTCCCTTAGTCTCTCAGGGAGGAAGTGTTTAGCTTGCACTGCTTAGTTGATTTCATCTTGGAAGATTCTTGCAAAGATGCATTGTTCTTATTATTTCTTTTCATGGTTTGCTTGTACTTTTTGTTATTTGGGGATATTATTGGTTTTGTACTATGATACTGCTATTATGATTGAGATTTGAGACATGGTATTTTATGACGATTTGGTTTGCTTGAAATAAATAAAAATGGTTTTGTTATTTTAATGTAAACCGTCTTCTTCTTCCGTTGTGAATTTATTACCATATGTCAAGTTAAATTTTAGTCTCTGCGATGTTTATTGTCTTTATACCTATAAGGCTCTGTATTTCTTAATGAGATTTTGTATTAAGATAAATCTAAGGGGTGTGGGTTGTTATATGTATGCATCGAAATTGCACAAACACCCAAGAAAGTAAAAATAGACAATTAAACTGAAGATAATAAAATTAAAATAAATAAGGAAAACACATATAAAATATTCAACTGAAAGCATACGGGTGTAATATATTTATCTCAATATAAGGGTTTGGGCTAAAGCCCAATGACCAATTATATTCATTTGTAATTGTTGTCGTGTCTATATAAATACACGGTTAACACTTCTGTAAAGATCAATTCATTTTTACAGCAATAATAACAAACATTACTCCTTTGTTTCAATACCATTTCTTCTGCAATAAATCTTTACATGGTATCAGAGCATTCTAGCTCAACAGCAATCAAGAATCCTGAATACAATTCATCAGAGTAGCTATAACTCTGTTTTGAAACAGAAGATTCATCGGTTTTGTTTCATCATCTGAATCCCTCCTATTAGAGACAGAAATTCTTGTCCCGCCATTTAGGAGTTGCTACCCAATTACAACAGTTTGTGCCTCGCCATACCATTTCAAGTAGGCTGCATAAAACTGTTATATCAAGTCATACCGAGAAATTACTGAAATCTTTAAAACCAATCAAGAAATCCAAGAAAAGAGAAATAGCTGTAAGAAAGTGCCATACCAGAGTGCTTTATCAGAAAGGTAATCACTTAAAAGTGTTGTAATCATCATTTAAAGCTCCAATAGACAAGAACATAATAGATAGCAAGTGGACATACAGGTTAAAAAAGAATGCTGATGGATCTATACACAGATACAAGGCCAGACTCGTTGCAAGGGGTTTTACACAGCAATATGGTTTTGATTTTGAAGAGACATTTTCTCCAGTTGTTAAACCAACAACTATAAGAATAATTCTCACTATAGCTTTACATAATAACTGGAAAATACAGCAATTGGATGTCAAAAATGCATTCCTGAATAGTGATCTAAAGGAAGAAGTATATATGAGTCAACCTCGAGGATATCAGAAGAATAATGAGCTTGTTTGTAAACTAAATAAAGCTATTTATGGGCTTAAGCAAGCTCCTAGGGTCTGGTTTGATAAATTGAAACTTGTATTAACAAAGCTAAAGTTTCAATCTACCAAATCAGATCATTCGCTGTTTGTCAAATTTGCTGATAACATAACCATTTTTATTTTGATATATGTGGATGACCTGATCATTACAGGAAAAAGTGAAGCTGAAATAAGAAGGCTCATTCAAATTTTGGACAAACAGTTTTCAATTAAAGACTTGGGTGAACTCAACTATTTTCTAGGCATTGAAGTAACAAAAGCATCCAAATCAGAGTTATTTTTAAATCAAAAGAAGTACATCAATGAAATTCTTGTAAGAGAAAATATGGATGCTGCAAATGCTTTGCCAACACCAATGATCACAAGTCATCAATTGTCTAAACACAGGGGAGAAAACATAGTCAATATCAGACAATATAGAAGTATAGTTGGAGCATTACAATATGCTACCATCACTAGACCTGAAATAACCTATTGTGTTAACAAACTTTCACAATTCATGCAGGAACCAAAAGAGGATCATTGGAAGGCAATAAAGAGAGTGCTAAGATACTTAAAGGGAACTATGAACTATGGTCTACATTTTATACAAGGCAATCAACTTAATATTACTGGATATAGTGATGCAGACTGGGCAACTGACCCTGATGATAGAAGATCAACATCAGACTACTGCATTTATTTGGGAAATAATCATATATCCTGGTGTGCTAAGAAACAACCTACAGTCTCAAGGTCTAGCACTGAAGCTGAGTTTAGAAGCATTGCAAACGCTACTGCTGAAATCATGTGGGTACAGTCACTTCTCAGTGAACTTAAAGTAACAATTCAAAGACCACCAACACTATGGTGTGATAACTTAAGTGTTGTGTTACTGTCATCTAATCCTATATTGCATTCTAGAACTAAGCATATGTAAATTGATTTATATTTCGTTCGAGAACAAGTAATCAAAGGAAAACTGCAAATAAACCACGTTCCAGCAAATTATCAGATAGCAGACATACTTACAAAGCCATTATCAAGTAAAAACTTTACCAGGCTTAGATCTGAACTCAAAGTAATTGAAAGATCAAATCTTGGAGAGAAAGCAAAACGCACAAGTTTAGATCCGAAACCTTTAATGTCTGAAAACCCTAGATGGAGGCCAAAACGTGTTACTAATCTCAGTATTGAAGAATCAAAGCTTGCAAGCAGACCATCATCTCGCATCCAAGGAATCGAGGACAACCTAAAGCAGATGCTAACCAATTGAAGCAAGTATGAGCCCTCATAGGTCCAAATCCTCGCCATCGATTGCTATGCTAGTAGAATCGAAGCTGATTCAGACTCAATTTTGAAGATTTCTCTCAGATTTTATCATTACAACTTGTGGCGGTGGAGACCAGAAACCCTAGCTTTTATTTGCGGGAAGATATAAAATATTCAACTGAAAGCATACGGGTGTAGTGTAATATATTTATCTCAATACAGGTGTTTGGGCTAAAGCCCAATGACCAATTATATTCGTTTGTAATTGTTGTCGTGTGTATATAAATACACGGTCAACACTTCTGTAAACATCAATTCATTTTTATAGCAATAATAACAAACATTACTCCTCTGTTTCAATACAATTTCTTCTACAATAAATCTTTACACCACAAAATGGTTCGGCAAGCTTCTCTTACTTTACCTAATAAAAATATATTTCTATTTTACACAATCGAATCATTGATCACACTTGATGCTTTTTATTGATAATTTCACTAGTTGGTGATTACAAGAGTTTAGATATCAGCATGGATCCCTGAACCACAACAATATAGAGTTAGAATGAAAGAGTAGCAAAAATGGTCCGTAAAATTAAGTATGGACTACATATTTATAACTGAAGGCGATCAGTTATCTCGTTGAAAAATCTCCACGGAAATCTCGTCCTAAAGACCGTGTCACTCAAAGAACTTGGACTTCTTACCCCGTTAGGATGGAGATAAATACTGATCCATATGGAGGGAGGACTGGTATTGATCCTTATATACACAGGCAAAGCTCTAGCTAGCAACTTTTAGTACTGGATCTTAATGTTAGCTTCATGTTTCCGAGATTGTTTTGCGCAGTTGCTAGTATGTTTATTTGGGTCTAGCGTTGGATCTACGATGAGTTGAATTGCTGCTTTAGATTGTCTATGGAGATTGCTAGAATGAAGCACAGGAAATTCGTAACAACACTAGAATTAGGCTGTATGTAAACTAGAAAAGATGGGCACATGAGCGGAGGCGTGTTTGCACATACCTATGGGGGTTAGTACAAATTAATCCATTAGTAAAGCAGGCGCCAAGAATGAGGATGTTGCTCCTTGTTGCTCCTTTGAGTTTGTTCGATAACTTCTTGTCTGTACTTGGTCACTGGATCATAAGATCTCTTCTCTAGCCTGCTTGTTTGGATAATTGTGGAGCTTTAACTTGTTTAGCCAGTTTGAACGTAGCAAAGTTGGGTGACAACAACACTCCTATGTTCCTTTGATATCGACTACAAATTCTGATTTAAACAATGATATTTTCTCTCTTTTCAATAACTATATTATTTAAATCAAAATGTGGGTGATGGATAGTAAACGAACACAAAAGGTGATGCAAAAATAAGGGTGGTGTTTAGTTTTGCTCATACAAAATATAGCATAGTTTGCAATGCAACAGATGCAGACAGACGTTTTTTCAAGCTCGTAACTTAAGTTTACGTGGATTTTAACATTCATGCAAAATTTACACCAGTGACGTGCGATGCAATGGAATAAATCAGTTTTTTAAACGAATCCAAAACAGGGTGGTCGGAACTATAAAAATGATGAGGCTTTATTGGATCCATGATGAATTATGTAGCGGTCCATGAAATTAGGAATTTATTCCCAGCATTTTCTATAACAGTCAAGCACATATTCCCTTTTCTTCTTCCTTGCCTTGAATTTCAATGAAAAGAATATTTTAAATAGTTCTAATACATAATTGCTTTTGTTTACTAGATTTCACTTTGCATAACCATTACAGTCTGCCAATAAGTTTCACTGTTGCATACATAAGTTGTGAAGCTAAAAGCATTCGGATTTCTACTAGAGGCTACCACCGATCAAACAAGTGTTTGATCGGTGGTAGCCTGCCGAACACGTTGAAAAAAGAACATTTTTATGTTAGCAGAAATCGGGATTCGGGATGCTTTCAGCACCACACTACATTAAAACTGTTATTTACATAACTCAGAATACATATATACTACCTACATCTGTTAAGGATTGACGTTCAATATTCGTTTATGTGTGCCTAACTAGAAGAGAAATTAGCTTCAACTGTTCACATGTAGCTACCTGAACTTGAAAATATTCTAATCAATGATCATGAATAATCAGCCAAACCGCTGAAAGACAGAAGCAACATGTAGACCACACTACAAGCAACATGTTGAAATATACTTCGCTAGTCCATAATTTTAGACAACTAATTCGCCAGAAGAAATATCTCGATACGTGTTGCCACCTGAATTTTCTAAAAGATGATTCTTTCTTAACTGCTTCCAACTAACAATCAATGCATTGGTCACTAAGTTAAGCAATTAATCACTTTATGCGAGTCATGCTTTTGGACTTGGGATATAATCAGATGTTTAGTAGGGTTCTTGCCTAGCTAAAAGTGGCTTTCTGAAGAAGACACTGACTTAGTTAGCAGGACCACTCCAACTTACCTAACAATATAAGACTCCAATAATGTGTGCATCAATTTCTCAGGGCAAGTCACAGCTATTTATTTACAAGTGCTAATAAATTTATTAGCCTGGATAGAATGGGTGATTTGAAACCTGTAGTGAACAAAACTTATTGTTCTAATGGGGTAACAAATCTTATGGTGAGAAAAAGGCCTTACGTTGTGCATGGTGGTGGTTTTGTTGTCACAAATTACAATAAACCAAAGCCCATATTCATAGTCGATGGTTGTGGTGTCGTCGGTATTAAAGGCGAGTTAGTCTTGAGAGACCGAAATGGGGCTCCCATTCTTAGGATTCAAAAGAAGGTAACTACTAAAATTTCTGATTATTTTCGTGCATTGATTTTAACTTGGTCTCAAAGAGATTTGGATTGAATGTCTTATTAATGTTGCGAGTCATTGATAGTTTTCTAAAGTTTAAATTAATACGAATAAAAGACACATATCAATCTGATCATGTGGAAATTTGAATACATGAAAAGCCACAAAGAGAAGTGAGCCGTGTGGCCTAGTCAGCTAAGGCGAACGGAAATGAAGCTGTGACCTGCTGGCTCAATATCGAACCTTACATAGATCGAAGGCCGAGACCGTCAAGTCCATCACCCAAAAAACAGTGAACGTAGAAACGTGTAGAGAGAAAATTAAAGCTGTGTACATAGAGTGAACAGATTTCCATCCTAATATAGATGATTAATGCAAGAATCAAACCCAAGTATCAAATTCGGGCAGTGTTTAAGAATTCTAGCCGACTAAAATAAACAAGAATTGTTAAAATATATACAAGAAAGCTTGAAAAACATTATGAATGGAGTAAAAAATTTGGGTTGAGTGTTTAAGCATTGACTAATCATTAGCAACGAACGTACATTGTTTATCACCAAATTTGGTTCGTTGAACAGGGCTTTAAAGAATGTAATAACTATTGGTTGCAACATAATCCATACATAGATAACTTCATTTTTTCTATGTGTATAACAGTCAGGTTTCTTATATGGAGTTCTCAACTGACTTTAGTTCATTGAATTTCAGGCAGGTGTAGCTCAAGTTTTGAGCAACAATACGTGGAAGGGCTACCTTACGGATGAATATGGATCAAAGAACATGCTTGTTTTTCACGTAAAAGAACCAAGAACATGCATTTCCAAATACCATCATGATGTTATCAAAATTTTTACTGAGCCAAATGTTATAAACAACAATAGAGAATTGGAATTTGAGGTTCATGGATCATTTGCAAACAAATCCTGCATTATCAACGATAGCCATGGCACCATAATAGCTCAGGTAAAATTCTATACCGAATGAACTGAAGATGAACTCTAAATCTTTCTAAGTTACTTGCTGTAATAACTAAAAATGTAGGTAAAACCTATGACGAGTGCAACCAGCTGAACATATCGTAACTGACATTGTAAGTAATAGTTATATACTGGTTGTAACTAATAATTTTTTTACTGATTTTATAGGTGTTAGGAAATGGAAGGGAAATGATGAATAGCAGGGACTTTTATCAAGTGTCAGTGCAACCTGGTTATGATCTAGCATTTGTCATTGCGGTGCTTGCAGTCCTTGACAATATACATGGTGAATCCACAAGGTGTTGATCTTGGCTTTAAAATATGCTAGTTATATGTACTATATAGACGCGCGCTTATATGTAGAATTTGTGTTTATGTTTCTGAAAAATTATACATATGTGGGAGAAATGTTTTATTTGTGTGCTGCGTATTTTTTTGGTTCTCACAAATTACAGAAGTCTTCAATATAAAATTGTGGCGAATATCTGTATATTTTTGCATGTTTACCGTGTATCCGTATTTGGCATACTCCACAGTGAAAATACGCATATACAACACAAATATGTTCTGTGCAAACTAATGTGCAAGTTTATATTAGCCTATTAGGTGCTCACTAAACAAAGGAACTGAATAATTGCAAGCATATATAAAGTACAAACAAATGCATATTGTAAGATTTCTAAAACTTTGAATAAACAATTGGTATACCATTTCAATTGTATCAATCAATACAACCATTTAAAGCACTCAAGATCCTTGAGTCCACTTCAAACAATCCTAATATTGTTTGACACCTGCATCTTCTTCTTTGTTTGTACAAATTGCATCTATAAAAAACAAAACTGAAAAATTAAAGGAAAAAAAATAAGGATAGCAACAACTGCGAGAAAATATAGATCACAATATCACTGCGGATTTGGAGATGAGGATGGTGTAATGTCTGCTATCATCTTATGAACCTCAGCAATTTTTGGCCTACTCTTCCTTCCACAGTTCAAGCAATGCAGTGCAATCTGCAGTAGAGCAATCATCTCATTTTCAAATTCATTTCCCCTTTTCAACTCAAAATCAAAAACCTCAGTTGTCCATCCTTCTTCCACGACCATGTGCACCCATTTAACCAAATCCAGCTCGTTTTCTCCTTTTAGTCTTCCTGTTAGCATTTCTAACAGGACTAGCCCAAAACTGTGAACTTGGCATGTAGAGGAATCATTGCTTATTAAGATATCTTGTGGAGCAAGAAGCTGATGGAGAGCAAAGTCAGAAATTAAGGCATTGTCATCTTGGTCGATAAGAATGTTTGAGGAGGTAAGATGGTAATGGCTGAGTTTGAATTTTGACTTCTCGCTCAGAAATGTAAGACCTTTTGCTGCAGACAAAGCTATTTTATACCTTGATTTCCAGTTCAAAGGAGTTCTTCCAGGTCCTCGGTTTTCTGAAATAATTAATGATGAATTTAATGGGAAGTTATTTAACATGAATCATGCATTTTTATAAGATGATATTCGTCATAGCTTTCTCTAAGACTTGCATTGATAATGGTGCACAGTGTGTTATATAAATTTCTTTCTTTTATTTGTTGGATTACTTATTATTATTGTAGGTTGTAAACAAGGTTAAACTCTCGGAACATAGTACATGCACAATGCTTATTTATGGTTTTGTTTCCAACTAAAATAAAGATACAAGAGAACATAGATAAGCAGATATAGAGAAATAACATATACATACTAGAAACCAATAATTCTTCAAAAAATTAAATAAAATATAATAGCATTAAAAATTAACAGTTACCATGAATCCGATTATGCAGACTCCCCTTAGAAACATACTGATACACCAACAATATCTCTTTATCTGAAGAATAATAAGCCAATAAACTCACAACATTAGGATTTCTCCAAGTGCCGATCTCCTTGATCCATCTATCAACTTGATTCCATTCCTTCTTCACCTTTTTCAACCTGTCTTTTTTCACTCTTTTAACCACAACACCATCTTCTCCTCCTAGCCCATCCATCACAACCCGATATGTTGAACCCACCATCCCTTTACCTAACATCTCCGCCGATGATCTCATCAAATCCTCCATTACAAACTCTCTACACCCTTCAAAGAACATTATCTTCTCATATTTCTTCACATTCCCATTTCTATTTTCACCTCCTTTCTTGTATATACAGTAGGCGAAAGCTACAAACCCTCCTACACAAACCAGGACACATGAAACCAGCAACGCTATCAGCATCCATCTTTTCACCCAACTTTTGCTACCATTTTCATATAATAATCCCACATTTCCAATAAAACAAGAATTCGGAAACAATGAGAGACTTTCAGGGATTTCGCCAACAAGAGAGTTATATGACAAGTTCAAATCATAAAGGCCTGAAATGTGTCCTAAGGAGGCAGGAATTTGGCCAGTAAGGGAATTCTTTTCAAGTCTAAGAGTGTTGAGACGAGGCAAAAGAAAACCGATACCTGCAGGTATTTGACCAGATATGCGATTGTTGGAAAGATCAAGGCGTCGGAGATGATGAAGGAGGGCCAAGTTTTCGGGAAAAGGGCCTGAAAACTGATTGTTGGAAAGGTACAAAATTTTAAGATGACGCTGCCATAAGAGGAGGTTCAAGAAGTGTATAGGATCCGACAAAGAGTTGTTCTTGAGACTGAGAACATCAAGATTGGTGAGAAGAGTGAGAGCTTGTATTGTTCCAGTGAGATTTAGACCTTCAAGAACGAGTTTTGTGACATGGTTTTCTTCACAAGTGACTCCGAGCCATGCGGATGAGCATGGGTTGGCCGATGGGTTCCAGGAGGAGAGATGGTTATGAATGTCGGATGTTGATTTGAAAGATTGAAGGGCGTAAAAGTCGATGGTGTTGGTTGAATTTGAAGAGGAGATGAAAGTGGGTATGATGAGGAAGATGAGCAAACAATTGATATTGGTCATCTTCGTTACTGTTGATTTCTAGTGAGAATGGAGTTGGACGGGATGATCATCGAATTTATTGAGTAATTGGAAGGTATGGTGATTTTTGAAAGAGAATAACCGTTGGAGCATTCATGCGGTAGAGAGGAACGAAATAAATTGTCCTCGCACCATAGGCGCCAAATTAACAGGGGTATTAATTGAATTTTAAAGAAATTTAACTAATATTTAAAGGAACAGAACATCGGACTAAAATGCTAAGTACTATCTAAAACGTTTATCCAAAACTTATTTTGAAGAAGGGTTAGCATTCTCCTAACTTTGGCATTTTGCTTATGTTATCAATAGTTGGCTTGAAACCCTTTATCCAAACGCGAGATTTTCAAAATACTTCTATGCATAAGGTTTCAAATATTAAACTATTATACCTTCTAATAAAGTAGGGGATAAATTCTCCGAATATGCAATCAAACTTGGACGTTAATTCTAATTATTTATAGGATAGAATTGTTCCAATGTAACTGTATTTAGACTCCATACAACAAACCAAATATATGGACGTATCTTTCTAAATAAATTAACTAAGTGAGAGACTATTCAAACACAAAAAATTATATACAACTAGTGATACAAAAAATCTAAAACATTAGGTATTTTTGTCCATTATGTTAAAATTTTGTGTAAGTAAACTTCTCTGTTAACTAATATATAAATCTTTAATCATGATTAGAATAGAATACAAAAAAAAATTCTTTGACAAAAATTTGTGCTTTTATTATAACTATTAACAACGAGCCTTACTGTAGCGGCCCGAGAAATTGGACCATCGAATTTCGATACTAATACATCATCTATATTCACAAGTCTAAACTCAAGTACCAAAAAACTACGAAGTTAGAAGATAGAAGTTAGAGAGTGAGAATAAAGAAAGAAAGAAATGCTAGAGTATAAGAAGAAGAAAAGGAACGCAAACACATTAGATCAGAATCTCACTGCGGAATGAATAAAATATAATAAACCAATACTCTCTTCACGAAAGACAAATTGTATATTTATACATGAATAATAATAATTAGGGTACACAAATAGATCAGCCTATACAATCACAATAATTTGTTTGTACAATGGCTAATAAATACGACACACAAAACAGAATTAAATTAATATGAGAATACGTCTCCAACTCCTCTCCTTTAACTCCAAGCAAATCCAAAGCGAATCTAGAAAATATACTCAGTCCGAGCCAAACACAATTGAAGAAAAATAAAACATCTGGATCAGTGTGGAATACTAATGATGAGAAAACTCACATCACAAATAGCTTGCGTAATTTCTTTGAAATCATTTTTCAAAAGAACAAAACTCTCGTATGACACGACCACACATAGACATGACACTAATTTTTCGCTTACGATAACCAAAATACATTTGTATCAACTTCAGTGACACTATAATAATGTTTATTAAATCATTTTAAAATAAAATAATAAACATATACAAAATTGTTACTCATAATTAAATTTCATGCCTCAATGTGTTTTACATACAAAAACGTAGCATGCATTGGGATTTGGATTTCCATACAATGACAAGGCACCGGGATATCACGTTTTACAGTACCTCTCTAGAGCGTACCGAGAGCCTCACATGGATGCCCTATGAATCACGACCGAACAACTAATCTCTCGATTGTACCTTCACCACATTGGTTGTGATCAGCAACCAAACGCTTCATACAATAATCAAAGCGTCATCCATTTTAGATAGGGTGGTGACAATACCTTACTTGGGTGCTACCCACTTGGTCTTGAAGCATATCCCCTATTTTAGTTATTACCGGTTGATGAGGCTAGAGGCTACATTTTTACATTTGATATATAGCACCTTCCCATCTTTGGATGATACATTTTCATTCCATCGATCACCAGTTGATGTCTATAAAATACAAACTCCCGAGCTCATATATCGTAGAGATGGGTGTTATGCTAAGAAAACTTGTCTTCTTTGCCACCAACAGATGTATGTTTGTAAAAATTGGTGTACGTGATCTAAGGAATGCAATGTTAGACATCCGTCGATACAAGTTATCCAGGAACAAGACAAGCCGAAGACATTATGTGATGATCGTCGCATACCTCATGCACTAAACTAAAGGAGAAGTGCATTGCACACCGTGTCTGGCTGATATAGGACAATCACCGAGTAAAGTAAACTGAAACTGAACATGTCATAAAACTTACAATGCATGAATAATATATAATAATAAAATACACAACAAGATATAGTAGTGAAGCATAACAAAGCAGGAAATATCATCTCTATAAAATCTCAGAATATCGAATACGAAACATCTCAGCAACTAAATTTCTGAATACACCAAGTCTCACTACATATCTCATTAGAGTATATAACAAGAAAAACAACATAAATCATCCAAATAGCTATATAGAAAGAATAGCAGTACTTCAGCCTCCTGCTCGCCACCACACAACATCATCCTCACTAACATTTCACCTGTACCCAGTCTTCTCATCGGCATCGTTGATAAGCACCCAAGATAATAAGAGGAAACATAAAACATTGAGTCAAACAACAGTCAGGTGTGAGCGACAAAAGACCATCAACAGCTACACATGATAATATGCTAATAGATAGTTCAAGCCTCACATGACATATCCTTGCATCCAAAGAGTTAGCACATACTAATTACATTAAATACGCTACTCAAACACATAGAAGTAGACGCTAGTCAGAATAGGATACCCAATCCCCACTTTTCTTCAGTAACCTACGGTGATAGCCTACGCAAAGGAGATAAAGGATAACACATAAGCAAGCACAACATCAATAACAAGCAACAACCTAGCTATCACCGACTAAAGTCTTAAATACGTTAATATTGAATGATTGGTCATTGTCATCCATCAAGGGCTAATGGAAAATCCTAGTTCTAGTCGGACTACCATACGCCCTACGTACGTTTGTCTTCTCAAGATATGTAGATCACTTCCTAAGTTATCCAGAGTACTCGATCTCTCATATCCTAACAGACGTCCCCGCAATACCCTGCTTTAAGTTTGCTAGAATCCTTTGACCTATCAATGATTCTTTGGCACTCACAATTACAAAAGTCATCCACGACTTCATCTTTTAGCTCGAGTCTCACTCGAGTTAATCCGATATCCTATATCATCATTCCACTTTGAGCTGCTTATCACTTTCGCCTTCGACTACTCTGGCCTGTGTTCACAATCGGAGCATCAACAATATTTTAACGATAACTTCCACTTGTAGATTCTATCAACTGTCACATACCACCATCATGCTCCTGAAGACTCCTACTTCTCACTCTAGGACCCACGACCACCAACCATCAACCATAATGGATTGGCACTGATCGATCCCCTATGGATCAGTGTTGATCCCCATAATTAGTCAATTATTGGCTAAGTGTTGGATCCCCCGAATCCCTATCTTGAATACTTCTCTTTGGTTCATCCTCATACCAAATTGCCTCCTCGAAGCTTCATATGTCGGTCCATTGACGAGTATTCGACCCTTTGCACTTCGACCCATCCAATCATTACCAGACTTTGCACATGACTCACCATATACACCAGTAAGCCACACATGAAGTTTCGCCACTCTTCGACCAATCTTCACTGATCGATACCGATCCATAGGACATGGAGCAGTGTCGGTCCCTATCCTTAGTGAATTTCCACCTTAATTTTTTTATGTGGCCACCTTGCCTCTTCTAGACGCCACACACCCAATCTCATCACCCTTGGACCTATCATGATAGATCGGTACCGATCCATAGGTCATGGATCGATACAGGACCTCATACTTAAGCAATTTTTCGATGAAAATTTCTGAGCACCATTCTAATATCCTCAAGATTTCCTCTGCCAAGTTTCGTTTGAATCTAAATATATGAACCTTCAATTTGCTATGTTTTTCAATTCTAAGTGCTACAACACATAATTCTAAATAGACAAATCATGCTAACATTCAATTCAACCAATCAAACAGCAATTCATCCAATTTTGAACATGAAAAATCATATGAACACATATAAGAATGATTCATATCATAATAACAACTGTTAGGGATTGTGGAATGGAT
Source organism: Allium sativum (assembly GCA_030737875.1). Lineage (NCBI taxonomy): Eukaryota > Viridiplantae > Streptophyta > Magnoliopsida > Asparagales > Amaryllidaceae > Allium > Allium sativum. The sequence continues at coordinate 165,347,479 of CM060921.1, forward strand.
CGTTAAGGCAAAACAAACACTGGAAGGGGGGTGAATAGTGTTTTTGAGAATTTAAACAAAATCTAAAACTTATGTGAACTACTATACGGATCAAACACCACAAACACAATCATAGACACAGATTTAAACACAAACACAAATATAAATAAAAGTAAAGTGTAGAAAAGGAAAGAACACACCAGATTTTATACTATTTTGGAATTGCTCCTTTGTCCAATCCTACGCAACGTTGGACTGCGCATAGTTTTATTACTATATCAATAGTCAATTACAACCTCCTTGATTTCACGTCTACAAGGGATAACACCGATTCCAACCTCCTTTATTTCACGGCTACAAGGCATACCACTGATTACTCCTCCTTGATTTCACGGCTACAAGGGATACCACCGATTACTTTACTCAACCCAAAAAATTATAAATAACCATATAACTCTTCAATAACACTTGATTCAGAGAGTAATGAGTAGAGAGTGTACAAAGAAGAAAATTAATGAAAACAGAATTGAATTGGGCAGAGTATAGGCGTAGAAATCATAAAAATGATAAGAAATAATGGTGTAATGAAAGAGAGTGAAAGTGGAGAAGAAGAAGTAACTATAAATTCGAAATCAACTCCTTTTTATAATGTGTGAAAGGTTGAAACGTCTTAGAGCCGTCATAAATACTGAAAAGACACTTCCTCTCAATTTTGAAAAATTGACAGTTATATGATGACATGGGGTTATTTGTATGTCGACATACCCTTAGTACAAAATTAATTTTTGAGCATTTTTCAAGTGTTTTGATATATATATATATATATATATATATATCTGGATATTCTTGAATTAACATATATTGTTGTAAATAAATATTGTAAAGTAGAAAATCATATAGAAACATAAATATAAACTATATAAACATATTTATAAAATTATAAAGTTTAAAACTATATAAAAATAAAGTATAAATATAAAAAACTTATAAAGTATAAACTTATAAAAACTCAAGTTTAAAATCAAATTAAAATTGAAAGTAAAATAAAGAAGATAAATATTGAAGACATAATTTGGAAATAGAATTTGAAATCAGAAACTGAAAAACATAATTTGAAATTATTTTGAATTTGAACCTGGAGTGCTATTCAGAGTCTTACATAATCTAGATTTTATACCTATATTTATCTTGAACTCTTGAAATCTTGAATACTCATGAGTGTTGAAATATCTCTGAATTCTGAATCTCTAACATCTTTAAAACTGTATAGTCTTCAGTAATAATTCATGTATTTAAATCCTGCATATGTATATATATATATATATTCTAGATAAAGGTGTTGGTATATATTTTATAATTTGTTAATATTGAACTAAGGTTGTTGTCATCAAAACCCCATTCTCCAACAATCTCCCCCTTTTTGATGATGACAACCTTAGTTTATAAAATATCATACCTGTATATACCTGTTGACAATGATCCATCAAATACTCTCCCTGTCTATATGAATCCTATAAACCATGTCTATTTTTATAATTTCTCCTCCTTTGGCATTATAAAAAAGAATTCAAAAACTACTCCCCCTAAATCATATAGCTTCCTATTTAAAATTTATAAGTAACTATGTAGCTTCTAACCCAAAGTAGAATACTCCCCTTAAGTAAAATACTCCTATAATAAATCTTATACTCCCCCTTAATCTATATAAACCTATAATAGCAATTCCTAGCATATATAATTAGATATGTTTGTTGTTATATATACAAACCAAATAAAATTAAAGCACACTACACCATATATCTTAATATATACAAGTTTTAAGTTATAAAATCAAATTCAAACAAATCATTCAAATCAACCATACCAATCAATTAAACGTTTCTTGGGACTTCAACCAAACCGTCTTCTCCAAAGATTGGATCCTTCTTAATGACTTCCCAGTCCTAATCTTCTTTGGTTGGCGGAGCCTTTGCAAGATTATTATCTTCATCTCTGAAAAGAGAAGAGATTAGCCATCACATTGCATCAAAATGTTTCTCTTGCTGCTCAAACATCTTTATTTGGCTTAGTTTGAGATGACACAGGTTTCCTAGAATTATAGAGAGGGTATTCTTGAAAGAATTTTAGGTTTCTTCTAGAATTTCACTAATATTATAAATAGGATTTACCATGGATTTGATGAGAAATGAATAAGGAAGAAAGAGAAATAGAATAATGAAATTTTCTGGAAGAAATACGCTTAAATAGGGTCTTGAATTCGTTGGATTTTGAATGATTTTTTTAATTTGAAACATTTTTAAAATTTGGCAATTATATGTCGACATAAATATTTAATTTTTTTTTGAAAATTTTCAAATTTTGAATCTTTTGGACTATAATTAATTGTGCAGTGACTTAAAAGTAATTTTAAACAGAAATAAAACTCCATTCATTACTTGATAGAAAGAAAATACATCCAACTAATTAAGACACACTAAATACGAGATTCGAAAGCAAATACAAGGAAATATAAGCAAATACATGAAGTTAAATAAAATTAAATAGGCTAGTTCTCAGCGAATGATGATGAGGAAGATGAAATTCCAAGCTTTCTTCCTATCTTGACCATGAATTTGGTTACTTTGGAAAATTTCTTGTTGAGCTTCTTTTGATTGTTAACGTTTTTCACTTGATTTTGAACAATCGTTTCTTTGAAAATGCATCTAGTGTTGGTTGGAAAATCAATACTTTCCAAAGAAGTATCTTCTTCTTCGACTTCCATTAGCTCTTATTGCATTCGAGCTTGTTTGGCTTCGAATGTCTCATACGGTTTGAAAATGAGAGGAATTTGCATGAGATGAATGTTTGATGAGTCAAATACTTTTCTAGGCACATACTCTTCTCCATGAAGATCAACTTCAAAATATTTGAAAATACGAGCGTGAGATAAACACCATAGTAAAGAGTGTTTTCCCTTGACGATAATTCTTTGGGCTTAATTTCATTTAAGATAATTTCTACCTAATTGATAGTATAGCCACCCATAATAGCAAAGAGAGCTTTTTGGACTTTGAGAGTTGGATTGTAGAAATTTCCGGAACGAGGAGTGATGGTATGTTGGAGGAGAAGGTTGACAATTCTTGTTTTTGGACGACAGAAGCGATTTTTGAACTCCATTGGAGCATCATCTTCATATACGTCGTGATAGGTCTCCAAATCAGTTTCGTCGATAACAAAATCTGAAAAATCTGAGCCCATGCTTCTACAATTTAGAATAGTGCCTAAGAGTTCGACATCGAGGAATATTTGCATGCCTTTGACACTACTCCAAATTTGGTCTTCGTTGCCTTCGTAAATTCCACGATTGAGATTCGCATAGAACATCTTGATGAGTTTGGGATAACATACTTCGTCGTTGTCACGAGAATCAATTAGACTAGGACTTCATTGTTTTCGAAGAGAGAAGTAAGTTCGAAGGAAGGAAAATCTCCAACGACGGCGAAAGCACCCTGTTAACCATAGCATTTGCTAAGTAGTTAACATAGGTTTTGATAGCCTCTTTGTCATTATGAAGATAGCATTTGATGGTTTTGGTTATCTTCACTTTTTGAGATGAATTTGAGAAAGCCATTGAATTGATAATTTTGAAGAGAATATATATGAAGAATTTTGTTTTGAGTTGTGAATGAAAAGTAAAGTGAATAGATGTATATATAGAAATTGAATGAATATGAATTGAATAGGCACAACTTTTCATACTGAAATAACATCTTTTCAAACCATAGAAGTTGGTGAAAAGTTGGAGGGAAGTTTGAAAGTAAAAACCTTTGAAATTAAAAATTTGAATTTCAAATTACTGGATAGATATGTCGACATATACATATATGTATGTCGACATATATGTCTATTTTCAAAGAGAATTAAATTTTTATGAATTGAAATATATACTATCGGTTTATATTTCAGGTTTAACGATTTTCTGAAATAACTCTAATCCTAAAAAATACATAAACAATTTATTTTATTAATTTATTTGTTATTTATTATTTTTTGGAATTTTAAATTTTTAATTTCAAATTTGAATTTCAAACTTCAAGTTTAAATTTTAAAGTTTTTAAATTCAAATTAAAGCAAATAAACAATGCAACCATTCAACCAAATAAAATTAAAAATTAATTAAGGCATACCCGATTTTTAGATCCTTTTCTTTGAAATTTTCTGAACTCTAAATTGCCGTAAAACATATATTCGAATTTCCGGTTTATGGTTCTTTATCACTTGATGATGAATCTGAATCATCTAATGTTGCTGCGTATGCTTTCTTTCTCTTTCTCGACGAATTATTGTTGTCTGTTTCTTGAATCGATCTATCTGCATATGGACACAATTTCTTTATGTGGCCAGGTTTGTTGCAGTTATAACATCGACCATCATTACTTTTTGAACTTCCATGGTTATAATTTTTCCTTCTATATCTCAGAAATCTTCTAAAATGATTAGTCATAAGAGTTGTTTCTTCATCATCTTCTCTATTTGACTCTGAATCATTTGCTGTTGCTTTTAATGTAATAGATTTCTTCTCTGTTAACTTATTTTCTTTTCTTTTCTGTAATTGGACTTCGTATGACATCAGATTTCCAATTAACTCTTCAATCTTCATTTCATTGACATCATTGGTTCTTCAATTGCCAAAGTTTTCTGATCCCATTCTAGATTCAATGAACTCAATATTTTTCTGACTTGATCTGCTTCAGAATAGGTTTTTCCAAGTGTTGTTAATGAATGCACTATTTATTAAAATCTGCAATACATATTTGAAATAAACTCATTCTCGTTCATTTTGAATAACTCTAACTGATTAGCCAACATTGCTATTTTATTTTGTTTAACTTTACTAGTTCCTTCATGAGTAACTTGTAAAGTTCTCCAAATTTCATAAGCAGTTTTACATATTGACACTCTATTAAACTCATTCCTATCTAAAAACAAAATAACATATTCATGGCTTTAGAATTGCTTTGTGTAGCAGTCTTTTGTTCATTTGTCCATTGTGCAAAAGCAGTTGTGGGTTCATCAAATTCATTTTGTGTACTATTCCATGTGTCTAATCCTATTGACTGTAAATATATTTTCATTCTACATGCCCAATATGAATAATTACTACCATTAAAAAGTGGTGGTCTAACAGTGGACTGACCCTCTATAAAAGAACTATTATTGCTATCGGTGTTGATTGCCATTATCACTATTCTCAAAAATTAGATTATGAATTTTTTGAAAAACCTCGCTCTGATACCAATTGTTAGGGACTGCATAATGAAACGTTAAGGCAAAACAAACACTAGAGGAGGGTGAATAGTGTTTTTTTTAAATTCAAATAAAATCTAAAACTTATGTGAACTACTATATGGATCAAAAACCACAAACACAATCACAGACACAAATTCAAACACAAACACAAATATAAACAAAAGTAAAGTGCAGAAAAGGAAATAACACATTGGATTTTATACTGGTTCGGAATTGCTCCTACGTCCATTCCCACGCAACGCTGGATTGCGTAGAGTTTTATTACTATATCAATAGTAAATTACAACCTCCTTGATTTCACGGCTACAAGGGATATCACCGATTCTAACCTCCTTGATTTCACGGCTACAAGAGATACCACCGATTACCGGTCCATGATTTCACGGCTACAAGGGATACCACCGATTACTTTACTCAACCTAAAAAATTACAAACAACCCTATAACTCTTCAATAGCACTTGATTCAGAGAGTAACGAGTAGAGAGTGTAGAGAGACGAAGATTATTGAAAACAGAACTGAATTGGACAGAGTATAGGTGTCGAAATCATAAAAATGATAAGAAATAATGGTGTAATGAAAGAGAGTGAAAGCGGAGAAGAAGAAGTAATTAAAAATTCGAAATCAACCACTTTTTATAATGTGTGAAAGGTTGCAATGTCTCAGAACCATCATAAATAGTGAAAAGTCACTTCGTTTCAATTTTGAAAAAAAAATAACACTTATATGTCGACATGCGGTTATTTGTATGTCGACATACCCTTAGTACAAAGTTGATTTTTGAGCATTTTTCAAGTGTTTTGATATATATATGTATGTATGTATCTTGAAATTCTTGAATTAAAATGTGGTGTTATAAATAAATATTGTAAAGTGGAAAATCATATAGAAACATAAATATAAAGTATATAAACATATTTATAAAATTATAAAGTTTAAAACTATATAAATATAAAGTATAAATATATAAACTTATAAAGTATAAACTTATAAAAACTCAAGTTTAATATCAAATTAAAAATGAAAGTAAAATAGAAAAGATAAAGATTGAAGATAGAATTTGAAAATAGAATTTGAAATCAGAAATTGTAAAACAGATTTTGAAACTATTTTGAATTTGAACCTGGGGTGCTATTCAGTCTTACATAATCTAGACACTATAATTATCTTAAACTCTTGAAATCTGAAATACTCATGAGTCTTGAAATATCTCTGAATTCTGAATCTCTAGCATCTTTAAAACTATATAGTCTTCAGTAATAGTTCTTGTACATAAATCCTGCATATGTGTGTGTGTATATATATATATATATTCTAGAGGAAGGTGTTAGTCTATATTTTATAATCAATTAATATAGAACTAAGGTTGTTGTCATCAAAAATCTATTCTCGAACAATAACAAATCTTGCATAATTTGACACAAGTTACACATTAAACATGATGAATCTAAGAACTTACATGATATATGTTCAAATTAGATTATCCTAGGACATCTCAATCTAAAATAATCATATATGATCTGGTTTTTGGGTAAAATTAGCGTATGAGGTGCTTGATTAACAAAATTAACACTTAGTTTGTAGTAAGCATGTGAGATATCTATCACTCACCAAAACCTAGGCCCAATGCAATAGAGACAATGTAAAAAATCTGAACAACAAAGAGATAATAAAGAAAACCCTTGAATTCGATGCAAAGTGACGAGATATAATGCATCTAAATGTATATCTTACCATTTTACGTGACTTAGAATGATTTGATGAAATAAATTAAGGTTTAGGGGAATTAGGTTAAACCGGAGATTCTGAGATGCTCAACCTAATGTGTGGAATGAGGAGAAGAACCTAATTCTCCTCTCAAACCCTTATTTTTAACCTCAAGTCATTAGTCAAATGGGCACACTAATTAGTCCATTAGCTTTTAATTAACCTACCAGTAAAAAAACTTAAAACAACGATTCCTATTAAACTGCTGGGCCAAATCTTTAATGGCTCTACGAATGGCCAACCACCATCCCAATCCAATGAGACAAATTCCAGCACCTGATTCGGTCTCAAACAAAAATTATAGCTAAAACAATAGGTCATAGGGGTAAATTGGTCCCAAAACAATTCGGTAAAAATCATGGACATGTCTCACATTCCCATGAACAACATATTAAAATATGAGAATGATATGACTATATGGAATTAAATAGAATTATTTTACAATCACACAAGTAAGATACGATATATGAGACATATCATTCGAAGAGTTCTGGATGGGTCGTTCTCATTCTCTCTTATATTTCTCATATGCAATCGTCATCGTCCTTGCTACATTATACCTTGACTAGATCAACGACATTCCTCCTAAGTTGCTTCGTGTCATTCCCAATGACGTGAAGCGATATACGAGGTCTAGAAACTTACGGTTTTACCTCTAAGTCTTCCATCTGATCTGGAGATACTAACCAACTCGGGCCATGCACAAACTTGCTTAGATACGACATGTGAAAAACATGGTGCACATCTGCTATCTTCTTAGGTAATTTCACTCTATAAGTGAGTTTCTCAGCACGCTCGATAATCGGAAATGGCCCAACAAATCTTGGCGCTAACTTGTCTTTCCTTACCAATCGAACAATATTCTTCAAAGATGAGACTTTCGCAAGTACCAAATTTCCTAACGAGAATTCCAAATCTCTTATCGTCATAATTCTTATGGAAATCTTGGGCTACTTCTATTCGTTATCGAAAGATTTCAATCTTATTCATTGTAACCCTTACCGTTTCTGGCTCAAGTACTAACTTTTCTCTTGTCTCTAACCAACACGAAGGTGAATTACATGGCCTACCGTACAATGCCTCATATGTTGCCATACTGATACTCGACTGATTATTGTGGTTGTAGGAAAACTCAACTAGATGTAGATGGTCTTCCCATGATCCTCCAAAATCCAACACACAAGCTCTTAGAAGATCTTCCAATACTCGATTAACTCTCTTAGTCTGAACATTAGTTTAGGACAATAAGCTGTACTCATATGCAGCTCAGTTCCCAAAGCCTCTTGCAAGCTCTTTCAGAATCTACTGGTAAACAAAGGATCTTGATCACTATTATATTCTTTGGAATTCCATGGAATCGAACTATTTATTAATATACAACTCAGCCAACAGCGATCCGCAATAACCCATATACTATTATATCATGCCTTAATACTCGACAATCCACCGATAATTACTTCCATTTCCATACAGGAACCTCTAATGGGTGTAGTAACACACTCGGATTTTTCTGCTCAGCTTTAGCCAACTGACAATTCATACACTTTGTGATGAATTTCCCGACATCCCCTTTCATATCTTCCCAGTAGTAACCCCCTCTTCATGTATCAATCCATCTTGTTACCACTTGGATGAAGAGTCGGTCTAGAGTGATGACATTCTTTCAAAGCCTCATCTCTCAATCCAGCTATACCAGGAACAACTAGTCTTCCATCCTGGCAAAGTCAATCATCTCGATCGACTTTGTAGTCCTTCATTTCCATGGACTCAATTCTCATTTCCAATCACTGAAGAATCTCAGCAAGATTTGCGTCTCACTTTTGGCTTTCATCAATCCTTTTGATGAAAGTAAGTCTAATCGATAACCTCGCCAATATCATAGGTTCTAACTCACAATTAGGCCTAAAATCAAACCATGTCAAATACTTAAGGTGTTTCCATTCAGTAAACATAGCTCTTAAACACTTATGTTTTCTACTTAACACATCAACCGCTAATTTCCTTTTCTCGGAGTATAGGCAATACCAAAATCATATGATGCTATAAACTCTAATCACCATTACTGCTGAAGATTCAAATCCTTTTGGGAGAAAAGATAATTAAACGCCTAATGATCCAAGAATAGCTTAAATATAACTCCCAACAAATAGTGCCTCCACATCTTCAAGGAAAACACTACTGTCGCTAACTCCAAATCATGAGTTGGGTAACTCATTTCATAAGGCTTCATATGCCGACTCGCATAAGCTATAAATTTATCTTTCTACATGAGCACTGCACCCAATCTAGTGCCACATGCATCGGTATGCACAACCATCTTTTCGTTCCCACTTGAAGTAACAAATACAGAAGCAATCATTAATCCCTATTTCAAGACCATAAAATCCTGCTCACAATTCGCATCCCATGAGAAAACCTGCTTCTTGTTCGTCAATCCGATAAAAGGTGCAGCTATCTTCAAAAAGTCCTTGATAAAGTTTCAATCATATCTAGCTAAACCAAGGAAACTCCTAAATTCATGGCATTCTAACGTCGATCCCAATCCTGAATAGCTACAACCTTAGCAGGATCCACTACTATTCCTTGTCCCATATGACATGACCTAGGAATCTCACTCCCTCTTTCCAGAAGTGACACTTAGAAAACTTAGCATTCAGCCAATTCTTTCGCAAGATTTTCATAATGATTCTCAAATGTTTCTTTTGTTTTTCCTCGATCCTAGAGTAAACAAATATGTCATCCATGAACACAAGCACGAATTATTCAACTGATCTTGCAAAACTCAATTCACTAGATCCTCAAAATACGCTGACGCGTTAGTTAATCCAAACGACATCATCATCCACTCATAAAATCTGGATGGTGTCTTAAAAGAAGCATTCGACACATTATCCCTAGCCACTCTTAGTTGGTGAAATCCTTGCCAAATCGATAAAACACGTTGAGTTTGTGAGCTGATCAAATAAGTCATCAATTCTTGGAGGATACTTATTCTTCTTAGTCACCTTATTCAGCTTAGGATAATCCACACACAATCTTAATGATCTATCAGCCTGGTTGCAAACATAACTAGTGCACCCTACTCAGATAGGCTTCTCTGATTGAATCCCTCACTCAGAAGATCTTTCACTTGCACCTTTAGCTATTGTTGATCCATATTCATCATTCGCCAAAGAGGCATAATAATTGGTCTACCTCCATCCACTAGACCAGTATGAAATTTAATTTCACTTTGCGGCGACAATCCCTTAACCTTGTCAAAAACATCAGAAAACTCTCTACCGATCGGCACCAATGACAATCCATCCTGCAGAGTTGCACAAGAATGTAAAAAGTTAACTAGGACTCTGTCTATAGCGTATCACAACTGTTTTCCCTTCCACATTCCCAATTGTTACCTTGAGCCTCTTGCAATCTACTATAGCTATGTACCTCTTGAGCCAATCCATACCCAGAATAATCCAAAACCCAACGAAGTTCGAAACAAATCAATCACACATAGAAAATGAAACCATAAAAAGAGAAGAAGAACCCGATACTGGGTTATTTAAAACCAATGGTCTATCAATAATCTCATATTCTAAACCTAACTTGCACACAAACTCATTACAGATAAAAGAATGTGATGCTCCAGTATTAAACAAAACTCGAATCAAAACACCTCTGACAGAAAGCATACCTTGTACAACAACACTCTTCCCTATTTCTTCTGCAATCAAAGATCTCGAAAGAATATGAAACAATATCCAGTGCACATGCCTTCATAACCTGCTTATCCCTTGGCGCCTCTGGAAAATTCTTTCTCAAGTGCCTAGTTCTATCATAGTTAAAACACTTCCTTTCTTCCTTAGGATCCTTACAATCCATAGAATAATGGCCCTTCTCATGGAAGTTAAAGCAGGTAACCTCACCCCTAGGTTTCTTCTTTCCATTGTTCCCTTATTGTTGCTTCCTCTTCCCGTTCCACTCTTCTCATTCCTGATACATAGTTGTGGCTTTGACTACTCCTTACTTTCAATAACAAATCCTTCTTTCTTTGAGAACAAACTCTTGTGCCTTAAATCTTTGTCGACCACTCCTCGTATGGGTCCTCGATATGATCCACCAACTTTTCTCCGTGACACTCATCCAATCCCATGATAAACTTATTTTTCTTTTGATAAGGAGCCTTGATATAAGAAAGAGCATACTTTGAAAAAGCCTCAAACTCCGCTACATGCTCCGCCATAGGTCCCCACCTTGCTTCAACTCAACAATCTCTTAAAACAATCGACCTCTAGACTGTAGAACTGAACTTGTCCTTGAACTTAGTCTTAAACTGATTCTAAGAAATCTAGTCCTCCGAAGTTTTATGAGTAACTGAGTCCACCAATCCATGGTTTGCCCTAAAATTTGCCCCGACATGAGCTTCCTCTTCATTGCATCTTTGTCCCCAAGTCTCTGAAGATTCGATTACATGTATTCACCAATTCTTCTCTTTAACCCTTGATTCTATCCAACTAAATGACTTTCCATCCATAGAAGTATATTTCTTGCACGACTAAGCGAAATCAACAACCCTAGATGCCTGCACAGGAGCACCACCATCTACTTCCGCCTTTGGAATAGGTATCCTTTTCATGATCGCTGCCATCATTTCCTCGAACATAGTAGAAAAAATTGGGCGTAGCCACAACAACTTCTGATTGACTGCCCTCGCCTATCCCTCCACCAGCTAGCTCTTTCCTAGAAGCATTCTTCATATTTTGATGACTCATTCTTTATCTAAAGCAAGAATGATCATTTCTTATCAGAGAAAGGCCACAATTGTGCTCAAATGCTTATTAAACTACTATGTTATATATCATATTATATAGTTATATATCATATAATATAGTTATTATCAAAATCAAATTATGAGTACGTCTCTTATATGCTTTTACGCTTTCGAACTCTGGGTAAAACCGATTAACCAAAGCTTTGATACCAAGTGTGATGATTGCCTCATACCTCTTGCACTAAACTAAAGGAGAATTGTATTGCACGACATGCCAGGCCGATATGGGACGATCACCAAGTAAAGTAAACCAAAATAAAAAATGTTTTGCAACTCACAGCACATGGGTAATATATAGTAATAAAATATACAATAGATATAGTAGTGAAACATAACAAAGCAGAAAATTCCATCTCCGTAAAATCTCAAGATATCGAGTAAAATACTTCTTAGTAACTGAATATCTTGATACATCAGGCTTCACTACATCCCTCATCAGAGTACATAACAAGCAATGTAGAAAAAGCCTTCTCGACTTGGCCTGTCGTGTGGCGCAAAGCCCGAAGTGTCACTAGAATACTAAAGTTCCAAGCCGCGAAGGAATCACGCGAGCATTGGCCTTACAACACCTCAAAATATAACTCTCGCATCCTTGGTCTTAAGCCCGTCGAATTCTGAATCCCTCTGGCCTTGTCTCTCATTGCCTCGCATCACATTGCCTCGCATCACACTACCTCGCACCATGTTACCTCGCATCACTCCATCAGCGAGTCACTGCATCCCTCTATATCGCATCCCACAGATGCGATATATCGTGTCTTCCAGAATGTGATGTTATCGCATCCCCCGGGATGCGATATCATCGCATCCCCTAGGATGCGATATATCGCATCTTCTCGGATGCGATATATTGCATCCCTCAAGATGCGATGTTATCGCATCCCTTGGGATGCAATACCGTCACATCCATCAGATGCGATATCATAACATCCCACAAGGTTCAATGTCATCACATCCATTGGATGCAATGCAAACATTTTACTCCCCCAAAACGTAATAATACGCATCGCTTTGGGATGCAAATTCTTGCCATAAGGCGGGGAGGGTTGTGATTTTCTTACTGATGTGCCTCTTAGATGCGAATTTCTGCTGTGTGGTCCCCAAATCTCACCCACTTCTGCCTGACCCACTACCTATAAACACCCCATTGCTCGTTCTTCACAAGGTTTGGATTTTGATTGAATTGACAACTCTACAAGCTCCTAGGACACCGTTAATGGTAGTGTAACTCTTAAGAAAGAAGAAGATTACATCACTTTTTTCCAAGACTTGGCATATGACAAATATGACTTCCAAGTACATAGGAAAACTTTTAAACGAATGCCATGATGATGTTCAATGCTTGTAGCTCTTGTTTGTGAATAAAGATAAACAAACTCTTTTAAAGTGGATGTAGGTCTATCACGGACTGAACCACTATAAACCTCTAAGTACTTTTCTCGAGTTAAGAGAATGCTTGGGTGTGACGACATTTTTAGCCATCAACAGGGTCTCTATCACTTATAATGCCCATGGGAACTCCATAAAGTCAGACAATCTCCCTCAAATATATCAAAGCTAACCAAGCAGCAGTCCTCTTACTCTTAACTAGGATGAAATGAGTGATTTTAGTCAATCTATCCACGATCACCCAAATTTTGGTTTTGTCTTTCCTCGATCTAGGAAAACCATCTATGAAATCCATCGAGACGCTCTCCCATTTCTACTGTGTCACATCAAGGGTTTGATGCAGTCCACTAGGCTTCCTTTGCTCAGCTTAACCCTTTGGCATGTCATGCATCTTGCTATATAATCTGCTACATCCTTCTTCATCCCCATCTAATAGAAGTTCCTCTTCATATCCTTATACATCTTATCTCCTCCCAGATGGATGGTCATCCAAGATTGATGGGTCTCAGATAATACCACACTCATCACATCTCTTATGCGGGATACACATAGTTTACCATCACGGCGTAGCCATCCTTTCTCATCTACCGAGTATCTAGTAGATGCCTAGAGGTCTCACCTCTAGCAAGTCAGTCCAAAATATCTACTAGATGATGATCATCATGCTGACTAGATCCAATATGTTCCAATAGAGTAGGTTGCACCTCAAGCGATGCTAATAATCCTGCTATATAACCCGTAGATGGTGTGAAATAAAAAGATGAGATATACTCCAAACTCTGCCACTCTACGAATAGCGAGCTCAATGTCATCCTCCTCCTACTTAAAGCATCTTCCACTACATTCCCCTTCCCTGGGGTGTATTAAGTCTCAAAGTCATAGGATGCTAGAAACTCCGCTACTGTTTAAAGTTAAGGTCCTTTTGCAAAAATAAGTACTTGATAAACCTATGGTCAGTATATAGCTCAAACCTTTCACCCAACAAGTAATGCCTCCTCTTAAGTGCGAAAACAATAACTGCTTGCTTCAAATCATGGGTATGGTAATTTCTCTCATGTACCCTTAGTTATGTGCTCCCATAGCAAAATCCTACCCTCCTGAATTAGAAATGCACCCAATCCCGTGTCGTAAACATTAGTATTAACCATGAACATCTTAGCCACGTTTAGAAGAGTCAACACCGAAGCATTCGCGAGTACCTGCTTTAGTCTCATAAAGAAATCCTTGCAATCCACGTCCCACAAGAATACTAGGTTCTTCTTAGTAAGTCGGGTAATCAGAGCTAAAATCCATGCAAAGTCCTAAATGAATTTCCAATAATACCCCACAAAACCCAGAAAGCTCCTCACCTCAGTCACATTCTTGGGGCCTTTTCAGTCTTGCACAGCAACCTTTTTAGCGGGATCCACCGCTATGCCCTCTCTCGAAACCACATTCCCTATAAATCTCACCTCATTACGCCACAAGTGGCACTTCGAGAATTTGATCTTCAACTGATGGGCACAGAGAGTATGGAGAACCACTCCCAAGTGCAAAGCATGCTCCTCCTCATCTCTCGATAACATCAGGATGTCATCCACAAACACTACCATAAACTTATTTAGGAACTCCTCAAACACTCGGTCATTAAATCAACAAAATATGGAGGCGCAATGGTTAGACCAAAGGGCATAACCAGCCACTTGAAAAATCCATCTGGAGTCCTAAAAGAAGTCATATCCACGCTATCATCTACAACTCAAAGTTGATGAAATCTAGTCACCAAATCTAACTAGAAGAAAATGGATGTGCCCACCAACTAATCAAATATATCATCTATCTAAGGGAGTGGTTGTCGATTCTTCTTTGTGAGCTTGTTCAATTCTCTATAATCCACACATAAACGAGGAGAGCCATTTGCGTTAGTAATGAAAACGATTGGTGCTCCCCAATAAGATATACTCCATCTAATATAGTTTTCTATAACAGCTCACCCACCAACTTGTTCAGTTCCGTCTTTCCCCTCAGAGCCATATGGTGCACTGGAAACTCAACAGAATTAGCGTTCTCTATCGAATAAATTTGGAAAATCTCTCGCCATGGGCACCAAGCTAAGATCATCAATAGAAGTGTATAGGGTCTCTAAGAAGCTCGACCCTCATGGGTTGCATGATATACCGAGGGTCTTACCATGAAAAGTCATCAACCTCACTACCCTTCTCTCCCAGTTAGGAATGGCAGCATACATGGCCAGCCAATCCATCCTCAGAATAATATCGTACCCCGAAAACCCAAGTACATAGGCATCACAATCAAACTCGATGACTAATTAGAAAGTATCAAACCCATACGCATCATAGATAAGTGAGTCGGACCTCCTATAGGGTTTGAAACTACTACTGGATCGGAAATAAGAGATATACTAAGGTGTTGACAATCAACTAATGAAGTTGAAATAAATGAATGAGAAGCACAAGAATCAAATAAGTTCCAAACTGGAAAGCCATAAAGAGATATCAAACCTTACACTGTGACCTTCCTGCCCCTATCCTTCCTACCACTGTCCTGAGGTGCCTCTAATGGATGCATCTATGCTTTAGATGAACAAGCTCCTTGCCCTTGCCTCTGAGGACAGTGCTGTGACGGCCCGCCCCGTACCAAACTACATTTACTCCAAAAGTACGCTGTACACATGTCCAGTTAGCAGGGGACGGTCGTCAGAAGGAAAAGAAGAAGACGAAGAATCAACAAGGAACCTGTAGAATGTCTCACAGCGCATAGAACAAAATATAATAACAACATACTTGACATAAAACAGGTGAGACAGTGCATAAGCTGAAACAAACTATCATAGCAGCGGAAAATCCAAAGTACAGCTTGTGATCCAAAACCAACATTATTACAACTTTTAAAAACTATCTCTAAAAGCTAACAAGAAAGGTACACTACTAATGCCCAAAGTAGTGACCAACAATGACATAGGGAGAATATCTATATATATCATACGTGGAAGCCTCCTGCTCGCCTTCGAATCAGCTACTCGCGAATCACCAACTAACCTGCTTCTAGTCTGCTCGTGAGAGCACCCGGAGTAATAAGAAGAGACATAAAACTCTGGGTCAGACAAAAAGTCTGGTATGCGCGATAAGTAGCTAAACAGAACAATAATAGGTATACTAAACTATACCTGAACCTGCAACCAAAGAGTTAGCACTACATATTGTAAAACACTCTAAGGTGCCACTGAATAAATGGTGTAAAGATAACGGGGGTGGGGGTGTGCATGTCATAGTGATGACAAACAATCAAGCATAGCAACCATCCTCACATCTCTCACTCAGTGCGTAAAGCATACGATATCCACCACTTCGATCACCCAATACTTTGTTATGATCACTCTGCCCCATGAAGTCACAATGACTTCACTGCACTGATCCATAGCCACTAATCCTTCGCTATGTCCACTTTGCCCCATGGAGTCATAACGGCTCCACTGCACTGGCTCATAGCCTTACTAATCCTTTACTATGTCCACTCTACCCCATGGAGTCACAACGGCTCCACTGCAGTGGCTCATAGTCTTGCTACGATCACTTTGCACCTCGACTCACGATGACCCTACTGCACTGATACGTAGCCAATCATTCCTTTTCAATGGTGAATCGAAGTTATGAATGTCGACAACTCCTTAGCACACGTCCCGTAGCAAAGCCCAATCATGAAGTGAACTCATTGGTTCCCAACTGGATCCTGAGCTCTAACTTCCATTTGGACTACCTTTGCATCTCGGGTTATTGGTCATCACTGGATCGGTTCGAATCCCCAGTCCTTCTTCTCTGTCGGTTCGGATCGGCCTCCTTCCTAGTGCTCCGGGTCGGGTCGTGGCCTCCAAGTCTCCTTCGTAGTACATTGATTCGGTTCGGGTTCTCTCTGGCGGGTCGGGTCGGTCTACCCTTGCTCCATCAGTTCGGATCGGGTTCCTGGTCTCCGATCCGATCCACTTCCCCTTCCTCTTCCGTTCCAATCCCCTTCTCTTTCTTTCAGTCGATCTGATTCCCCTTCTTTAGCTCGATCCGATCCCAGGACAACCATTGTGGCCTTCCTTTTTGCCATACTTTCCCTTGTGCCAAGCCTCGATTCAGTTCGGTGATCCCTTGCCCAGTCCACTATCCGATCCGAGCCCATCCCTCTGATCCGATCCGAAAGCTTGCACCATTTTCTGCAACTTTTTCCAGCGAGCATTTTACGCCATTCGACGGCGTTTTCGACCATTCTATCTATTCTAATCAATCACAAAGCATACCACAAAGTCATAGCGACAAATAGAAGTGACCTCAAACACCAAAACATCAATATGATAGGTTAAAATGGATCAAACGTAGCCAAAACCCCATATTTTCCCTTAAACATGTTCAAGCATAATTAATGATAGGATTAGCAAAACTTAACCAAATTAACCCAAGTTCATATCAGAGATCTAAAACATCATTTAAGAATTTATAAATATTTTTCCAGAATTTTATCATGTATAAATTCGCTAATTAACACTAATTACCCTTAATTAACCATAATTAGTGAGGAATTATGCAAATCACTCACCTTAGCCACAAATAAACCTTAGATCCGAAATAAATCTCTGTTTGGGCGCAAATAACAATGCAAATCAGCAGCTCTAATCTTGATTTGGTGAAGATATCCCTTGATTTGATGTTGCTAAGCTTAATCCTTGATTAGAAAGTGATTTGGAGGTGATTTAGAGGTTGGAGGCCACTTTAGGGTTTCTAAGAGGTAAGTGAGGCTAGAAAACTGAAATGGAATGAAACCCTAACTCTTTTCAGCCTCCCCATAACCCTAATCCTGAAATGGGTTGTGGGCCCATTCACTAATCACCCTATTTGGCCTGGTTAAGCAGTTTTTCACCTTCCAAACCTTATTTCAGCCATACCTCCCAAACGGTAAGTCCGTTTAGCTATTATGACCACTCTACGGAAATGTAAACCACCAAACGAATCTAATGGAAGTGGTTTCAGGTCAAATTTCTTTCCAATCAAAAGTTATGGCCGAAACAAGATCAGCTAGTGGCAAAACGGTCATTTAAAAATTGGCAAAAATCATGAACATGGGAAATGACCCCAATGGTCGTTTCCCAAAGTCACATGACCATACGACTTCATATAAGAAAGAAATAAATATTCTATGATCCTCCGATACGTAGAATGGGGGTTGTTACATTCTTACCCCCTTAAGAAATTTTGCCCCCGAAATTCCCTAACCAAAACACACAAAGAGTCCCGCATGCCTATCAACCATAAAACAACAGTCAAACATGCAAAACAAGCCTATCCTAGCATGCGGAATAACTAAATTGCAAAGTAAATCTTACCAGGCAAAGAGTTCTGGATGCGTCTTCTTAATGCTCTCCTCTGTCTCCCAAGTACAGTCATTCTCGTTCTTGCCCCACTGAACCTTGACTAGCTTCACCGCCTTCCTTCGAAGTTGCTTCGTATCGTGCTCGACAATACGAATCGGCTTGCGGTTCCCAACTGCCTCGGGTTCCACTTCGAAGTTCTCTAACTGATCAGGTGAAATAGTCATATTTGGGTCATGCACAAACTTCCTTAGCTGGGAAACATGAAATATGTTGTGAACTCCCGCCATCTTCTCTGGTACTTCAATTCTATATGCCAAATTCCCAACTTGTTCGAGAACTAGGAATGGGCCAACAAATCTTGGTGCCAACTTGCCTCGCCTGCCAAATCGTATCACGCTCTTCAACGGAGAAACCTTGACAAACACCAAGTCACCAACGAAGAATTTTAAGTCTCTTCTCCTCATGTCAGCATGACTCTTCTGCCTATCCTGGGTAGCCTTAATCCGTTGTTGAATGATTTTAATCTTATCTGAAGTCTCCCTTATCACATCGGGTCCAAGCACAAACTTCTCACCGGTCTCTATCCAGCATGATGGTGAGTTGCACGGTCTCCCGTAAAAGGTTCATATGGAGCCATACCGATACTGGATTGGTAGCTACTATTATATGCAAACTCTACTAGATGCAAATGGTCATCCCATGATCCACCAAAATCCAATATACAAGCTCTCAAGAGATCTTCCAATATACGATTCACCCTCTCTGTCTGACCATCAGTTTGAGGATGATACATGGCACTGAGATATAATTCCGACCCTAGAGCCTCTTGTAAGCTCTTCCAAAACCCACTAGTAAACAACGGGTCTCGGTCACTCACAATGCTTTTAGGTACTCCATGAAATCTCACTACCCACTTCATATATAATTCTACTAACTTAGTTGCCGTTCTGGTTGATTTGACTGGTATAAATCTTGCACTCTTAGTCAATCGATCCGCAATTACCCAAATGCTATCATGTCCCGATCTAGTCCTTGGTAAACCATCTATGAGGTCCATCGAGACTTGCTCCCATTACCATTCGGGAATTTCTAATGGTTGCAACAAACCACTAGGCTTCTTTTGCTCGTCTTTAACTAGCTGGCAATTCATGCACTTGGATATAAACTTCCCAACGTCTCTTTTCATCCCTTCCCAGTAGTAAGTCTGCTTCATGTCTCGATACATCTTATCACCACCGGGGTGTATAGTCAGTTTTGAGTGATGACATTCCCTAAGTACTTCACCTCTCAAACCATTCACGTTGGGTACAACTAGTCTTCCATTCTTTCGAAGCCATCTCTCTCGATCAAGCCCATACAAATTTATCATCTCACCATCGATATTCATCTCTAACTTAGAGATGATTTCCAATAAATTAGGATCGTCCCTCTGGCTAGAACCAATCCGCTCAATCAAAGTGGGTCTGATCGTCAAACTAGCTAACATCTCTGGATCCAATTCGCACTTCTGTCTGAAATCATACCCTGCGATATACTCCAGTTGCTTCTATTCAAGAAACATAGCCCCTAAACTGGCATGTCTCCTACTCAAGGCATCGGCTACCGCATCACCTTTCCCAGGTGTATATGCGATATCAAAATCATACGAAGCCAAGAACTTTAACCATCTCTACTGACGGAGATTCAGATCCTTCTGGGAGAAGAGATACTTTAACGATTTATGATCGGTAAACAACTCAAATCTCTCTCCCAAGAGATAATGTCTCCACATCTTCAACGCGAACACGATCGCTGCCAGTTCCAAATCATGGGTAGGATACTTTTTCTCATGCGGCTTTAGTTGCCGACTAGCATAAGCTACAACCCTACCTCCTTGCATCAATACAGCACCTAGTCCGGTACCAGAAGCATCCGCGTATACCGTCATCTCTTCATTCCCTTTAGGAATGACTAACACTGAAGCACACATCAACTTTTCTTTTAGACTCTTGAATGCATTCTCACACACTCTGTCCCAGACGAAGGCTTGATTCTTCTTAGTCAACTGAGTCAACGGTGCTGCTATCTTGGAGAAGTCCTGGATAAACTTACGATAATATCCAGCTAACCCCAAGAAGCTTCTTACTTTTGTTGCATTCTTGGGCGTAGACCAATCCTGGACTGTAGCCACCTTCGTAGGGTCCACGGCAATACCATTCTCTGAAACAACATGGCCCAAGAATCTCACTTCCCTCCTCCGGAATTGACACTTAGAAAATTTTGCTTTCAATTGGTGTTTTCTCAACACCTCCATCACTATCCTCAAATGTCCCTTGTGTTCTTCCTCTGTCCTCGAGTAAACAAGGATGTCGTCTACGAACACAAGAACAAACTTATTCAACTGATCTCTGAACACCCGATTCATAAGATCCACGAAATATGCTGGTGCATTGGTCAACCCAAATGGCATGACCAACCACTCATAAAATCCAGACGGCGTCCTAAATGCCATTTTCGGAGCACTCTCAGCTGCTACTCGGAGCTGATGAAATCCTGTCGCGAGGTCCAACTGGGAGAACACTCTTGCTCCTTCCAGCTGATCAAACAAATCATCTATTCGCGGTAGAGGATACTTATTCTTCCTTGTCACCTTATTCAACTCGCGATAGTCCACACACAAACGAAGGGAACCATCTGCCTTAGTGGCAAACACAACTGGTGCTCCCCACTCGGAGACACTTCTTCTAATAAAACCCTTCTTCAAAAGATCGCTTACTTGCACGCCGAGCTCTCGCTGCTCCCTTGGTGTCATACGACGAAGTGACATCACTATAGGTCTGGCATCTTTCACTAAATCAATACGGAACTCAATCTCTCGGTGTGGTGGAAGTCCGATAACTTCCTCGAAAACGTCTGGATACTGGCCAACCACGGGCACATCTGACAACTCATCGTGCGGGATGTCGAGGGAATTTGTAAAACTAGCCATTACCCCATCACTAGGTAGACTACTAAACACTACCCTCCGCCCACCATCCGCCCTAACTGTCACCAAAAAGCCCTCACAGTCTACCACCACCCCGTATCTTTGGAGCCAACCGACTCCCAATATAATGCCATACCCAGTAAAGCCCAAAACAAAGCAATCACAAACAAACATACATCCATGACTCGATAAGACCAAATTTCGGCAAATCATACTAAGGTTAGTCGAACCACCAATCGGGTTCGTCACAACCAACGGTCTATCGACTATCTCGGGTTCCAGTCCCAACCTATCTACCTGGTCACTAGATATGAAGGAATGGGAAGCCCCAGTATCAAACAAAACTCAAACAGGTACATCATGAATAAAAAGCATACCTTGAATGACGACATTCTTTCCTTTCTCCGCCGCAGTTGGGGCATTCGACGAAGAAGGAATAGCACCGATAGCATATGCTTTCACAATCTGCTTCTCCTTAAGATGTTGTGGGCATTTATCCTTATGATGTCCCACTTGACCACAGTTGTAGCACTTCCTATCCGCTGGCTTGGCCCAACACTCTTTGGCATGATGGCCCTTCTTACCATAGCTGAAGCACTCAACATCTTTCTTGCTCCTTTTCTGGCCATCCTTAGTTTGGTTTTGCTTCCTCTTGTTCTGAGTGTTATTCTTGCCTCCACCGCCTGCTTGCGGCTTCAGCCCTTCTGTAGATGCAATCTCAGTCTTTGACTTAGGGTAAAGACTCTCTGATCTCAAAGCTTTCCCCACAATCGATTCAAAAGTCTCATCGATGTGGTTGATAAGCCTTTCCCCCAAGTATCCATCCAAACCAGAAATGAACTTCTCATTCTTCTTCTCAGGAGTATCGATAAGGGATAATCCATACTTCGACAAAGTGTCAAACTCAGCAATATAGTCCGAGACTGCCCTACCATTATGCTTAAGCTCCAAGAACTTCCTAAACAATTCCGACTTCTGAGCAGCTGGGATAAACATGTCGCTAAAGCGAGCCTTAAACTGATCCCAAGTAACCTAATCCTCTGGAGTGGCTGTCTCAATAGCATTCCATCAATTCATCGCTCGCCCTTGCAGCTGACGAGACGCTAGCCTTCTCTTCATCACATCCTCGATACCCAAGTCGTCAAATATACGATCACAGCTATACAACCAATCCTGAACATCTGTGGCCGACTCCGTTCCGTGGAACGGCTTCCCACCAAGGCTAGTGTAATTCTTGCACAGCTTGGCGAAATCGACCCTAGGCGCCTGCACTATTGGACCACCACCATTACCGGCATTGGGAGCTGCCCCTTGCACATCCTGTAACACCCCGAATTTTAGCTAATACTAAAATTCTCTAATCATAGGATAAATAATCTCAGATGTGGGAATTGGGGGTAACGGGCTGCGTCATTGCGTTCGTCTCGGAAAAATACGCGAAATAGAGTCCGAGTTTTCGAGAATCGGAGTCCGTATGGCCCGGTTATGGCCCAATGAAGTTTGCAGAAAATTAAAGCCTAAAACAGATTTAGAAATTTAAAATTCGGATTTCAAATTAGAACCAGCGGGGCCAGGCGGGAAAATTCCCGCCCTGACCATGTCGACAGGGCTGTCGACAGGCCTGTCGACAGGGGGAGTCGACTTGCCTGTCGACTTGCCTGTCGACACGGCGTCTCGAGCCAGATGGTTGGGTGCACCAGATTTGGTTTTCTGGCTAGGGCTAGGCTGGGTTCTAGAGATTTCCTAAATCTAACGGACCTAATCTAATTTAGGGTTAATCTAAGGGCCTAAAACACTCTCCTAATCTATAAATACACCCTAAACCTACCCTAATCCATACTAAAAATAGAAATGATGGCCTCATGCCGCCAAATTAAATCTTAGAAGGAGCCTCCACTTGTTTATGAAGGAAGTTGCAAGCTAATCACTCTCTAATCAATCTCTAATCATCACCATCTTCATATTTAGCAACTAATTCCACTTCATAAGTTTGCTAATCTTGGTTTTGGTGAGTTTCTATCACTTTAACATCAATTGTTAAAGTAAGTAGATTGGGTGTAATGAGACTTATGGTCTTAGATGCGGATTAGTGAGTTTGAATCATTTGTAATGATATGCTACTCTATGTTTTTCTATGTTTATGCATAATTAATAAGTGAGTTTATGCATGTTTGATAAGTTGGTTTATGCATGCTTAACAAGTTGGTTTATGCATGTTTGACAAGTGGGTTTATGCATGTTTAATATGTGGGTTTATGCATATTTAACAAGTGGATTTATGCATGTTTAACAAAGTGAGTTATGCAAGTTCATATGCAAGTCATGTGTATGATGTTATGTAAGTTATGGGTAGGTTGATATGCAAGTTCATATGCAAGTTATGTATATGCTTAAATGCAAGTTTAACATGATATGCAAGTTATGCATGCTTATGCAAGTATGTGAATGCTTATGCAAGTATGTAATGCTTATGCAAGTATGTGAATGCTTATGCAAGTATGTGAATGCTTATGCAAGTTATGTGTATGCTTAAATGCATGTTTAACATGTTATGCAAGTTATGAGAATGCTTATATGCAAGTTCAACATGTTATGCAAGATATGTGTATGATAATATGCAAGCTCATATGCAACATGTTATGCAAATCATGTGTATGATAATATGCAAGTTTGGGTTAAATGTAGTTGGGTTAATATGTGCTCATATATGCAAGTTGACATCCTCTTAACCCATGACAAAGTTATATGCTAAACCCATGATATTTGTAATGGATCTTTCCCTTTACTATGTCATGAGAACGATTTACGTGGGGAACGATGGGGTTGGTAAATATGTTAACAAAAGTGTGATTGGGTATGATTAAGCATACCATACAAATAAATTAACATAAGTGGGAATTTACCTATTGAGTTAGGTCTACCCCATGGGAATTTACCTATTGAGTTAGGTCTACCCATGTTATGAAAAACTTGATATTAATTAGGGATAATTAATATGGGGGTGATTAATTAGGTGTAATTAGTCGACTAAGACACGAGGTTGGACTCATTTGTAGTGTAAAACTGCCCGGACCCGACCGGCCTAACCAGTTGCTACAAATGTCAGCCCAATGTGAGAGGTCTTAGCCATAAATTAAATACGTGATTAAAGTAAAGACACGAGTTAGACTCTGTTATGACGTAAGACTGCCCGGACCCTACCGGCTTAACCAGGCGGTCATAACAGCCAGTCTAATGTGGGAGGTCTTTATGGGAGATCACGGTCTTAATTAATTAAGAAACACTTAACCATATTAGCATGTAGTGGGACATGAGGGGTTAAGTGGGTGCCTTGGGTGGCATGTGGAAATTTAATGGTTGCCTTGGGTGGCATGTGAAATCTAGTGGGTTGCCTTGGGTGGCAATAGAAAATACGATTAGAATACTTAACCAAGTGAAACATGTAATTAAACATGATTAAAGGGTTAAGTGGGATACACTAGATAAGTGACAAGCTTAGGTGGGTAGCTTGTGGGGGCCCATTTCAACCAATATCCCAAACGTATCTTTGTGGGCTCGACCCATGTCGAGTGACGGGACACGCATATTGGGCTTGATTATAAGAGGCCAAAACGGGTTAGCGGTGGCAACGCAAGTCCAACGGGTTTCATATGCGTGTGTGGGCCCGGGCTGGTAGATAAGCCGTTGTTGCATCGTGTAGATATAAAGCCGTGCACCGTTGATATTATCAGGTGGCCACTTTAGGGGAGTGATACACCCCACTGTGGGACCAGCACGGGTATCTACGGTAGGGAGCCGATCGCTGGGGAGTAGTGGGTACACCTAGTAAAGATAGGGGCAGACGGCACCTATGTAGGGGTACACGAAACTACTGGGTAAAATTACTAAGTACACCTAGTGGAGATAGGGGCAGACGACACCTATGTAGTGGCTAGGAGTACAAGAAACTACTGGGGAAAATTTCTAAGTCCTTGGGAGGGATCAACCTTTAAGTAGGAATGACTGGTGTGGTGTAGATAGTAATTATCCTTGGGTGGGTAGATGCGTTTTTACGGTTATCTTAGTTTATCCTAAGACTATCAAGCTGCTTAGTGTAGCCATTCATCCCCAGACATTACCGTGGGTCAAGTTTATATCTTCTCTGGTTACTTTAATGATTGTATTTTTAAAGTTATAGGACTCGCTCAGACTTATGTCTGACCCCGTTGTTTTTATCTTTTTCCCAACCCTCAGGTCCTACGGTGGATCCTTGCAGTAGTGGAGCTTGATCGGATTGCTGTTCCAGTCTTTAGGAGCTTGGATAGATGTAAAGCTCCAGTTACCCAGTTATCTTTTCTTTTGTCTTGGCTATTGTATTGAGAGTGGGATTATGTACTCCTTTATTTTGATGGATATTGTACTTGACTTTTATTGTGGTTTTGTGATGTAACCAGACATGTTTACTTCCGCTGTTATGAGATGATGTTTTAAATTTCAAGTACTATTTATATCTGTCTTGTTGTAATTTTTCTGTTCTATATTCACTAAAATACTCCACCGATGCTATGGAATTCCCTTAGTGAGTGATCATAGCGGGAGTGGGGTGTTACACGTGGTATCAGAGCAAAAGTTACCGGAACAGATAAAATTTTTAGAAAACTATTTTTCTAAAACATTTTTGGAAGAGATATTTTCAAAAACATGTCTTTAAAGAGAAAGGTTTTTGAAGGAAAAGCATAATCCCCAATAGCCATATCTATATCCTTCGAATTCTCCGTTTTGAATCTTTCCTTTTTCGTTTCAGCATGGCCGAGAATCTTAACTTTCCGGAGGGTGTGACGGTACCAGTATGGTATAGGAGATTGATGGAGGCTAGGGCCACCACTGCGGGTCCAGCAAATGTTCCTCCACCAACCGCAGCACCCGATCTTCCTCCTCCCCCTCCTCCTCACACGGATACTTTTGCTAAGACTTGCAAGGAATTTAAAGCTATGGGAGGGAAACCTTTTCAAGGATCTGAAACTTTTGTGGAGGCTAGAGATTGGCTTAAGGAGGTGGAAGAGTTGATAGATATCTTTGAGATGGAAGAAGGAAAGAAAGTCAAGTTGGCTGCTTGGTTAATGAAGGGAGAGGCCTCATTCTGGTGGGAGGTCACTAATGGAGAACGCCCCGTTGACTCTTGGGCGGATTTTAGGCAAAGATTTGTGGCAAAGTTTCTCTCAAGGGCAGAGGAAAACTTGTATATGGAAAGATTCTTGACTCTAAAGCAAGGAAATCTCTCGGTGAAGGAATATGTCAACAAGTTTAATCAATTGGCAAGGTTTGGCCTAGACATGGTGAATACACCGGAGAAGAAGGCTTTGAGGTTCGTGAAAGGCTTGAATGAACCGATGCATGGGTTGGCTATGACTCATATCCCTATGGGGGCCACCTTTGAGAAGCTAGTTGACATGGCACTCATGTATGAAGAAGAGAAGGGTCCCAATGCTAATAGGGCACCCGAGAAGAAGGGAGATCAAAAGAGACCTCAGCAACAACAGCAAAATAAAGGTGGGAAAGGCAACGGTGGCAAGGGCAAGAAGAAGAAGTGTTTCAATTGTGGGACACCTGGCCACCTAAGCAAGGATTGTCGCAAGAAGAAGAAGTCTGGCTGCTTCCACTGTGGCGAAGCTGGGCATCTAGTGAAAGATTGTCCTAAGAAGGGGCAAAGGACGGGGTCTACCTCAGGAGGACAGGTGCAAGCTCTTATGGCACCGAGTCAGGCTAGGGGGCAAGTACAGGCTCTCGCAGTCCCACCAATTCAGGAAAGAGGTAGAACTATCTCCGTTGAAAGTCTGGTTTTTCTATTTGATCATCCTGTCCGTACATTGTTTGATTCAGGCGCATCGCATTCGTTTATCTCATCATCATTAGTTGAGTCACTGCACTTAGACACCAGTCTGGTAGATGATCCCTTGGTTGTTTCAAACCCAATTGGGGGCTCCATTTATTTGTCCATGATATGTTTGGGTTTGAAGATTTCTATACTTAGCATTGAGTTTAGATGTGATGCTTTTGTGTTGGGCTTCACGGGCTATGGGTTGATTTTGGGCATGGACTGGTTATCCAGTAATGGAGCCGTTCTTGATTGCGAAAGGAGAGTTGTTAGGCTCATGACCCGCTTGGGTAACACTCTCGAGATTTCTTGTAATCCCAGGGACTCTTTTATGCTAAGTTATCTTGAATCGCTTGACGCTTCGGTCGAGAGTTTGCAATCTGTTAGAGTGGTCCGGGAATATCCGGATGTGTTTGAGGAGGTGAAGGGCTTACCTCCGAAGCGGGAGATTGACTTCCGAATATATCTGGTGGATAATGCTAAACCTGTATCTTTACCAGTGCGCCACATGGCTCCTCGTGAGAGGAGGGAACTCCATAAGCAAGTAGGGGAGTTGCTTGAGAAGGGGTTCATAAGACGAAGTATATCGGAGTGGGGTGCTCCAGTAGTATTTGCTATGAAGGCGGATGGGTCCCTCAGACTTTGTGTAGACTATAGAGAACTCAACAAGCTCACAAAGAAGAATAGACACCCATTGCCGAGGATTGATGATCTTTTCGATCAGTTGGTTGGCGCTTCAGTATTTTCTCAGTTGGACTTAGCCACGGGGTTTCATCAGTTGAGGGTGGCTGAGGATAGCATAGACAAGACTGCCTTTAGGACTCCAGATGGTTTCTATGAGTGGCTAGTGATGCCATTTGGGTTGACGAACGCCCCTGCATACTTTGTTGATTTGATGAGTAGGGTGTTCAGGGAGTTCCTTAATAAATTCGTGGTGGTCTTTGTGGATGATATCTTAGTATTTTCTAAGAATGAAGAAGAGCATACCCTACATCTTGGGGAGGTATTGAAGACTCTTCGAGCACATAGCCTTAAGGGTAAATTCTCTAAATGTCACTTCTGGAGGAAAGAGGTGCGGTTCTTGGGGCACGTGGTCTCCAAGGAAGGGATAGCTGTGGATCCCGCGAAGGTAGTATCAATTCAGGATTGGAAGGTTCCGAAAAATGCTACCGAAGTAAGAAGTTTCTTGGGGTTGGCGGGTTATTATAGGAAGTTTATTAAAGACTTCGCGAAGATATCAGCCCCATTAACCCGCTTAACGAAGAAGAATCTTGTTTTCGCATGGGACGTAGATTGTGATGATGCGTTCCGACGGTTAAAGAGAGCTTTAACCACTGCTCCAGTTTTAGTGTTGCCAGATGGGAGTAAGCCATTTGTTGTCTATACTGATGCTTGTGGGACAGGGCTGGGCGCAGTTTTAATGCAAGAGGGAAGGGTGATAGCCTATGGTGGAAGGCAGTTGAGGGCACATGAGAAAAATTACCCTACCCATGATTTAGAGTTGGCCGCTATTGTTTTTGCGCTTAAAATTTGGCGCCATTATCTTCTTGGTGAGAGATTCGAATTGTTCACTGACCACAAATCATTGAAGTACTTGTTTTCTCAGAAGGATTTGAATCTGAGACAGCAAAGGTGGATGGAATTCTTAGCATCCTATGATTTCGAGATAGCGTATACCCCTGGCAAGGGTAACGTGGTGGCGGACGCCTTGAGCAGGAAGAGGTTGTCCTTGAGTCCATTGTTCGTGGAACAACGAAGCTTGGAATTTATCTCGATGTTTGATTTCAGACCTTCCATTGATTATGTACCCGGTTTGCTAGCATCCTTGGAGGTTAGACCTACTCTTTTGGGGCGGATTGGAGAAGCACAGAGGGACGACCCACAGTTGGTTGAGTTGGTAGAGAAGCTCATAAGGGGGGAATCATCCAGCCATTTGAGTAGGTACACCCTAGACGATAGGGGGTGCTTGCGTAGAGACGGTAGACTTTGTGTACCGCAAGACGAGGGTTTGAGGAAGGCTATTCTTGATGGCACACCGTTCTAGGATGACCATTCATCCCGGTGGGGACAAGATGTACCGAGACATGAAGAGGGTTTTCTTCTGGGCCGGTATGAAGAAAGATGTAGCCGAGTATGTCGCTCGATGCTTGGTGTGCCAACAAGTGAAGGCGGAGCAAAAGAAACCTGGTGGGTTGCTTCACCCATTGGAAGTTCCGCAATGGAAGTGGGATAGCGTCTTGATGGATTTTATTGACGGGTTACCCAGATCGAGGAAGGGTAATACAAGAATTTGGGTGGTGGTAGACAGACTTACTAAGAGCGCCCATTTCATACCTGTGAAGAGCAAGAGGACCGCTCCATGGCTA
Source organism: Allium sativum (assembly GCA_030737875.1). NCBI lineage: Eukaryota > Viridiplantae > Streptophyta > Magnoliopsida > Asparagales > Amaryllidaceae > Allium > Allium sativum. The sequence continues at coordinate 165,377,253 of CM060921.1, forward strand.
GCTTCTGTATATCTTCGAGAGATAGTTCGATTGCATGGGGTACCCTCTAGCATAGTGAGTGATCGAGATCCTATCTTCACTAGCGAGTTCTGGAGAAGTTTGCAAGAAGCAGCAGGGACTCAATTGTGTCTGAGCACCGCATATCATCCTCAGACGGACGGCCAGACTGAGAGGGTGAATCGTGTTCTAGAAGACCTTTTGAGGCTTTGTATCTTAGATTTTGGAGGTACATGGGAAGAGCATCTTCCATTGGTGGAGTTCGCATATAATAACAGCTTTCAGTCCAGTATTGGTATGGCTCCTTTCGAAGCTCTCTATGGAAGGCCTTGTCGATCACCTACATGTTGGTGGGAATCTACGGATAAGATCTTGCTTGGGCCTGATATGGTTAGGGAGACTTCTGAGAAGATTGACTTGATTCGAAGAAGGATGAAAGCAGCGCAGGATAGGCAAAAATCTTATGCGGACAAGAGAAGGACGGATCTTGAGTTTGAGGTTGGGGACATGGTTTTTGTCAAAGTATCTCCGTTGAGAAATGTTGTTCGCTTTGGATCCGTTGGGAAGTTAGCACCGAGGTTTGTTGGGCCGTTTCCTATTAAGGAAAGGATTGGACGGATGGCATATAGGGTGGAGTTGCCCGACAGATATGTGGTGTTCATGATGTATTCCATGTATCACATCTGAGGAAGTGCTCACATGAGACGGCAGAGGTGGTAGAGCCGAGCTTGCTTAGAGATGTAGAGGTAGAGCGTGATGCGACGATTCGACGAGCTCCTACTCGCATCCTTGGGTCAGAGACTAGGAAATTGAGGAATCGAGAGGTTCAGCTAGTCAAAGTGCAATGGGGAGAAGATGAGAGCAACGCAACTTGGGAGACGGAAGCGAAGATGCGTTCATTGTACCCATTTCTTTTTGAGGGTATGTCTTTACTTTCTCCTCTATCGTTGTCTAGTACTTATCTTATCTTTAGTATATCCTCTCGTTAGTACTGATTGACCTTTAGATAGGGTAAGCCTATGGTTGAAACATGTGTTTGAGACATGTTATGGTTGATGGATGCAAGTGGATGCAAGTGGGTGCTAGTGGTTGCTCGTGGATGCATGTACACACACTCTAGGCACTAGATCGGCTCAATCACCTCATATTGCATATTGCATAAAATTGTGTGTAGGAAGCTATATTTATGGATGTATAATGATTGTGTTATCATATGGATGATGCATTTTGGTGAATGATTGTGCACTCATGTAGATATTGTATGTGTCGATAGGGTTCTCTCGCATACATAATGGATGCATGGCACTATCATGGTTTGCATATGTTCATACATTAGATAGGGAACATATACACACACTTTTTGCATATGCTCATACATCATTAGAAATTGTTTTAAGGACAATGGATGCCCGTGTTTTGATGGATTGAGTAGATGGTTGTTTGGATGGTAGGATATGCATTCTCCTTAGCTTAGAGATTTCGGGGACGAAATCCTTTAAGGAGGGGAGAATGTAACACCCCGAATTTTAGCTAATACTAAAATTCTCTAATCATAGGATAAATAATATCAGATGTGGGAATTGGGGGTAACGGGCTGCGTCATTGCGTTCGTCTCGGAAAAATACGCGAAATAGAGTCCGAGTTTTCGAGAATCGGAGTCCGTATGGCCCGGTTATGGCCCAATGAAGTTTGCAGAAAATTAAAGCTTAAAACAGATTTAGAAATTTAAAATTCGGATTTCAAATTAGAACCAGCGGGGCCAGGCGGGAAAATTCCCGCCCTGACCATGTCGACAAGGCTGTCGACAGGCCTGTCGACAGGGGGAGTCGACTTGCCTGTCGACTTGCCTGTCGACACGGCGTCTCGAGCCAGAAGGTTGGGTGCACCAGATTTGGTTTTCTGGCTAGGGCTGGGCTGGATTCTAGAGATTTCCTAAATCTAACGGACCTAATCTAATTTAGGGTTAATCTAAGGGCCTAAAACACTCTCCTAATCTATAAATACACCCTAAACCTACCCTAATCCATACTAAAAATAGAAATGATGGCCTCATGCCTCCAAATTAAATCTTAGAAGGAGCCTCCACTTGTTTATGAAGGAAGTTGCAAGCTAATCACTCTCTAATCAATCTCTAATCATCACCATCTTTATATTTAGCAACTAATTCCACTTCATAAGTTTGCTAATCTTGGTTTTGGTGAGTTTCTATCACTTTAACATCAATTGTTAAAGTAAGTAGATTGGGTGTAATGAGACTTATGGTCTTAGATGCGGATTAGTGAGTTTGAATCATTTGTAATGATATGCTACTCTATGTTTTTCTATGTTTATGCATAATTAATAAGTGAGTTTATGCATGTTTGATAAGTTGGTTTATGCATGCTTAACAAGTTGGTTTATGCATGTTTGACAAGTGGGTTTATGCATGTTTAATATGTGGGTTTATGCATATTTAACAAGTGGATTTATGCATGTTTAACAAAGTGAGTTATGCAAGTTCATATGCAAGTCATGTGTATGATGTTATGTAAGTAATGGGTAGGTTGATATGCAAGTTCATATGCAAGTTATGTATATGCTTAAATGCAAGTTTAACATGATATGCAAGTTATGCATGCTTATGCAAGTATGTGAATGCTTATGCAAGTATGTGAATGCTTATGCAAGTTATGTGTATGCTTAAATGCATGTTTAACATGTTATGCAAGTTATGAGAATGCTTATATGCAAGTTCAACATGTTATGCAAGATATGTGTATGATAATATGCAAGCTCATATGCAACATGTTATGCAAATCATGTGTATGATAATATGCAAGTTTGGGTTAAATGTAGTTGGGTTAATATGTGCTCATATATGCAAGTTGACATCCTCTTAACCCATGACAAAGTTATATGCTAAACCCATGATATTTGTAATGGATCTTTCCCTTTACTATGTCATGAGAACGATTTACGTGGGGAACAATGGGGTTGGTAAATATGTTAACAAAAGTGTGATTGGGTATGATTAAGCATACCATAAAAATAAATTAACATAAGTGGGAATTTACCTATTGAGTTAGGTCTACCCCATGGGAATTTACCTATTGAGTTAGGTCTACCCATGTTATGAAAAACTTGATATTAATTAGGGATAATTAATATGGGGGTGATTAATTAGGTGTAATTAGTCGACTAAGACACGAGGTTGGACTCATTTGTAGTGTAAAACTGCCCGGACCCGACCGGCCTAACCAGTTGCTACAAATGTCAGCCCAATGTGAGAGGTCTTAGCCATAAATTAAATACGTGATTAAAGTAAAGACACGAGGTTAGACTCTGTTATGACGTAAGACTGCCCGGACCCTACCGGCTTAACCAGGCGGTCATAACAGCCAGTCAAATGTGGGAGGTCTTTATGGGAGATCACGGTCTTAATTAATTAAGAAACACTTAACCATATTAGCATGTAGTGGGACATGAGGGGTTAAGTGGGTGCCTTGGGTGGCATGTGGAAATTTAATGGTTGCCTTGGGTGGCATGTGGAATCTAGTGGGTTGCCTTGGGTGGCAATAGAAAATACGATTAGAATACTTAACCAAGTGAAACATGTAATTAAACATGATTAAAGGGTTAAGTGGGATACACTAGATAAGTGACAAGCTTAGGTGGGTAGCTTGTGGGGACCCATTTCAACCAATATCCCAAACGTATCTTTGTGGGCTCGACCCATGTCGAGTGACGGGACACGCATATTGGGCTTGATTATAAGAGGCCAAAACGGGTTAGCGGTGGCAACGCAAGTCCAACGGGTTTCATATGCGTGTGTGGGCCCGGGCTGGTAGATAAGCCGTTGTTGCAACGTGTAGATATAAAGCCGTGCACCGTTGATATTATCAGGTGGCCACTTTAGGGGAGTGATACACCCCACTGTGGGACCAGCACGGGTATCTACGGTAGGGAGCCGATCGCTGGGGAGTAGTGGGTACACCTAGTAAAGATAGGGGCAGACGACACCTATGTAGGGGTACACAAAACTACTGGGTAAAATTACTAAGTACACCTAGTGGAGATAGGGGCAGACGGCACCTATGTAGTGGCTAGGAGTACAAGAAACTACTGGGGAAAATTTCTAAGTCCTTGGGAGGGATCAACCTTTAAGTAGGAATGACTGGTGTGGTGCAAATAGTAATTATCCTTGGGTGGGTAGATGCGTCTTTACGGTTATCTTAGTTTATCCTAAGACTATCAAGTTGCTTAGTGTAGCCATTCATCCCCAGACATTACCGTGGGTCAAGTTTATATCTTCTCTGGTTACTTTAATGATTGTATTTTTAAAGTTATAGGACTCGCTCAGACTTATGTCTGACCCCGTTGTTTTTATCTTTTTCCCAACCCTCAGGTCCTATGGTGGATCCTAGCAGTAGTGGAGCTTGATCGGATTGTTGTTCCAGTCTTTAGGAGCTTGGATAGATGTAAAGCTCCAGTTACCCAGTTATCTTTTCTTTTGTCTTGGCTATTGTATTGAGAGTGGGATTATGTACTCCTTTATTTTGATGGATATTGTACTTGACTTTTATTGTGGTTTTGTGATGTAACCAGACATGTTTACTTCCGCTGTTATGAGATGATGTTTTAAATTTCAAGTACTATTTATATCTGTCTTGTTGTAATTTTTCTGTTCTATATTCACTAAAATACTCCACCGATGCTATGGCATTCCCTTAGTGAGTGATCATAGCGGGAGTGGGGTGTTACACATCCCTAAGCATGTCTCTCATGAGGTCAGTAAACATCGCCCTTATGTCAGCAAAATTCCCATTATTGGCTCCTCTACTACACCTCTTGCGTATCATCTCATCGTTCAATCTGTAAAGAGAAAACGATTAACCGTCTCCCTAGTGGTGCTAGTACAGTGTGACTTCATCCTTAGCTATACTAATAGTATGTATATATATATATATATATATAGCTTTTGAAAACCAAAGTAATCATAAATACGCACTCTCATATACGTACTATCTCTCCCTAGTGTCTTTCCCTAGGTTAAATACGCAACCTAGAGCTCTGATACCAAATGTGACGGCCCGCCCCGTACCAACCGACATTTACTCCAAAAGTGCGCTGTACACATGTCCAATTAGCACGGGACGATCATCAGAAGGAAAGGAAGAAGACGAAGAATCAATAAGGAACCTGTAGAATGTCTCATAGCGCATAGAACAAAATATAATAACAACATACTTGACATAAAACAGGTGAGACAGTGCATAAGTTGAAACAAACTATCATAGCAGTGGAAAATCCAAAGTACAGCTTATGATCCAAAGCCAACATTATTACAACTTTTAAAAACTGTCTCTAAAAGATAACAAGAAAGGTACACTACTAATGCCCAAAGTAGTGACCAGCAACGACACAGGGAGAATATTTATATATATCATACGTGGAAGCCTCTTGCTCGACTCCGAATCCGCTACTCGCGCATCACCAACTAACATGTCTCTAGTCTGCTCGTGAGAGCACCCAGAGTAATAAGAAGAGACATAAAACTCTAGGTCAGAAAAAAAAGTCTGGTATGAGCGATAAGCAGCTAAACAGAACAATAACAGGTATACTAAACCATACCTGAACCTGGACCTGCAAACAAAGAGTTAGCACTACATACTGTACAACACTCTAAGGTGCCACTGAATAAATGGTGTAAAGATAACGGGGGTGGGGGTGTGCATGTCATAGTGATGGCAAACAATCAAGCATAGCAACCATCCTCACATCTCTCACTCAGTGCGTAAAGCATACGATATCCACCACTTCGATCACCCAATACTTTGCTATGATCACTCTGCCCCATGGAGTTACAACGACTTCACTGCACTGATCCATAGCCACTAATCCTTCGCTATGTCCATTTTGCCCCATGGAGTCATAACAGCTCCACTGCACTGGATGATAGCCTTACTAATCCTTTACTATGTCCACTCCGCCCCATGGAGTCACAACGGCTCCACTGCACTGGCTCATAGTCTTGTTACGATCACTTTGCCCCTCGAGTCACGATGACCCTACTGCACTGATACGTAGCCCATCATTCCTTTTCAGTGGTGAATCGAAGTTATGAATGTCGACAACTCCTTAAAACACGTCCCGCAGCAAAGCCCAATCATGAAGTGAACTCATTGGTACCCAACTGGATCCTGATCTCTAACTTCCATTTGGACTACCTTTGCATCTCGGGTTATTGGTCATCACTGGATCGGTTCAGATCCCCAGTCCTTTTTCTCTGTCGGTTCGGATCGGCCTCCTTCCTAGTGCTCCGGATCGGGTCGTGGCCTCCAAGTCTTCTTCGTAGTACATTGATTCGGTTCGAGTGCTCTCTGGCGGATCAGGTCGGTGTACCCTTGCTCCATCGGTTCAGATCGGGTTCCTGGTCTCCGATCCGATCCACTTCCCCTTCCTCTTCCGTTCCAATCCCCTTCTCTTCCCTTCAGTCGATCTGATTCCCCCATCTTTAGCTCGATCCGATCCCAGTTCAACCATTGTAGCCTTCCTTTTTGCCATATTTTCCCTTATGCCAAGCCTCGGTTCGATTCGGTGATCCCTTTCCCAGTCCACTATCCGATCCGAGCCCATCCCTCCGATCCGATCCGAAAGCCTGCACCATTTTCTATAACTTTTTCCAGCGAGTGTTTTAAGCCATTCGACGGCATTTTCAACCATTCTATCTATTCTAATCAATCACAAAGCATACCACAAAGTCATAACAACAAATAGAAGGGACCTCAAACGCCAAAACATCAATATGATAGGTTAAAATGGATCAAACATAGCCGAAACCCCATATTTTCCCTTAAACATGTTCAAGCATAATTAATGATAGGATTAGCAAAACTTAACCAAATTAACCCAAGTTCATATCAGAGATCTAAAACATCATTTAAGAATTTATAAATATTTTTTCAGAATTTTATCATATTTAAATTTGCTAATTAACACTAATTACCCTTAATTAACCATAATTAGTGAGGAACTATGCAGATCACCCACCTTAGCCACAAATAAACCTTAGATCTAAAATAAATCTCTGTTTGGGAGCGAATAACAATGCAAATCAGCAACTCTAATCTTGATTTGGTGAAAATCTCCCTTGATTTGACGTTGCTAAGCTTAATCCTTGATTAGAAAGTGATTTGGAGGTGATTTAGAGGTTGAAGGCCATTTTTAGGGTTTCTAAAAGGTAAGTGGAGGCTAGAAAACTGAAATGGAATGAAACCCTAACTCTTTTCAGCCTCCCCATAACCCTAATCCCGAAATGGGTTATGGGCCCGTTCACTAATCACCCTATTTGGCGCAGTTAAGCAGTTTTTCACCTTCCAAACCTTATTTTAGCCATATCTCCCAAATGGTAAGTCCGTTTAGCTATTGTAACCACTCTACAAAAAGCTAAACCACCAAACGAATCTAATGGAAGTGGTTTCAGGTCAAAATTCCTTTCCAATCAAAAGTTATGGCCGAAATAAGATCAACTAGGGGCAAAACGGTCATTTAAAAATTGGCAAAAATCATGAACATGGGAAATGACACCAATGGTCATTTCCCAAAGCCACATGACCATACGACTTCATATAAGAAAGAAATAAATATTATATGATCCTCCGATACGTAGAATGCAGGTTGTTACAAGTGCTTACTATAATGACTCGGCTGTCCACAATTAACATAATTCCCTTTCTTGGCAGCCTTCTTGCAGTCCTCAGAAAATGGCCCATCATGTCGCACCCATGGAATTTAATGTCTTTCTTTATTTGAGCTTTTTCCTGTTTTTTTTTTCCTTCTTCTTATTGCCCTTCTTAGGCCACCATTTCTTCTTTTCGTAACGGTCTTTCGCTACCTCAGCTTTACTTTCCTTTGAATCACCTTCCCTTTCTCATGCATAAGTGTCGTCTCAACAAGATTCTTGAACGTATCGCCCATCGGGATATAAGTCAAAGCAAGTCCTTGTAGGGATTGATTCAACCTCTTAGAAAATCTTAAGCCCTTCTTATTAGTTGTGTTCACCAAATCAATCCCGATCCTAGCAAGCTCGTTGAAATGATTAACATATTCCTTCACAGAAAAATTACCTGTCTCAATACTAGAAATTTCTCTAATTGCATCCCCTCTTCTGCCTGAGATAGAAACTTGTTTACAAACCTCTCCTTAAACTCATCCCAAGTATCAATACCACGTTTTGCATCAGCCATTTCCCAACAATAAGCTTCGCCCTTTATTTGCCATGTAGCAAACTAAAATCTCCTCCTATCCTCAAGCTCTAAAGTCCAAATAGCGCTCAGTATCCCTGAGCCATACGCGAGCCTCAACAAAAGTATCTAAACCAAGTAAGGTCTTGCCACCTTGAGCAGTGAAATCTTTGCAAAGCTTAGATAAATCAGACATTGATGGTCGGTTATGAGGAGCTACCACGGCTGGCACAGGAGCTTAGGCATTCTCTTGCCCTTCGGCTGGTGCCTTAGCTTCTATATTTACAAAACCAAGTTGGAATAGGGATACCGTCGGTAAAGTTGGGAGCCCTAGACATGCTGTGAAAGGAAAAGAGAGAATGATTCAGGAAAGTAATCAAGGGAATATTGTAATTGACTTGAGGAAATGTCTTTTGAAAACAAATTTAACTTGAAAACACTATTCTTTAAAAGATTTTTCCTTTTAGAACAACAGCTTTTTTCTGATCTTGTTAGCTTAGCCTCTAATACCAAATTAACACCCCACACCCCTTAACATCACTCGAATGATGATTTTGCTAAGGAATATGAAGCGTATAGGTATAAAGTAATATCACAGAGACAAAAATTCACAAGACATCATATACAAACGCAAAAGAATTTAAAACTTTATTTAAAGAAGAACAAAAATATTTTTGCATCGTAAAATGCACTTCATCATAAACCCACAACTGCCTCATGAAAAATAACATAATTAGAACACAAAATAAAATCCATCCCAACATCAAGTACAATAACAAGTCCACGGTGAAATAGTGTATGAATCAAATAGAAAGTAAGTCAAGAAGAAATATTCAATATGCTAAGTTGAACCAAGACTCTATCAACTCTAAGATCCTCTGCCCCTAGGGGGAAGAAAGGAATAGAGAAGGAAGAAAGGAAACTAGTCAGACATAAAGCCTAGTGAGTTGTGTAATTACTAGAATGAGTGATAAAAGAAGAAATTTAGACAGGATAATAGTTTAAGATTGAATAGCAGTAAATAAGGCAACATAAAGATAAGCAAGGATATAGTCGATTGTCATCTCATTCATGTCATTCGATTTCTGAACCATTTTCCACAACTCATAATTATGATGTAACCTAATTATACCCATCGATCGGCTTCTAAATCACAATTGTGATAACCTATGCCAACTATGGGTATTGGTTTATCACGTCCGACCCATCAGCTCTAAAGGACATAGTGTTAATCATATGCATTAACAGCGTCCTACTTTCTCCAATCGGCGTGATGCACACTCATCGCCCAGCTAAAACGCTCCCGTACCGACCTCATTTAGACCTCTTACTACCAAATACTGTAAAGTGTGCCTTCGCCTCCTCGCAAGACCTCTATATAACATGATAAAAGATATACTATCTGATATGGGTCCCTCCAAAATGCAATTTGACTCAAGTCACCCTATACTTAGTCCCCAATTTAATTTATTATCATTGACTGCTTACTAACATTGACCCCCATAGATTTGTCAACAAATGCCAAGACCACCATAGACTTATTGCTGGCTTCTTAACTACCCTAGACCACTATAGAATTGTCAACAAATACCAAGGCTGTTAAAGATTTATTATTTTGTTTGACCACTTATTTTCCCTAATCAACCTACCCCTGTTGCCGGAATGAACCTCAACTATAAGCCACTTATTTTCCCCAATCAGCCGTCATTGTTGGAACAAACTCCCTACGCTTATTTAATGGGAAAGTCTAAATGAACACAAAATATGGACACAAAATTAAATACACAAAATCTAAACCATTAGATCTTCCCATGAATTGCATCTCACACATAATGACAAACAAATCTTATGGTCTAGATTTTGTGTTCATAAATTTGTGTGCAATTTTGTGTCTTAATAGTCGCTCCCTTATTTAATAAGCCATTTATTTTCCCTAATCAACATATGCTACAGAAATAGAACTCAACTCTTCATGCTTATTAATTTATTCATATTAAACTTAACACCCATTTTAAGTTTATTATTAAGCCTACTCATTCCATATAACCTCTTATGACATTTTTTAGGTTGTATTAAACATTATCATGATTATATTCGTTATACAACCCTAATTTTTGTTACTTAGCGTCTTATTAAGTTAACATATTTCACATTTCCAATTATTCATTTTGTTAATAATTTTCCCCAAATTTTACAGTTTATTTGTCTAATACTGTATTAACTCAATATTCCCAATTATTCCTTTTTACGCAAATTCATAATTTTTTTTTCCAATATGCGCTTTATAATTAAATTCATAATTTTACCCAATATGCGTAGAAACAATAGGAAAAGGTTTAGGCACTTGGAAGGGCCTAAACTCTACTTAAATAAAAGGATAAAGGTCTAGACTCTCGCATGGCCTAGACTTTTATTAATAAAATAGGTTTATAAATGAAATAGGGAAAAACCTGAACTGTTCACAAAATAATCCATAAAGAAAAGGGGCAGAAATAAACTGAATGATTTATAGCAACAGGTAAATTACTGAGATAACCTGAAATAGGATAGAAAAGGAAATTAGATATACAAAAACTCATTTGCAGGAAATAAACACTGAAAATCTATAAATTACTGAAGAAATTGACAACTATTATACTGTCCAAATAATCCCCAAATTATACTGATCCCACAATCACAAAAAATACTCACAAAAATATGCAATCCAACAGGATCCGCTAGGAATCTCTAGGTCTGTATATAAATATCCTCCAATTTGTGTGTATAAAAATCCAAATCTAAATCTCATAACTCCATTGTTTAACAGGAAGAAGTTTTGCATAGAAGAGGAAGAGAATGAGGAATGGTGTAATGACCCGGATATTTCGTCGGTAAATTTAGAATATTTAATGAGGTTTAAATATTGAAATAAAAATATAAAAGAAATTTTATATTTGATTATCGATTTAAAAGCCGAAATATGATTTACTTTGAATTTATATAATTTTCGAAATACGAAGTTAATTGAATTCAAGAGTTCAGACTATACTGAAATTGATTCAGATAATCAATAGAAATTCAAAACTGAATAATAACGATAACATTAATTTATTGTCGAGGGAATTAATTGTTCTGGAATTTAATTTATATAGGATTTAAGTTAATACCTTCTCCATATGATCGAATTGGACTTCGTGACCTATCTCAGTGTGTTCAGAGCAGTGGTATTACGCTAGAAATGAAAGTTGTTGGGTTCAGTGAGGAATTCAGAATCAATGGTTATTTTTATTTAGAGGATACCGAATTAAATTAAAATAAAATATCATGGTTTTTTGGACATAAAAAAAACACGCCGTCCTCTCTATCTCCACAAACCAAACATGCCGTGCCTTCTCGAATTGCCACAAATTCAAAACAACTCGTTGGCCCTCCTTTCAACCACCAGAGCAATCGAACGTGGCCTCATTTATTTCATTCTCTCCCTTTATAAAAGAAAATCCAAATCAAAGCCATGCTATTTGTTTTATTTCCTCAAATCGAAGCTGCTGTTTTCCTCTTCCAAATCAAATACCGCGATTTCTCCATTTAAATCGAAATCGAAATCGGAAATGGCAATGCGAATTGAAATCGCCACTGAAGCATGACGCCAAGCACTTGCAACTTGCAGACCACGGATGGGAGGTCGCGATCAAAGACTGTCAGTTCTCTGAACCTCGACGTCGAGCTTCTGGGTTCGAGCGAGGGCATGAGTGTTTAAAGGTCACGACAACTGGAGAACTGAGGAGGGTGCCGATACCGTAGCGATTTGGGGAGGTCCGAACTGTTGAACGAGGCTACTGGAATGGAATCGACGATGGCGTCGAGATTTTTGGGATCGCCGAAGTGGTGCGAGGGTCTGCTGAGTGAAGTGAAAGTCGCAATGACTTTGGGAATTCTGGGTTGCAGGCGATGGTCAAAAGGCCGACATGATGTTGATGGGTTCAGCAGCGTGGATTGTTGAGTTCGAAGTAGGGTAAGGGGATTTCAGAGGTATCGCAGATGATTGTTGCGACAATGGCAAAGTTGAATTTGCCTGGTGTGATGTTCGATGGTCCTAACTGGGCGTGGAAGTGCTGGAAAACAAGGAAGAAGGCCACATTTTTTTTGGAGTTTTTACTGAGAAGGATAAGGCGCGCTAATACTTGGTTTTGTCGAAATTTAACTTATGGTAATCAGGTATTAAGTTTAAATTATTTTTATTTTTGATAAAAATAAAGAATGACAATTTAATTGTATATATAGTTTAGTAACAAGTATAAATTACTTACGATGTCAGGTTTGAACGATTTAAGGTAAAAGGTTAAATTGACTAAATTAATTAGAAATGTTTATATATATATATAGTTAGTTAGTCTAAAATAATTTATTTAAGATAGTTTAAATAAATAGTTCAAAATGATGAATAAGGGTTTAATTAATCGTAGGTACGAAATAAATTTCATCCGAGTAGACTCATAGCCGAGGATATGGAAATTAAGGGATGTTCGGCAAATGAAATTCCCTGGTGAGTAAATCTCACCTTTTATTTAGAAATTATTTTTATATAGTTAAAAATAATTGTCTGTGCTTGTTTGAATGCTGTCTGATTGTTTTAAAATATATATTAGTTATTTAGGATATATATATATATTGGGTTGATGATTGGTTGGATTCCCGCAGTCTCATTAGCGGATGCCCGCGGTTTCATTGGCGGATGATTACCCTATACGCCCCACGCTATGATAGTGGATGACCTTCATACCGCGATATCCTGCCTCAAAGAAGGATGGGTATTACTATGTTGACTAACGTCTGTGGATGCAGGAAAACAGGTTGGAGGAATCCAACAGGATTCCTCAAAAATATATTATCGGTTTGTTTATTTATTTGCATATATACTGTCATATATGATGTGTTAGAAAAATAAATAATTGGTTGCTTTGGTGTTTAAAAATCAATGGGGCCTGGATATTGTTTAATAAAAATATCAAAAAGGGTATTTGATATTTTAAAAAGGAAATTCTATTTTTAAATAGAATTTGAATTTTAAATAAAACTATAGAAAATATTAACTTGTTTGAAGGTATATAAAACAAGTATCGAATTTATAAACGTTGTTTATAAATGGAAAGATGGGATTTGAATGGAATTTATAAACTTTGTTTATAAATGGAAAGATGGGATTTGAATGGGATTTATAAACTTTGTTTATAAATGAAAAGATGGGATTTGAATCGAATTTATAAACGTTGTTTATAAATAATGCAGAGAATTCAAATGGACTTTGAATATAAGGAATTGAAATAGAATTTGAATAATAGAATTCAAATGGAGTTTAACTATGGAATTTGAACATAGTATTTCAAATGGAATTTGAATATAGAAATTCAAATGGGATTTATAATAAATAGATTTGGATAAATAGAAGTGGATTAGACTAAGAAGTTAATTAACAGATTTAATTAACAAATTGAGTTAAAACGATTGGTATAGTTAAAATAGATTGAACAGGCATAAATATACAGGAGACAGGTATGGAATAAAGTATAGAAGTGAAATAAATAGAATGCCCGACAAAAAGGTACGTATTTAATTCATATATGAGATTTTATGCGCCGTATCGGCAAGCCGCTTGGCTTTTTCTTTTTCTTTTTGAGATGAGAAGGACCGGGAAAGCTATTTGAAATTTCCCAATGCTCCCGGTACAAAGGAGGTTATGGCGAATTTTTCCGGGAATTTAAGGAGAAAGAATATTTTTAAGATAATTTGATAGTTAGAAATTAACATATCAAAATATATAAAAGTCGATAAGAAAACGAACTTAGAAATAGAATAGTATAATAAAAATGGAAGTATAAGAATAAAATCTTGTAGGAATAGAAAGAAAAAGTGTATTTGTGTTTAAAGGTGAATAATCAGTTGTATGGTATTGATTATTCGAGTAAGTAGTCTTGTCTGTTTTGACGTTAAATGTTATTCAGTCAAGGTCTGAGAGGTAATTATACCCCAACTTGGTTGATTTCATGATATACCGATAAGTAGCAAGATTCAGGCTCGAAGATCAATGTGGAATAAGAATTAGTTAAATACTGTATTTGGGTTGTCGTAATGATGTTTTACACAACATCTGTTTTAACCCAAATACGTGCAAAGCTTGGAAATAGAATAATGAACGTTTCCTAAGTATAGGAATAAACGAGATTGGAAAAGAGATAAGTAATTGGAATATTTTCCAATTATAAATAACATATATTTTCTAAAGTTTAGAAAATAAAAGAAGGCGATATATGGAAATGTTTTCCAAATAACGTAACAGGTCAATATGGTTATCGAAAATATTTGGTTAACAAATATTGATAAAGAAATAGAGAAGAGATTTAATTAATGGAATATTGATTAAAGGCTTAGTGATTTGTTGGATGTTTGGATGAACACTTGTTTTATTCGATAGTTAAATCATCGACTATCGAAACACTTGTTTTTATTCGATAGTTAAATCACAGACTATCGAAGTTTTGACCATCGTTGTCAATATGGAGAGACCGGTTGGATTATTATCCGAAGAACCACTCCGTATTGGCAGTAGCGTGCGAATCAGATTATGTAAAGAAAATAGAAGACGGAGTAGAGTGCAAGGACTTTTTCTATTAATAGAAATTGTGCCTTCGATTCATCCTGTTTCTGGGTGACGTGTATGGATGAATGTCTGACAGAGTATGTCCAGAAAGGTCACGTACATTGATTTCTTCAACCGTACCAAGAGTGGATGCGGAGAAGGAAACTTCTTTTAGCTAACACATAATGTATCGTTGTAGACGTCAAATCGGTGATTTGATGGATTTGACGATGTGGCATTCAAAGTGAATCTGGTATGATGATAAAGCATAGCTTCTAGCCTCATCATCCGGTAAATGACAGAAATCGGGCAGGCAACATGGCTAAGTCGGTCGCACCGAAGTAGGGTGTATAATCACCTGATCTAGAGTTTCATTTACTTCTAAAAATCTATTGTTGATGCTGTCCCATTCGGGAAACGGTTGCTGATCCCAACTGTTGGTGATATACATTCGATACACTCAAGCGAAATGAGTGGTCGGTCATGTGTGGCCGAGTTGCAAGATGTTCTTGTTGAACCCAGTGTATTCCTCTCTAGATGTACATTAGCGAAAGGTGGTTCCATACCTTGTCATAGTTGGAAATCCATTACCCAATACGTGCTTGCGGTTTTGATTGTATACTATATATGTAGAACGTGAGATGAAAGCGTTTCTGCTAGATGATTATATATATACTGTGGTTGATAGACATTATTATAATATCAAAAGGTTTTTGATATAAAGATATTTTGGATTCTCATAAGGGAAAAAACCCGTTCCGTTATGCGGCGTGGTCTTATGAGATATCGTTTACTTATTCGAACTGTTTCTAAACTGTTTTACTCATACCAGTCCCACGACTGACCCGGAGTTTACTTTGTTGTTTTCCCTAAACTCTTGGGTACCTAAATTTGTACGGGTAATCAAGTAGTCAGGAATTTACAAATATACTGGAAGAGCTTGGAGCAGGAGGCTTCAGGATCATATAGCTATAGTTATTTCCGCTGTGTTGTAAGTGATGTACTTTGATATTGATGTATATTCAAGTACAGATGTATATTTCAAGTTATGTTATATATATTATATGTTATTCTTTCCGCTGTGAGATTCGTGTTACTCTGATGTTGTGTTCTTCTTCTTCTATTCTAAGTTTCTATCTTATCTTTCCTCACCCTCTAATTTCTTTCACTAATTACCAGGATTTTTCGATGTTTTGGTTATCGACATCGAGCTTATGTCGATAACCAAAGTCGTTTGAAAATCCGGGTCGTTACAGTTGGTATCAGAGCTTAAGTTAAGAATTACTTGGCTCTGTGGCGTGACTCGGCCGAGATAGGGTTAGTAATACCCTAGATTGTGTTTGAGTGTATATATATATACGAGAGAGCGTATTTGTTATTTGATATAAAAACCGTTTTATATTGTGTTGACTAGTCTGTTGAGTGGATTATAAATTTTGGTCGAATCGTGGGACGCCACGATGTCGATAGGAGTTTATAAACACTTGAACAGAAGATTGGACACGATATTGTTTTTTAATAGTTGAGTTGATTATTAGGATTATAATCGAATTAGATTATAAAACAGAAATAGTTATATATAACCAATGGAATTTGTATATGAAATCAAATATACAAATGTGATAAATTGAAATTTGATTTCCAACCAGAATTTAGAATTTAAAATCCTGGGAGTTTGGAAAATATTTTTCTAAATGGATTTTGAAAGAAATATAGCACTGGACTCATTCAGTAGCTGGGAAATAATTCTGATGATGGTCGCAACATCATCAGTGTTCATTTCCGAGTTTCTAAGTGATGAATTGCTGCCTTAGAAAAGTTTTGATGGAAATTTGTTTGGAAAGAAAACAAGTTGTTTGAAAATTCAAATGTTTGAATTTGGGATAGATATAAATATACGTATATATTTATATTACTTCAAAGAAATTTTGAAATGGGAATTGGGATATAGATTTCAAATAGAAGTAAAATATAAGGGAATTCAAATATAGAATTTGAACATAGAAATTTAAATAGGATTTGAATAAAGAAAATTCAAATAGAAATTGTATAAGAAAAATTGAAATGGAATTTGAATTCAAAGGAATTCAAATGGTTTTGAATAAAGAAAAGTCAAATAGAGATTTGAATATTAGAATTCAAATGGAATTTGGTTAAATAGAATTTCAAAGAAAATATAAAGTTTGAAATATAATTTTAAATTCAAAGGAGTTAAAATAGAATTTAAATTCAAAGGGATTTCAAATAGGAATTTGAATAAGGAATTTAAATAGAAATTGAATAAAGGAATTTAAATAGAAATTGAATAAAGGATTTCAAATGGAATTTGAATAAGGGATTTGAAATGGGTTTTGAATAAAGGATTTCAAATAGGAATTGAAGATAAGAATTTCAAATAGAAATTGAAGATAAGGAAATTGAATTAGAATTTGAATCGAATAAAATTCAAATAGAAATTGAATAGAAGGAAATTCAAATATAGAGTTTGAATAAAGAGAATTCAAATGGAATTTGAATATTGTAAATATATAGGATTTGAATATTAGAAGTGAAATAGATCGGGAATATTATGTGAAATGGATTGGATATATATTAAAAATATATCAGAATGGAGTTGAATTTATTATAAACAAAGTTAAAACGTTTATATTTATAAATATAATTAAAACGAGCTCGCCATAGCACGGCAGTTCGTAAATTGGCGATTCGAACTTCAATTTAGTATACAGAACTCAATTGAAGTCGGAATTCTTTGAAACAAGAATCGTCGGGACCGGTTGAATAATAGTTTTCTAATGAAAGAGAAAAATCTGGATTTCATCGTATAGATTTTGAGTTATATCAAAAACAAATTTTTAGGAAAACAGCGCCAGAACCATTATAAAACCATAACGGTTTAATTAAATAAATAAAAGGATTGTTAGGAAATAAAATCCGAATTGGCATTAGAAAAATCCAGACTGGAGATATAAAATAAATATGAACTCCAGTGAAGTAAGTGAAATGATTTTTAAGACAAAAATCATATTTTAAATGGTTAAATAGAATTAACTAAATTGGAAAATAATTAGTTAAAGGAAAGTTGAATCGAAATTGGGTTTTTGGATAAGTGAAAGAGATTGAGAATTTGTATTCAAAATCGAATATATAACTCGAGTTGAAAATATAATTAGATTAGTTTATAATTAAGTTGACATATATTTGAACAAGTTATATTCAAATAAAAAGGGTGAAATAGGCAAAACGGTTAATTAGCAACTAGTTAATGGGAATTTGAATGATGGAAATTAAAATTTAACTTAAGTTAAATGGATCGAAATGGATAAACTGAGTAAAATCAATGTGAATGAAATATGAATTGGGAAATATAAAGGAAATATATTTGTAACACAAATACAAAGGGAGTTATGTGCAAACAAATAGAAGGAGAAATATTTGTAAAAACATTTACAAATAGAATTTAAAAGGGAATATTTGTAAAACATTTACAAATAGATTCAATGGAAATATTTATTTATAGAAAATAAATAGAATGTTATACATGAGATATTTATTTGTTAAATAAATAGAATTTAATTAAAGGAATAATAGAAGATGAATAGAAAATGGAAATCTGTTTTTAACAGATAAATAGAAAAGATCTATTTATAAATAACAGTTTATAAATAAAATTAAATATTTATCATTCGATAAATGGAATATATAAGTCTGAACTTATATAGGGGAGAGATATTGGTTTTTAACACCGATAGTTTTAAATAGAAGGGGTACACAACACTTGTACAAGTGAAGTAAAGTTATTAAAGAGAACATTTATAAGGTAAAGAACCGTTACTAAAAGTAAACCTTTATAAATGAATAAATGTCATCCAATAGGAGTTATTCGAATAGGAGAAGTCGAATAGAGTTAGAATAAATCGATTAGAGTAAGAATTAACCAGTTAGAGTTAATCAGTTAGAGTAAATCCGTAGAGTTAATTGAATATTAGTTATTCAATTAGGATTTATCGAATATTTGTTATTCAAGTTAAGAGTTAACCAGATAGAGTTAATTGAACATAGTTAATCGAATTAGGATTTAATTGAATAGTAGTTATTCAATTAAAGTTGATCGAATATAGTTATTGAGATAGAGTTAGTCAAACTTAGTTACTCAGGATAAGTTGCCATTTCGTACGACTGCTAGCGTAATTCGCATGGCTGCAGATAGCCTAGGGCGCTCGGATGTTTCCTGAGGGAATCGGGCGTAACCATTGTGATCGCTGCGATCTAGAGTCAAGCGAGTGGAGTTAAATCGAATATTAGTTTATTCGGATAGAATTAAAGGAGTTATCGAATATAGTTTATTCGAAAGGAGTTATCGAATATAGTTATTCGAAAGGAGTTATCGATTATTTGTTAATCGAAATGAGTTATCAATTATAGTTTAATCGAAAAGAGTTATCGATTAGTTTAATCGAAGTGAGTTATAGAATATTGATTAATCGAAGGAGTTATCGAATTTAGTTATTCGATGGAGTTAATCGATAAGGGTTAAATCCAATAGAGTTAATTGATAAGAGTAAATCGAATATAGTTTATTCGAAGAAAGGTTTTCGAATCTAGTTATTCGAAAGAGAGAATATCGAATATAGTTATTCGAAGGGAGGAGTTATCGAATAAGGATTTATTCGAAAGAGAGGAACGTAAGGAAGTTTGAAATGTTGAGTACAACATAAATAAGTTTTGGAAAGATAAAGGGGTTTGTAGCACTTTTTCTACCTTAGCAATTTCGAGGACGAAATTATTTTAAGTAGGGAAGAATGTAATGACCCGGATATTTCGTCGGTAAATTTAGAATATTTAATGAGGTTTAAATATTGAAATAAAAATATAAAAGAAATTTTATATTTGATTATCGATTTAAAAGCCGAAATATGATTTACTTTGAATTTATATAATTTTCGAAATACGAAGTTAATTGAATTCAAGAGTTTAGACTATACTGAAATTGATTCAGATAATCAATAGAAATTCAAAACTGAATAATAACGATAACATTAATTTATTGTCGAGGGAATTAATTGTTCTGGAATTTAATTTATATAGGATTTAAGTTAATACCTTCTCCATATGATCGAATTGGACTTCGTGACCTATCTCAGTGTGTTCAGAGCAGTAGTATTACACTAGAAATGAAAGTTGTTAGGTTCAGTGAGGAATTCAGAATCAATGGTTATTTTTATTTAGAGGATACCGAATTAAATTAAAATAAAATATCATGGTTTTATGGGCATAAACAAAACACGCCGTCCTCTCTATCTCCACAAACCAAACATGCCGTGCCTTCTCGAATTGCCACAAATTCAAAACAACTCGTTGGCCCTCCTTTCTACCACCAGAGCAATCGAATGTGGCCTCATTTATTTCATTCGCTCCCTTTATAAAAGAAAATCCAAATCAAAGCCGTTCCATTTGTTTTATTTCCTCAAATCGAAGCTGCTGTTTTCCTCTTCCAAATCAAATACCGCGATTTCTCCATTTAAATCGAAATCGAAATCGGAAATGGCAAAGCGAATTGAAATCGCCACTAAAGCATGACGCCAAGCACTTGCAACTTGCAGACCACGGATGGGAGGTCGCGATCAAAGACTGTCGGTTGTTTGAACCTCGACGTCGAGCTTCTGGGTTCGAGCGAGGGCATGAGTGTTTAAAAGTCACGACAACTGGAGAACCGAGGAGGGTGCCGATACCGTAGCGATTTGGGGAGGTCCGAACTGTTGAACGAGGCGACTGGAATGGAATCGACGATGGCGTCGAGATTTTTGGGATCGCCGAAGTGGTGCGAGGGTCTCCTGAGTGAAGTGAAAGTCGCGATGACTTTGGGAATTCTGGGTGGCAGGCGATGGTCCAAAGGCCGACATGATGTTGATGGGTTCAGCAGCGTGGATTGTTGAGTTCGAAGTAGGATAAGGGGATTTCAGAGGTATCGCAGATGATTGTTGCGACAATGGCAAAGTTGGATTTGCCTGGTGTGAAGTTCGATGGTCCTAACTGGGCGTGGAAGTGCTGGAAAACAAGGAAGAAGGCTACATTTTTTTTGGAGTTTTTACTGAGAAAGATAAGGCACGCTAATACTTGGTTTCGGCGAAATTTAACTTATGGTAATCAGGTATTAAGTTTATATTATTTTTATTTTTGATAAAAATAAAGAATGACAATTTAATTGTATATATAGTTTAGTTACAAGTATAAATTACTTACGATGTCAGGTTTGAACGATTTAAGGTAAAAGGTTAAATTGACTAAATTAATTAGAAATGTTTATATATATAGTTAGTTAGTCTAAAATAATTTATTTAAGATAGTTTAAATAAATAGTTCAAAATGATGAATAATGGTTTAATTAATCGTAGGTACGAAATAAATTTCATCCGAGTATACTCATAACCGATGATATGGAAATTAAGGGATGTTCGGCAAATGAAATTCCCTGGTGAGTAAATCTCACATTTTATTTAGAAATTATTTTTATATAGTTAAAAATAATTGTCTGTGCTTGTTTGAATGCTGTCTGATTGTTTTAAAATATATATTAGTTATTTAGGATATATATATATATATATTGGGTTGATGATTGGTTGGATTCCCGCAGTCTCATTAGCGGATGCCCGCGGTTTCATTGGCGGATGATTACCCTATACGCCCCACGCTATGATAGTGGATGACCATCATACCGCGATATCCTGCCTCGAAGCAGGATGGGTATTACTATGTTGACTAACGTCTGTGGATGCAGGAAAACAGGTTGGAGGAATCCAACAGGATTCCTCAAAAATATATTATCGGTTTGTTTATTTATTTGCATATATACTGTCATATATGATGTGTTAGAAAAATAAATAATTGGTTGCTTTGGTGTTTAAAAATCAATGGGGCCTGGATATTCTTTAATAAAAATATCAAAAAGGGTATTTGATATTTAAAAAAGGAAATTCTATTTTTAAATAGAATTTGAATTTTAAATAAAACTATAGAAAATATTAACTTGTTTGAAGGTATATAAAACAAGTATCGAATTTACTAATGTTGTTTATAAATGGAAAGATGGGATTTGAATGGAATTTATAAACTTTGTTTATAAATGGAAAGATGGGATTTGATTGGGATTTATA
Organism: Allium sativum; assembly: GCA_030737875.1. Classification (NCBI taxonomy): domain Eukaryota; kingdom Viridiplantae; phylum Streptophyta; class Magnoliopsida; order Asparagales; family Amaryllidaceae; genus Allium; species Allium sativum. The sequence continues at coordinate 165,399,239 of CM060921.1, forward strand.
AACTTTGTTTATAAATGAAAAGATGGGATTTGAATCGAATTTATAAACGTTGTTTATAAATAATGCAGAGAATTCAAATGGACTTTGAATATAAGGAATTGAAATAGAATTTGAATAATAGAATTCAAATGGAGTTTAACTATGGAATTTGAACATAGTATTTCAAATGGAATTTGAATATAGAAATTCAAATGGGATTTATAATAAATAGATTTGGATAAATAGAAGTGGATTAGACTAAGAAGTTAATTAACAGATTTAATTAACAAATTGAGTTAAAACGATTGGTATAGTTAAAATAGATTGAACAGGCATAAATATACAGGAGACAGGTATGGAATAAAGTATAGAAGTGAAATAAATAGAATGCCCGACAAAAAGGTACGTATTTAATTCATATATGAGATTTTATGCGCCGTATCGGCAAGCCGCTTGGCTTTTTCTTTTTCTTTTTGAGATGAGAAGGACCGGGAAAGCTATTTGAAATTTCCCAATGCTCCCAGTACAAAGGAGGTTATGGCGAATTTTTCCAGGAATTTAAGGAGACAGAATATTTTTAAGATAATTTGATAGTTAGAAATTAAAATATCAAAATATATAAAAGTCGATAAGAAAATGAACTTAGAAATAGAATAGTATAACAAAAAGGGAAGTATAAGAATAAAATCTCGTAGGAATAGAAAGAGAAAGTGTATATGTGTTTAAAGGTGAATAATCAGTTGTATGGTATTGATTATTCGAGTAAGTAGTCTTGTCTGTTTTGACGTTAAATGTTATTCAGTCAAGGTCTGAGAGGTAATTATACCCCAACTTGGTTGATTTCATGATATACCGATAAGTAGCACGATTCAGGCTTGAAGATCAATGTGGAATAAGAATTAGTTAAATACTGTATTTGGGTTGTCGTAATGATGTTTTACACAACATCTGTTTTAACCCAAATATGTGCAAAGCTTGGAAATAGAATAATGAACGTTTCCTAAGTATAGGAATAAACGAGATTGGAAAAGAGATAAGTAATTGGAATATTTTCCAATTATAAATAACATATATTTTCTAAAGTTTAGAAAATAAAAGAAGGCGATATATGGAAATGTTTTCCAAATAACGTAACAGGTCAATATGGTTATTGAAAATATTTGGTTAACAAATATTCATAAAGAAATAGAGAAGAGATTTAATTAATGGAATATTAATTAAAGGCTCAGTGATTTGTTGGATGTTTGGATGAACACTTGATTTATTCGATAGTTAAATCATCGACTATCGAAACACTTGTTTTTATTCGATAGTTAAGTCACAGACTATCGAAGTTTTGACCATTGTTGTCAATATGGAGAGACCGGTTGGATTATTATCCGAAGAACCACTCCGTATTGGCAATAGCGTGCGAATCAGATTATGTAAAGAAAATCGAAGATGGAGTAGAGTGCAAGGACTTTTTCTATTAATAGAAATTGTGCCTTCGATTCATCCTGTTCCTGGGTGACGTGTATGGATGAATGTCTGACAGAGTATGTCCAGAAAGGTCACGTACATTGATTTCTTCAACCGTACCAAGAGTGGATGCGGAGAAGGAAACTTCTTTTAGCTAACACATAATGTATTGTTGTAGACGTCAAATCGGTGATTTGATGGATTTGACGATGTGACATTCAAAGTGAATCTGGTATGATGATAAAGCGTAGCTTCTAGCCTCATCATCCGGTAAATGACAGAAATCGGGCAGGCAACATGGCTAAGTCGGTCGCACCGAAGTAGGTTGTATAATCACCTGATCTAGAGTTTCATTTACTTCTAAAAATCTATTGTTGATGCTATCCCATTCGGGAAACGGTTGCTGATCCCAACTGTTGGTGATATACATTCGATACACTCAAGCGAAATGAGTGGTCGGTCATGTGTGGTCGGGTTGCAAGATGTTCTTGTTGAACCCAGTGTAGTCCTCTCTAGAGGTACATTAGCGAAAGGTGGTTCCATACCTTGTCATAGTTGGAAAGCCATTACCCAATACGTGCTTGTGGTTTTGATTGTATACTATATATGTAGAACGTGAGATGAAAGCGTTTCTGCTAGATGATTATATATATACTGTGGTTGATAGACATTATTATAATATCAAAAGGTTTTTGATATAAAGATATTTTGGATTCTCATAAGGGAAAAACCCGTTCCGTTATGCGGCATGGTCTTATGAGATATCGTTTACTTGTTCGAACTGTTTTTAAATTGTTTTACTCATACCAGTCCCACGACTGACCCGGAGTTTACTTTGTTGTTTTCCCTAAACTCTTGAGTGCCTAAATTTGTACGGGCAGTCAAGTAGTCGGGAATTTACAGATATACTGGAAGAGCTTGGAGCAGGAGGCTTCAGGATCATATAGCTATAGTTATATCCGCTGTGTTGTAAGTGATGTACTTTGATATTGATGTATATTCAAGTACATATGTATATTTCAAGTTATGTTATATATATTATATGTTATTCGTTCCGTTGTGAGATTCGTGTTACTCTGATGTTGTGTTCTTCTTCTTCTTATATTCTAAGTTTCTATCTTATCTTTCCTCACCCTCTAATTTCTTTCACTAATTACCAGGATTTTTCGACGTTTTGGTTATCGACATCGAGCTTATGTCGATAACCAAAGTCGTTTGAAAATCCGGGTCGTTACAAATGGAGTTAGGAGAATTAGGGTTAGATTAGAGGTATATTTATAATATATTTAGAAAGCCTAGGACCTTTATATATTAGGTTTCTATTTGGTTCATCAGATTAAAAGAAAATTCCAGAATAAACACCAGAAATCCACTTGTTTTGGTCGAATTCGTGCTTCCCAAGCAACCTGCTTGGCCACGACCTGGGTCGACCAATCCTATAGGTGGGTCAACCCACTTGGGGCCTATGACCCCTGGATCAATCGAGCTTGGAGCTGGGTCGTCCAATTCCAACATTCGAAATATATATATATATATATATTGTTTTTAAATTCAAATTCTTGTTTTGGTATTTTGTTCGTAACTTCTATGTTTTAAGTCCGATTTCAGAAAACCAAATGTCTATCTTAACATATTTTTGTAACAGACCCAATGACACAACCCTCATTGCCCAATTCCCATTATTTTTTTGATTAATATTTATTTTATTAATCTTTTATATAATTTGCTTCATTAAAATTTTGGTTTCTTACGAGGATCATCTGAACAGTTAGCTTGAGCAAATGGATATTCGTAGGTTAGATTTGAGTGAAGTCGTTTGTGTGATGCATAAGATTCATTACTCAGGCATGGCGAAAGCTATAAAAGATAGGGATGTAGAAGAGGAGGGAAGATAGTGAAAGCATAAAGCAAAGAAGGTTGGAGTGTAGGAAGAAGCGAAAAAGAAAGAGGAGAAGTAGTGGATTCCAATCGCCATCTCCATGCAACAAAAGCTTGGATGTTCTATTAAAATTTTTTCTACATGAAATCTGTTTACTATTCAATTCAAAAAAGGTTTGAAAAACCATTTTCTACATTTAAAAATCTCATTTACATACGATCATTTTTACTTAATTTATAAGTAAACCCTCATTTAAAACCATCGTATTTGCTAAAAATCTATTTTATAAACCTTGTTTACAAAACTTGGATTTATTACTTAAACCCCTTTCTAATATACCTATATAGAATCCATTTAAAATCTCATTACAAAACTTGATTTTAAATAAAAATCTAAAAAAACCTAGGTATGATTTTAAATCAAATCACTTAAATCTTAGCTTGAAATCAAATTAAATCGTTTATAATCTCTTTATGAATACTAACTTTTCATAAATTTCAATTCTAAAAAACAAGATCATTTCTGTATCATTTTACAAGTTAAACAAATTCATTTATCAACTTGTTCGGGACGCTTTTCTAAAATCTTCTTTTATACTTCGTAAAGCATATTCATAAAACTTGATTAAGTTTTAACGCTCAAAATCTTCAATTATAAAACTTATTTATAAAACAAAAATTTCTCTACACATAACATTTTATAATTTCTTTATAAAATGTAACTATAAATATTATTCATTTATAAAACAATTATTTTGGCATATATAATAAAAAATTTAAAACCTCGCATTTTTTTATAGAAAAATTATAACTTCAAACTTAGTCAACTCGCTTGGCGACGAATGTAATGACCTAGCGGAATCCAATGCCCCGAATTTTGACAATAATACATAATCCGATATTATTTGCCAAAACCTAAGTATCAAAAATACTAGATAGTTGATAGAAAGAAATTAGAAGGTGGGAAGTAGAAAAGAAAGAAATGTTGAGAATAACAACACAACAGAATCAGAGTCTCACATCGCAGTGGAATAAAATATAATATAGTAATAAATATTTTATTGAGAGCTTGAAATAATACTTACAATCATTAGAATACATCATACAATAAATACATCTGGACAGTTATAACAACGTATCCCCATATACAACACACGGCGGAATAAATAATAAATACGTCTCAAGTATGTCTTCTTAAGTTCATAGCATCCTAACCTGCACCTGTAAAACTCGATCTAACCCAAGAATTACAAATGTGTAACACCCCACATTTCTTAATGTCACCCGTATGAGGATTTCATTAAGAAAATATGGAGCATTGTAGGTATAAATACAAAAATATCACATATGCTAAGATTTAAAAGACATAAAATAATAAATTTACAGTAGAAGCAGAAACTTCCATTTTATAAAGTACAAAACCATCTATATTTCATTAACCAAATTGTTAGAAAATGCCATGTCTCAAAATATCAGTAAAAAACATTAGAGTAAAATAATAGTATTCCTCAAATACAGTCAAAAAGATACAATCTAGCCTTGGAAAGAGAACATGAAGTAATCTATCTTGCAGAAATCCATCATGACAAAGCTAACAAAGAAATCTAAACTATATACTTTCTCCCTGTAAGCCCGGGGGAAAGAAAAGAGAAATAAAGAAAGGAAATGGGTTAGACATAAAGCCTGGTGATCTGCTGTGAGTACCAGCTCGACTTACTAAGTTATGTAAAACAGATAAATAGTGGTTCTAGTGTCATAAAAGGGTAAGTGTCTATACATATCTAAAGGCGAACAATAACTGGTATGAATAGGTAATAAGGACTGACTATGGCGATGATGATAATAACAATAATCAGATCAGAATGATTGGTTGATTTGCACTTCTACAGATTCAGACAAAAACAAGTAATTAGGAGGGAAAATTTTCTAATGCTACCAATTGATCGGCTCCCCTAACAGACATAAATAGCTTGTGCCAGCCATGACAATTGGGGATATCAGTCCCGAACCCATCAACTTTAAAAGACACAGCTCTACTCGCCGGCGTTACAGCATCTTATCTTCCCCCATCAGACCCATGCACGCTTATTACTCCGTCGAAACACGCCCGTATCCACCTCCAGAATTTGAACCTCTTACAATCATCCATCAGTAAAGCATTCCCTTCTCTCCACCTAGTGCGAGACTCGGTTGATAACAGGAGGGTACTGATTGATTTGGGTTCCAAGCAGGAAAAAAAGCAGCAGATTGACACAAGTCACCCCTAGGCTTAGCCCCCAAACTAGGATTTTAAGAGTCCCCCTAAATATTCTAACAGTAAACATGGACCTCTTAGCTTATTAATCAAACATGTTTAACTTAATTAATAGGTTTATGTTCATTAATAGGCTTAACATAACCCTATGTCATATTCCAAGGTTGTAAATAACATTTCTTATTAAATGTAACAACCCTTCCCGAAATCAAACGAACACCTGCTAAGATGTTTACAGATACATATTACAGGTTGCAGTATCATGTTTTACTTGATATACATCTAATTCTCACATTTTCCCATGACATTATTACTAAATATTAAATTAAGTATAATTCATATGTTTTCACCGAAAAATGGTTCAAACACTAAGGGTGCGAGAATCCTACTTCACCAATGCTGTTAGTAAGTAAATGGAGCCGCACTCAACAAAAGTTGAAAGTAAAAAATGTAGAAAAGTAAAAAGCGGACAAGTTTTTAGAGTGGTTTGACTTTAAGCTAGGCTTACATCCACTATGGAGCTAGTCTACATTATCATGACAATGATTACAAAGCATATAAACTCTCTTTTTTCATAAATCTTCTCATTCCCTCAATATATTCTCACCCTCAGATACAAATCTCACTTGAATTCACGAAACTCAGTGGACGAATGGTAAAATACATAGAGGAGAAGGATGATGCCTTTGATCTTCTTACACTTATGTGATCCTAATGGACATCATGGCCAAATGGATGAAGATCCTTCCAGTGGAAATGATGATGATGGTTGAGAATGCTTAAGGAAGGGTGAAGGAAATAATTTAGCAGTACTTTGTGGCGGCGAGGAGTCGATCCCCTTTTTGGTGGAAGCCATGGCCTATTTATAGGTGAGATCCCCTGAAGAAATGAGCTGAAATCCGTATATTCAGGCTGCTGGTGGCTCGTTTCATTAATTATTAAAATGCCACTGCCTGGCTGTAGCCATCTTTCGGTAACTGTTTCCAGCTGTCCTATACAAGCGACTTTGTAGGAATGATCGACTTTTTAGGAGAGAGCGACTTTTTAGGAGCAAGCGACTTTGTGAGAGAGCGATTTTGTGGGAGTGAGCGACTGCATAGATCCAAGCAGATTGGACGGGTGATCAGGTGATGAGTACACAGGCGACTGGCCAGAGTTCTTGGATTGGTGTATAGGCGACTGGCTGAGCGTCATGTTAAGCCTTTTAATGACTGACCGATTGATGGACGGGCAACCAACACCATAGTCTTTAGGCGAACGATCAGGACTTGTAGATAAAAATGTAAGCGCGACTCTTAAGGAGCTGGCATCTGATCGACCGGGGTAGAATGAATGAACGACTGTAGAGTGGAGCATGTGACCGGAACCAATTCTTCTCTTCGTCTTGTATGACCAGTTTCCTTAGTACAAGGATGAGCGACTTCCTTAATATGGACGATCTTCGTAGGATGTATGAGCCTTACTGTTTTTGCGCCGTGCCATTCTTGAGCTAGCTTCATGTGCGCGACCTCTCTATATGGTCTTGCTATGCTGTATGGCCGATCCTGATTGTGTTGAGTGGACGTCCCATCTTGTTCTGATGTTCAAGCGACTTTGTTTACCAAAAGTGACCGGTCCTTGCTCCCATGCTCGAGCTATGGCCTATGTTTAACCTTGTTGTGCACGAATGACCTTGGTTGGGGCATGAGTACACGAACCTTGTGAGTGCTCGTCTTACGGTTCTAACATAGACTTAGTCCTTCAATGCACGTACGATTCTTAAGGGATAAACATTTGCCCTTTGAAGTATGTAATTTTTAATTTGTAAAGATTACATGCTTCGAAATAACGAAATGTAACACCATTTGATGGATTAAGTCCAGTCTCCTGTAAGACGAGCATACTTACTAATGGATCGTGCTTATACAAAATTGTATATCCTCATAGTCGCTCGTGCATAGACATAGTTGCTTGTTGGTTGGATATGATGAGCTATCTTTTAGGTATAGTTAAGCAGGTTATCTAGACCTGATCGAGCTATCATGTCACTTTAATCTAAAAGGGCCTTTTAGTCTTCTTTAAATACCGTCTTTTCATTTTCCCGCTCTTTATGTATTTCGTCTTTCTGAAATTTCTGCTCTCATGGAGATTCTACTGTAGAAGATTCCCTACTACCTCCAATTACTCCCAAACTTCGACTTTATTACCTTCCTTGATTTATCATTGTGCCTGATCTTTCTAAGCTAAGTTTCTTCAACTTTGAAATCAGCTAGAGCCGCCTGCTCATTCATAAGTGAATTTTCTTCTTTAAATTTTGCTTTCTGGTTAACCCAATTAGCTTTATAAAAGTTCCCCGTTGGTAAGAACTGAATTATTTGAGCATGTATTTAGTTTTTCGGTAGTTTGTTGTGATTGCGACGACCGGAAAATGTCGATTTAACTTAGTATGCTTTAGGGTTATGTATATAATCATTTGATAGATCTAATTTGCACAAAAGCCCTTTGGTTTTCTAATTTCAATAATATGTCTGCAAGTTGCTTGTTGAAATTTCTTTGAAACGACGTTTTTAATTTACTACGCCTTCGTCAGATGTTTGATTGAATGCCCGTGCCATAGAATCTTGATATTGTTATTATTACTTCATGTTCTGCTTGCTGCTGGTAGCATCCATTTATTATGCGCGACCAATAGTTATTTATAACCGACTGGGCCAAAACCTTTGTTTATGCAGGGGTCACGTGCGACCGGTCGAGATTGGTTCGTTTTTGTTGGCTGAATTTTCCTCGTAATGCTTAATCTGTGATGACAAGTCTTACCGCACACTTTTGAGCTTGCAAATTTACCTTCAATCGTTTGTACTACTAGTAGATTTTGAAGACTATGTATAGTTGATGGTTTTTAGTTTGAATGGCACATTTACTCAGAGTTGCTTTCCTTTAATTATTAGCAGCCTAACTATAACTTGTTTCTCAAACATACCTACCTATGTAGAAATGCAAACTAAAAACCAATTTAGTCAAGATCCCAAAGAGGGTATCATGTCTAGAGAGCTCAAAGCATCCGGTCAGGTGACTGAGGCTGCCCCGGCTGTTGGTCCTAGAGTGAACGTTAGCCAAATTTACCCCTAACCCTGAATCCTCGAATGGGTGCCTTCTGAAAGCCGTAAATCGTTGCTCCCATTTGCCTTATACCAGCAAATGTGTGCTCGTTTTGGATTTTCAGAAGATGAAACTAAATTTCCAAGGAAAGATGATTCAACCGATCATCCTCCCCTGGGTATATAGCAGTCAGTCATCATATGTTGTCAAGTGGAGTGGTTCCTCCTTTTAACTCCTATTTAGAGTCCATTTTGCGGTGTCTGGCCATTGCCCCATACTAGTTGCATCCCAATGGATATCATATTTTATTATGGCTATACATACTTTTTATGAGAGTCAAGCAACAAGCACCTATGTTTCTGGATATCTATCCCTTATATGCTTTCAAAAGAAGGGAGGCAGACAATCCCTCTTTTATTTTTATGGAAGGTAGACATTGTAGAATTATCAGTGGCTTAACAGACGGTGTCAAGGGGTTTGCAGATCAATATTTTTATGTTCGATGTCCTGGTAACTTCTACGGGCGGTGGATGGAAGGAGGTAACTGCCCTTACTTTGGAATTTTCACCCTTTTTTCCCCTTTTTTTGGTTCTCTTTCCATTTTGCAGTAATTCCTTCCAATGAAGGCCTTGTCCATGACTAAGTTCTTCTTGATTCTTTGGTTGCGATTAATAAGACTGAGAGAGGTAGATAAGTGTTGCTTTCAAAGGGAAACCTTTGTAAATATTATCTACTCCATCCTTCACGATCCATTAATAAAACTTTGGCTTATATACAAAGTACCCTTGACAAATTCCTTACGAAAAAGAAATGCTTAGTCCTAGGTGATTGTAGCCAATCTTCACCAGGATCTTCCTTGCCTTTGATTACTGAAGGGAGTGACAAAGAAGTAGATGAAAACATAGATGGTACAAGAGATAATATAATTTCTGAAAAGATAATTAAGAATCCCGCTCCCCTTATTATTCGAGAAGAGAGTTCTATAGGAACTTTCAGAGGCTTAGGAGATTTAGACACCGTCAATTATCTTAGTCAGGGTGATACTGTGACTTCTGATCCTGTAGCGTATGATATGGAGAGAACTTGAGAATCCGCCCAATGGCCAGGGAAAGCATTTGATTTAGGAACTCCCCTTGAAATTGGTTTGTTATTGGATGTGCACTAAAATACAATTATTATAAGCACTTTATGCTTTCCCGCAAATCTTTTAATTTCTTTGCATGCTTGCTGAAATTTGCTTTGTTCCCTTTGCCAGGTATAAGCATGAAACACTCATTATCAGATAGTTTCTCCTGACAAGCTTGATTGATCCACAAATTCTATTACATTCTCGCCTTTCTCGTCACTTGAAGTGCTTCCAGTCATCCTCGAGTTCACAACCTCAACACATCCCCGAACTTCCACTAACTGATTCTTTAAGGAGGGAAGGATCCGATCGTGCAGAGGTATTGGATAAGGGCGATAAAGTGAGCTCCACATAGAAGGAGAGAAGAAGAAAAGGAGCAGGAACGATCGAGGCAATTGTGAGATTCAGAAACGTTCTACATCAACTGATTTCCTAGACCCTGATGTTCCCATTTTCCCAGAACAATCCATTGTCCGAACTTCTGCTCAAATCCAAATGATTCTCGACCGACCCCCTTATAAGGTCCCACATAGAAACTTGATTCCTAGAGATCGTTTCGGTGGTTTGTATTTAAGGGGAATGTATTTTGATTTAGATCTGCATCCAAATGATAGGCGGGATGCTGTTAAGTGGTTAAGCACTATAAAGAGTTGTATGATTACTCAATTTAACACTGCTAGGAGTCAACTCGAAACACGGTTGAACCTGGCAGTGTTGATAAGCAACTATAACATTAGGCCAAATTTGGTTATGAGTTCTATAAATTAAATGCTCTGCATCTTGACCATATTGACAACTTGGAGAATGATATAGCTGGATTTGTTCACTTGATCAGGTTTCAAAAATCTGAAATCTCTTCTCTAAAGAGGGGGAATATTAGAGTGAACAACTTGGTGGCTAAAAATGAGGAACTCAAAAGAGAGCTTGAGGCTGTAAGGGGACAATTTCGAGAAGCTCAATCTGCTCAAGAACTTGCTGAATGTCAATTGGCTTTAGAGATTCGGACTTCGGCTTCTTATCAACAAGAAAAAGCGACTCTTGAGGACAAGATTAATTCTCAGAATGAGACTCTAAGGACTCTGAAAGAAGACAGAATCAAGCTGTGCAAATCCCTTGACGAGGCCAGAATTGAGACTGACAATACTCTGTTTCAATTTTACGTTTACAGTGTTATGAACCGTGGAAGCTTAAGCTATCTGAACAAAGACTTTCCACGGACTTTGGCTTTTGTTTGGGAATAAGTGCTTGCATACTCTGGTGGTGATGATGATGAATCTATCCAGGAGAGCCTCTTGGAAGAAGAAGAAGACTGTAAGGCTTTGGTTGGAGGCGGGAAAATATTAGCGGACAAGCGAGTTCGATCTTCCAAGGGAAAAACCCTGGATGTCACTACCGTGCGTGGCCCATCCAGTCTTATCGACATTGAAGCTTCAAGCTCTCAAACTCCCCCTGTGAATCACCCTGTTCATGATCCTACCGGATTTCAACCCATTAAAGAACACATAGTTCAGGAGAATGTTCACAAATAATGCGCAAGCCATGGTGTTGAGAATGACGACACCTCTTTAAATGTGAATGATTACAAGGTCGATATTATATACCCAGTAACCCCAGGTAAAATTGATATCAATCAGTCTGCACCAGATTTGGATTATCTTAGTTCTTCACCTGGGTTTGCTGAATTTAGCACTTATTATTTATTTGCACCAGGTCCGCCTTCGCCACCTCTTTTGTCTACTGGTGGTACCGTTGTTCAAGCTGCCATTATTGACTCCATTTTAGTATTGACCAGTATTAGTCCGTGCACCACACCTTTACCGGACGACCCAACATTACTTAACATGTCTGGTCTGGAAGACGAGGACGAAATTTGGAATACCAAGGCTGCGTCCACTTTGATATGCAAAAGGAAGCCCGTTGCAAATAGCCTAGGAATCATCAACCTGTCCTCTCCTGAAAGTTCTTGCGTAAACAAAGAAACAAAGGGTGGAAACATAGCAGTTGGTTCACCTCCTCCTTTCTCTGTTAAAAAGTAGCACTTGTGACCCTCATGCTTTGATTTCAGTCTATTTTCTTATATGTCATGCACTTAGATAGGTTGTATATGCAAGTGCCGGTCCTCGCCTAATACTTTTATGCTCGTATATTCACGTTGTAACGTTTGGTATTATAATGATCTCGCCATTCGTTTTTATGAATGATAGTATTTCACGGGGATTCAAACTTATTAGTCGAACGATCCCATTAGACGCTTAGCCTTTGTCGTAAAGTTGTGATGAACTTGTGGTATGTTTAAGTGAGTATTATTGGCTTTTATGCAATGGTGACGCCCCCATACCAAAGTTCTTTACAACTCTATTAGGGTTGAAACGATCGATTTCCCCTAAATTATCCTAATTATAGCAACAATTATAGTTTGATTTCATTAATTCATGACTTTTGGATAGTGTTCAACCATATTTCCTGCTAACCTAGCAGTCCAAGCTCTTCGAGGATTAGTTATAAATATATCAGCTTTTAGACCCTTTTTCTTACTGACATGGTGGCCCAAGCCCTTCAAAAATTAGGGTTCGAATGTGTGAGGTTGTTATGTTACATTTTCTATGTATTCAACCCCCATTTCTAGCTGACCTGTGGCCCAAGCCCTTCGGAGATTGGGGTTTGAATGCGTGCCCCTAGGGAAAGTCTTGGGTTCCAAGTTTCGGTCCAGTTTTGGTCTTGTTTGTTCTGGTTACTCTAGAGCTAAAAAGACCTTATTGGACACCCCCTTTCGGCTAGGATTTCTGTTACCCCCTTTCGGCTAGGATTTCTGTTTGCACTGGTCTTTCCAGCATGTTTTTCGGTCCTTCCAACACTAGGACTGATACTTCCAGCCTAGGTTTTGTTAATCCTTCCAACTTTATGCATCATTCCAGGAGGTGGACACTAGTTTCTCTTATCGAGCTTTATTTCGATTTAAAGAATTGTGTCCTGCACCTAACAAGGTGCCTCTTTTAGGACTAGCAATTTTTATCTGTGGGGCAAATTTGATACTACCTATGTATTTTCTTCAAAATTTGATGCCAGTCCCTTCAACGGATGCTTGCTAAGAATTTGGCGCGTTTTATAGTGAAATGTGCAGCTTTTTGACTTGCTGTTTGTTTACTATGCTTTTCACTATTTGCTCCAGAACAGCATATTCTTTTAAAGCAATGTGCTTATTTGTCTTGCTTAATTCACATGATGTTTTTGGCTTCTCAAGTTGCTTTGCTTGAAATTTGCTTTGGGAAGCTTTCCGTTACGGTTAGGTTGTAGATTGTGACAACTCCAATTTTGATAGACCGATTTTTTCAAAATTCCAATCTATTGAAACTCAGATTGGTACGCTCTGGTATCCTGCAGAAAAGACAGAGACATAAAACATGTCAGAGCTCATAAATTATCTCACAGCGGAATGGATAAAATATTATATAATCAAAATATAGCCTTACCTTATTGATAATACTACCAAACCAGTATCCAAGGCTATCATGTCCCTGCCACAAATCTAACCTGCGAGTACAATATGAGGAGGGGGAGGGTCAGAACACAAGTTCTGGTGATAGGATTTAAACCATACACTTTGGATAATACTACATATACCATTCAATCATATTTTCTTATTTATTAGGTAACTTGGGTTAACAACACTCAAGGCTAACACACACGTCGTACCCATTTACTTCCCAATGGATTAGCCTAATACAATATATGTGTAGCTACCCCCAATATCGTGGTACACCCCTAGTACCCCACTCGCATGGTCTCCACCGTAATGCCACAGAAATTCTCGCAGTCCCTCATCCTACGCCGGAGTGACGTACGGATCTTTATATAACAATGTTACGATCGGCGTATATCTGCCATCACTACGCTACGTGAGCGTATGGACTGCCACCCTCGATCGAATCAGATCTCATGCCAGAGTATTGCCCTCAAGTCTACGATACACCACCCAGAGAAGATATGCATGTATCTAGACTGTTCCTCGTACGTATTGTTAATTGTAGCTCGATGCCTCAATCGCACGTCCTCTAATGTGCACCGAGTTCCATGGCAGGGTGATACAAGAAACATAGAACTCGGTCGGGAGCTTTTCCATATCTGTACAGGCCCATCTTTAAAGAGCCTCTATATACATATATACCTAGGGTCTGTTTTCACGGTGGCTATGGCCCCACCTCGGCCCCTCCCTCAACTAGTAAAGACTACAAAAGCTAAGCGACTGCCCCTACACAAACAATCTAAACATCCATGTGGCATCTCCCTTCAACCCCTTACCCTGATAGTGAAGGGTAAATGGTATCTTGGGTTTAACTCTAGTCTTTTCACATCCTACTGGCTATCAACGATGGGTATCCGACGATATACTATCCTTGTTGGTCGTTACCCTCTACCTCCCCATTGGGGCAACCGCCAAATCACCCTGGTGTCACTGCGTCACTGCATTCTGACTGCATAGCTACTTCTGCAGTCAAGGCCCACCTACCTAGTAGTTATGCGCAGACCCAACCTCTACAAGCATAGCCTAAGACATCTATCGCCGCACAGATGACTACTAGAAGCACTTTTCGTACCTCAGGAACCCGCGTGCTTCCCCTTCCAGCCCTTTGGGACCGTCAGAACAATCAGATGAATGTGCGCTCCCCTCATGCCTTATAACACCTCGATGATTTACCCCATTGGGTTATTCACCCTCAAATGTACAGACTAGTCCAAGCGCCTCACTTTAATATGTTGTTAGACCCTATGTCTAAACATTCTTTTACGCGCTTTCTTTCCCTTACTAAGTTTCCTTTTAACTTTGTTATTCCCATTCACATTGATTTCTTATTCAAATTACCAAGTTTACTTTTAACTTGGTTACTCCCATTCACATTTAATTCTTATTCAAATTTCCAAGTTTCTCTTGCTTATTAATTTCAGTTATAACTTAACCCATTTAGGTTTATTAATAAGCCCACAACATGTTATTCTCCAGATTGTGGCCCAAGGTCTGTAATCCACAACCTCTTTTATATTCTTGTTTGATTTCAAGGTCATAATACATGTTATACTTAATATGTTATTAAGTATCTCTTAGTTCACATGTTTTCCAATTAACATGTCACTTACCATTTATGATTAAATATAACTTATTTCATTATATAAGTTTTCCTCATCCTTTCTCATTTAATCATAATTCCACTTTACATCGTTAATACAACTTATCGTTGTTTACTTATTAACTTAGTTCCATTAACTAAGGCCCATTGATAAGTTTCTCTACCCATTTATTAAAACCTATGTTATAATTTCCCCTTGTCCCTAGGACAAGTCTGAACATGTTATTTTTATCACTGTGTTTCAGACTTCCTAGTTTACGGATTACTTAATTTATAATTAAGTACAATATATTTTCCCATTTTCTTAACTGGTTTCAGGTTTTCCTTTTTTTTTTTATTACTTAGTTTACAATTAAGTGTCCCTTTACTCAATTCACCAGTTATCCCATTCCCTTACTAGTTTATTATAACCTAAGTTATAATACTCCCTTGTCCCTAGGACAAGTCTACCTATTATACAACATTTTCATTAATGTTATTTATTATAATAGGTTATTATCATTCCCCTTTTAAACCTTTTACTGTTGTAAATCATTATTCTTTTTTCACTGTAATATACATATTCCTTACTATATTAAGGAAAACACCTCATGCACCTTATTAGTTTGATAGAAGGAACCAATGATTTATTTTCATAACATATTCCCATCTAAATCCGTGGTAGCAAGTAATTTCTTTACTTTTCTTTATTTACCGTGGCTTACTTGCAACAACGTTCTCAGAAATAGGTCATTTAGGGAAATACATCATTTTCCTTCTCATCACACCAAATCAGTTCATTACATCCCTTCCTTTCTTATTTTCTGAGTTAGACACTTAATTACCATCATTGCCATTTATTCATATTTTGTTATATACATATATATACAATATATATATACACGCACTAGATCTCTCACATTAAGCCTACACTTGTGGACGCTAGATTTGCCAGGCGGGTCCGGGCATACTTTTACCACAAGTTGACTTAACCTTGTGTTTTAGCACCATTACATGTTTTTAATTTTTGCACTTAGGCCTTTCACATTAGGTTCAACATTAGTGGCTGCTGGATAGGTCGGTCGGGTTCGGGCAGACTTCCGCCACTAATTCAACAAAACCTCGTGATTGTAACCCTAGGCATATTCATCTTCATTCAATCTTCATGTTCATATCAAATTGTGCTCCCAAATTAAAGTCTCAAAACATAATATATGTTATGCTCCAAAATCCCATTACAAATTATGCCCTAAATCCCAAAATTAATTACATGTCTTTCTACACGTAATTAACTTTATTTAAAATAAAGTGTAATTCTCCATTAGTGTATCATTTCCCCAAAATCTTAATTATCCTAATTAAAAAGTTTGTAAAATAGATCTTTACAATAGTATTCATGTACATCTTAACATATTAACTAATTGAACATATTATCCATTTTAGCACAATAATTCATTTCATCAAATTAAACCTTCCAACATGTTCATGGTGCATGTTAATTGGGAATGGCGAACGATAAAAATACTATTATTCAAAAAGTATATTTCAAACCCACTCACCTTGTAAGCTTTACCCAATTCTGGATTTGATTCGGTTTTTAACATCCATCATCTTTTTACCTTTTAATCGGATGCACAACCTAACGTCCATGGATTTATTATTTTCATTAAAAGAGAAAAGGGAAAAGAAAGAGGAGGAATAGATTGAATCTGAAATGTTACCTTGCTTTTCACGTAATTATGAGCACCCTTTTTATTTATATCGATTCTCTCTTCCAGATCTGGATTCATAATTTTCCTTGGCTAATATTTTAATTTTCAGAATAGATTTGAGAAGAGAGAGAATGTAATGACAGAGCTCTGGCGTAACTACCGAATTATGAGATTTAGGGTTAGGTCTAGAGTTTTGTTTATAGGAGTATTGGAGCAACCAAGACCCTCAGATTAGACCAAAAGCCTTCAGAATCGTCCACATCAGAGAAGAAGTTTCCAGATCCGCGGGTGGGTCGACCCCTAGATCGACCCCACTTTGGGTGGGTCGACCCCTAGGTCGACCCCCAACGGTCTAAATTCCCTCTAGATTTTCCCGCTCGTGAATTTTGATTTTTGAACTGATTTTCAAAATTTCTGGATATATTTATTTAACATATATACACATATAAGCTCCTTATATGTATACAAACCTTTAAGGTTCATAACTTCTTCATATGGTGTCCGTTTTACGTAAAACAGGTGTCTATTTTGACCAGAATTTCGAGACGGACGCAATGGAGTAGTCCGTTTTATTTAATTCTGAATATTTAATTAAGTTATCCTTATTTTATTATCCTAAAAATACGGGGTATTACATTCTCCCACCCTTAGGAAATTTCGTGCCCGAAATTTGATATGGGTAAAATAAATTAACCCCTCGCATAATATACATCCATCATGTGTGCATCCAATTTTTGCAAGCATCGTGCACTTGTGCAAAGCGAAGTACAACATAATAATGCATGCATTCCTAAGCGGTACCTCCTATGTATATGCAATTTTTTCAAAAATCCTTTTAAAATATGATGCTCGCATCCTAGATATACTGGCAGTTCTACATGAATGCGATATTTTTGAAAATCAAAAAGTCAGGAAGTTCATTTGGTTTATCTCCCAGAAGTGAGTCAAACCATTTATTTCAGCGGGGCAGGCAGGAACGGATGAAGAAGGAAATTGTAATAGGCGCTTGCGGTCTTCACTTCCCAACCCATCCCATAAAGATTGGGAAAAAGGGGAAAACTATCTAAATCGGTTGGGGGCCGGGAGATAGCCTTCCTAAGCAGAGCTCTATCATAGTATGACGAACCTATTTTCAACCAAATTTTCCTACACTCTTACTAAGTAAGAGTGTAGTTCATCCAATTGTTGCATCCATAGTCCTACCAACCAACTTTATTTTTCGAATTTCATAATAATTTAATTTTTTTAAATTCAATTTCTTATGTTACAAAAGGGTGGAAAACGGAAAACTCCGCATCTCCGCTTTTCTTTTTCAACCTTTTTATAACCATACCTGGATTTTTTATGTAACTATTTATAAAGATTCCCTATTTTCCTATCCAAGCACATACCACGTAAGAAAATTTTCTTTGTTACTGATTTTCTTTTTCATCCTATCTTGGAAATTTTCCATTCTTATCCATATTTTCTCATAATTTATCATGTTTGTTGCTTTACTGAATTTTCTATTTCCTTTTTAGTTGTATTATTTTTCTTTTCTTACCTTATTTAATCATCTGAAAAAGGTTGTCATAATAATAGGGATTTCAAATCTTTCTTTATTAAAAATTCCTGCATGAACTATAACAAGAAAACTAGCGAGCTAATATGCTCTATAATATGCACCTTTTATTTAGAGAATTTTACTTTAGTCAAAAATTTTCACAAGAAATCACTATTTGCTAAATATACCCCATTTTCTTCAAAACCCAATATGTATACATTACATATTTAAAACTATAACTTTTAGGATTAAACCTTGAAAACACCATAAACCATTTTCCCAAAAGTTTTTTAATCTCAAGTTCTTAAAAGTTAATAATGGGGTTAGACTCAAAGCGTGTTTCCAATTTTCTTCTAGGCTTTCTAAGACATCCCCCAAAGGTCAATTCTCTCAACTATATATATTCCTATCCAATTTTCTCATTTTAATGTTTTCCAATTTATAAGGTTTTCGAGCCGACTAACCCAAAATATTAATCATATAGGATTCAATTTCCTTCCATACAGAGTACATTGTACACTCTCCACCCAAACTTCCTAAGGGTCTCAAATTTCCATACTTATTCCTTTAGTGTACATAACAAACATCCCACTTCTTACCCTGTTACACTATTTCTATTTAGTGGTTTCCTCTATGTATCTAGGTATATATATAAAATATTTATATTTTTGAAAATACAAAAACGTTCACTCACTGTTTATATAAGAACCCTAAACCTAAGCTCTGATACCAGATGTGACAACCCCAATTTCGACAGAACGAATTTTTTAAAATTCCAATCTATTGAAACTCGGATTGGTTTTCTCTAGTATCCTGCAGAAAAGACAGAGACATAAAACATGTCAGAGCTTAGAAATTATCTCATAGCGGAATGGATAAAATATAATATAATCAAAATATATCCTTACCATATTACTAATACTGCCTAACCAGTATCCCAGGCTATCATGTACCTTTCACAAATCTTACCTATGAGTATGTTATGAGGAGGGGGTCAGAACACAAGTTCTGTTGACTGGATTTAAACTATACACTTTGGATAATCCTACATATACCGTTCAATCACATTTTCTTATTTATTAGGTTACTTGGGTTAACAACACTTAAGGCTTATACACATGTCGTACCCATTTACTTCCCAGTGGATTAACTTAATACATTATATGTGTAGCTACCCCCAATATCGAGGTACAACCACGGTACCCGGTTCGCACGGTCTCCACCGTAATGCCACTGAAATGCTCGCAGTCCCCCATCCTACGCCGGAGTGACGTACGGATCTCTATATAACAATGTTACGATCATCATATATCTACCATCACTACACTACGTAAGCGTACGGACTGCCACCCTCGATCAAATCAGATCTCATACCAGAGTAATGCCCTTAATTCTACGATACACCACCCAGAGCAGATATGCACGTATCTAGACTGTCCCTCGTACATACTATTAATTATAGCTCGATGCTTCAATCGCACGTCCTCTAATGTGCACCAAGTTCCATGGTAAAGCGATACAAGAAGCACAGAACTCGGTCGGGAGCTTTTCCATATCTGTATAGGCCCGTCTTTAAAGAGCCTCTATATGCAGATATACCTAGGTTCCGTTTTCATGGTGGCTATGGCCCCACTTCGGCCCCTTCCTCAACTAGTAAAGACTACAAGAGCTAACCGACTGCCCGTACGTAAACAATCTAAACATCCATGTGGCTTCTCCCCTCAACCCCTTACCCCGATAGTGAAGGGTGAATGGTATCTTAGGTTTAGCTCTAGTCTTTTCGCATCCCACTGGTTGTCGATGACAGGTATCCATCAATCTACTATCCTTGTTTGTAACAACCCTGAAAATCAGAACCAATTTAAAAATTTTAATTTGGCTATTTTAGTGGATTTTGAATATTTAAAATAAATTATTTTAAATAATAATGACCAAAAGTCTATTTGAATCAATGTTGGAAAATAAATATATTTATTTTAATTATAAAACAATGCCTGAAATGGCGCGATAGTTTGAAAATTTGAATTTGAACTTTGACTGACTGTACCGATGCAAAATAAAATGGATTTTTAGTGAAACCAAAAATTTTAAATCTATTTATGAATATCTTTCTAACGAATCTGAAAAATCGAAATTTCATAGCGGGGATCAAAAGTAATGGCCACATGAATTTTCAGAAAGGTCGCAATGAAGTTAATATAGCCTGTAAAAATAGCCATTTTGCAAACGACCTCCGTTTTCGACGAAACCACTTTTGTTGGATCCGGGATGTCGAATTATTGCTATGTTTCAAATTCCATAATTTTTGGAGTTAATATGTAAGCATGGAAAAGAAAAATGTGTTTGGTAAATTTTAGTCAATTTGGATCGACCAGAAAATGGCCATTTTTCAAACAGTCTCTAAATTTACGAAACTAGTTTCGTTGGGACCGTATAGTCAAAACATAGCTAGATTTATTTTTTTGGAATTTTTGGGATCAGTACGTAGCCCCGACAAATTGAAATGTACGTTCAAATCCATATTTGAATGTTTTATATTTTAATTTGAAGAATAACTGACTGAAACAGTCGAATGGGCCTACGAAACATATTCCATTGTGTTCAGAATGGGTGTATTTAGTTAGGGACGATAGTCGTTGGGTTTGAACTGAAGTTCGTATGAATGGATGGGTATTTTTGAAAATTAAAGAATTAAATAAATATAAAAAAATTCCTTGGCCAATCTTAATTTCCCGTCCACTCTTTCTCTTTCCCCGATACTCCAGAAATCGACGGCGCCTCCCCTTCGATCCTTCTCTCCTCCTTAATTTCTAATCCACTCAATATAAGCCTTCGCTCCAATTGGGGATTTTGAAGTGCTCCCTCTCCTCTTCAAATCCATCCTGGTCTCGCCCTCCCTCGCCTCGTCTACATCGAGAATCGCACCAGGGAAGTCTTGAACTTCAACTCGCCACCGCCCCTCCTCTGCAGATCGAAATGGGTCGCTCCCCCAGGAGCGGGTGCGCGACTCCAAGCCTGTTGAGGTAGTGAAGGCTGATCGTGCTTCGGATTGACGGGAAAAATCAAAACCTAGTTTGGAAGGTTTTGCAGAAAGGTACGGCCTTTGTTTATTTTAACTGATTTCGACAAATAAAAGCGTTGCAAACTTATAAAAATCATATCTTTTTGCTATGTTGTCGAAATCCAATGAAACAAGAGACACCGGGACCATGTGGACGTCGTCTACATTTTAGAAGAGACCGGATATTTTTCTGAGCCTTCTACGATTTTTGGAGGATTGGAACCCAATGTGAGATTTCTGAATTATAAGCGATATGGAATGACGATGTATAAATTATATAATCGATGTATGAGTTATATAAGCATTGTACACCTCATGTATAAGTGTTGTATAAGTTGTATGTGCAATGTATAAGTTATATATGCGTTGTAAAAATTATATATGCGTTGAATGGAATTGAAATGAAATCGAAATTTATTTATATACGTATATCTATATATATACACACTCCCCTCACCCACAGACCATGGACGATATATGTTGGTTGTGATTGTTTGGATTTTGGTTGATGCGAAATTTGGTGAATAATACGAATAGTTAATATAATTGATTGTGGTTAAAATCCCAATAGGATTAGTATATGGGAAAATTCGTCTGCGTACGAACTAGATATTGAAATCCCCATTGTCAAAAGTTGCGAGGCTTTAAGGTAGAGCGAGGTGCCGTACTCGGGACAGTGCCGATTTTAACTACTCTGCCGTTAGGCTGTTGAAATTTTCTGAAATATTCCGGTGTTTGATTTATATTCATGTATTGAAATATATTCATGTGTTGGAAAAATATTCATTTTTGAAATAAAATGGTTTGAACGTTAAAAATAACATTTTTAACGAATGTATAAAATAAAATGGTTTGAATGATAAAAATAATATTTTTATTGAATGTACAAAATAAATTGTTTGAACGATAAAAATCACATTTTTATCATCTATATGAAGTATATAAAATAATCGTGTTTGAAATAAATTGTTTTGACTGTAAAAATCACATTTTTATAATATATATGAATCACTAAAAATCTTCATTTTTGAAATAAATTGTTTTAACTATAAAAATTGCATTTTTATAATATATTGAATCGCTAAAAATCTTCATATTTGAAATAAATTGTTTTAACAATAAAAATCACATTTTTATAATGTATACGAAGTGTTAAAAATAGTCATGCGTAGAAACAAATATTCGTTGGGTAAAAATATTATTTTTTATGAAATATATGAAATGAAAATGGTTTGGAAATCGAAGAACGGATTATATATATAAATATATATATATATATATATATATATATGTATAAATATAATTAGAATAAATCGAATAACGAAGCTGCAGTTCGTATTTTGAAACCGTGATTTCAAATGATTATACTGGGAGATCTGACCATCGGATTTTCCTAAAACCGAAACCATTGGGTCTGCTCTGGAAATATCTTTCCAACAACACCAAATTTGTAAAGATCCAACAGTTAGATTTCGTGAAATGTTAAATTCAAAATTGAATGAAAACAGCGCTAGAATGGATTATATTAATATATATAAATATAATTAAATTAAATCGAATAACGACGCTACAGTTCGTATTTTGAAATCATAACTTTAAACGATTGTACCGGGAGATCCTACCAACGGATTTTCCTAAGACTAGAACCGTTGGGTCCGCTTTGAAAAGATCTTTCTAATGGCATAAAATTTGTAAAGGTCCAATGGTTAGATTTTCAGATATGTGTAAATCAAGTCTGGAGAAATATAGCGCCATGGCCTGAAGCGTCATTTGAATAAATTAGCTATATAATAAATAAATAAATATAGCGATAAATCGTTATAAAATATTATAAACAATACGGAATGGAAATAAACTGAATTTACGTGGTTTAGAGGATATTTGATGGTTGAATGTGTTTGATGTGAAAATTTACATTAATGAACTGAATTATGGATGTCAGATAATTTAATCATTGAAATGAATTGATTTGAAATTCTAAATATACGTGAATTATTTGAAAAGGCCGAGTTAATTCTCATTTCAAATAATTAGTCGATGGTTAGAAGTCGAAGATAAGAAGACGGTGCATGACCGAGGATCTTCACATCGAATGGATGGCTACTGATGCCTTTGATGGGAGTTATTGCCCTGAAGAGGTTACAGTGGTGGCTGGATGTACTTGTTGATCGTTCAGATGTGTGAGGGCCTCTTTCCTGTATTGGACATATAGGAAAGGAATAAGGTGCCTCCGGTTTCGTTCAGACCTAGAACGGACTTGTAAATGGACGTGTGTCTGACATTGTAGATTGACAACGTAGCATGCAGAGATGCTGTGATCAGAGCTTTTGTTGAAAAGAAGAGCTTTGTGATTGATGATCAAAGCCTGGCTTTAAATAGCTAGCCTTGTGTTTAGCGTTGATTCGCAAGCCTTACACCCCGATATGGACCAGAAACGGGAGAGGGCTTCAGGGAGGACCTACATTTCTATCTAGCTAGGAGTGATGTTTTGAGTTTTACACGCCCGGGCATTTTACTTATGTGGATGATGGATAGCGAGGCGCCTCGGTTATGTCGGTCGCTCCGGGGCCGATGGTTTGGCCGGTATATGACCATTTTACGCCCCATAGGGTGGGGAAACGCAGTGTTCAGGCATTTTAATCCATCCGTGTGGACCGGCCCTGACAATCCAGGGGGCAGTTGCGGCTGTTCCTGAGACATGGGATAGATTGTCTCGAAGCGGTAAGGACGATCCCTTGCCTTAGTCATTGACGGAAATCCAATTTCCAAAGACGACATCGTGCGGTTTTGATTGTATACCTATATATGGCGACATAGTGGTATGGGGCATTTATGTCGTCTATGATTGATACTTATGATTGAAATTGTTCTTGAAACATATAAACACTTGTAATAATATCAAATGCTTTTGTTTTATTCGTATTAAACATATTTTGGCCATTATAAGGTAAAACTCTATCCTCCGGTTTGCGTTGCATTGTGTGATGGGAACTGAGTTTTATAACAGCTTCATTTTTATAAAAAGCTTTGCGATGTTTTAATTGATTTACTTGTTTTAAGCACTGGAAATCCAATGGAGAAAACCCATTCCACGTTAGCGGCGTGGTCCTGTGATTGGCCTTATTATAAAACAAGTTAAGTAGTAGATTTCTCATACCAGTCCCATGACTGACGCGTAGTTTGTTTCACTTGCAAACTCGGGTGCCCTATTTTCTACACGGGAAACCTTGGGTTTAGGTTTTAGGAGGCTCTTTCTTGATAGCTATGGAGCTGTAGATGGATTTTATCATTTCTTTCTTTTTATGCTATTCAGCTCCTTTTGTACATATTATGTTTTTATTCCGCTGTACACATTTTATGTAAAGCTGAAACTATATTTTGTACTAAGTATGATCCTATATACTGTGTAACTCTGATGATTATGTTTATCTAGTGTATTCTGTTGTACTATTGGTGTATTTATATATTTTTGTTCTGCTGTTATTTGTTTATGTGTTATATTCCAAAGATTACCCTTGCCACCATGGAACGGGGTTTGGGGTCATCACAACGTGGTATCAGAGCTTTGGTTAAGCTTAGTTCTGGAAAATAACATATTAACGAACTCATCAGAAATAGAATCAGAAGTATTCTATGACGAATTACTCATTTCAGATAGGATCAGTAATATCCTAGGATGAGTGTAGCAGAATGAAATACACCCCAGTAGACACGTTTACATTCAAGTATATGTCTCTATGCTTTAAAATACCTTTTCTGTTGGCCTAACACTTTGTCTGCTGTTTGCAGACATTGAAAAATGAGTGGTAGAAGTAGAAGAGGTAGGTCAGAACCAGATATTGATGCTCTATTAAACCAGTATCAAAATCTGGGTGGAGTACCATTCTCCGGAAATGAATCTATTATTCAAACTCAAGCCTGGATGCGTTCTGCTGAGAAAATCTTTGAAGGTTCAAAGCTGAGAGATGATCAGAAAAGATTACTGGCATCTTGGGCACTCAAAGACGAAGCTTTAATCTGGGGGGATATAGTTATTAAGGATAATCTATATGGTAATATTACTTGGGATAAATTTAAAGAAATTTTCAGTGAGAGATTTATTCCTCCAGAAGCAACTGAGCGGTTAAGCGATGAATTCTACTATCTGATTCAAGGAGATATGACGATTTCGGAATATCATAAGAAATTCAATGAACTTTCTCGTTTCGCCCCGCATCCAATTCAAAATACAAAGATGAAGATCTGAGGTTTATTAACGGGCTTAAAAGGAAGTACCAAAGTAGTGTAACTGCACATGTGCAACAATGATTTGCTGAAATGATATACATGGCTTATCAGTATGAAGATCTAGACAAGCAAGGTCTTTTGGGCGACGAAGAGGAATGTAGTTCTAGCAACAAAAGAAATTTTGAAACTAATAGCCCAAATACGAGTACACAGCCAGAGGCAAGTACGCAACTTGAGATAAGTATGACGTCTAGGGTCAGAAAGAGGCAAAGGGCCAGTCAGAAAAAGATTAAATATGAGAAAGGACCTGCAACGACTGCCATATGCAATAATTGCAAGAAGCCAGGACATTTTCAAGGGAATTGTAAATCCTCGAAGAAAGAAAGGAATGTTGGGTCAAAATCCAAAAGCAAGTTTCAAGAGAATAGAAAATGCAATCTTTGCCATTGGGCTGGTCATGTAAAGCAAGACTGCCGGCTATCAAAGAAATCTGAAGTAATGCAGGTAAATGAAGTGGCAGAAGTTCCGACACCCTCGATCAATCAAGCGAGGCCAGATGTTTTAGAAGGCACACTCACGGTCAATGATGTTCCAGTTAAAGTACTGTTTGATACATGCGCATCGCGAAGCTTTATTGTAAGAAATGTGGTTAAGAAACTGGATTTGAATATGAAAAAACTTAAAGCACCCATGACTGTCCATAATCCGGTTGGGGGTTCCCTCGATCTTAGTTGGATTTGTGGGGGTGCCTGTCTCTTTTTCCTGTTATCGGTTCCCTACCATCTCGATCGTCATGAATTTTAAATAATTTGATCTTATTCTAGGATTGGATTGTTTAACCAAATATGAAGCTGAGGTCAAATGTGCCGGAAGAGTTGTTAAGGCAAAAACAAAATTCAAATAGTATATAACCATTCCATGCGAAGGTCCGAATTCAGATAGAAAATATTTTTGGTCAGCTTTGGATGTTTCTACTAAAATAGAAAAGATTCCTATCGTTACGGAGAATGCTCCGGTCGATGTAGAAAATATTCCTGTCGTCAAGAACTATGCGCATGTGTTTGAAGAAGTTGTTAACTTACCTCCGCGTAGAGAAATAGATTTCTAGATTGTTTTAATTCTGAATGCAAGGCCAGTAGTTCATGCTATTCGAAGAATGACCTTGAAGGAAAAAGAAGAATTAGACAATCAGGCACGACAGCTTGTATGGATGGGTTTTAACAGGCCTAGATTCTCTGATTGGGGAGCAGTAGTGGTGTTTGTCCCAAAGTCAGACGGTACTCTCAGACTATGTGTGGATTATCGTGACTTGAACAAGTAGACATTAAAGTATAAATATCCATTGCCGCGAATTGATGATTTGTTGGATCGATTGAATGGCGCACAAGTATTTTCACGAATGGACCTAGCTACAGGTTTCCATCAGCTTCATATCGCCGAAGAGTATGTTCCTTTGACAACATTCAGAGGTCCAGATTTATTCTACGAGTGGTTAGTAATGCCGTTCGGCTTATGTAACACTCCAGCTTATTTTGTCAATCCAATAAACAGGGTATTCAGAGAAGTATTGAATAAATTCGTACTGGTTTTCATTGATGACATATTGCTCTTCTCTAAGTCAGAAAGCAAGCGTGAAAAACATTTGGAACAAGTGTTAGAGATTTTGAGAAGGAATGTTTTAAAAGCAAAATTTTCCAAATGTATATTCTGGCAAGAAGAGGTAAAATTCCTTGGCCATGTTGTATCAAAAGAAAGAATTTCTGTGGATCCCAGTAAAATCACATCTATTCAAAATTGGAAGCAGCCAACTACCCCCACAGAAGTCCGAAGTTTTCTCGGACTGGCTAGTTATTATCGGAAGTTTGGTAAAGATTTTTCAAAGATATCTAGTTCCTTAACGAAACTTACTAAGAAACAATCAAGATTCAATTGGACTCCAGAATGTGAGGCAGCTTTCCAAAAGCTGAAGTTAAGATTGACAACTGCCCTAGTGTTAACAATTATTGATGGCAATCAAGACTTGAAAGTCTGGACAGATGCTTCTAAAGAAGGTTTTGGTGCAGTATAAATGCAAAGTGGCCAAGTAGTTGCTTATGCTAGCCGTCAATTGAAGCCACATGAGCAGAATTATGAAACTCACGATCTTGAATTGTTAGCCATCATGTTTGCTATGAAAATCTGGAGGCATTATCTATTGGGTGAGAAATTTGAATTATATACTGATCATCAATCATTGAAGTATCTATTCACCCAGAAAGATCTAAATTTGAGACAACAACATTGGTTAGAATTTCTCGCGGCATATGATCTTGATACCTTGTATACTCCGTGGAAAGCCAATGTTGTGGCTGATGCGCTCAGCAAAAAGAATGTGATCATCGCCAATCTTATTATTACACCATCGTTGATCGATAAAATATCTATTCTTTAGAAAGATGTTAGTTTTGTTAAGAGATGATCAAAAGAATTCAAAGGGGCGAAGTCTCCAGTTTCCTAGTGGATAGCACAGGAGTTTTGAGATTGAAAGGAAGAATTTGTGTTCCTGATATCCTTGAGCTCAAAAGAAAAGTATTGGACGAGTGTCACAAGTCCTAACTGAGCATCCATCCAGGGGTTAGTAAAATGTATAATGACCTCAAGCAAACCTTCTGGTGGAAGGCGATGAAAAGAGACGTCTCTATATATGTTAGCAGGTGTTCTACTTGTCAATAAGTCAAAAGCGATCAACAGAAACTCGCCGGATTGTTGCAACCGTTGGAAATTCCAATTGGAAGTGGGAACAAATTTCTATGGATTTCATAGATGGTTTGCCCAGAACCCAGAAAGGAAATGACAGTATTTGGGTGATCGTAGATCATTTCACAAAGACCGCCCATTTTATACCTGTCAGATCGAATAGAACTGCACAAACTTCAGCGTAGATTTATTTAAAGAAATTGTTAAACTCCATGGAGTTCCCATGAGCATCATTAGTGATCATGACCCGATCTTTGCTAGTAAATTCTGGGAAGCATTCTAAGCAAAATTGGGAACGAAACTGAATTTGAGCACCGCTTATCATCCTTAAACAGATGGCCAAATAGAGAGGGTGAATCGTGTTCTAGAAGATTTATTGCGGGCTTGTGTTATTGATTTTGGCGGATCATGGGAAGATCACCTGCGTTTGGCTGAGTTCTCATACAACAACAGCTACCAAGCGAGCTTGAAAATGTCGCCATTCGAACCATTGTATGGTAGACCGTCTAGATCTCCCGCTTGTTGGGTAGATCCTGGTAATAGACTTGTATTAGGACCCGATATGATTCATGAGGCTGTAGACAAAGTCAATTTCATTAAGAAACGATTACTGGCCGCTCAAAGACGACAGAAGATCTATGCAGATTCGAGAAGAAGAGATTTATGATTTGCTATTGGTGACTATGTATATCTATGGGTTTCTCCAATGAGAGAAGTAGTCCGGTTCGGCAAAACAGGGAAGTTGGCGCCTAGATTTATTGGTCCATTTCCTATGCTCGAACGGATTGGAACTCTCGCTTGTAGGGTACAATTGCCTAATTGGTTGCTTAGAGTACATGATGTGTTTCACATATCTCAACTTCAAAAGCATGTGCATGATCCAGACTTGGTCGTGGAAGAAGCCGCGCAGCAAGATTTGGAAATTACTCCAGAATTAGCTATGAGAAGAGAGCCGATAAAGATTATTGGCAAAGAAACCAAAGAACTGAGGAACAAGAAGGTTCACTTAGTCAAAGTGCAATGGAGTGGAGATCTGCGAGACTATACTTGGGAAACTAAGGAGAGCATTAAGAAAGCCTATCCCAAGTGCAGGGTGTATATCTCTGATTAACTCTGGTACAAGTACATTCACCATATTTTGCATTTCCGCATAGTTTTCTACTTGGCTGTTGTTTCCTTTTCATGGATGTAGAATTTTTAATCATATTCAGGGTATATGAATTAATTATTAGATTTATTTGAAAAGGTTAAAAATAAATTGATTGTTGTTTATGTTGTGCGATTATGAATTTGATTAATCAAAATATTAGAAATAGTTCATTTAATCGATAAGAAAATGAAAGGTAAATTTATGCAAGTTGAATCAACTATTAAACTGATTTTGAAAATAGATATAAATGCCTGCATGTACATTATATATGTTTGAACAGGTAAATGGATTTGCTGTTGAGTAAAGAATTTATTCGTGTGCCCAACAAATAGGTAAACCTTTATGAGTTGGATGCGCAATTTTATTTATTATATCAACTCTAGTGAATGCCATTGAATGCGGAGTGCTGGCTGTTCTGTGTGTAATAATAAACGACGCTATAGGATAGTAACAATTAATTTTGAACTACACTACATGGCATACTTCATGAGGATATCATACTCTATGATATACCACATAAGCATTTGTAGCTTATGTGACGAGGTTGAAGATTTACCATACGAGCGAGAGGCTTGTATGGCGATGACTATATATTACGGGTGGAACAGAAAACTGACATGGACTATATAAAATGTAATGGTAAAATTGCCAGATTAATAAAAACCCCACACGGGTCTGGATATGACAATAAACACATCTCTCTGGTCATTAAGGCACAAAAACCATTTATAGGGTGGCCAGAATTTATTCTCTGGAGGTATGACTCCCCTGTGGACACCAGAATATATCACTATAAATATGTGCATGTTTATTAGGATTTATTGGGTACCTAATACGGCCCAGTAAATTTCCAAACCCCTCCCCGTACAAAGGAGGTTATGGCGAAATTTTTCGAAAATTTAGGGTGTTAGCTAAATTTTTGAAGAATTGGAAAATTCTTAGAAACTGAAAAGTTAAAGAATGAAAACTAGAATGAAAGTTGAGTTGGCTAATTAAGCAACTTTCAGCTTTGTTCCTTTTCGAGGACGAAATTTTTTTAAGTGGGGGAGATTGTAACAACCTAGAAAATCAGAACCAATTTAAAAATTTTAATTTGGCTATCTTAGTGGATTTTGAATATCTAAAGTAAATTATTTTAAATAATAATGACCAAAAGTCTATTTTAATCGATGTTGGAAAATAAATATATTTATTTTAATTATTAAACAACGCCTGAAATGGCGCGGCAGTTTGAAAATTTGAATTCGAACTTTGACTGACTGTACCGGATGCAAAATAAAATGGATTTTAGTGAAACCAAAAATATTTAAATCTGTTTATGAATACCTTTCTAACGAATATGAAAAATCGAAATTTCACTACGGGGATAAAAAGTTATGGCCAAATGAATTTTCAGAAAGGTCGCTATGGAGTTAATATAGCTCGTAAAAATAACCATTTTGCAAACGACCGCCGTTTTCAATGAAACCACTTTTGTTGGATCCGGGATGTCGAATTATTGCTAGGTTTCAAATTCCATAATTTTTGGAGTTAATATGTGAGAGTGGCAAAGGAAATTGTGTTTGGTAAATTTCAGTCAATTTGGATCGACCAGAAAATGGCCATTTTTCAAACGGTCTCCAAATTTGACGAAACTAGTTTTGTTGGGACCGTATCATCAAATCATAGCTAGATTTATTTTTCTGGAATTTTGGGGATCAGTATGTGGCCCCGACAAGCTGAAATGTACGTTCAAATCCATATTTGAATATTTTATATTTTAATTTGAAGAATAACTGACTGAAACAGTCGAATGGGCCTACAAAACATATTCCATTGTGCTCAGAATGGGGATATTTAGCTAAGGATGACAATCATTGTGTTTGAGTTAGAGTTCGTATGAATGGATGGGTATTCTTGAAAATTAAAGAATTAAATAAATATAAAAAAATTCTTTGGCCAATCATAATTCCTATTCACTCTTTCCCTTTCCCCGATACTCCAGAAATCGATGGCGCCTCCCGTTCGATCCTTCTCTCCTCCTAAATTTCTAATCCACTCAATATTAGCCTTCGCTCCAGTTGGGGATTTTGAAGTGCTCCCTCTCCTCTTCAAATCCATCCTGGTCTCGCCCTCCCTCGCCTCGTCTACATCGAGAATCGCGCCCGGGAAGTCTGGAACTTCAACTCGCCGCCACCCCCTCCTATGCAGATCGAAGTGTATCCCTCCCCCAGGTGCGGGTGCGCGAGTCCAAGCCCGTCGAGGTAGTGAAGGCTGATCGTAACATCGTGCTTCAGATTGATGGAAAAATCGAAACCTAGTTTGGAAGGTTTTGCTGAAAGGTACAGCCTTTGTTTATTTTAACTGATTTCAACAAATAAAAGCATTGCAAACCTATAAAAATCATGTCTTTTTGCTATGTTGTCGAAATCCAGTGAAACAAGAGACACCGGGACCGTGTGGAGGTCTTCTACATTTTAGAACAGACCGAATATTTTTCTGAGCCTTCTACGATTTTTGGAGGAGTGGAACCCAATGTGAGATTTCTGAATTATAAACGATATGGAATGACGATGTATAAATTTTGTAATCGATGTATGTGTTATATAAGCGTTGTACACCTCATGTATAAGCATTGTATAAGTTGTATGTGCGATGTATAAGTTATATATGCGTTGTAAAAATCATATATGCGTTGAATGGAATTGAAATGAATTGAAATGAAATCGAAATATATTTATGTACGTATATCTATATATATACTCCCCTCATCCACATACCATGGACGATAGATATTGGTTGTGATTGTTTGAATTTTGGTTGATGTGAAATTTGGTGAATAATACGAATGGTTGATATGATTGATTGTGGTTAAAATCCAAATAGGATTAGTATATGGGAAAATTTGTCTGCGTATGAACTAGATATTGAAATCCCCATTGTCAAAAGCTGCGAGGCTTTAAGGTAGAGCGAGGAGCCGTACTCGGGACGGTGCCGGTTTTAACTACCCTGCCGTTTTGCTACCGAAATTTTCTGAAATATTCCTGTGTTTGATTTATATTCATGTATTGAAATATATTCATGTGTTGGAAAAATATTCGTTTTTGAAATAAAATGGTTTGAATGATAAAAATAACATTTTTATCGAATGTATAAAATCAAATGGTTTGAATGATAAAAACAACATTTTTATCGAATGTATAAAATAAATTGTTTGAACAATAAAAATCACATTTTTACCATCAATATGAAATATATAAAATAATCATGTTTGAAATAAATTGTTTTGACTATAAAAATCACATTTTTATAATATATATGAATTGCTAAAAATCTTCATTTTTGAAGTAAATTGTTTTAACTATAAAATTTGCATTTTTATAATATATATGAATCGCTAAAAATCTTCATTTTTGAAATAAATTGTTTTAACTATAAAAATCACATTTTTATAGTATATACGATGTGCTAAAAATAACCATGTTTGAAATAAATTGTTTTAACAAAAAAAATCACATTTTTATAATGTATACGAAGTGTTAAAAATAGTCATGTGTTGAAATAAATATTCGTTAGGTAAAAATATTATTTCTATGAAATATATGAAATGAAAATGGTCTGGAAATCGAAGAACGGATTATATATATATATATATATATATATATATATATATATATATATATATATATAAAATTAATCAAATAACGAAGATGCAGTTCGTATTTAGAAACCGTGATTTCTAATGATTGTACCTGGAGATCCGACCATCGGATTTTCCCGAAATCGAAACCATTGGGTTTGCTTTGGAAATATCTTTCAACGACACCAACTTTGCAAAGATCCAACAGTTGGATTGTCTAGAATGTTGAATTCAAATCTGAATGAAAACAGTGCCAGAATGGATTATATATATAAATATAATTAAAATAAATCGAATAACGAGGCTGTAGTTTGTATTTTGAAATCGTAACATAAAACGATTGTACCGGGAGATCCGACCATCGGACTTTCCCAAAACTGGAACCGTTGGGTCCGCTTTGAAAAGATCTTACTAATGATATAAAATTTGTAAAGATCCAACGGTTAGATTTTCATATTTGTGTAAATCAAATTTGGAGAAAAACAGCGCCATGGCCACGTTATGGCCTAAAGCGTCATTTGAATAAATTGGCTATATTTAAATAAATAAAATAGCGATAAATTGTGATAAAATATTATAAACGATATGGAATGGAAATAAACCGAATTTTCCCGGTTTATTGGATATTTGATGGTTAAATGTTGTAACACCCCGTATTTTCTATGAACGTATAAGTAGCAAATCAGAGAATAATTAATTCTAAATGATGGAATTAAGGGATATGGGTTATGCCATTGCGTTCGTCTCGAAATTCTACTTGAGATAAGGTCCAAGTTTGCGTAAAACGGATACCGTATGAAGAAGATATGGACGAACGAAGTTGGACAGAAAAACCAGAAACGGGTCAGAATGCACTGGCGCACTTGGGAAGTGCGTCAGAACAAAATTGCACTGGCGCACTTGGGAAGTGTGCTTGTACAATTTTAACACTGGCGCACCTGCCAAGTGCGCCCAGGCCAGAAAACCTGCTTGGTCAGGCCCTGACTGGCCTAGTTAGGTTCTGGTCGATATCTGAGGCTTGGCTGAGTCACTAGGGCTTACATGTCACTTTCTGATTGGCTTCTCTTGAGATGGATGATCTGGATTCACTCTAGCTTCATCGACGGCTCTAATCAAATTAAAATTCTATAAATACAACTCAAGTCTAACCCTAAATTCACACAAATAATAATATAGAACTAAAGCCGTCATGCTGCTGGAAAGAAACTAGGAGTGGCCGTCAGATAGAAAGCTTAGAGACAAGCCAATACTAAAGCAAAACACGAATCAAAACAACGTTAGTCTACCCAAAGGAAAGCATATCAAATTCAGAACTCAGAAACCAGAAATCAAGACTTTCCTTTTTGATAGTGAGTATAATTATTTTTAGATATGAACTTTAATTATGATCTTGACATGGTTATAAATCTGAATCTGAGCTTATGTATATTCCTATCTGTCAGATCTGTTTCTCGGTGACTATTATGTACCTCTTTCTTCTTTCTGTTCTATAGCCAGGCTACGACGAGCCTGCGCCGAATCTCATAAGAGATTAACGCACAAACGCTAAATTTTGGGACAAATAATGAATAATGCATAATTGGACATGAAACTGTTGCCTATGAGACTATTGTCTATGACTATGATTCATGCCTATGAGACTATTGCCTATGACTATGGTTCACGCCTATGAGACTATTGCCTATGACTATGATTCATGATTATCAGACTATTGCCTATGACATTGAATAAGAAACTATTGTGATTAGTCGCCCATGACTATTGTGGTTAGTTCCTATAACTATTGTAGTTAGTTTCTTATGCCTATTCCCTTAATGATGTTAGATCTCATATTTAGTACGTAACTTTGCTAGTTTATTCCCATTCACGGTTATGTACATCGAGCCTATTAGGGCCATTATTATTGTATTTGGTTCATTATTGCATGCCTATTCTTTTATATCAATTCTTGTGCTTATCCCCTATTCCTTTTGTTAGGGCCATTTCATGAGTATTTAGAGAACTTATAGAAACATGTTATACGGGGATTGGGCGTAGCTTAATTAAGTTAATTTGGCATAACAAATATGTTGGCATAATCTGAATTGTCTATAATAGAGAATGATTTACATGTGTATTAGTCTTGGACATAAATGGTAAGCTAGAATATTAAATCTAGTTTTGACATGAACTGTAAATGGGAATATTAAGATTAAAATTTGGGGAATATATTGCATTATGAATTATGATCTTGATTTGGGCATGTAAGTATAGGCTAAATTTATGATTAGGCAAGATATGTAAATAGAGTTTTAGATATATATAATCTGCTAAATCTGTTATCTGCTAAATCTGTTAAATTGCCTAATCCGTTATCTGCTAAATCTGTTTAATCGCCTAAACTGCTAAATCTGTTGAATCACTTAAACAGCTAGATCTACTATCTGTTGAATTGCCTGATCTGTTGCAAACTAGATAATGGTAATCTGGGTACGGAAATCCGTAGGCTCGACCTATGATTTAGTAAAACATGGAAATTTGATTAATCTGTTGTAGCCTGTGAAGAAGTTTAATCTGTTAAATAAACAGAATTAGTCTTATATCTGAAAAATCTGTGTTGGAATGAATTGGCTATGACACGAGGTTAGACTCTGTTTGCGGTAGAAGCCTGCCCGGAACCAACCGGCTTAACCAACAACCGCAAACTATAGTCTAATGTGAGAGGTCGTAGGCATAAATAAAATATGCTTAGACACGAGGTTAGGTCTGGCTTGTGGCAGAAGTCTGCCCGGAACCGCCCGGCTTATCCAGCGGCCACAAGCTATCGACCTAATGTGAGAGGTTTGTGCATTAATATTTAATTAATGCAAATCTATGGTAAATATGATGTCTAAAACATGTTGGATAGATAGGGCTAAACCAACTGGACCGATAAATTAATAAAACCTGTTTCGTGAATCTGTAGGCCCAATACAATGTTAGACAATCTGTAAGTCTGTTAAAACTGTACATCTGATCCGTTAGTCTGAAAACCTGTTAACCTGATTTTTCTGATCTGTGAACTAGTTGACTTGAACTCTGTATGTCTGAAAACTTGTAAACAAGTTAATTTGAAATCTGTTAGTCTGGAGACACAAGGTTAGGAGGGAAAATACTTGTGTCATCTGTTGTTTGGGACCCATATTAGTTAGTAACCCTTTATGGTATCAAAACTATGACCCAACAGTAGGTAGGGTCCGGGCACGCTTACTGAACTAATTATAAGCGGTTCATTCTGATAATGGCGAGGGGTGTTGATGGTGCGTTCCAACAGGGTCATGTGCGTGCATGGATCCCGGTCTGCCTCTGATGATGTAAGACGCCGTGACATCTGTAAATAGGTCTGTGTCATTTAAAGGTTGCCACTTTAGGGAGTGATACACCCTTCTATGGAGCTGGCACAGGGTATTTATGTATTAGGGAGCCGATCTCTTGGGGTAGATTTAGGGTACACTTAGTTCTGTCTATTTCCGTTGGGGTACCGTCTATTTCTGTTACCTGTCTGTTTCTGCATGGTACCGTCTGTTGGGGTGGTAAAGGCCCATTTACTAGTGTACACCTAATTTTAACATTCTGTTTCCGTAAGGATTATTCTGTTTCTGATTATGTACCTTCTGTTCGGGTGGTAAAAGCACATTATTCTGTTTCTGTTTAGACATTAGGGTAACACCTAATCCTGTTATACTAGTATTAGTGCAGAGAAGTGAAAAGTAATAGCTTATATCATTCTGTTTCTTCTGTTTAACCTAAGTATATCTGCTACTTCTGTTACTGTTATCTCGCATCCAGTTTTATTTGCATGCCATGATTATTATTATCTGTTCATATGCTGGAAATCACTGGACTCGCCAGACTTGACCTTGCTTGTTTTCGCCCCTTTTCTTTCCATTTCCCCTCCAGGTTTCCAAGGGGGGAATACTTCAGCTTGATCCGGATTTCTTCTGCTTGAAGTACTTGAAGTGCTTAAAGTATGGCTTGACTCCTTATGGCATCTTCTGTGGGGGTTATGATTTTAAATTTTTGTACTCTGAGGGCTTTTGAAAAAGGTTGATATATATATATATGTACTTGTATTTTTGTAAAGCGATTTTGAAGGATGTAACCAAACTGATTTCTGTTTTCCGCTGTAACAAAGTTGTAAATTTTTCTAGTACCGTTTTATGTATCTGTTCTTGTAATATTATGTTCTGTCTACTAAAACGCTCCATCAAAGTCAAGGCATTCCCTTTGTGAGTGACCTTGACGGAGGTGGGGTGTTACACTTGGTATCAGAGCTAAAGGTTACCAGATTGGGTAAAGTTTTTGAAAACTATTTTCAAAAAGGTTTTAAAAGGAAGTATTTTCAAAAATAAAGTTTATTTTGAAAAACATAATCCCCAAAAAGCCATATATCTATCTTTTCAGTTCTCCGTTTTAATTCTTTTTCTTTCATTCCAGCATGTCTGGAATCTTAACTTTCCAAAGGGCGTGCCAATACCTGGCTGGTTCAGGAGGTACTTAGAGGCTAGGGCCAACGATGCAGGCCCAGCAGATATTCCTCCTCTAGCTGCAGCGATTCCTCATCTTCTGCCCCCTCCTCTTGCAATTGATTTTTCAAAGATCTGTAAAGATTTTAGGGCCATGGGTGGAAAGGATTTCAAGGGAACCAAATCATTCGTAGAAGCTAGGAACTGGCTCAAAGAAACTGAGGATTTGTTCGTTATCTTCGAGGTGGACGATAGGCAGAAGGTACAGTTGGCGGTATGGTTGCTCAAAGACGAAGCTTCCTATTGGTGGGAAGTCACTAACGCCGAAGGCTAGTTGACACATGGATGGATTTCAGGATGAGGTTTGAGATGAAATTCCTCTCACAAGCTGAACGAAGTCTACAATTGGAAAAGTTCTTATCTCTTAAGCAAGGAAGTATGACTTTCAGGGAGTACGTTAATCAGTTCAATCAGCTAGCCCGATTTGGACTGGACTTAGTGAATACCACTCATAAGAAGGCTCTCCATTTTGTTAAGGGATTGAATGAGCCACTGCACAGCCTAGCCATGACCCATGTACCCATGGGAGCGACTTACGAGAGATTGGTGGACATGGCACTACTGCACGAGGAAGACAAGGGCAAGAAAAAGGCAAAGAAGGAAGAACCACAGAACAAGAATGCATGGCCCAAAAAGGAAACACAAAAGAAGGATGAGAAGTCTGAAGATAAGAAGGAAAAAAAGTGTTTTACTTGTGGAAGCTCGACTCATCTGAACAAGGATTGCAGAAAAAGAAAGGGCAGTTGCTTCAACTGTGGTGAGATGGGACACTTCACTAGGGATTGCCCGAAGAAACAAGGGCAAGGGCAGAGGGCAGGACCAACTTATGGAGGGCAGACAAACACTCTCGAGGCTAGTGGATAGGATAGAAATAGGAAAACTTTCTGTAGGAGGTTTAATTTCTTTATCTGATTTTTGAGTTAAAACTCTTTTCTGATTCTGGCATTTCGATTCTGTAATCGATACTCTGCACTTGAATACTAGTATTGTTTCTGATTCCGCTATAGACTCAGACCGATAAGGGTTATGACTCATCTAAGTGTGGTAAGTTGGGTATCTGTGTTGAGCGTTAAGTTGACTATGACGCATATATTCTGGGTTTTTATCATGCCAAGTTTCCTAAGAATCATTCGGTAATATGATCTATACCAGTAATCTGTAAATATCTGAATATTTTTGATAAGGTTAAGATTTCCAGTTTTGACATTGTCTAAAGAGGATAATCCTCTGGGTTTCAATCTGATGTTGATTTCTGTCTTCGGGGTTGATACTTAGGGGAATTATTCTCTCAACCAATGTTTAATGGGAACCAAGTTTTTGTTTTATTTGTACTCACTTCCATCATTCGATTGTATCCTATCGATCGAATATTCGAACTTTAGGTAGAAACTAATGGGTGTAAACATGTGTTTGAGACATGTTATGTTTAATGGTTGCAAGTGGATGCAAGTGGTTGCTAGTGGTTGCTCGTGGATGCATATACACAAACTAGGCACTAGATCGGCTCGAAAACACTCTCATACTGCATATGGATGTTTGAGCATTTTCAATTTTTGTGGATGCATAATGATTGACTCATCACATGGATGTTGCATATGAATGAATGGTTGTCACTCATATAAGAATGATATGTATCAAATAGGAAAATTGAATACATGTTGGACTCATGACACTGACATAGTTCGCATTAAGGAGGTCAATTGAATCAGTGGACTACCTGATCTTTGCATTAGATAAGGAACATAGACACACACTTTTGCATATGTTCATACAACATTAGAAGTTTTATAAGGACAATGGATGCTTGTGAATGATGGTTGAGTAGATGGATGACTGGATGGTAGGACACATTCTTCTTAACTTGAAGATTTCGGGGACGAAATCCTTTAAGGAGGGGAGAATGTAACACCCCGTATTTTCTGTGAACGTACAAGTAGCAAATCAGAGAATAATTAATTCTAAATTATGGAATTAAGGGAAATGGATTACACCATTGCGTTCGTCTCGAAATTCTACTTGAAATAGAGTCCAAGTTTGCGTAAAACGGATATTGTATGAAGAAGATATGGACGAACGAAGTTGGGTAGAAAAACCAGAAACGGGTCAGAATGCACTGGCGCACTTGGGAAGTGCACCAGAACAAAATTGCACTGGCGCACTTGGGAAGTGCGCCAGTACAATTTCAGCACTGGCGCATCTGCCAAGTGCGCCCAGGCCAGAAAACCTGCTTTGTCAGGCCCTGGCTAGCCTGGTCAGGTTCTGGTCGATTTCTGAGGCTTGGCTGAGTCACTAGGGCTTACATGTCACTTTCTGATTGGCTTCTCTTGAGATGGATGCTCTGGATTCACTCTAGCTTCATCGACGGCTCTAATCAAATTAAAATTCTATAAATACAACTCAAGTCTAACCCTAAATTCACATAAATAATAATATAGAACTAAAGCCGTCATGCTGCTGGAAAGAAACTAGGAGTGGCCGTCAGTTAGAAACCTTAGAGACAAGCCAATACTAAAGTAAAACACGAATCAAAACAACGTTAGTCTATCCAAAGGAAAGCATATCAAATTCAGAACTCAGAAACCAGAAACCAAGACTTTCCTTTTTGATAGTGAGTACAGTTTTTTTTAGATATGAACTTTAATTATGATCTTGACATGGTTATAAATCTGAATCTGAGGTTATGTATATTCTTATCTGTCAGATCTGTTTCTCTGTGACTATTATGTACCTCTTTCATCTTTCTGTTCTACAGCCAGGCTACGACGAGCCTACACCGAATCTCATAAGAGATTAACGCACGAACGCTAAATTTTGGGACAAATAATGAATAATGCATAATTGGATACGAAACTATTGCCTATGAGACTATTGCCTATGACTATGATTCATGCCTATGAGACTATTGCCTATGACTATGGTTCACGCCTATGAGACTATTGCCTATGACTATGATTCATGACTATGAGACTATTGCCAATGACATTGAATAAGAAACTATTGTGATTAGCCGCCCATGACTATTGTGGTTAGTTGCCTATAACTATTGTAGTTAGTTTCTTATGCCTATTCCCTTAATGATGTTAGATCTCATATTTAGTATGTAATTTTGCTAGTTTATTCCCATTCACTGTTATGTACATCGAGCCTATTGGGGCCATTATTATTGTATTTGGTTCGTTATTGCATGCCTATTCTTTTATATCAATTCTTGTTCTTATCCCCTATACCTTTTGTTAGGACCATTTCATGAGTATTTAGAGAACTTGTGGAAACATGTTATACGGGGATTGGGCGTAGCTTAATTAAGTTAATTTGGCATAACAAATATGTTGGCATAATCTGAATTGGCTGTAATAGAGAATGATTTACATGTGTATTAGTCTTGGACATAAATGGTAAACTAGAATATTAAATCTAGTTTTGACATGAACTGTAAATGGGAATATTATGATTAAAATTTGGGGCATATATTGCATTATGAATTATGACCTTGATTTGGGCAAGTAAGTTTAGGCTAAATTTATGATTAGGCAAGATATGTAAATAGAGTTTTAGATATATATATAATCTGCTAAATCTGTTATCTGCTAAATCTGTTAAATTGCCTTATCCATTATCTGCTAAATCTGTTGAATCGCCTAAACTGCTAAATCTGTTATCTGCTAAATCTGTTGAATTGCTTAAACTGCTAGATCTACTATCTGTTGAATTGTCTGATCTGTTGCAAACTAGATAATGGTAATCTGGGTATGGAAATCCATAGGCTCGACCAAAGATTTAGTAAAACATGGAAATTTAATTAATCTGTTGTAGCCTGTGAAGAAGTTTAATCTGTTAAATAAACAGAATTAGTCTGATATCTGAAAAATCTGTGTTGGAATGAATTGGCTATGACATGAGGTTAGACTCTATTTGCGGTAGAAGCCTACCCGGAACCAACCGGCTTAACCAGCAACCGCAAACTGCTAGTCTAATGTGAGAGGTCGTAGGCATAAATAAAATATGCTTAGACACGAGGTTAGGTCTGGCTTGTGGCAGAAGTCTGCCCGGAACCGCCCGGCTTATCTAGCGGCCACAAGCTACCGACCTAATGTGAGAGGTCTGCGCATTAATATTTAATTAATGCAAATCTGAGGTAAATATGATGTCTAAAATGTGTTGGGTAGATAGGGCTTTACCAACTGGACTGATGAATTAATAAAACCTATTTCGTGAATCTGTAGGCCCAATACAAAGTTAGACAATCTGTAAGTCTGTTAAAACTGTACATCTGATCCGTTAGTCTGAAAACCTGTTAACCTGATTTTTCTGATCTGTGAACTAGTTGACTTGAACTCTGTATGTCTGAAAACTTGTAAACAAGTTAATTTGAAATCTGTTAGTCTGGGGACACAAGGTTAGGAGGGAAAATACTTGTGTCATCTGTTGGTTGGGACCCATATTAGTTAGTAACCCTTTATGGTATCAAAACTATGACCCAACAGTAGGTATGGTCCAGGCACGCTTACTGAACTAATTATAAGCGGTTCATTCTGATAATGGCGAGGGGTGTTGATGGTGCGTTCCAACCGGGTCATGTGCGTGCATGGATCCCGGTCTGCCTCTGAGGATGTAAGACGCCGTGACATCTGTAAATAGGTCTGTGTCATTTAAAGGTTGCCACTTTGGGGAGTGATACACCCTTCTGTGGGGCTGGCACATGGTATTTATGTATTAGGGAGCCGATCTCTTGGGGTAGATTTAGGGTACACTTAGTTCTGTTTGTTTCCGTTGGGGTACCGTCTGTTTCTGTTGGGTGGTAACACCTGTCTGTTTCTGCGTGGTACCGTCTGTTGGGGTGGTAAAGGCCCATTTACTAGTGTACACCTAATTCTAACATTCTGTTTCCATAAGGATTATTCTGTTTCTGATTCTGTACCTTCTGTTCGGGTGGTAAAGGCCCATTATTCTGTTTCTGTTTAGACATTAGGGTAACACCTAATCCTGTTATACTAGTATTAGTGCAGAGAAGTGAAAAGTAATAGCTTATATCATTCTATTTCTTCTGTTTAACCTAAGTATATCTGCTACTCCTGTTACTGTTATCTCGCATCCAGTTTTATTTGCATGCCATGATTATTATTATCTGTTCATATGCTGGAAATCACTGGACTCGCCATACTTTATGTCTGACCTTTCTTGTTTTCACCCCTTTTCTTTCCGTTTCCCCCTAGGTTTCCAAGGAGGGAATACTTCAGCTTGATCCGGATTTCTTCTGCTTGAAGTACTTGAAGTGCTTAAAGTATGGCTTGACTCCTTATGGCATCTTCTGTGGGGATTATGATTTTAAATTTTTGTACTCTGAGGGCTTTTGAAAAAGGTTGACATATATATACATATATATATATACATATATATATATATACATATACATAT
This sequence comes from Allium sativum, assembly GCA_030737875.1. Lineage (NCBI taxonomy): Eukaryota > Viridiplantae > Streptophyta > Magnoliopsida > Asparagales > Amaryllidaceae > Allium > Allium sativum. Next base: position 165,442,121 of record CM060921.1, read on the forward strand.
ATATACATATATATATATATATGTACTTGGGTTTTGGTAAAGCGATTTTGAAGGATGTAACCAAACTGGTTTCTGTTTTCTGCTGTAACAAAGTTGTAAATTTTTCTAGTACCGTTTTATGTATCTGTTCTTGTAATATTTTGTTCTGTCTACTAAAACGTTCCATTAATGAACTGAATTATGGATGTCAGATAATTGAACCATTGAAAGTAATTGATTTGAAAATCTAAATATACGTGAATTGTTTGAAAAGTCTGAGTTAATTCTCATTTCAAATAATTGGTCGACGGTTAGAAGTCGAAGATATGAAGACGGTGCAAGACCGAGGATCTTCACATTGAATGGATGACAACTAATGCCTTTGATGGGAGTTGCTGCCCTGAAGGGGTTACAGTGGTGGTTGTCCGGACGTACTTGTTGATCGTTCGGATGTGCGAGGGCCTCTCTCCTGTATTGGACATACGGGAGAGGAATAAGGTGCCTCCGGTTTCGTTTAGACCTAGAACAGACTTGTAAATGGACGTGTGTCTAACGTTGTAGATTGACAACGTGGCATGCAGAGATGATGTGATCAGAGCTTTTTTTGAAAAGCAAAGCTTTGTGATTGATGATCAAAGCATAGCTTTAAATAGCTAGCCTTGTGTTTAGTGTTGATTCGCTAGTCTCACACCCCGGTATGGACCAAAAACAGGAGAGGGCTTCAGGGAGGACCTGCGTTTCTTTCTAGCTAGGAGTGGTGTTTTGGGTTTTACACGCCCGGGCATTTTACTTATGTGGATGATGTATAGCGAGGCGCCTCGGTTATGCCGGTCGCTCCAGGCCGATGGTTTGGTCGGTATATGACCAGTTTACGCCCCATAGGGCGGGGAAAGCAGTGTTCAGGCATTTGAATCCACTCCGTGTGGACCGGCCCTGATGATCCAGGGGGTAGGTGCGACTGTTCCTAAGACATGGGCTAGATTGTCTCGAAGCGGTAAGGACGATCCCTTGCCTTGGTTCATGATGGAAATCCAGTTTCCAAACATGACATCATGCAGTTTTGGTTGTATACCTATATATGGCGACATAGTGGTATGGGGAATTTATGCTGTCTATGATTGATACTTATGATTGAAATTGTTCTTGAAACATATAAACACTAGTAATAATATCAAATTCTTTTGTTTTATTCGCATCAAACATATTTTGGCCATTACAAGGTAAAACTCTATCCTCCGGTTTGCTTTGCATTGTGTGATGGGAACTAAGTCCTATAACGGCTTCATTTTTATAAAAAGCATTACGATGTTTTAAATGATTTACTTGTTTTAAGCAATGGAAATCCAATGGAGAAAACCCGTTCCACGTTAGCAGCGTGGTCCTGTGATTGGCCTTATTATAAAACAAGCTAAGTTGTAGATTTCTCATACCAGTCCCATGACTAACTGTAGTTTGTTTCACTTGCAAACTCGGGTGCCCTATTTTCTACACGGACAAACTTGTATCTAGGTTTTAGGAGGATCTTTCTGGATAGCTATGGAGCTGAAGATGGATTCTATTGTTTCTTTCTTTTTATGCTGTTCAGCTCCTGTTGTACATATTATGTTTTGATTCCGCTGTAGACATTTAATGTAAAGCTAAAACTGTATTTTGTACTAAGCATGATCCTGGATACTGTGTAACTCCAATGATTATTTTTGTCCAGTGTATTCTGTTGTACCTTATCTGGTGTATTTATATATTTCTGTTCTACTGTTATTTGTTTATGTGTTATATTCCAAAGATTACCCTTGCCACTATGGAATGGGGTTTGGGGTCGTCACATTGTTGGTCGTGACCCTCTACCTCCTCGTTGAGGCAACAGTTGAATCACCCTGGTGTCACTGCGGCACGACATTCTGACTGCATAACTACTTCTGCAGTCAAGGCCCACCCACCTAGTAGTTACACGTAGATCTAACCTCTGTGAGCATATACTAAGACATATTTCACCGCACAGAAGACTACTAGGAGCACCTTACGTACCTCAGGAACCCGCGTGCTTCCCCTTCTTGTCCTTTGGAGCCATCAGAATAATCAGATGAATGTGCGCTCCCCTCATTCCTTATAACACCTTAATGATCTACCCCATTGGATCATTCACCTTTAAACGTACGGACTGGTCCAAACGCCTCACTTTAATATGTTGTTAGACCCTATGTCTAAATATTCTTTTACGTGCTTGCTTTCCTTTACCAAGATTCTTTTAACTTGGTTATTGCCATTCACATTGAATTCTTATTTAAATTACCAAGTTTCTCTTGCTTATTAATTTCAGTTATAACTTAACCCATTTAAGTTTATTAATAAGCACACAACATGTTATTCTCCAGATTGTGGCCCAAGGTCTGTAATCCACAATCTCTTTCATATTCTGTTTGATTTCAAGGTCATAATAACATGTTATACTTAAATATGTTATAAAGTATCTCTTATTTCACATGTTTTCCAATTAACAAGTCACTTACCATTTATGATTAAACATAACTTATTTCATTTTATAAGTTTTCCTCATCCTTTCTCATTTAATCATAATTCCACTTTACATCGTCAATACAACTTATCGTTGTTTACTTATTAACTTAGTTCTATTAACTAAGGCCCATTAATAAGTTTCTCTACCCATTTATTATAATCTATGTTATAATGACAAGTCTGAACATGTTATTCTTATCAGCGGGTTTCGAACCTCCTAGTTTACGGACACTTAATTTATAATTAAATACAATGTATTTTCCCCCTTTTCTTAACTGGTTTCAGGTTTTACTTTTTCTGATTACTTAATTTACAATTAAGTGTCCCTTAACTCAATTCACCAGTTATCCCATTCCCTTACTGGTTTATTATTACCCAAGTTATAATATTCCCTTGTCCCTAGGACAAGTTTACCTATTATACAACATTTTCATTAATGTTATTTATTATAATAGGTTATTATCATTCCCCTTTTAAACCTTTTACTGTTGTAAATCATTGTTCTTTAGTCACTGTAACATGTATTACTTATTATATTAAGGAAAACACTTCATGCACCTTATCAGTTTCATAGAAGGAATCAATGATTTATTTTCATAATGTATTCCCATCTAAATCCATGTAGCAAGTAATTTCTTTACTTTTCTTTATTTACCATGGCTTACTTGCAACAACATTCTTAGAAATAGGTCATTTAGGGAAATACATCACTTTTCCTTCTCGTCTCATCAACTCATTTCATTACATCCCTTCCTTTCTTATTTTCTGAGTTAGACACTTAATTACCATCATTGCCATTTATTCATATCTTGTTATATACGTAAACTTATATATATATATATATATATAAGCACTAGACTTCTCACATTAAGCCTACACTTGTGGACGCTGGATTTGCCGGGCGGGTCCGGGAAGACTTCTACCACAAGTTGACTTAACCACGTGTCTTAGCACCATTACATGTTTTTAATTTTTGCACTTAGGCCTCTCATATTAGGTTCAACATTAGTGGCTGCTTGATAGGCCGGTCGGGTCCGGGCAGACTTCCGCCACTAATGCAACTTAACCTCGTACTATAAGAACAATTACAATTTCTAATTGTAATCCTAGGCGTATTCATCTTCATTCAATCATTTATGTTCATATCAAATTGCGCTCCCAAATTAAAGACTCAAAACATAATATATGTTATGCTCCAAAATCCAATTACAAATTATGCCCTAAATCCTAATATGTGTTGCATGTCTTTCTACGTGTAATTAACATTATTAAATAAAGTGTAATTCTCCATTAGTGTATCATTCCCCCAAAATCTCAATTATCCCAATTGACAAATTCATAAAATAGATTTTTACAACAGTATTAATGTACATCTTAATATATTAACTAATTGAACATATTATCCATTTTAGTGCAACAATTGATTTCATCAAATTAAACCTTCCAGCATGTTCATAGTGTATGTTAATGGGGAATGGAGAACGATAAAAATACTATTATTCAAAAAGTATATTTTAAACCCACTCAGCTTGCAAGCTTTCCCCAATTCTGGATCTGATCCAGTTTTAACATCCATCGTCCTTTTCCCTTTTAATCGGATTCACAACCTAACGTCCATGGATTTATTAATTTAATTAAAAGAGAAAAGGGAAAAGGGAAAAGAAAGAGGAGGAATAGATCGGATCTGGAACGTTACCTTGCTTTTCAAGTAATTCTGAAAACCCTTTTTATTTATGTTGATTCTCTCTTCCAGATCTGGATTCATAATTTACCTAGGATAATATTTTAATTTTCAGAATAGATTTGAGAAGAGAGAGTGTGTGTGATGGCAGAGCTCTGGCGTAGCTACCGTATTATGAGATTTAGGGTTAGGTCTAGGGTCTTATTTATAAGAGTATTGGAGCAACTATGACTCTCAGATTGGACCAAAAGCCATCAGAATCTTCCATGCTAGAGAAGAAGTTTCTAGATCCGTGGGTGGGTCGACCCCTAGATTGACCCCCTTGTTGGTGGGTCGACCCCTAGGTCGACCCACAACGATCTAAATTCCCTCCAGATTTTCCTGCTCAAGAATTTTGATATTTGAACTGATTTTTTAATTTTCCAGATATATTTATTTCATATATATATATATATATATATATATATATATATATATATATATATATATAGACACACACACATATAAGCTCCTTATATGTATACAAACTTCTAATGCTCAAAACTTCTTCATACAGTGTCCGTTTTACACAAACCAGGTGTCTATCTTGACCAGAATTTCAAAACGGATGCAATGACACAATCCGTTTTACTTAATTATGAATATTTAATTAAGTTATCCTTGTTTTATTATCTTAAAAATGGGGGGTGTTACATAGATGAGCGATCGCTTTTGTTATGCCTACATTTAAGAAACCGACTTTTAGTACGGGCTTACAAGTATGTCATTTAGTAGGCACATAACTTTTGATTTATAAGGCCTTTGTTTAATACAACGTAAGTGAATCATCGTCAATTTCTTAAAAGAATATAATAAGTAATAGAGCAAAGTAAGGTGACTAATGGTTCTTATGTAATAAAGCAAAACAAAGCAATAAAGAAATAAAGTGATAGAGGTCGCTTATTTAGTGCCACCATAACTAGAACACTGACTACTAATCCTTAAGTAAGAGTTGGCCTTGGATAGTTTTGAGCGGTCTACTCATTACTTGTTGCCCCTTGCTCAAAGAGAGACAGAGCAGTGTTCATGGACTTGTACATATTGTTGCAAATGATTCTTCCTGATCAGATCCTCAATTAATGATTTGAAATGCCTACAATCATTAGTATCATTCCCTAGCTGGTTATGAAATTGACAAAACCTTCCTGATCTTATAGCGACATCTTTGACCTGCATTCGTTTTGGGATTGGATATTTCACAGTATCCTTCGTTGCTATGAAGATATTCCATATGGTGTCATTAAGAGGAGTGAGCTCAGAATTCTTAAAAAAATGGAGCTTCTTCTTAGCTTGGTTATCCTTTCCTTCATTGCTCCTCTTCTGACTATCAAAGCTACTTTATGCACTACCTTTCCTTTTTAGCTGTTCATTGCTTTCCAAAACACACACCGAATTCTCTTCAATACTCATATATTTTTCAGCTTTATTGAGTAGTTTTTCGAGGGTAATTGGTTTCATCTTCTTAATCCACCGTCCTAACTTGGTCTTTTTACATATGGCCCCTTTCAAGGCCATCAAAACTAGACGGGGCTCATAATTTTCAACTTAGGCCACTACCATATTAAAGCAGGTGAGAAAATCTCTGATGGACACTCCTGGTCTTTGTTGTAGTTCATTAGCTCCATAACATCCCGAACCCTAATTGCTTGGAACCTGAACTGCTTGCTGAATAGTCTAGCCAAGGTGGCAAAGTCGTCCACAGACTTCGGCGGTAGCTTTGTGAACCAGAGATAGGCCACCCCTTCTAGATAAGCGAGAAATACAGACATTTGATCTCGTTAGTGGCACGCCCTGTTCATATGCTGATCATATTTGCACATGAACACATTGGGATTGCTTGTCCCATTATAGGATTGCACCATCGGAGGTTTAAATTTTTGCGAATATATAGCCATTTTAATTCTTTCGGTGAGTGGGGTCTTAGTAAGAGAAATTTCCCATTCTTTTCGCTTATCTTCTTTCTTCAAGATCTCCTCCACAATTCCACATGCCATTCCTAAAACATATTCCTGCTCTTTGCTCTAATCCATGGAACGAGTGCCTTCTTCCTCCCCTGATTCTCGTCTAGGCGGGTAATCATGGTCTGGAGACAGGGGACCTAGGCTTTCTTTCGAGAAAAATTTCCCTTTGATGGGACCATTTACTCATTGAGAGGTTGTGTCATCGGAATAGTTGCGCATAGGTGCTTTAGCTTTTTCACGGTCAAGATTAGCATGATATGCAACTTCCTAAACGGAATCTCCCTATTTCGCGCTTGAAGCAGAAGATTCTGTATCGTATGCGTGATTCGTTCGAGCGGGTGGAAAACAAGTGGCACTTATTGTGGCCTTTGCGGTAGCAGCTTGAATAGCGAACATTGACTCAAGCTTCTTCATCATTGCATTGTTTGCAAATAGTTATTTGACTTGTTAGTCCCGCCATCGCTTCTTCCAACTCTCTCTTGGTTATAGCTACCTCAATTTCGGATGATTCTCCTGTTCTCGAAATGGGTGGTGGACGATGTGACAATATTAACATTGTCGGTGAGGTCGTCGATTTCACAAGTAACTTCCATTGGCGCATCCATGATTTCAAGCAAATTTTTTCTTAGAATATCGTTTTGGACTTCAACAGGGAAAGATGAAAATGCGGGCCCCATGGAAGGTGCCAAATGTTTTCACCAGAAAATGGTTCAAACACCAAGGGTATGAGAATCGTACTTCACTAATGCGGTTAGTAAGTAAATGGAGCCACACTCAACAAAAGTTGAAAGTAAAAATGTGGAAAAAGTAAAAAGGACACAAGGTTTTAGAGTGGTTCGGCCCTAAGCTAGGCCTACATCCATTATGGAGGTAGTCCACATTATCATGATAGTAATTGCAAAGCATATAAACTCTCTTTTTTTCATACATGTTCTCATTCCCTCAATATATTCTCACCCTCACATACAAATCTCGCTTAAATTCACGAAACTCAATGGAGGAATGGTACAATTCATGTAGGAGAAGGATGATGCCTTTGATCTTCTTAAACTTATGTGATCCTAGTGGATGCTATGGCCAAATGGATGAAGATTCTTCCAGTGGAAATAATGATGATGGTTGAGAATGCTTAAGGAAGGGTAAAGGAAAGAATTTAGCAGCACTTCGTGGTGGCGAGGATTCGATCCCTTTTTTGGTGGAAGCCATAGCCTATTTGTAGGTGAGCTCCCCTGAAGAAATGAGCTAAAATCCGTATATTCAGGTTGCGGGTCGCTCGTTTCATTAATTACCAAAAATGCCACCGCCTAGCTGTAGCCTTCTGTCGGTAACTATTTCCAGTTGTCCAGTACAAGCAACTTTGTGGGAGAGAGTGACTTCGTGGGAGTGAGAGATTTTGTGGGAGTGAGCGATTGGATAGATCCGATCAGATTGGACGGGTGATCAGGTGATGAGTGCACATGAGACTGGCCAGAGTTCTTGGATTGGTGTTTTGGCGACCGGCTGAGCGCCGTGTTAAGCTTAATGACTGACTGATAGATGGACGGGTGACCAACACCATATTCTATAGGCGAACGATCAGGACTTGTAGATCAAAATGTAAGCACGACTCTTAAGGAGCTGGCATCTGATCGACCGGGGTATCATGAATGAACGACTGCAGAGTGGAACATGTGACTAGAACCAGTTCTTCTCTTCGTCTTGTACGACCGGTTTCCTTGGTACAAGGATGAGCGACATCATTTATATGGAAGATCTTTACAGGATGTATGAGCCTTATTGTTTTTCGCCATGCCATTCTTGAGCTAGCTTTATATGCGCGACCTCTCTGTATGGTCGTGTTGTGTTGTATGACCGATCCTGATTGTGTTGAGTGGATGACCCATCTTGTTCTGATGTTCAAGTGACTTTGTTTTCCATAAATGACCGATCCTTGCTCGCATGCTCAAGCCATGGCCTATGCTTGACCTTGTTGTGCACAAACGACCTTGGTTGGGCATGAGTACATGAACCTTGTGAGTGCTCGTCTTACGGTCTAACACAGACTTAATCCTTCAATACACGTATGATTTTTAAGGGATAAACATTTTCCATTTGCACGTTAATTTTCAATTAAATACCATTAATCCCAGTTAACATGTTTTTCCATACAGATTACTTAATGTCATATTAAGTATAACTCACTATGATTAAACACGTTTTCCAAATAAGGTTACTTAATGTCATATTAAATACAATTAACGTATTTTCCCTATTAATGTAATATTAACGTTCTTTCCAAATTAACATCAAATGAACATTTTCCATTTTATTGTCAAATTACATGTTTTCCAAGGAAGAATACCAAATTATCAAATCAGTGTCAATTAACATGTTTTCCAATATCAGTGCCAAATTAACATGTTTACCCTATTAAATTAACATTAACATGTTTTTCCCAAATCAAATGTCAAATGAATATAAATGAAAAATTACATGTTTTCTAAATTAATTGCCAAATGAACATAAATGACAAATGAACATATTTTCCTTAATCAATGTCAAATGAACATAAATGACAAATTACATATTGTTTTCCAAATTATCATGAACATATTCTTCAATTTAATGCCAATTAACATGAATGACAAATTATCATGTTTCTCAAATTAACATTTTCTCCCTAAATGTCAATTAACATGTTTCTCAAATTAACATAAACATATATACATATTAATGTCAATTACATGTTTTCCAGTCAATGCCATACCAACATGTTTACAATCAATGTCAAATAATATGTTTATTCATGACGTGTCTGCTTAATATGTAATTAAGTTTAACTTATTCATGTTTACATATTATTCATTTATAATAATCCGAATTTACACTCCATAATTTACAAATTCTAATATGATCGAATCCCCTGTTAACGTTATTTCATATTATTCCAATTATATGCAACTCAAACGGTAAAGGAATAATAAGACTATAAATAAACAATGAAAGAAAGGGGATAAGGAAGAAGAATGTACATATAAACAAATAACTGCAAAAGGAGTAGGCGATTGGTGGTAACTAAAATGAAAAATAAAATGTAAAAGATTAAACTTATAAACAATGACGCTTTATGATCCAATACATTTTACTGTCAAAATACTTTTTATTTAGATTGCTAATTACAACAAAAACTATTGTATCAATTTTAAGAATAACTTAAAAGAAATTTAAAAATCATAGTAATACTCACACAAAATTGTTGTAGATCTGGAAAAAGGCCTTTGAAAAAGAAGTAGAATATCATTTCGGATCTTATAATTTGACAGCACCTAGACTTTTTCCCTAAATTTTATTTTCTGAATATTATACAGTGGATGCTAAGAAGATGAAGATGAATAGCTTTGGGCAAAAAGTAAGGGTTGGTTTCCTTTTTATAATAGAGTTAGTGTCTAAGTTCATTGGATTTATTATCCAAGTTCATTGTATTTTCTATTTATATTTTAGGCCATCAGATATCAGGTTTTTAATCTAAACCACAAAATACACATTAGCAATACATAATAGTAACTATCTAGAACCAGACTCGAAAGTGGGCCGACCCACCTTAGACATGGGTCGACACTAGTGTCGAACCCTAGGTCGACCCATATATCGACCCAGCTAAGGGTTGGGTCGCCCATTTACCTTTTCTTTATTTCTTATTTATTAAATAAATTCTTTAATTTAATTGCAAACTTTGACTGATCATAATTTGTTTATTCCTTGTTCGATTTATGCAAACTAAAGTCTATTCTAACCAGAATTTCGTAACATACGCAATGGTAAAATCCATTTTATTTAATTCTCAATATATTTCTGATTAATATTTATTTTATTAGTTTATTCCTTAATTAATTAATCCACTAATTAGTTATTGTCTTTTAAAAATTTGGGTTGTTACAAAATGTCACAGATCAGTCTGGTGAACCAGCATGAGAAAACTCACCAAGTTTATAGGTATCATCCAACTGATTTAAAGTCGAAAATCTTTTCGAAAGGAAAGGATAATCGTAAGACCAGTCCATATACGATAACCCAAAACATTGTTGATATCAGCTTAATTGATATTATAATAATGTCTATATCAAATAAATAACAATCCAGCAAAACTCTTGCATCTCACCTTTACATATATAGTACATAATCACAAACCGCAGGTGCTTATTGGAGAATGGATTTCCACCTATGGAAAGGTATGGGACCACCTTCCGATAGTGTATCTTTAGAGAGGAATACACTGGGTTCAATAACATCTTGCAACCCAACTAAACATGACTGACCAATCACTTCGCTTGAAAATTCCGAATGTACGTCACCAACGGTTGGGATCAGTAATCATTACCGAAAGGATACATCAACGATAGAATAAAGAAGAAAATGGATTTTAACTAGATCAGGTGACTATACATACTAATGGAAGCGGCCCACATAGCCATGCGAGCTACCCAATTTTATACCATTTCCCGGTTGATGAGGCTTGAGGTTACTATTACTTTTTTTAAGAACATCACATCATTATTCATTTTGAATGCCACATTGTTAGGTCCGCCAAATCATTGATTGACATCCACTAAAATACTTTGGGCATTTAAGCTAAGAGAAGGTGTGTTCTCTTCCACCAATAGAAATATGTTTGTAGAATCAACATACTTGATCCTTTGGAAACACTATGCCGGACATCTGTCCATACAAGTCATCCAAGAATAGGATGAACCGAAGGCACCCTCCTACCGCATCCTAGGAATTACCTTATAGATCAGTAATGAGTAATCCTTTCAATCCGTAGATTTAATCCATGTCAGAACCCCAGTATATCTCCAAGTCAAATCAGAGATTTTAAGTGGTTCTTTCATTTTACGAAAATCTACGATCTTCGATTGATCCATCTCAATAAGTATCTGATACCTCCACGTCCACGTTTTTGCTGGTCAAAATGTTATTCTGATATAACTTCGATCTTGGTTATTCCATACCAACAATCAATAATTGGTCAAATTTGATAGTCGGTTATTTAACTATCAAATAAAACAACCATTCAACCACAAAAATAAAATGAATTCACTGGTTCAACCCTTAATATCACTTGGCCTCTTCAATTTACCAGTCATTAATTAAAACTTCTAAATCTTCCAATATTAGGAAAACATTTCATTTTTTTGTTTTTTAATATAAGAATATTCAATTATCATTTCACTTCTACTTTACTAACCTCTCATTGTAAATTGGTAAGTGAATAAATCTCTAAGTATACAACCCCGAAGGCAAAAACCAACATCAGATTGACACCTTGAAAGTTATTCAACTCAACCAATGTAGAACAAGTTCTAATTTCTTAAAAACCACATCATATTCCTTTGGAAATCATTTCTCATAACAAGTGTGTTACGGTCTATGAATTCATTATTATATACGAAGAATAATCTTTATTATTAAAATTTATATTTATCAATAACTTCTCATTTAGGTCAATAACTTCTCATTTAGGTTTACTTCTCAAAACTCACTTAACTTACTTTATAATATCAATTACTAAACTATTATTCATTCTCGAACTAGTGCAATAATTTCATACCTTCTTTTCCAAAACAATTTCTTTATGTCTTATAAGCCAATGTTATAAATTTCTAACTCTAGTCAATATCTATTTACAAAATCATTTGAAATACTAGGCTTTGAATCCAATACTAAATATTGGTTTCTTATTAAACTTACAAGTCTATATTCACATTCCATTTATGACATTTTAATATTCTTAACATGATCATTATACTTAAATTCATTAGTACGACCAGTTATGTAACACTTAACCATTTATTTAATAATATCTTAGAATTGTCATCAGTTATAATTTAAATTATTATTAAACGTAAATAAAACTTTGGCATTTACTTTTAAAACAAATGTCATATTTCAGACATATATAAATATAACTTTGAAAACGTTTAGAATCGATTTAACATCGATTCCAAAAATCTTTTATTTTCGACGGTACTAAAGAGGCAAATGTCTACGAAAGTACCAAACCATGAAGTATTAATCAATTTCATATCAAATCACACATATCCAATCCTATTGATAAACGTTATCAATATTAGTGAGAAATCCTGTTGGATTCCTCCAACCTATCATTTCCTACACCACAAATTTATTATTTCAACATAAATTATAATATATAAAAATTTACAACTACTGGAGGGAAGCCCAGTTGGATCCCTCCAACCTATTTTTCCCTACATCCAAATAGGTTACCTAAAATAAAATCATTTAATTTAATTAAACGATGATTTCTATAAATAGTCAATAACATCAATTTAACATCAATCATTTTATTTAACACCAACAATAATAATTCAAACATTTCATTAAATTAAACAATTTATATTATAAACGTGACCAACAAGGTAAGTTACAATCGCGTAATGACCCGGGGAAATTCGATGCCCGAATTTCGACAATAATACTAAATCCCGCATTACTTGCCAAAATCCAAGTACTGAAAATACCAAATAGTTAATAGAAATAAAGTAGAGGGTGAGATAAGAAAGAAAGAAATATTAGAATAGAAGAAAAGAAGAAGAAACAAACTAGCCAATACAACACAGAGTCTCACATCGCAGCGGAATAAATATAATATAGAAATAAATATTTTTGAGAGCTTGTAATTATACTTACAATCCTCATAGTACCAATACATCTGGACAATAATAATAATGTGTCCTCATATACAACACACAACATAAAAAACAAATCATACATATTAAATTCTCCAGCTCATCTCTGAACTTCAAAGCACCATATCCTAAACTTGTAAAATCGGGTTTGACCGAGCATTGCAAACACCATGGATCAGTCTAGTGAACCAACCGAGAAAACTCATTAAGTTTACAGGTATCATTCAACTTGATTTTAAATTCAAAATCCTTTCGAAAGAAAAGGATAATCGTAAGACCAATCCACACATAAATACGGATGATTTTTACCTTACGATAACCCAAACATTTTTAAATCATATCTATTCTGATATTATAATAGTGTCTAAATCAACTAAATAAACATCTAATAGAATGCTTGCATCTTACACTCTATATACATAGTCTATAATCTAAAACTGCGGCTCTTACTGGAGAATTAATTTCCAACTATGGCAAGGTATGGGACCACCTTCCGATAGTGTACCTCTAGAGAAAATAAACTAGGGTTCACCAAAAACATCTTGCAACCCTGGCTAAACATGGTTGACCACTCATTTTGCTCGATTGTTCCAAATATATTGTCACCTTATGGCTGCAGACACCGTATTCCGCGGAGATACAAAAAAGAAAGAGGAACAAATGATTTTTTTACAGATGATGAAAATACACCCTAATGGGAGCGACCCATATAGCCAAGTGACCTACTCGATTTTATACCATTTCTTAGTTGATGAGGCTTGATGTTACAATTACCGTTTTTGAATATCTGGCCACCATTCACTTTGAATGCCACATTGTTGGATCCGCCAGAAAATCACTAATTGACATCCACAAAATTATTCTGGGTGTCTAGCTAAGAGAAGGTGTCCTCTCTGCCACCAACAGAAATACGTTTGAGGAGATTAACGTACGAGACCTTTTTGGAAATACTCCGTCGAACATCCGTCTGTACAACTTGTCCTGCGACTAGACAAACTGAAGACACCCTCCTACCACATCCTAGAAATCACCCTATGGATAAGTAACAAGTAGTACTTGCAATCCGTAGATTCCAACTATGTCAGAATCACGGTTTATCTTCGGGAGCTAACAAAAGAATGTAAGTAATCCTTTCATTCTATGAAGATCTACGATATTCAAATGCTCCATCTTCAATCAACATTTGACATCTTCCACGTTTACTTATTCGTTGATCGGAATGGTTTTTGAATATAAATTTTATCCCGGTCTTTCCGTACCAATAATTGAATAGGCCAGATTTTGGTAAATGGTTATTTAACTACCAAAATGAACAACCATAAAAATAAAATGGTTCCCTTGGTTCAGTAAACAATGTCACTTAGCCCTTTTAATTTCCTATTCATTCATTAAAACTTCTAAATCTTCCAACATATGGAATACAACTTGTAGCTTCTTTTTTATATAATAATATTTAGTTATCATTTCACTTCTTCTTTATTAACTTCTCAATGTAAATTCGTAAGTGATAAATCTCTAAGTATACAACCCCAAATGCCGAAACCAACATCAGATTATTATCTAAAAATCACTCGACTCAACCAACGTACAATAGGTTCCAATTTCTTAAAAACTAAATCGTAATCCTTTACATACTTAGTATTTCTTTTAAAACATTATATATATGTAACAACCCGGAAAATCAGAACCAATTTAAAAAATTTAATTTGGCTAATTTAGTGGATTTTGAATATTTAAAATAAATTATTTTAAATAATAATGACAAAAAGGCTATTTGAATCGATGTTGGAAAATAAATATATTTATTTTAATTATATAACAAGGCCTGAAATGGCACGACAATTTGAAAATTTGAATTCAAAATTTGACTGACTACATCGGGTGCAAAATAAAACGGATTTTAGTGAAACAAAAAATATTTAAATCTGTTTCTGAATATCTTTCTAACGAATCCGAAAAATCGAGATTTCATAGTGGGAATCAAAAGTTATGGCCAAATGAATTTTCAGAAAGGTCGCTATGGAGTTTATATTGCCCTTGAAAATAGACATTTTGCAAACAACCTCCTTTTTCGACGAAACCACTTTTGTTGGATCCGGATGTCAAATTATTGCTAGGTTTCAAATTCCATAATTTTTGGAGTTAATATGTGAGGGTGCCAAAGGAAAATGTGTTTGGTTAATTTTAGTCAATTTGGATCGACCAGAAAATGGCCATTTTTCAAACGGTCTCCAAATTCAACGAAACTAGTTTTGTTGGGACCTTATCGTCAAAACATAGCTATATTTATTTTTCTGGAATTTTTGGGATCAGTATGTGGCCCCCAACAAGTTGAAATGTACGTTCAAATCAAATATTGAATGTTTTATATTTTGATTTGAAGAAAAACTGACTGAAACAGTTAAACGGGCTTACGAAACATATTCCATTGTGTTCATAATGGGGGTATTTAGCTAGGGCCACAATCGTTGGGTTTGAATTGGAGCTCGTATGGATTGAAGGATATTTTCGGATTTGAATAAATTAAAAATAAAATATAAAATCCACCGACCAATCACATTTCTCGATCACTTTCTCTCTCCGCATAATATCTAAATGGAAGTGCTCCCCTCCTTCTCTCCTCCTTTTCTTCAAATCCACTCAATAAAAACCCATCGCCCTTTGGAGAATTTTGTAGGGCTCCTCACGATCTTCACATCCATATAAAGATTGGATTTTTTCGTGGCCTGTAGCATTTGAATCGAGCTCGGGAAGTCCCGAACTTCAAACCGCCAACACCGCTATCCTGGTACACCGAAGTGGACCCTACCACCATGCGCGGAAGCGCCTCTCCTCCCTCTTCGACGTGGCATTGGCCGATCCTCCTATAGCGCAACGGATTGGAAGATAAATGCAAACCTAGTTTCGAACCTCTTTTGAAAGGTAACGGCTGAAAATAAATTAACTGTTTATAGCACTTTAAAGCGCTAAGATTTATGATTTTACAACAAAAATCATTTCTTTTTGCTATGTTGTCGAAATCCAGTGAAATAAGAGACATTGGACTCGTATAGACGTCTTCTACATTCTAGAAGAGACCGGATATTTTTCTGAGCCTTCTACAATTTTTTGAGGAGTGGAACCCAATGTGATATTTCTAAATTATAAACGATATGGAATGACGATGTATAAATTATACGGTCGATGTATGGGTTATATAAGCATTGTACACCTCATGTATAAGCGTTGTATAAGTTGTATGTGCTATGTATAAGTTATATATGCGTTGTAAAAATCATATATGCATTGAATTGAATTGAAATGATATTGAAATGAAATCGAATATATTTATATACGTATATTTATATACACTCCCCTCGTCCACAGACCATGGACAATATATAATGGTTGTGATTGTTTGGATTTGGTTGATGTGAAATTTGGTGAATAATACGAATGGTTGATTTGATATGATTGATTGTGGTTGATATCACAATATGTTTAGTATATGGAAAAATTCGTCTACGTACGAACTTGATTGTCGAAATCCCCATTGTCAAAAGTTGCGAGGCTTTAAGGTAGAGCGAGAAGCCATACTAGGGACGGTGCCGGTTTTAACTACCCTGCCCTTATGCCGCCGAAATTTTCTGAAATATTCATGTGTTTGATTTATATTCATGTGTTGGAAAAATATTCATTTTTGAAATAAAATGGTTTGTACAATAAAAATAACATTTTTATCGAATGTATGAAGTAAAAATGGTTTGAATGATTAAAAAAAATAACATTTTTATAGAATATATGAAATAAAATAGTTTGAGTGATAAAAATAACATTTTTATTGTATGTACGAAGTATATAAAATAATCGTGTTTGAAATAAATTGTTTTGACAATAAAAATCGCATTTTATAATATATATGAATCGCTAAAAATCTTCATTTTGGAAATAAATTGCATTAACAATAAAAATCACATTTTTATCATCTATATGAAGTATATAAATTAATCGTGTTTGAAATAAATTATTTTGGCAATAAAAATAACATTTTTACTATACATATGAATTGTTATAAATAGTCATGTGTTGAAATAAAAATCTGTTGGATAAAAATATCATTTTTATCACCTAAATGAGTTGAAATGGTTTTTGAAATCGAAGAATGGATTATATATATATAATTAAAATAAATCGAATAACGAAGCTGCAGTTCATATTTTGAAACCGCGATTTTAAATGATTGTACCGGGAGATCCGACCATCGGATTTTTCCGAAACTTAAACTGTTGGGTTCGCTTTGGAAATATCTTTCCAACGACACCAACTTTGCAAAGATCCAACGGTTAGATTGTCTGGAAGTTGAATTCAAATCTAAATGGAAACAACGCCAGAATGGATTATATATATATAATTAAAATAAATCGAATAACGAGGCTACAGTTCGTATTTTGAAATCGTAACTTCAAATGATTGTACTGGGAGATCCGACCATCGGATTTTCCCAAAACTGGAACCGTTGGGTCCACTTTGAAAAGATCTTTCAAGTGATATAAAATTTATAAAGATCCAACAGTTAGATTTTCAGATTTGTGTAAATCAAATTTGGAGAAAAACAGCGCCATGGCGGCGTTATGGCCTGAAGCGCCGTTTGAATAAATTGGCTATATTTAAATAAATAAAAATAACGATAAATCGTGATAAAATATTGTAAATGATATGGAATGGAAATAAACCGAATTTACCCGGTTTATTGGATATTTGAAGGCTGAATGTGTTTGACGTGAAAATTACATTAATGAACTGAATTATGGGTGTCAAATAATTGAACCATTGAAATTAATTGATTTGAAAATCTAAATATATGTGAGTTATTTGAAAAGGCCGGGTTAATTCTCATTTAAAATAATTGGTTGACGGTTAGAAGTCGAAGATATGAAGACGGTGCAAGACCGAGGATCTTCACATCGAATGGATAGCTACTAATGTCTTTGATGAGAGTTGTTGCCCTGAAGGGGTTACAGTGGTTGTTGTCCGGACGTACTTGTTGATCGTTCGGATGTGCGAGGGCCTATCTCCTGTATTGGACATACGGAAGAGGAATAAGGTGCCTCCGGTTTCGTTTAGACCTAGAACGGACTTGTAAATGGATTGTGTGTCCGACATTGGATTTCGTTCTGTGTGATTGATGTACATCAGTTGCATGGCGTGAATTGCCTGTATAGCATGCAGAGATGCTGTGATCAGAGCTTTTGTTGAAAAGCAAAGCTTTGTGGTTGATGATCAAAGCACGGCTTTAAATAGCTAGCTTTGTGTTTAGCGTTTATTCGTGAGCCTCACACCCCGGTATGGACCAGAAACGGAAGAGGACTGCAGGGAGAGCATGCGTTTCTTTCTAGCTAGGAGTGGTGTTTTGGGTTTGACACGCCCGGGCATTTTACTTATGTGGATGATGGATAGCGAAGCGCCTCAGTTAGTTCGGTTTCTTCGGAGTCAATGGTTTGCTCGGATATGACCAGTTTACGCCCCATATGGCGGGGAAATGCATTGTTCAGGCATTATAATCCACTCCGTGTGGACCGGCCCTAAAGATCCGAGGGGCAGTTGCGGCTGTTCCTGAGGCTCAGGCTAGAGAGTCTCGAAGCGGTAAGGACGATCCCTTGCCTTGGTTCATGACGGAAATCCAATTTCCAAATACGACATCGTGCGATTTTGATTGTATACCTATATATGGCAATATAGTGGTATGGGGCATTTATGCCGTCTATGGTTGATACTTATGATTGAGATTGTTTTTGAAACATATAAACACTAGTAATAATATCAAATGCTTTTGTTTTATTCGTATCAAGCATCTTTTGGCCATTATAAGGTAAAAACTATATCCTCCGGTTTGCGTTGCATTGTGTGATGGGAACTGTGTCTTATAATGGCTTCATTTTGTAAAAAGCATTTCGATATTTTAATGAATTGTTTGTTTTAGAGCACTAGCAATCCAATGGAGTAAACCGGTTCTGCGTTAGCGGCATGGTCTTGTGATTGGCCTTATTACTAAAATAAGTAAAGTAAATTTCTCATACCAGTCCCATGACTGACTCGTAGTTTGTTTCACTTGCAAAATCGGGTGCCCCTATTTCTACTTGGGCAACCTTGTATTCAGCTTTTAGCAGGCTCTTTCTGGATAGCTGGAGGTGGATTTTATAATTTCGTTCTTTTTATGTTGTTCAGCTCCTGTTGTACATATTATGTTTTGATTCCGCTGTAGGCATTTTATGTAAAGTTAAACTATATTTTGTACTAAGTATGATCCTCTATACTGTGTAACTCTGATGATTATGTTTATCCAGTGTATTCTATTGTACATTATCTAGTGTATTTATTTATTTATTTCTGTTTTGCTATTATTTGTTTATGTGTTATATTCCAAAGATTACCCTTGCCACCGGGGAACGGGGTTTAGGGTCATCACAACGTGGTATCAGAGCTTTGGTTAAGCTTAGTTCTGGAATATAACATATTAACGAACTCGTCAGAAATAGAATCAACAGTATTCTAAGACGGCTTACTCATTTTAGATAGGATCAGTAATATCCTAGAATGAGTGTAGCAGAATTAAATACGGCCTAGTAGACACATCTACATCCCAGTATATGTCTCTATGCTTTGAAAAGTACCTTTTCTGTTCGCCTAAAACTTTGTCTGTATTTGCAGATATTGAAAAAATGAGTGGCAAAAGCAGAAGAAATAATCCTATGGTTTGACAAACTAATGAGCCATTTGTGCTCCCACAGCCAGGATCAGATATAAAAGCTCTATTAAAGAGGTATCAAAATCTGGGTGGAGTACTGTTCTCGGGCTATGAATCCATTATTCAAACTCAAGCTTGGATGCGTTCTGCGGAGAGAACATTTGAAGATTTCAAGCTGAGAGATGATCAGAAAAGATTACTGGCATCATAGGCACTCAAAGACGAAGCTTTAATCGGGTAGGAAACTATCATTAAAGATAATCCAGAAGGTGATATCACCTGGGATAGATTCAAAGAAATTTTCAATAAAAGGTTTATTCCTCCAGAGGAAACTGAGCGGTTAAGTGATGAGTTCTACTATCTGATTCAAGGAAACATGACCATTCCAGAATATCATAAGAAATTCAATGAACTTTCTCGTTTTGCCCCGCATCTAATTCAAAATCCAGAGATGAAGAATCTAAGATTTATCAACGGGCTTCAAAGAAAGTACCAAAGTAATGTAACCGCACATGTGCAACAATCGTTTTCTGAAATGATTTACATGGCTTATCAGTATGAAGATCTAGATAAGAAAGGTCTTTTGGGCGATGAAGAGGAAGTCAGTTCTAGCAACAAAAGGAAATTTGAAACTGGTAGCCCAGAGACAAGTACACAACCTGAGGCAAGTACGATGGCTTGGGCCAGAAAGAAGCCTAGAGTCAGTAGGAAAAAGGCTAAGTCTGAGAAAGAACCAATAACAACTACCACCTGCTCTAACTGTAATCGGTAAGGGCATTTGTTGATAAGTTGCAGATCTCTAAAGAAACATAGGAAGGATGGACTTAAATCTAATAAGAAGGGTCGAGAGGATAGAAAATGCAATCTTTGCCATCGGGCTGGCCATGTAAAGCAAGATTGCCGGCTATTAAAGAAACCTGAAATAGTATAAGTGAATGAAGTGGTAGAAACTCCAGCACCCTCAGCTAGTCAGGAAAGGCCAGATGTTTTAGAAAGCACGCTTAATGTCAAAAACATTCCAGTTAAAGTACTGTTTGATACAGGCGCGTCGCGAAGATTTATTGCAAAGAATGCAATTAAGAAATTGAATTTGAATTTGAAAAGGCTCAAAACACCCATGACTGTCCATAATCCGATTGGGGGTCCCCTCGATCTTAGTTGGATTTGTAGGGTGCCTGTTTCTTATTCCTGTTATCGGTTCCTTACCATCTTGATCGTCATGAATTTCACGGAGTTTGATCTTATCTTGGGATTGGATTGGTTAACCAAATATGAAGCGGAAGTTAACTGTGCAGAAAGAATTATTAAAGTTAAAACAAAGCTTGGATATATAACCATACCATGCGAAGGTCCGAATTCTGATAGAATAGATTTTTGGTTAGCTCTAGATATTTCTCCTACTCAAAAACAAAATATTCCTTCCATTACAGAGAATACTCCGGTCAACATAGAAAATATTCCTATCATCAAGAATTATGCAGATATGTTTGAAGAAGTTGTTAGCTTACCTCCGCGTAGGGAAATAGATTTCAAGATTGCTTTAATTCCGAATGCAAGGCCAGTAGTTCACGCTATTCGAAGAATGACCTTGAAGGAAAAAGAAGAATTCGACAATCAGACTCCACAGCTAGTATGGAAGGGTTTTATCAGGCCTAATTTCTCTGATTGGGGAGCAGCAGTGGTGTTTGTCCCGAAGTCAGACGATACTCTCAGACTATGTGTGGATTACCGTGACTTGAATAAGCAGACATTAAAGAACAAATATCCATTGCCGCGGATTGATGATTTGTTGGATCGATTGAATGGCGCACAAGTATTTTCATGAATGGACCTGGCTACAGGTTTCCATCAACTTCGTATTCCCGAAGAATGTGTTCCTTTGACAACATTCAGAGGTCCAAATTTATTCTACGAGTGGTTAGTAATGTCGTTCGGCTTATGTAACACTCCAGCTTATTTTGTCAATCTAATGAACAGAGTATTCAGAGAAGTATTGAATAAATTCGTACTGGTTTTCATTGATGACATATTGATCTTCTCTAAGTCAGAAAGTGAGCATGAAAAACATTTTGAACAAGTGTTGTAAACTCTCAGAAAGAATGTTTTAAAAGCCAAATTTTCCAAATGTATATTTTGGCAAGAAGAAGTAAAGTTTCTTGGCCACGTTGTATCAAAAGAAGGAATTTCTGTGGATCCCAGTAAAATCACAGCTATTCAGAATTGGAAGCAGCCAACTATGCCCACAGAAGTCCGAAGTTTTCTTGGATTGGCTAGTTATTATCAGAAGTTCATTAAGGATTTTTCGAAGATATCTAGTTCCTTAACGAAGCTTACTAAGAAACATTCAAGATTCAATTATACCCCAGAATTTGAGGCAGCTTTCCAGAAGCTGAAGTTAAGATTGACGACTGCTCCAGTGCTAACAATTATTGATGGCAATCAAGAGTTGAAAGTCTGGACAGATGCTTCCAAAGAAGGTCTTGGTGCAATATTAATGAAAAGAGGCCAAGTAATCGCTTATGCTAGCCGTCAGTTGAAATCGCATGAGAAGAACTATGCAACTCACGATCTTGAATTGCTAGCCATCGTGTTTGCTATGAAAATCTGGAGGCATTATCTATTCGGTGAGAAATTTGAATTATATACTGATCATCAATCATTGAAGTATTTATTCACCCATAAAGATCTGAATATGAGGCAGCAGTGTTGCCTAGAATTTCTCGTGGCATATGATATTGATATTTTGTATACTCCGGGGAAAGCCAATGTTATGGCTGATGCGCTCAGCAGAAAGAATGTGATCATCGCCAATCTTATCATTACACCATCGCTAATCGATAAAATATCTATTCTTCAGAAAGACGATAGTTTTGTTAAAGAGATGATCAAAAGAATTCAAAAGGGTGAAGCCTCCAATTTCCAAGTGGATGGCGCAGGAGTTCTGAGGTTGAAAGGAAGAATTTGTGTCCTCGACATCCTTGAGCTCAAAAGAGAAGTATTGGACGAGTGTCACAAGTTCAAATTGAGCATCCATCCAGGGGTTAGTTAAATGTATAATGACCTCAAACGAACATTCCGGTGGAAGGCGATGAAAAGAGATACCTCTATATATGTTAGCCGGTGTTCCACTTGTCAACAAGTCAAAAGCGATCAACAGAAACTCGCCGGATTGTTACAACCATTGGAAATTCCAAGTTGGAAATGGGAACGGATTTCTATGGATTTCATAGATGGTTTTCCCAGAACCCGGAAAGGAAATGACAGTATTTGGGTGACCGTAGATCATTTCACGAAGACTGCCCATTTCATACCTGTCAGATCGAATAGAACTGCTCAGAGTCTGGTGCAGATTTATTTTGAAGAAATTGTGAAACTTCATGGTGTTCCCATGAGTATCGTTAGTGATCCTGACCTGATTTTCGCTAGTAAATTCTGGGAAGCATTCCAAGCAGAATTGGGAACGAAACTGAACTTGAGCACCGCTTATCATCCTCAAACTGAGAGGGTGAATAGTATTCTAGAAGATTTATTGTGGGCTTGTGTTATTGATTTTGGAAGATCATGGGAAGACCACTTGCATTTGGCTAAGTTCTCATACAACAACAACTACCAAGCGAGCCTCAAAATGTCACCATTCGAAGCATTATATGGTCGACCGTGTAGAACTCCCGCTTGTTGGGTAGAACCCGGTCATAGACTTGTATTGGGACCCGATATGATTCGTGAGGCTACAGACAAAGTCGATTTCATTAATAAACGATTACTAGTGGCTCAAAGACGATAGAAGAGCTATGCAGATGTGAGAAGAAGAGTTATCATTTTCTGTTGATGACTATGTATATTTGAGGGTTTCTCCGATGAGGGGAGTAGTCCGATTTGGGAAAACAGAGAAGTTGGCGCCCAGATTTATAGGTCCATTTCCTATTCTAGAACCGATTGGAACTCTCGCTTATAGGGTTCGATTACCAGACTGGTTGCCTAGAGTACATGATGTGTTTTATGTATCTCAACTTCGAAAGCATGTACATGATTCAGATTTAGTTGTGGAAGAAGCCGCGCAATGGGATTTGGAAATAACTCCTGAATTGGCTGTGAGGAGAGAGCCGATAAAGATCATTGGCAAAGAAACAAAAGAGCTGAGGAACAAGAAGGTTCACTTAGTCAAAGTGCAATGGAGTGAAGATCCGCGAGACTGTACTTGGGAAACTGAGGAAAGCATTAAGCAAGCCTATCCCGATTGCAGGGTGGATATCTCTGATTAACTTCGGTGCAAGGTACATTTACCATATTTTGCATTTCCGTATTATTTTCTACTTAGCTGTTGTTTCCTTTTCATGGATGTGAAATTCTAATTATATAGTCTGAATAATTTTAAAAGAGTATATGAATTAATTAGTATATTTTTGAAAAGGTTAAAAATAAATTGATTGTTGTTTGTGTTGTGTGATTATGAATTTGATTAATCAAAATATTAGAAATGATTAATTTAATCAATAAGAGAATGGTGGTAAATTTATTCGAATGAATCAAATATTGAACTAATTTGATAGATAGAAATATATGCATGTACATTATATATGTTTGAAAAGGTAAATGGATTAACTGTTGAGTAAAGAATTAATTTGCGTGCCCGACAAATAGGTAAACCTTAATAAGTTGGATGCGCAATTTTATTATTATATCAACTCCTGTGAATGCCATTGGATGCGAGTATTGGTTGTTCTGTGTGTAATAATAAACGTCGCCACAGGATAGTAACAATTAATTTTGAACTACACTACATGGAATACTTCTTGAAGATATCATACTTCATCATATACCACATAATCGTTTGGAGCTTGTGTGACAAGGTTGAAGATTTACCATACGAGCGAGAGGCTTGTATGGCGATGACTATATTACAGGTTGAACCGAAGACTGATATGGACTATATAAAATGTAACGGTAAATTGCTAGATTAATAAAAACCCCACAAGGGTCAGGAGATGACAATAAACACGTCTCTCTGGTCATTAAGGCACAAAAACCATTTATAAGGTGATGAGAATTTATTCTCTGGAGTTATGTTCTATACACACTCCCCCGTGGAGACTGGAATATATCAATATAAATATGTGCATGCTTATTAGGATTTATTGGGTACCTAATATAGCCCAATAAATTTCCAAACCCCTCCCCGTACAAAGGAGGTTATGGCGAAATTTTTCAAAAATCTAGGGTGTTAGCCAAATTTTTAGAAACTGAAAAGTTGGAGAATGAAAACCAGAACGAAACTTGAGTTGGCTAATTAAATAACTTTCAGCTTCGTTCCTTTTCGAAGATGAAATTTTTTTATGTAGGGGAGATTGTAATAACCTAGAAAATCAGAACCAATTTAAAATTTTTAATTTGGCTATCTTAGTGGATTTTGAATATTTAAAATGAATTATTTCAAATAATAACAACCAAAAGGCTATTTGAATCGATGTTGGAAAATAAACATATTTATTTTAATTATATAACAAGGCCTGAAATGGCGCGGCAGTTTGAAAATTTGAATTCGAACTTTGACTGATTGTACCGGGTGCAAAATTAAACGGATTTTAGTGAAACCAAAAATATTTAAATTTGTTTATGAATATCTTTCTAATGAATCTGAAAATTCAAGATTTCATAGCTGGAATCAAAAGTTATGGCCAAATGAATTTTCAACAAGGTCGCTATGGAGTCTATATAGCCCTTGAAAATAGACATTTTGCAAACGACCTCTGTTTTCGATGAAACCACTTTTGTTGGATCCAGGATGTCAAATTATTGTTGGGTTTCAAATTCCATAATTTTTGGAGTTAATATGTGAGCGTGGCAAAGGAAAATGTGTTTGGTTGATTTCAGTCAATTTGGATCGACCAGAAAATGGCCATTTTTCAAATGGGCTCCGAATTTGACGAAACTAGTTTTGTAGGGACCGTATCGTCAAATCATAGCTAGATTTATTTTTTTGGAATTTTTGGGATCAGTACGTGGCCCCGACAAATTGAAATGTACGTTCAAATCAAATATTGAATGTTTTATAATTTGATTTAAAAAAAACTGACTGAAACAGTCGAATGGGCTTACGAAACACATTCCATTGTGTTTGGAATGGGGGTATTTAGCTAGGGGCAACAATCGTTCGGTTTGAATTGGAGCTCGTATGGATTGAAGGGTATTTTCAGATTTGAATAAATTAAAAATAAAATATAAAATCCACCGACCAATCACATTTCTCGATCACTTTCTCTCTCCCCGTAATATCTAAATCGTGAACGATGAAAGTTCTCCCCTCCTTCTCTCCTCCTTTTCTTCAAATCCGCTCAATAAAAACCCATGGCTCTTTGGAGAATTTTGTAGTGCTCCTCACGGTCTTCACATCCATTTAAAGATTGGATTTTTTAGTGGCCTATATCATTCGAATCAAGCTCGGGAAGTCCCGAACTTCAAACCACCACCGCCGCTATCCTGGTGCACCGAAGTGGACCCCACTACCACGCGCGGAGGCGCCTCTCCTCCCTTTTCGATGTGGCATTGGCCGATCCTCTTATAGCGCAGCGGACTAGAAGATAAATGCAAACCTAGTTTCGAACCTCTTCCGAATGGTAACGACTGAAAATAAATTAACTGTTTATAGCACTTTAAAGCGCTATGATTTATGATTTTACAATAAAAATCATATCTTTTTGCTATGTTGTCGAAATCCAGTGAAACAAGAGACATTGGACTCATGTGGACGTCTTCTACATTTTAGAAGAGACCAGATATGTTTCTAAGCCTTCTACAATTTTTGGAGGAGTGGAACCCAATGTGAGATTTCTAAATTATAAACGATATGGAATGACGATGTATAAATTATACGGTCGATGTATGAGTTATATAAGCGTTGTACACCTCATGTATAAGTGTTGTATAAGTTGTATGTGCGATGTACAAGTTATATATGCGTTGTAAAAATCATATATGCATTGAATGGATTTGAAATGATATTGAAATGAAATCAAAATATATTTATATATGTATATCTGTATATATATACACACACACTCCCCTCGTCCACAGACCATGGACGATATATATTGGTTGCGATTGTTTGGATTTGGTTGATGTGAAATTTGGTGAATAATACGAATGGTTGATTTGATATGATAGATTGTGGTTGAAACCCCAATAGGATTAGTATATGGAAAAATTCGTCTGCGTACGAACTAGATTGTTGAAATCACCATTGTCAAAATCTGCGAGGTTTTAAGGTAGAGCGAGGAGCCGTACCAGAGACGGTGCCGGTTTTAACTACCATGCCGTTATGCTGCCGAAATTTTCTGAAATATTCATGTATTTGATTTATATTCATGTATTGAAATATATTCATGTGTTGGAAAAATATTCATTTTTGAAATAAAATGGTTTGAACGATAAAAATAACATTTTTATCGAATGCATGAAGTAAAAATGGTTTGAATGATAAAAAAAACATTTTTATAGAATGTATGAAATAAAATAGTTTGAGCGATAAAAGTAACATGTTTATTGTATGTACGAAGTATATAAAATAATCGTGTTTGAAGTAAATTGTTTTGACAATAAAAATTGCATTTTTATAATATATATGAATCGCTAAAAATCTTCATTTTAGAAATAAATTGCTTTAACAATAAAAATTACATTTTATCATCTATATGAAGTATATAAATTAATCGTGTATGAAATAAATTATTTTGGCAATAAAAATCACATTTTTACTGTATATATGAATTGTTATAAATTGTCATGTGTTGAAATAAATATTTGTTGAATAAAAATATCATTTTTATCACCTATATGAGTTGAAATGGTTTTTGAAATCGAAGAATGGATTATATTTATATATATATATATATAATTAAAATAAATCGAATAACAAAGCTGTTGTTTGTATTTTGAAACCGTGATTTCAAATGATTGTACCGGGAGATCCGACCATCGGATTTTCCCGAAACCGAAACCATTGGGTTCGCTTTGGAAATATCTTTCCAACGACATCAACTTTGCAATGATCCAACGGATGGATTGTCTGGAATGTTGAATTCAAATCTGAATGAAAACAGCGCCAGAATGGATTATATATATATAAATATAATTAAAATAAATCGAATAACGAGGCTGCAGTTCGTATTTTGAAATCATAACTTCAAACGATTGTACCGGGAGATCCGACCATCAGATTTTCCCAAAACTAGAACTGTTGGGTCTGCTTTGAAAAGATCTTACTAATGATATAAAATTTGTAAAGATCCAACGGTTATATTTTCAGATTTGTGTAAATCAATTTTGGAGAAAAACAGCGCCATGGCCGCGTTATGGCCTGAAGCGTCGTTTGAATAAATTGGATATATTAAATAAATAAAAATAGCGATAAATCGTGATAAAATATTATAAACGATATGGAACGGAGATAAACCGAATTTACCCGGTTTATTGGATATTTGATGGTTGAATGTGTTTGATGTGAAAATTACATTAATGAACTGAATTATAGATGTTAGATAATTGAACCATTGAAATTATTTGATCTGAAAATCTAAATATACGTGAATTGTTTGAAAAGGCCGAGTTAATTCTCATTTCAAATAATTGGTCGACGGTTAGAAGTCGAAGATATGAAGATGTTGCAAGACCGAGGATCTTCACATCGAATGGATGGCTACTGATGCCTTTGATGGGAGTTGCTGCCATGAAGGGGTTACAGTGGTGGTAGTCCAGACGTACTTGTTTATCGTTTGGATGTGTGAGGGCCTCTCTCCTGTATTGGACATACTGGAGAGTAATAAGTTGCCTCTGGTTTTGTTCAGACCCAGAACGGACTTGTAAATGGATTGTGTGTCTGACATTATATTTCATTCCGTGTGATTGATGTACGTCAGTTGCATGGCGTGAATTGCCTGTGTGGCATGTAGAGATGCTGTGATCAGAGCTTTTATTGAAAAACAGAGCTTTTTGGTTGATGATCAAAGCACGACTTTAAATAGCTAGCTTTGTGTTTAGCATTGATTCGCGAGCCTCACACCCCTGTATGGACCAGAAATGGGAGAGGACTACAGGGAGAGCATGCGTTTCTTTCTAGCTAGGAATGGTGTTTTGGGTTTGACACACCCGGGCATTTTACTTATGTGGATGATGGATAGCGAGGCGCCTCGGTTAGTTTGGTTTCTTCGGAGCCGATGGTTTATTCGGATATGACCAGTTTACGGCCCAGAGGGCGGGGAAACGCATTGTTCAAGCATTATAATCCACTCCGTGTGGACTGGCCCTGAAGATCCAGGGGCAGTTGCAGCTGTTCCTGAGGCTTAGGCTAGAGAGTCTCGAAGCAGTAAGGACGATCCCTTGCCTTGGTTCATGACGGAAATCCAATTTCCAAATATGACATCGTGCGGTTTTGATTGTATACCTATATATGGCGACATAGTGGTATTGGGCATTTATGCTGTCTATGATTGATACTTATGATTGAAATTGTTTTTGAAACATATAGACACTAGTAATAGTATCAAATGCTTCTGTTTTATTCGTATCAAGCATCTTTTGGCCATTATAAGGTAAAAACTCTATCCTCCGGTTTGCGTTGCAATGTGTGATGGGAACTGAGTCTTATAATGGAAAGCATTGCGATGTTTAAATGATTTATTTGTTTTAGAGCACTGGAAATCCAATGGAGTAAACCCGTTCCACATTAGCGGCGTGGTCCTGTGATTGGCCATATTATTAAAATAAGTTAAGTAAATTTCTCATACCAATCCCATGACTGACTCGTAGTTTGTTTCAGTTGCAAACTTGGGTGCCCCTATTTCTACATGTGCAGCCTTGTATTCAGGTTTTAGCAAGCTCTTTCTGGATAGCTGGAGCAGAACCTGGATTTTATCATATCTTTTTTTTTATGTTGTTCATCTCCTGTTTTACATATTATGTTTTGATTCCGCTGTAGACATTTTATGTAAAGATGAACTGTATTTTGTAACTGTGTAACTTTGATGATTATTTTTATCTAGTGTATTCTATTATACATTATCTGGTGTATTTATTTATTTCTGTTCTGCTATTATTTGTTTATGTGTTATATTCCAAAGATTACCCTTGCCACCGGGGAACGGGGTTTGGGGTCGTCACAATATAAGTCAAGATTCTAATATAAATAAAATCCTATACAAAAACTTCTTATAAACTTTCTTCAAACCTATTTTGGTTATAACTTAATAAAACTTCATCTCTTATGAGATTTTATATTGACTCTATATAACTTAACTCGCCTAACCATTTCAATTCAATTTGGGTTTCTATTTTTATTTCCATTTTATGTCTTCATTCTTTTAAGCTTCAATTACATTCATAGACCATTTTTGTAACTTGTTTCAATAGTTTAAATTATTTTAAAATATCCAAATAACTTGGTTTCTAATAACTTTGCCCAACTTGGATTTTTATAAAATCCCATTAAATAGAATTTCTATAAGAATTCAATTTTAAGGTAACTTATAATACTATTATTATTAGTTTGGTTGAAAATATCGTTTAACTATAACAAGGCCGTATGGTTTTATAAAACTCCATTAATAAATTTTAATTTCAAATTTGTCAATTTGATTATTTTTTAATAATAATCAATCTCAACATTTATTTAAAAATAAAAATCATTTACCTCATCATTAACTATGTCCATTAATTTAATTAACAACAAACTAATTTAATAATCACTTTCCGTTAAAGCCGTTGATTCAGTCAACTCAGCATGTTTAACTCATTAATCAAATTCCAGTTAGTCCTACTATTTAAATTAATTAATAATATAATTAATTTAAATAATCCCATTTAATCGCCTCTTGGCAACAATTGATCCAACTCCAATCATTAGGTTAATTTCTGCTCACTTGCTTCTAAAATAGAAGAATTTGCTTTATAAAATCATTTTATAATTACCTATAAAATTAAATAAATATTTGTTTACTTAAGATCACATGTCGTATTTTAATCTAGTTTTGAAAACATTTTAAGATCGACTTAACATCGATTCCATAAATCTTTTATTTATTGACGATATTAAAGATGAAAATATCAACTATAGTTCCCAACCCGTGAAATATGAACTAATTTCACATTAGATCAACATATCAAATCATATTGATAAGTCATCAATATTAGTGAGGAATCCCTTTGGATTCCTCCAACCCGTCATTATCTGCATCAAAAATTCATATTTTTCAACATATATTATAATATATAAAAGTTAACAACTATTGATAAGGAATCCAATTGGATCCCTCTAACTTGTTTTTCCCTACATCCAAATAGGTTACCACATATAAATCGTCCATTCAATACGATAATACAACATCTGCTATAACAAACATGAATAATTAATTCAACTGATAACAGTCAACCAATAACAATAATTCAAGCATCCAATTTTTGATTTAAAAATGTTTATACTATTATAAATGTAACAAACAAGGTAAGTTACCTCGATTGGTATGTAATCGTTATAATAACGATTGGGTTCATTTAAATTAAACGAACACTTAATGCAATCAGTTAAGTCAACATATATAAATATATATTTAGTAATCATCCAACAATAAACAACCATAGCACACAAAAAATAAACCCGACTTATATAAAATAGAAGTGGCACAACCTAAGTGATTTATACTCACTTTGATTCCATTTATCGCTAAAGCAGTTCGGTTTCAGTTAAATTAAACAAATGTTTAATTTAACTAAAAATTTCAGCTACTTCCAACCCTATCAAAAATAGTTCTAGAATGTTCCGTTCTTCACCAGATTCATGCGTAGCTTGTTTCGTTCAATTCTGTTTACCTAATAAAAAAAGATGTTCATGTTATAAGATTATACGATTTTAATTTACCTAGTTAGACCTTAATTATTTTTTTAACAAACAAATTACATTGTTTTAATTTTTCGGGTCGACTTCTATTAAGATTTAATCAGACCAAAATTATAACCTTCCACATCATTCAAAATGCCCGCAGCCTTTCGTCCAGCCTGCTGTATCCTCTTCTAACTGCTTCATGCACCTGTTCAGAACACCCAATATGCACACAACACCTTGCTACTGCAACAACCACTAACCGCCGGGCTTGATCGGAGATAACCAGTAGACGCGCCTCACCCTACCCGATCGCTGCCCAGAACCACGATCAGCCTCCTCCTCCCGTTTGCCTGTTGTGTCACAAAAACCCATAGCCAGTTTGGGGCCATTTCCGGCCACCACGTCGTTTGAAAATCAGTCATAGCCATTGAAGTTCAAGATATCATTGAGGGGAACATTTTGTAGTTGGAAATATGTTTATTCGATTCGTGGAGAAGGCTACGAGTTCTTGGCTGCCCATTTTAATTGGTGGAGGTGGAAAAATGTGGACCCTGGGAAATGTTTGACCAAAAATTCTAGGGTTTGTGACCCACTATTTATGGACAACCCATTCAATTTAATATTATTAAACCAAACATCGTTGTGAAGTAACATGTAGAAACACTTACAAGCGACTTCCAATCGAGTTGAAATTGGAAATCCTAGCATAAAATAATATTTAGGGCATGATGGAATATGTGTCATCAAATTCCGTGATTGTTTGTGAAAATTTCTTTATAATACAAAAATGTGAATCGACCTGCATTTAAATTGCGTACGATCACAAATTAAATCCAATAAACTTGATATTGGAAATCCTACAGTAATTAATCATTACGGATTTAATAAAATTAATTTCATTAAAATCTAAGTTCGTTTGAAAATTTGTTATTCTTAAACTCCAAATTAAATCGATAAAACAAATAAATAAAAATCTAAGTGCTTACTATTCGCACGATCAAACGGTAAATCCGATCGATATAAAAATCAAAATCCTATAATAACATACTACTACGAATCCATTGCTACAAGTTTCGCCAGATTCCAAGATTGTTTCCCGGAATGATATTTTACACAAAAAACGTTGCTATTTTGGAAACCAAATTACCTAGTCTCCAAAAATAAAAAACTGCCTACCTATCCTGACTGTAAACGTCGATACGAATTCAATGGAATTAGTTTCGCACATAAATTCGATCGTTGTCTCAAGTTATACACAATACTTATCCATTCAAGATAAATTATTTAATTACACGCTATATAAAACGACTGAGTGTTTATGGCTACCGTTGTCATATATGACATCGGATTACCATGAAATTTGATTTCGTACTATAATTTAATGTTACGGATCCAATGAGACTCGTTTCATTGAAAACCAAGGCCGTTTGCAAAATGGCCATCCTTAAGGCTTATATATATCGATATAAATGTAACGAAATTCCAAACATTTCAATTAAATAATAATAAATCATTATTACCGTATATATCTAAATGGAAATATATATAGCTTCAAATAAAAACCAATATGGATTTTAAACTCAATATTTAAAATTTCGAGTTAAATTATATCCAAATTTTTATAAAATCCTTTTTTAAATTTATTAAATAAACGTTATAGTTTATAAATGATTTCATAGTGACTATTTGAAAATTTGATTTTGACATAATTATCAATCTATAAAATGAAATCCTGATTTTTCCGTTTAATTAGAAAATTATAATCAAATTGATTCAGATGGTTCTAATTTCAAAGAATTCCAGCTTAAAATAGATTTTGTATATTCAATTAAAGTTTAAAATGTAAATTACGAACTATCGCGGCATTATGAGCTCATTTTAATTAAATACAAATTTAACGTTCAAGCTTCATTTTTTATAATTAGACTCTATATTAAAACCCATTATAAATTCAAATTCAATATTTAAAATAATAAAAATAAATTAAATATTTGACTACAAAAAATACGAGAAGTTACATTTCTCCCCTTTTAAAAGAATTTTATCCCCGAAATTACTAAGGTAGGAAAAATGTTACAAACCCATTAACTTTTCAAATATCCAATTTGTCTTGAATCAAAAACAAATTCGTTGTTGTTAATAATTTTTTTTTAAAAAAAATATCGAAAGTTTTCTAATACTTTAAATTATGGAAAAATTCAGTAGAGTCTCCCCTAAGTGGAGGGATTCTGCGATATGCAGGAATAACAAATATAGATACATTGACCTACACGGTCGGAAAACAAAATTAAAATACCAAAATTTATATTTTCGCATATGCGTACCTTATACGAGCGTTGTTGAGCCTACTTTCTCATATTATTTGCAATCTACTCAACCAAAATCAATTCTCATAGCCTCCTGGTACTTGTACTTAACTTAATTCACTATGTTAGCAACAAATACATGAAAATTTTAAATAATATCTCATTAATCAACTAGTGTAGCTATACAAATCTCCAAAACTAAACATGTAGCATTCATTTGCAAATACATGGTTAAAATTTTCAATTTGAATTCATATGCGATTTCATCCAAATTATCATTTTGGGATTCATTTCTTTATTTTTCAATTCATTCAACTTTTTATTAATTGTTGAAGAATTCCATTCAGCCAACCTCACATCTAATAAACAGGACATGCACAATCAACATAACCCAATCAATTTGAATTTATATTCGATATTAGTATTTACTTATTTATATTCACTTGGGTTTAACATACTTCAATGATAATTGATTAATATCTGATTAATTTCCATTCAATTAATATTAATTCTATTTCCAAATTCCAAATCTATTTTATTTAATTCCAATATCTATTCTTAACTTCACTTAACTAAGTTAAGTTCCAATTCCATATTCAAATAACTAATTGATCTTTTAATTAGTTCATTTCCATTTCATAATCCAAATTCTGATTTTATTTCAAAAATCATTCATTTTCCCTTCTAATTCCATTTAAATTATTTTTAAGTTAAATTTTGATTCATTCAATTCCATATTAAAATTCTCAATTATTAATTTCATATGAGAGAGCTTCTTTGGTTATTTTAAATCATGGAAATTTTATAATCCAGTTTTAACTCCATCTAAATCAATTAAACATCAATATCTTAATAATTTGATAAATTATTTTTCTTTTATACAAAAATATAATTTTGGAAAAATTATTTCATTTACCCTTTTTACAAAATAATATGGTGTCAGTTGCTAATTGAAATGCTTCCCAATACTTAAACAGATCGAACAACACAATACAAAACTTTTTTATAAAATCTACAAAAATTCGCTCTCTTATATATATACACTCAAAATCAATCTAAGGTATTACTAACCCCATCTCTATCGAGTTGTGCCATAGAGCCAAGGCTATCACTATACTGTATGATCTAATACCACTGTAACGACCATGGGAAATTCGACGCTCGAATTTTGACAATTATTAAAACGACTAAACTTCCCCGTAAAGGAAAGCCTGGATTGAGTTGAGAACACGACAAATCAGAACACAAACGACAGAACATTTCATTGTTTATTACAACAATTTACATCAGAGTATAAGAATATAATACAGTATGAATAAATATTACACATTGGAAAATATCAGAGATTAAAATACATTACATAGCAGTGGAAAAATAATACATAACACAACTGTAAGAAATACAAGGATACAAAGTGTTCCAATTATAGCTCCAGCTATAAACCAGGATCCTGTGAATATAATATCCGCA
The DNA here is from genome assembly GCA_030737875.1 of Allium sativum. Taxonomy (NCBI): domain Eukaryota; kingdom Viridiplantae; phylum Streptophyta; class Magnoliopsida; order Asparagales; family Amaryllidaceae; genus Allium; species Allium sativum. The sequence continues at coordinate 165,477,350 of CM060921.1, forward strand.
AAACTGAAACTATTAGCTGCCCGTGTGGAACATAAGGGCACCCAGAGTTCAGGTTAAAACAATAAACTCCAGGTTAGTCATGTGGCTAGTGTGGGAATTAAAACAATTATTAGCTTGATTTTAAAGTCAGGTAAATCAAGGGACCAAGCCGTATAACACGGAACGGGTTTACCCCCAAGAATACCAATGCTTAAAACAAACAATAAACGCAGCCGAGGATTGTATCAACCCGGAAAATCAGAACAAATTTAAAATTTTTATTTTGGCAATTTTGGTGAATTTTGAATATTTAAAATGATTTATTTTAAATAATAACGACAAGAAATTTATTTTGAATAGAATTATAACGTATATATTTATTTGAATTGACATTAGAATATAAATATTTATTTTAATTTTAAAAGGAATTGAAAATGGCGCGGTAGTTTGAAAATTCGATTTCAAATTTCAAATGAATGTACAGGATTTAAAATAAACCGGATTTTAGTTAAACCAAAAATATTTGAATCTATTAGAGAATATTTTTTCCAATGAATCCGAAAAATTTAAATTTCATAGCGGGAATAAAAAGTTATGCCCAGTTGAAAATTCGAAATAGTCGCCATGGAAATATAGCCCTTAAAAATATCCATTTTGCAAACGACCTCCATTTCCGATGAAACCACTTTTGTTGGATCTGAGATGTCGAATTATTGCTAGGTTCCAATTTTCATAATTATTGGGATCATTATGTGAGCATGGCAAAAGAAAACGTGTTTTGTCAGTTTCAATCAATTTGGATCGACCAAAAAATGGCCATTTTTCAAACGGTCTTCAAATTTGATGAAATTAGTTTTGTTAGGACCGTATCGTCAATACGAAGCTAGAAATAATTTTTTTGGGATTTTCGAGCCAATATGTGGCCCCGGTAATTTAAAATGTACATTTAAATTCATTATAAAATGAATTTTAATATAATTTAAATGAAAACTAATCGTAATAGCCGAATTGGGTTACGAAAGATACCCCGTTGCGTTCAGAATGGGGATAATTAGCTAGGAACGATGGTCATTGGGTTCGATTTAGAGTTCGGAGGCTAAATGGATTATTTTTAAATTAATTAAAATATATAAATATATAGGCAAGTCAAACGCTAAATTTCAAACCCGTGGTCAAACCAAAATCGCGCCGTCTCCTTACTACGACTGAACGACAGAGGTCTTCAAAACCTAATCCTCCAATCCCTCTCGACTCCTTCAATAAAATCTGAAAGTTCCCAACGAAAATTGTTGTGCTCCTTCTCCTTTTCCAAACCCTATAGACATCATTGAGTTTCATTTCAAAGGGCGGAGGATTTTGAGCTCGAACTGATGATGCACGGGGTGGTTTTCTGGGTTGCCGGAGCTGTTGAGTTCATCAGAACTCTTGGGGGTGGCGCTGTCTTCGTAGGAGGTTGGAGTGGAAGCTTCAGATCGACTCCAAGCCAGCTGGAGGCGTCGCGATTTCCAACCCTAGCAATGGACGACGGGTTCAAGCAGAACGACAATGAACAGTGAGGGTTTTTATTTACTTAACCTTATTGTTTAAAAAACTGAAAATGAAGTATATATTTTTGTTCTATAATTTGAAAACTTAGTATATATATAATAAATAACTTTGTAGGACAAAGAAGTGATTTTTTTTTTACTAGACAAAGAAATTATTTTTAAAAATAAGACGATATGATTTTTGAAAACAAAAGTTAAATTTTTTAAATAGAAAATGTTAAGATTTTTAATTTAGTAAAGAAATGATTTTCAAGAAGTGCATGTCAAGATTTTTTTTAGAGATATATATAAAAATTAGATTTATATATACAAAGCGATAAAAATTCAATTTTTATATATATGAAGTAGAAATTAAAATATGATTTTTATTTATTAAAATGAAGCATTATAAAAATATGGAAAATTGAATTATAAAAATATAATTTTTATAATATAAACAACAACATAAAAGTATGATTTTTATGTATGAAGTAACAATATAAAAATGTGATTTTTAATAATCAACTGCGTGAAACAGATGGCTATGGATCAGACTGAAATCAGAACGAAGTTCGAACCGTTCTGAAATATAGAACAGGAGGAGTGGATCCTAAAGGTGAGAACTTCTCACTTTAATTTGTTTTTCTAGTTGAAATAAATACTAGGATGCGGATGGTGCTTAGCAGCACCCGATACCCGTCGTCCACAGACCATGGACGACTTGTTTGTTTGACTGATTGTGTTGTGAAAAGTGATTGTGTGATGTGGAATGGAATAAAATATTTTGTGGCTAAAAATATAATTTTTAACATGTATATGAATAAAATAAATATTCATAAACAAATTGGGTGATTTGTTTATGTACACACATTTGACTGATATTGATTGGGACGATAAATTTTACACATCGCCCAACTGCACAGATAAAATTCATTATTTGTTGATTGAAACCCCACACGAGTATTGGGATTATATATGACATACTCTAGTCCCAATAATTAGCCGTATGTCAATCGATTGGTTAACAAACTATTATAAGCATTAAATATTTATATTTGATGCTTATAAAGTGTAGAATGCACTCTGGATGATGGTTGACTGTGTTTATTGTTGTTGTATACATGTGTGTATGAAATCCATATAAATCACATAATATGTTAATTGGCTGTGTCTGATTCTAGTTCAGAAAGAATGAATATTTTAAAATAACGAATATTTTAAAATAACGAATATTTTAGAATAATGAATATTTTAAAATAATATTCAGTGAAAGATCGAAATCTGGTTTTGATGTCCGATTTGGGATGGACACGAATATATATAAATATATAAAGCCACGTTGATTAGATTAACGCCATTTTGACGTGAACGTTATTTATATCAATTTTATTCATTTTTATAATGAACATTGAAAAGGAACTGATTTCAAAATCTAATGTTTTGAAAATATTATCATTTACATATTAATGATATGGAATATTCAATTTTGACTTAATATTGAATATGTAGTTGAAATCGCCTTGAAAACGGATTTAAAATGATTTATAAAATACGTTTTAAATGGAAATCGACGAAATATATAATAATAATATATATATATATATAATGGCCTGAATAGAATGCGCCGCGCCGCGGCAGTTCGCGAAAGTCGATCATTGACTTCAAACGGACGTTACGGGAAATCCGATCGTCAGATTCTCCTAAATCGGAACCGTCGGGTTCGTATCGAAAAGAGATTTCTAACGAATATTAGAGATTTGAAATGTAACGGTTGTATTTGGAATTATGTCCAAATCAAATTTGGGAAAGGTCGCTGTAAGTCAATTCGATGGCCGTTTATGGAAATCGACTGTACGGGCGTTGATAAAATTATTAAAAATATCAATAATTAGTGTAAAATCATAATAAATGATTTGGAAAGAATTGAGATGAAAATTTCCATATTTGAAAAGATAAAAATAGATTATTATCGAAATGAACTAGTTTCGAACTAGAATTATATTCCAATTATTTTTAAATAAATAAATGGGATTTGAAATGGTTTTAAAAATAACCAGAATTTCCAATATATGAATTAGAATGGATTTGAATCGAAATTATCTTCGGAGTATTTCGATATTGGATTCCGTGATTATACGAATATTTTGGAGGAATTTGGAAGACATATATATCGTTATTCCAATGCGGTATTTGTTGACTTTAGAATTTGATATTGAATATAAGCCGATATATTTTCTATTCAGAGCCTTGTATTTAATATCAAATGTGATTTTGGGTTTGTCGTGAATGGTGTCTTCATTAACACTGTTCTTGAACCCATTTGAGAAAAGATTAAATATTTTTATTTAGATTTAATGAAGTATACCAATTAATTAATATTTAATTGAAATTGTTCTTTGGATTTATCGTGAACGGTGTTTTAAATAACACTTGTTCTTTAACCTGACTAACAATGGAATGAGATTTTGGGTTGTCGTGAATGGTATCTTTAGTAATACTGTTCTTAGACCCATTGGAGTTAAGAAAGTCAGAAACTAACAAGAGATTAGTTAAGTTGAATGGTTTCCTGGGTATTGATCTGATGTTGGTTTCGGCCTTCGGGGTTAATACTTAGGGAATTTTTCACTTGCTAATTTATGGTTAAAGGATGGTGGAATGGAATGTGATTTTGGGTTTATCGTGAACCGTGTTTTAAAGGACATTGGTTCTTTAACCTAGTTAAAGACATGAATAAGATTTTGGGTTGTCGTGAATGGTATCTTTAATAATACTGTTCTTAGACCCAATGGAGTTAAGAAAATCAGAAACTAACTGGAGATTAGTTAAGTTGAATGGTTTCCTGGGTATTGATTTGATGTTGGTTTCGGCCTGCGGGGTTAATACTTGGGGATTTGTTCACTTGCTAATTTACGGTTAAAGGCTGATAGAATGGAATGTGATTTTGGGTTTATAGTGAACCATGTTTTAAATGACATTGGTTCTTTAACCCAGTTAAATACAAGATATGATTTCCTAAGTTAAACAATCATTAATATTTATTATTGGGGAGATTAAAACCAAGTGGAGTTTTAATGAATCGTTAATTCGATTGAAAAGATCGATAATGGAGTATCACCAGTTTTGCTCCAGGCGATAGTTAAATCTTTAATTAGATTGAACTAGAATGGTAATTGAATTTACCGATAGCACCATGGTGTTAGATATGAAGTATTACCAGTTTTGCTTCATGGGATGAATAGTTTGGGATAGGGAAATTAAACAAATGATCACTTCGGTAAGATTCACTAATCCCGACTAGTTTGGATAAACCACAATTTGGTTTGAACTGAAATCCAAACGAAGATTAAAGAATAAATTTAAAGAATTTATCTTTGATAACATTATTGGGAACCTTTCCCAAAGAATATGAATATCTAAATAAAGAATATTATGGATTGGAATGAGGCTTATGTTGTGTTTTTTGTTTATTATATATGCGAGTTATTCAGAAAGACCGGGTTTATCCCATTCTGAATAGTTGATTTGACGATGTGTCGAGGATGAAGACGGTGGTCAAAGACCGGAGGTCTTCACATCGTTTGGATGATTACTGATGTCTTGATTGGGCTATACACACAAGACAAGGTAATAAGTGGTGATCATCTAGACGTACTTGGAGATCGACCGGATATGCAAGGGCCTCTCCCCTGTATTGGACATATGGGGGAGGAATAAGGTGCCTCCGGTTTCGTACAGACCCAGAACGAACTTGTAAATGAATGTGTGTCTGACATCGGATTTCACTCTGTGTGATTGATAGACATCGATTACATAGTGTGAATTTTCTGTGTGGCATGCTGAGATGCAAATGATAAAGGCTTCTGTTGAAAAGTAGAGTCTTGTGGTTGATGATCAAAGCACGGCTTTAATATAGCTTAGCTTTGTGTAGCGTTGATTCGTGATCCTCACACCCTGGTGTGAACTAGAAATGAGAGAGGACATCAGGGAGGGCATGCGTTTCCTTCTAGCTAGGAGTGGTGTCAGCGTTTTACTTGCCCTAATTATGTGGATGATGGATTGCGAGGCGCCTCGGTTATATCGGTCGATCCGGGGCCGATGGAGTCATCTAGATCATTTACGCCCCATAGGGCGGGGAAACATATTGTTCAAGGTTTTTTAATCCACGTTGCACTTTGATGGGCCATCCCTGACGATCCAAGGGACGATGCGTTCTGTTCCTGAGAGATGGGCTAGATTGTCTCGAAGCGGTAAGGACGATCCCTTGCCTTGGTTCAAAGATGGAAATCCAACTTCCAATACGTGACTTTGCGGTTTTGATTGTATAGCCTAGTATGGCGACATAGTGGGATGGGGCACTCATGCCGTCTATGATTGATAATTATGATTGAAATTGTTTTGACACTATACACTTATAGTAATAGTAAAAGATGAAATTTCACATACCAAGCATTTTTTGCTATTATAAGGTAAAAACTCTATCCTCCGGCTTGCGTTGCAATGTGTGATGGGACCTGAGTCTTATAATAGCTTCATTGTTCTTTATTTAGCATTGCGCTATTTGTTTTATGCACTGATATTCTTGGGAGGAAACCCATTCCATGTTATATGGCGTGGTCCCTTGATTTACCGAACTTTAAAATAAAGATTAATAACTGTTTTAGTTCTCACACTAGTCACGTGAATGACTTGTAGTTTATTGTTTTAACCTGAACTCTGGGCACCCCTATTTTCCACACGGGCAGCTAGTAGTTTTGGTTTTCAGATTTATGTTCACAATATCCTGGTTTACAGCTAGAATGATATTCGGAAAGCTCTGTATCCGTATGTTCCTTTCAGTTGTGTTTTGTATTATTTTCCGCTGCTATGTAATGTAATTTAAATCTATGATATTTAGTAAATGTGTAATATTTATTCATACTCTATATATTCTTGTATTCTGATGAAATTGTTGTAATAAGCAATGAAATGTTCTTTTGGTTGTGTTCTGATTTGTCTTGTTCTCAATTCAATCCGCGCTTTCCTTCACGAGGAAGTTTGGGTCGCCATAGGTGGTATCAATGCTTTGGTTTACATAGCTCGAGAACAAGGCACCTTAGAACCAAATGAAAGAATTCATCAGAGATTGGATTAGTAATATCCAAAAAGGATGACTCGTTAGAGATGGGATCAGTAGTATCCTAGAATGAGTCGTAAGAGTGTTATTTTTAAAATAAAATTGAAAACAAATTTTGTTTTGAAAATTTAAATCAATTATTTGTATTTGAATATTTATTTTGTATTGAATTTGGACAAGTAAGCATATAGAGATTTTAATATAAGTCTGATACATGTATATTGAAACATCAAATATACTGGATAGATATAGAATCACACTCTAGTCGCCCGGGGATGAAACCGTTGATGACTATATAGCAGTAGTAGTTTGTGTTCGAATTTCGAAAGTGGGATGTCTATATATTTCCATTAGATTGGTGTGAGAACCAAAATTAGATAGGGTTATTATTGTAAATTGGCATAAAAAAACATGATTTTTGAGTATATAAAAAAATTATGAATTTGAAACGTTAATCAAGTAATTGATTGTTGATTGTGTTGTTCGATTATTGTTTTGATTAATTAGAATTCCGTACATATAGCCAAATTGTATCAAACGTTGAACTGAATTGAAAATTGATAGAAATTGCATGCATATACATGTATATAAATTGAACAGGTCATAGAAAGGAGGCTAGAGAAGAGGAATAAAATTGCTTGCCCGACAAATAGGTACATGTTTATTGTATTTCTTGGGGTTTTTGATGATTTTATGAGCCGATTGGCTAGCAGCTTGGCTGTTTATTTTTCTTTTTGATTGGAGAGGCATGTGTGGTAGTTTGTGGTTTTCCCGGTGCTCCCGTACAAAGGAGGTTATGGCGAAATTTAACGAAAATTTAGGGTGTTAGCCAAATTTTTGAAAAATTTGAAAAGTTTTTAGAAACTGAAAAGTTGAAGAACTTAAGCCAAACTGAAAGTTGAGTTGGTTTGTAAAACAACTTTCTGCTCCGTTCCTTTCCGAGGAAGAAAAGATTTTAAGTGGGGGAGATTGTAACACTCCGGAAAATCAGAACCAATTTAAAATTTTTATTTTGGCAATTTTGTTGAATTTTTAATATTTAAAATGATTTATTTTAAATAATAACGACAAGAAATTTATTTCAAATAGAATTAGAACGTATATATTTATTTGAATCGACGTTAGAATATAAATATTTATTTTAATTATAAAAGGAATTGAAAATGGCGCGGTAGTTTGAAAATTCGATTTCAAATTTCAAATGAATGTATAGGATGTCAAATGAACTAGAATTTAGTGAAACCAAAAATATTTGAATTTATTTGAGAATATTTTTCCAACGAATCCGAAAAATTGGAATTTCATAGCGGGAATAAAAAGTTATGCCCAGTTGAAAATTCGGAATAGTCGCTATGGAAATATAGCCCTTAAAAATAGCCATTTTGCAAACGACCTGCATTTCCGATGAAACCACTTTTGTTGGATCCGCGATGTTGAATTATTGCTAGGTTCTAATTTTCATAATTATGGGATCAATATGTGAGTGTGGCAAAAGAAAATGTGTTTTGTCAGTTTCAATCAATTTGGATCGACCAGAAAATGGCCATTTCTCAAACGGTCTTCAAATTTGACGAAATTAGTTTTGTTAGGACCGTATCGTCAATATGAAGCTAGAAATATTTTTTTGGAATTTTCAGAGCCAGTTTGTGGCCTCGTTAATTTAAAATGTACATTTAAATTCCATATAAAATGATTTATAATTTAATTTAAATGAAAACTGATCGTAACAGTCGAATTGGGTTACGAATCATATCCCATTGCGTTTGGAATGGGGGTAATTAGCTAGGAACGACGGTCGTTGGTTTCGATTTAGAGTTCGGAGGCTAAACGGATTATTTTTGAATTAAATTAATTGAAATATATAAATATATAGGCAAGTCAAACCCTAAATTTCAAACCCTTGGTCAAACCAAAATCGCGCCGTCTCCTTGCTACGACTGAACGGTGGAGGTCTTCAAAACCTAATCCTCCAATCCCTCTCGATTCCTTCAATAAAATCCAAAGTTCTCCAAACGAAAATTGTTGTGCTCCTTCTCCTCTTCCAATCCCTTTAAACATCATCGAGTTTCGTTTCAAAGGGGCGGATGATTTTGAGCTCGAACTGATGATGCTCAGGGCGGATTTCTGGGCCGCCGGAGCCGTCGAGTTCATCAGAACTCTGGGGAGTGGTGCGGTCTTCGTAAGAGGTTGGAGTTGAAGCTTCAGAACGACGCCAAGCCAGCTGGAGGCGTCGCGATTTCCAACCCTAGCAATGACGACAGGTTCAAGTAGAACGACAATGAATAGTAAGCATTTTTATTTATTTAACCTTATTGTTTTAAAAAATGAAAATGAAGTATATATTTTTGTTCTAAAATTTGAAAACTTAGTATATATATTATAAATAACTTTATAGGACAAAGAAGTGTTTTTTTACTAGACAAAGAAATGATTTTTAAAAATAAGAAGATATGATTTTTGAAAATAAAAAGTTAAGATTTTTAAATAGAAAAAGTTAAGATTTTAATTTAGTAAAGAAATGATTTTCAAGAAGTGCACGTCAAGAAAATATTTTTAGAGATATATATTGTTAGATCCAAAATTGGCTCTAACACCCAAATTGTTCAATTATACAGAAATTAATATCAGAAAAAATGCTAGAAAAACAGAAAAGACATAAGATTATAGTGGTTCGGCGTTAACGAGCCTATGTCCACTTTATATCTATGATTATACTTGGAATCAGAGTACAATCGATGATTTATCCCTCAACCTCACTCTTACAATGTTGATTCACTCAATAATTTCGAGACAACTCTGAATAATAATAATGGAGTTGTAATAATGGCGGATTCAGAACTCAGAATTGCCAAAAAGCTCCCGAAAAATGCCAAGTTCTGGGCTATTTATAGCTGATTTCTATAGGCGGATCGTGGTCATACATGGCACAAATTCCGAAGATCTTGGGCTGGTTCGTAGCTTGAGGGAGAAATAGTCAATATGGTCGTTATGGACAAGTGTCACTGGATCCTACGTTTGCGGATCGTGAAAGATTTGGTCATGGCTTTCATCTGGTTTTCTGGTTCGGATCAGGTCGCGCTTTCATGGATGGATTCGATCGAGCTAGGAGGAGCGGGTCAGATCGGGCTGACACTAGCGGGTCGGATCGGGCTGGCACGAGCGGGTCGGATCAGGCTAACAGGAGGCGATCGCGATCGGGTCCAGGCCTTTCCACAAATAAAGTTTCATCTTGAACTCGTGTTTGAATCTTGGTGGCTTGGTCTAAAAGCTAGCCAACATTTTGCCCCCTCGAAGTATGTTTTATCAAGGATGGAACATGCTTCGAAATTTCCGAATTACCTTTTCATGAAATGATGTGAATCAAAAGGCCGTGTCCGTCTGGAACGTCGTACAGCTTCCAAAAAGTAGTGCCTCTTGATAAGTATAAATACTCAGTTAAATCTTCAGTCATTTCTTTGTTCATTGGTTAATTCTCATCTCTGGAGTTTTCGGGGACTTCATTGTCAAATTACCAGGTAAACTTTTGAGTTTTCACAGGCATTTCTGGGTCTTCATTTTTGATAATTGTCTATCGGGTCGGTTCGCCGAAACACTCCACGGTCCGTGAGATGAGGTGCTCATCTCAGGTTCGGTGAACATTCGGGCTTTTTCACGAAGCGCGGTCGGCTTTCTTTCTTCGATTACGAGCTGTTGGAGAGGGTGGTCCTTCTTTTTTTGCGCTGGGCTTTTGTTCGTGGCCCATCAGTCTCTACGGTCCAAGTAAGCCAAAAAGGGGATATTAAGGGTCGCAGGTTTGCCTATATAAACTGAACCCTCTTCCACTTTCTCTCCTTCTTCTTCCTTTTTGCAGCCGCCATCAATTCTTCCTTCGATTCAAAACCTAACTTGCGATTTCCAGATCCTCCCGATTTAAACTATGATAAAATAGGTAATCATGCTAACAAGGCTTTAATGCAACTTTAATCTCGTTTCTCTGAGTTTTTCCTTAGTTCGGAGGACGAGTGGTTCACGGGTTCATGAGAGCATAAGGAGAATCAGATCGCGAGGGGTTAACGCGATCCGTTCCAATTTCCACAATCCGATGCTCTTCCATGAGTTGGTGCTTCTGTCACTTGCTTCATGATCCGGAGATGTACCGCGATCCGGAGATGTACCACGATCCGGACCCTGGCTCACGATCCAGTGTGATGAACGATCCGATATACTTGTTAAATAAATAATGCAATTTAACCCTGATATACCAATGGACAGTTAGGTTAGAGCCCTTAAAACGATCATTCTGGACTGAATGACAGCATAACTTAATAGCATGCTCACTGCACTTATCCAATTTATGACTTTATTTTCCAGTATCACGCACACTTGCACATGCACAGGGTCCGAGGGTAATTATTTTCTAATCTCCCATGTTTGCTCGCCAAAACAGCAATGTCGGATAATCGTTCTCCTAAAAGATCTGAAACATAGGTGGACCCAGAGATGTAGGAACACCATAATCCCGAGGTTCCTCCAATTAATCCAGAGGGTGCAGATTCTGAATCCGAATATGAGGCAGAGACAAAATCAAATTCATCTGAGAGTACCTCGCTCGAGGAGGAGTCCGAAGTGGATGACCGAGCTCCCGATGAGATCCCCGACGTTCTAGAAATCGAGATATTTACTGACTCTTTGGCTTCAAAACTAGACGATATAAAACTTAAGAAAATTTGCTTGAAACACGGGATCCCCTGGGGCAATGTGAAAACACCCGAAAGCGGAGATAGACCTCATTTAGCTCCAGAAGGGTACATGGCAGTCAGTCGACTCATGTGTTGGGTAGGCGCTATTCCTCCGTTTCCTCCAATCGTCATTAAAACCTTAAGACGATTATGTATTGCCTCTATGCAGCTTCATCCCAATGCTTACGCAGCCTTGTACACTCTATATGTCGCGTATGCAGAGATCCTGCAAACCGAGCTTACTTTTAAAGACTTGAAATTCTACTATCTTTTTAAGCACCGTTCTACAGCGACCCCAAATTTCTCTTTCTTTGAATCAATAGCCAACAAGAAAGTTCTGTCTGATGGTTATAGCAACATAGGGGATCCCAAAGCTGATTGGTTTTAGATAAAACACCAGGCTGGGTGCGCGAGGAGGTGGCTCAAGTCTAGTAAGTTTCGAGCCTCCAGATGCATGACTGAATTACATAATCGAAGCATTAACATGTTTCTTTTTCCCTTATGCAAATCACACATTCCCCAAGACAGAAGGCTTAATGTATAACGATCAATTATCCTACCTTCTTAAAATAAAACCTGACTTCTTGAAAATCAAGAAATGTATTACCGACGAAAACCTTCACAATCACCATCTTTTGGACATAAAATTCGGACTTGGCGCGGGCAGCAAACCTTACAAGTATGTGCCCCCGCATGAAGGAGAAGGAACTTCTCAAGTTGTAAAAACAACCATTCTTTGCAAGAGTCCTTCGCCGATGACTAATCAGGATGACGAGGTTTTAAACGTGATAAAGGAGATGAGGGACGAGATGATAAATCAAAGGAGGTTCCAATCTCCGAGGGGCAGTCTCCATTAAGGACGTCATCGCCAATTGAGTCTGTCGTCCAAGACGAATTAACGGAGGAACAAATTTTCGGGGAATTAAATAAAATTCCTTTGCCAGATGATATTTATACTCAAGAGGATTTCGGGGGGGGGGGGGGGACCAATTTTTCCCATCTCCGAAAAGATGGATGCCCCAGTTGGAGAAAAAGAAGTCACCCAAACGAGCTTAACTTCGGGCACTGGTCCGTTTAAAAAAGGGGGATTTCACGGGATGCACAAAACACACGCACCATTTATTATAACACTCTTTTGCTGCTGTGATTCATAGTTCTAACACGCACTTGTTTTCTTTGCAGAAAAAATGTCTCGCAAACAGTCTTATTCCTACCGTTCCCTTCGCGAGGGCACACCAAGCCTCCTTCCAGATCCTGATCACACTCGTAGCGATAGTCGGGGAATGGATAGTCGTCGACCCCGGGATTCTCATCAATCTTATTCTGCATGAACTCGATCTCCACCGAAGCAAAGTTATGGAAAGCCACATAGTCGCCCAATGCCACCAGCTGGGGGAAAGCAATTTCCTAAATATTTAACCCCTCCAAAAAGAACTCCTTCTCACACCCAATCTTCTAAAAAACACCCCGAGCCAAAGGACAAGGACAAAGATGAGGGCAGGATTATAGAGAAGGGGAAGGCAGTTCCTACTTCCTCTAGTGAGCGTGGCTTGGACACTATTGCTGCAAGGGATGTTGCCTCCAGTTCTGAGATTATGGCCAGGTTAGAGCGCCTACGAAAATAGTTTCCTGACATTTACTTTGAGAGGATGGTGTTCATCTTAGATCTTGAACAGGTTCCCCAGGATTGGGACACAGAGGTGATAGGGTATGTATGCCATGTAGCTAAACAATACGGGGTAATGAAGAAGCATGCTGCTACACTCTCTACTATCATTCGCCAGATGGAGACGGACGCGGCCAGGGCCAGAGTAAAGATTGACATTGATGCTAGGGCTAGGTGCAAAATGGAAAAAAGAACTGGAGGATGCACAGGACCAGCTGGCTTTAGCTCAGCGAGACGCAGAGAATTACAAGTCCTAGTTGGAGAGTGCCAGGGAGCGTTTTCGCAAAGAGCTTGACTTAAATAGCCATGAACGGGTGGCCCTGAGGGAGGAAGTAGAGGATCTCAGGGCGGTTAACACCGAACTGAGGACAGTACATGATCGCTTTTCCACGGAGAAAGAGGCTTGGGAGAAAGAGAGGGCGAGCTTAAAAGATGACCTTGCCCTCACCAAGAAGGAGAAGGAGGTTTTGAATGATTAACTCACTCAAGCTGAGGAGCGTGTAGCTTTCGCCGAAAGCAATGCCAATAGCGCTCTTGAGTCAGCAGCTGCTGCGGCTGATAAGCTTGCTAAAAGAGAGAAAGATATAGATAGTTTTGAGGAATTATTGTTCGATTTCTTTGGTCAAGTTATCAACCATCGAGACATCTCTTGGATTCCAGACTACCATGTTACCTTGGCCAATATATGGGACGCAATTGTCGAGGGCGAGAAGCAACGACTAGGGGTTGACGAGATTGACGAACGCCAGCTGATGCAAACTTTTCTCATAGGTGAAGAGACTGAGGCTTTGGAGGAAGGTAAACGCCTTATCCCTGAGGAAATGGAGAGGGAGAAGAGCAGGCTCAAGGGTGAGGATAAAGTTGGCAAGAGCTCGAGCTCGGTGGTAGAGCCCAAAAACTCTGAGGTTGAGGGATATAACCCTGATGATCCATTGATCCCCTTGGCACCTACTCATCCGATTGTCGGGACCACCAGTACAAATCTGGGAGATGAGTCGGCTGAAGGTATCTCCACATTTTCTCCACAGTTCATTAAAGCAATCGTAACTTGTCATCGTCTCATGGGACAAACAACTGACATGGCTACATCTCCTCCCGATTTGCTAACCTTTGCTTCTAATGGTGTAGGTACCAAAGTGGTCGAAAAGGGTGTAGAGGAGAAGACAGAGGCTGAGAAGGTTGAGGTTCCCTCGGGTTTTGGTATCGAAGCGTCCGAGGTCTCAAAGCAAACCGGGGGCTCAACAAGTGATAGAGTTACAATAGCACCCGTGGAGTCTAGCACTAGCGCTCCTGCAGACGCCGAGATCATTGCTGCTCTGCATGACACAGACGGCGGTCATGGAGATGAGGAAGAGGAAGTAGAAACCATTGACGAGGCCAAGGGTGATGATAGCGAAACCTTGGCTGGCATACCAGCTAGGAAGGAGAAGTAGTTGGCCCTTAAAAGGGAGGAATAGAATCCTGTGTTTGTGACCCCTATTTCTGAAATCGACCCCAAGACTGGGTTGGTTATAAGATTCTCTTCTAGATCGATAACTTCACAGCTTGCCTCCGAACCTTCTAGTCCTTCTCCGGAGCCTCTTGTCAACAAGAGGAAGAGGAAGAAAAGTGACCGCTCTGGTATCGATAAAGAGGAGTTGGAGAAAAAGAAGAAGGACAAGAAATCAAAGCCATCTCCCAAGCGCAAATAGAATGCAGCTATTGGCTCATGTTTTAGTTTTAGGATTTCTTTTGGCCAAATGATGTAGGCATGAGATTGGCCCTCACTTTTTGTTTAGTTTCTCGTTTTTTGTAAATCCTTTTCCAGTAAATAAGGACCTACTTCTTTTGCATCATTGTGTTCCTGCAAATTCATCATGTCAGCAAAGTTTAAATAATCATAACTGAAACTTTCATAGTTAAATGTTAAAGTTATAAGTAACGATCGTTAATCATAACGAAAACAATCATCGAGAAATACATGTGCTAAGTAAACGTGTAGTGATGCACGTATATATTCCTAATTGATCATCATTATAGTGCCTGGCTAGGGCTTATTGGCGATCAATTAGAATTTTATTCATACTATCTTGATCTTTCCATGGGGTAATGATTCTTGCGGCGCTAAGTCTCTAGTGCTTTTATACTCTCCCGATCCTTCAGCGGGTTAGAGTTTGTGTGGCACTAAGTCTCTATCACCTTTATACTCTCCCGATCCTTCAGCGGGGTAGAGTTCAAGCTCGATTTTTGGTCTGCTCACCGATCCTTCAGCGAGGCAGAAATTCTGGGGGTGGTATCTAGCGCCTTTATGCTCTCCCGATCCTTCAGCGGGTTAGAGTGTTGTCAAGGCGGATTTATCATGGTGCACCTTCATGCCTTAGGGACGTTATCTTCGCGTCCTTTATACTCTCTCCCTGATCTCGGGAGTTAGAGTGCAAGTTGTAATGCGCTTTACCTCGCTGCACCTTTTGAAGCTTTAATTATCGTGAACTTTTCGATCTACTGAACGACATTTTGAATTAGCTGTTTTGAGATTACTGTATAAATTTAAAACAACTCCCCGAAATGGTAGTAGTATATATATTGATCAAAATAAAAGAGTAGGTAAGAAATGGTGCAGTAAAGGTAAATGACACACAGCATTTTTATAGTGGTTCGGTCGAATCATGACCTACGTCCACTTTATAATCTTTTGTTCAAATAACTAGACTGTTCTAGGCAAGTCGAGCCTTTTTACATGGTTCTAAAAACAAAAGAATAAAACTGACACTTTTATGTCAGGTAAAGCCGCAAATGCTGGGCATTCCACATTCTGGGGATTTCATCTCCATCTACGGTTGCTAGCTTGAAGGTTCCATTATCAAGCCTTCGTAAAATGGAGTATGGTCCTTCCCATTTCGGGCCCATATGTACCGCGGGCGGAAAGACACATTTCAGAACCAAGTCTCCGGGTTCGAATGTCCAAGCTCGGACCCTTCTGTTGTAGTACAGAGCTATTTGTTATTTGTGCCTCAAGGCACGTAAGTCGGCTTCATCCCTTTTTTCCTCGATCATGTCCAGGGATTCAAGGAGCAACTCATTGTTGGTCATCGGGTCGTAATAAATGGTACGATGGGATGGTACTTCTAACTCGACCGGAATAACTGCTTCAGCTCCGAAAGCAAGGGAATACGGGGTGTGACCCGTCGCCGACTTGTACGTTGTTCTATAGGCCCATAGTGCCAGGGGTAATTCATCGACCCACATAGCTTTGGGCCTCTTCAATCTTTTCTTTAAAATGGATTTGATCACCTTGTTTGCTGCTTCAACCTGTCCGTTCGATTGCGGATGTGCCACAGAGGTGTATCTTTTCTCGATGTGATACTTCCGACAGAAATCTTGAAACTCCATGTTGTCGAATTGGGTCCCATTGTCGGTTATGATGACTTTTGGAATCCCAAATCGACAGATGATGTTCTTAACGACAAAGGTGATCACTCGTTTGGTTGTGATCGTGGTCAAGGGCTCTACTTCTACCCATTTAGTAAAATAGTCCACGGCTACAATAACAAACTTTGCTCTGCCCTTTGCTATGGAGAGGCTCCCAATAATGTCAATTCCCCACATAGCAAAAGGCCACGGGCTTGTCATTGTCTTCAACTGGTTAGGTGGCGCCCTAGGGATTTTGGAGAATTTCTGGCAAGCATCACAACATCGTGCATACTTGGCTGCATCCTTATTTATAGTGGGCCAGAAATAGCCATAACGTAATATCTTCTTTGCCAATGTTTGCCCTCCAGTGTGGTCGTCACACTCACCTTCATGGACTTCCTTCAGCACACGCTTGATGCCGTCATGGGCAATGCACCAGAGCAGAGGCATCGAGAAACATTGTCTGTACAGGACTTCGCCTTGCAACACATATCGGGAAGCCTTCCATATAACTGCACGCCTCTCGTTTTTCTTAGTTGGGATTGTTCCATTCATCAGGAAATTCTTTAGGGGGGTCATCCATGACTCCCTTTCAGGTTCAATCTCTAGTACCGGATCAACTTCCATCTAATCCACACTGGGGAACTGTAATACTTCAATCGGGACTAGCTTCCTATGTTCTGGAGTATCGGAACTAGCCATCTTCGCTAACTTGTCCGCTCTTTGATTCTCTGCTCGAGGAATGTGAGATATACTATGGTGCTCACAACCATCAAGCAACGTTCTTACGTTTTCCAGATATGATATCAACCTTGGACTCTTAGCCTGAAACTTTTCATTAACTTGGTTCACGACCAAATTGGAGTCACAGAAAATGTCTAGCTTTGTTATCCCTAGTTCTTTTGCAAGTTTCAACCTGACAATCAGAGCTTCATACTCGGAATCATTATTGGTCGTGTGGAACACCAATCTAAGAGCGTAATATATTAGCCATTTCTCTGGAGTTTCAAGAACCACTCCGGCACCCGATCGTCTATCATTTTTAGCTCCATCAGTATATAGTTTCCAGGCATTAGGGTCAAGGAGTAGCTTTGGCGTATCATCTTCCTCAGTTACCGTATCATCTTCTGGGATGGTAGATTCCGCTATAAAGTCTGCAAGTGCCTGCCCTCTTATCGACCTCCGGGGTTGGAAGTTCAGGTCGAATTGACTCAGTTCAATGTTCCATTTGAGCAATCTTCCCGATGCTTCTGGCCTTTGTAGGACTTGCTTAAGTGGGTGATTAGTATAAACAGTAATGGGATGAGCCTGGAAGTAGTGACGAAGCTTCCTAGATGCGATCAACAAACTGTACACGAGCTTTCTATCTTTGGGTAATTTCATTCTGCGGCTGTCAATTTCTTGCTCACATAATACACCGGTCTTTGCACCTTATCCTCTTCTCTTACCAAAGCCGAACTGATTGCGTGGGATGACACTACCAAGTACACGAATAAATCCTCATGATCCATAGGCTTAGACAGTATTGGGGGTCTCTCCAGATGATTCAACAGATTTTGGAAAGCTTTTATACAATCAGGAGTCCATTTAAAGTTGCGCTTGGCTCGCTTTATTAATTCAAAAAATGGGATGCATTTATCTGTAGCTTTTGAGATAAATCTGCTGAGCGCTGCAACTTTTCCAGCAAGGCTTTACACATCTTTAATCTGCTTTGGTTCTTGGATATTTCGGATTGCTGTAATTTGGTCTGGATTAATCTCAATTCCACGTGAGCTTACAATGAACCCCAGAAATTTTCCAGATGCTACCCCAAATGAGCATTTCAAAGGATTCAATTTCATCCCATATTTTCGGAGAATTTGAAACATCTTTGCCAAATTGTTCGTATGATCGGACGACTGTCTGGACTTTACCAACATGTCGTCGACGTATACCTCCATCGTTTTCCCAATCTGGTTGTAGAACATCCTATTCACCAACCGCCGATATGTAGCGCCGACATTTTTCAGACTGAAAGGCATCACCACATAGCAATATAATCCCAAATCTGTGATGAAGCTAGTATGCTCTTGGTCTGGGACATGCATGGGGATCTGATTATACCCCGAATAGACATCTATAAAAGAAAGGAGTTCATGACCTGCAGTTGAATATACTAATTGATCGATTCTAGGCAACAGGAAGCTATCCTTCGGACAAGCCTTGTTTAGATCAGAGAAATCGATGCACGTTCACCACTTTCCGTTGGCCTTTTTTACCAAAACCGGGTTTGAAATCCAGTCAGGGTACGTCGAGTCTTTAATAAATCCATTACTCTTCAGTTTTTCGACTTCTTCTTTCAATGCGGCAGACCTTTCTGGACCCAGCATTCGCCTTTTCTGCTTGACAGGAGGATGTTTCAGGTTGATGCTTAGCGAATGACTCATAATCGAGGGAGATATCCCACATATGTCTGCATGGGTCCAGACAAATACATCCAAGTTAGTTTTCAGAAAAAAAATTAGTTCCTTGGCTCGAACGGGATCCAATCTTCAGGACCTTCTCTGGGTCACTACCATTGATTGGTACATCCACAGTTGCTTCATTGGGAGTCACCATTCTGCCCCCAGGCTCTTCATCCTCTCTGGGATCTATGTCCTCGGGCAACTCTCTGGGCGACGCTCCCAAAGGTACTTCCTTTAGTTGCTATGACGATTCCTTCCTTAAAGGGGAGGAACCACCTTTCGCTTCTATATCTCTTCCTTTGCAAAGCATTTTTAACTCTGCAATGTAGCATGCTCGTGCAACAACTTGATCTCCTCTAACAATACCAACACCAGAATCTGTTGGGAATTTCAACAATAAGAACTAGGGTGCAATACAGGCCCTGAATTTGGCTAGGGCCGGTCGGCCCAAGAAGGCATTGTACAGCGATTCAATATCCAGGACCACGAAGAGGAGGATCCTCACTCTCTGGCGTTCCCCTTCCCTGAGGGTTATTGATAATTCCACGTATCCTATTGGAGCGATCGAGGCCCCATTAAATCCACATATCCAACCTTTACATGGCTTTAAATCCTTCGGCTTGAGTTTCATTTGGTCGAACGTTTTCTTGAACAAAATATTGACCGAACTCCCATTATCTACCAAGACTTTATGAACTATAGCTGGGCTGATGGTGATGGTGATCACCAACAAATCTTCAGTTGGGGAGTGTACTCCAATACTCTCTCGTTCGCGAAATATGACGTCTTCGGACATCGTCTTTTGTTGCTTAATCGGAGCGCTGTCCTCGGGGTTACTACACTCTCCCACTTCGAAATGTTGTTTAGCTGCATTTATGTATTGATCCATAGCACTGAAACTATGCCCTGCTAGGTGGATCCCACCAATTATGGTATTGATAACGATATTTTTCCCTTTTTGCTAAGCCTTCGGTTTAGCAGTAGGTTGGATTTGGCTCGGGGCTTGTACGACTTGCCCCCTGTCCCTAGGAGTCACCTTATACTCATCAAGCTTCCCTTCTCGGAGCAGCCTTTCAACCGCGTCTCTCAAGTGACGACATTCTTGTGGAATGACTGAGAATCTGATGAAAAAGACAGAATTTCCCAGTTTCACACTCTTTCTTGGTAGAATCTCTCGGAGGAGGCCTTTTATACTGGAGGACATTATATGTATCCAGGAAGATGTTCTCCAATGTATCATTTAATGGTATGACGTTCTCAAACGGTCTGGACCGGGATCTCCTCTGAGAGTCATTTCCTCGATTTCTTTTCCGATTATTGTTATTATTATTCCCTGATTAGCGACCGCTATATTGATTCTTGTTCCCAACGTTAACTTCAAACTTTCCTGAGCTACCTCCCGTTTGCTTGATGGCCACATTGCTTTGGATATTTTCCTTATCAATAGCCTTTCGTTTTCGATTAGCGTATAACTCCTCCCGACGCAGGCGAATATTGGCTTTTTCATAAAATATTTCTCTGTTCGGGGGAGGTTTACCAGCTAGATATCTTCCAAACTCGGTATCTTTATCGATGCCATCGTTTAAGGCCATCATCACAATTTGCTCATGCGGATCTTTGACTTCTACGACAGACAAGTTAAAACGATCCAAATACGACCTCAGGCTTTCGTCTGGTCATTGTTTAATGAGGGATAGCTCGATCACATTCTTAGACCTCTAGGCATGAAGACGGAATTGGTTTACGAATTTCTCACTCAATTCCCTGAAGCTGGGTATTAACCGTGCTGGCAGGCGGGTAAACCATAATAACGCCACATCTTCCAAGAATATAGGGAACGCTTTACATTTGATCGCGTCTGTAGCCACAGCAGAATTCATTGACCAGGAGTACCGCATTAAATGCTGGATGGGGTCAGTCCTTCTCGTATAGCGATTCATGGTTGGCATATTGAAGCGCCTCGTGAATGTAATATCCAGTATGTTGCCAGTAAAAGGCGTGTGACTGCGGTCTATGCCCCAATCTTCATTCCTCTATCCATGGCTATTTACCATGACTTGCCTAATCATTGCTTCAACCTCTGCATGGGTCAGGGTAGATTCGGGATCAGCACTCCTTTCCCGACGTCCTCCTCCAGCGTTTCTTTGACGCACTGCTATAAAATCTGGGCCTTGAGCAGAACTCCCTTGCCCCTGTTGCCGCAGTCGACCACGCGATGAGCGGGAGGCATGCCATTCCTTGGTGGTAGAACAGGATCATTTAAGTTGCGATTACTAGTTCCCTGATTAAATGCCTCCTCTTCATGAGACGGAAGTGACCCAAATCGAAGTTGTTCTATGTTCTTGGGCCTTTGTAACGGGGGCCATCGTTGGTTTCTTCGGTGCTCTTCAGACGACGATGTATGTTCCAGAGAGAAAGGGTGAGGTGGAGGTGTTAAAACCTGCCTTTGAATATCATCAATTCTTCTGCCTAAGGCAGTAATATTTTGACACAGCAACGAGCTCTCCTACCTTTGAGCGGCCAGTTCATCGGTTTGCTTGTCCAATGCTTCAAGTATTCGAGTCAAATGCCCTTCGGCAACTGGGGCAGAAGGGTCGAATTGATCATCAACATTCTCTCTTATATGTAAAGAACTTGGGCCAGGTCGAGCAGTTGTACCAGCACGAGAAGAACGAGCCATAACCTCCTTTCTGGGTCGGGTTGTGGTCTTATTATAGCTTCGGATCGCGGTACCCTTGTGTCGATGGCTCGTGGGGGCTCCCTGAAATCGGATCGCGGGGGCACTAGATGGGGGGATGGTGCTATTGTCCTGGGATCGAGTCATAACACCTTCAGAGACCCGGATCGTGGCGCCCCCTTCGGGTCGGGTCATGGTACCCTCTTCAGTCCGGATCGCCCTTACATCATCGCGATCCGAAAGCTCCTCCTCGACCTTCTCGTGCACACCCTCTTTGATTGCTTCATTCGTAGCTTCGTTCGCTTGCGAAGCTCGTAATTCCTTAGACTTCTTTCCAGCCATGATATCTGGGTATCGCTGAAATCTTCAAAAGTTGAAACTACTGAGTTTTGGACTGGCTTCTTCGCACTTGAATATCCAAAAAGTAGAGCAACAATCCAATATACTGAGACTTTGTTCTCAGTGAAAGCACCAAAATGTTAGATCCAAAATTGGCTCTAGCACCCAAATTGTTCAATTATATAGAAATTAATATCAGAAAAAATGCTAGAAAAACAGAAAAGACACAAGATTTATAGTGGTTCGGCTTTAACGAGCCTACGTCCACTTTATATCCATGACTATACTTGGAATTAAAGTACAATCAATGATTTATCCCTCAACCTCACTCTTACAATGTTGATTCACTCAATAATTTCGAGACAACTCTGAATAATAATAATGGAGGTGTAATAATGGTGGATTCAGAACCCAGCATTGCCAAAAAGCTCCCGAAAAATGCCAAGCTCTGGGCTATTTATAGCTGATTTCTGCAGGCGGATCGCGGTCATATGTGGCACAAATCCTAAAGATCTTGGACTAGTTCATAGTTTGAGGGAGAAATAGTCAATATGGCCGTTATGGACAGGTGTCGCTGGATCCTGCGTTTGCGGATCGTGAAAGATTTGGTCATGGCTTTCATCTAGTTTCCTGGTTTGGATCAGGTCGCACTTTCATGGATGGATCGGATCGAGCTAGGAGGAGCGGGTCGGATCGGGTCAAGCTGATACGAGCGGGTCGGATCGGGCTGACACGAGCGGGTCGGAACTGGCTAGCAAGGGGCGATCGTGATCGGGTCCAGGCCTTTCCACAAGTAAAGCTTCATCTTGAACTTGCGTTTGAATCTTGGTGGCTTGGTCCAAAAGCTAGCCAACATATATAAAAATTAGATATATATATATATGTATATAAAGCGATAAAAATTCAATTTTTATGTATATGAAGTAGAAATAAATATATGATTTTTATTTATTAGAATGAAGCGTTATAAAAATATGGAAAACTGAATTATAAAAATATAATTTTTATAATATAAACAACAACATAAAAGTATGATTTTTATGTATGAAGTAATAGTATAAAAATGTGATTTTTAATAATCAACTATGCGAAACAGATGGCTATGGATCAGACTGAAATAAGAACGAAATCCGAACCATTCAGAAATGTAGAACTGGAGGATTGGATCCCAAAGGTGAGAACTTCTCACTTTAATTTATTTTTCTAGTTGAAATATATATTAAGATGCAGACGGTGCTTAGCAGCACCCGACACCCATCGTCCACAAACCATGCACGACTTGTTTGTTTGACTGATTGTGTTGTGAAAAGTGATTGTGTGATGTGGAGTGGAATAAAATATTTTGTGGTTAAAAATATAATTTTAACGTGTATATGAATAAAATAAATATTCATAAACAAATCAGACGATTTGTTTATATGCACACATTTGACTGATATTGATTAGGACAATAAATTTTACACATCGCCCAACTACACAGATAAAATTCATTATTTGTTGATTGAAACCCCACACGGATATTGGGATGATATAAGACTTAAACTAGTCCCAATAATTAGCTGTATGTCAATCGATTGGTTGACAAACTGTTATAAGCGTTAAATATTTATATTTGATGCTTATGCAGTATAGAATGCAATCTGGATGATGGTTGACTGTGTTGATTGTTGTTGTATACATGTGTGTATGAAATCCATATAAATCACATTATATGGTAATTGACTGTGTCTGATTCCAGTTCAGGAAAAATGAATATTTTAAAATAATGAATATTTTAAAATAATATTCAGTAAAAGATCGAAATCTGATTTTGATGTCCGATTTGAGATGGACACGAATATATATAAATATATAAAGATGTGTTGATTAGATTAACGCTATTTTGACGTGAACGTTATTTATATATCGATTTTATTTATTTTTATAATGAATATTGGAAAGGAATTGATTTCAAAATCTAATGTTTTGAAAATATTTTCAATTATATATTAATGATATGGAATATTCAATTTTGATTTGAAATTGTATATGAAGTTGAAATCGCTTTGAAAACGAATTTAAAACGACTTATAAAATACGTTTTAAATGGAAATCGACGAAATATATATAATGTATATATAATGGTCTGAATAGAACGCGCTGCGCCGTGGCAGTTCGCAAATGTCAACCATTGACTTCGAATGGACATTACGGAAAATCCGACCGTCGGACTCTCCTAAAACCGGAACCGTTGGGTTCGTATCGTATCGAAAAGAGCTTTCTAAGAATATTAGAGATTTGAAATTTAACAGTTGGATTTGGAATTATGTCCAAATCAAATTTGGAAATGGTCACTGTAAGTGCAGTTCGATGGCCGTTTACAGAAATCGACTGTACGGGCCTTGATAAATTTTTAAAAAATATCAAAAATAAGTGTAAAATCATAATAAATGATTTGGAAAGAACTGGGATGAAAAATTCCATATTTGAAAAGATAAAAATAGATTTTTATCAAAATGAACTAGTTATGAACTAGAATTATATTCCAATTATTTTTAAATAAATAAATTGGATTTGAAATGGTATTAAAAATAACCATAATTTCCAATATATGAATTGCAATGGATTTGAATCGAAATTATCTTCAGAATATTTCAATATTGGATTCCGTGATTATACGGATATTGTGGAGGAATTTGGAAGATATATATATCGTTATTCCAATATGGTATTTGTTGATTCCAGAATTTGATATTGAATATAAGCCGATATATTTTCTATTCAGAGCCTTGTATTTAATATCAAATGTGATTTTAGGTTTGTCGTGAATGGTGTCTTCATTAAACTTGTTCTTGAACCCAGTTGAGAAAAGATTAAATCTTTTTATTTAGATTTAATGAAGTATACCAATTAATTAATATTTAATTGGAATTGAATTGAAATTGGTCCTTGGGTTTATCGTGAACGGTGTTCTAAATAACACTTGTTCTTTAGCCCAATTAACAATGGAATTAGATTTTGGGTTGTCGTGAATGGTATCTTTAATAATACTGTTCTTAGACCTAATGGAGTTAAGAAAATCAAAAACTAACTGGAGACTAGTTAAGTTGAATGGTTTCCTGGGTATTGATCTGATGTTGGTTTTGGCCTTCGGGGTTAATACTTAGGGAATTGTTCACTTGCTAATTTACGGTTAAAGGCTGATGGAATGGAATGTGACTTTGGGTTTATCGTGAACCGTGTTTTAATGGACATTGGTTCTTTAACCCTGTTAAAGACAGGAATAAGATTTTGGGTTGTCGTGAATGGTATCTTTAATAGTATTGTTCTTAGACCTAATGGAGTCAAGAAAATCAGAAACTAACAGGAGATTAATTAAGTTGAATAGTTTCCTAGGTATTGATCTAATGTTGGTTTCGGCCTTCGGGGTTAATACTTAGGGAATTGTTCACTTGCTAATTTACGGTTAAAGGCTGATAGAATGGAATGTGATTTTGGGTTTAAAGTGAACCGTGTTTTAAATGACATTGGTTCTTTAACCCAGTTAAAGACAGGATATGATTTCCCAAGTTAAACAATCATTAATATTGATTTTTGGGAAGATTAAAACCAATTGGACTTTTAATGGATCTTTACTTAGATTGAAAAGATCGAGAATGGAGTATCACCAGTTTTGCTCCAGGCAATAGTTAAATCTATAATTAGATTTGAACATGGAATGGTAATTGAATTTACTGATAACACCATGGTGTTAGATATGAAGTATTACCAGTTTTGCTTCATGGGATGAATAGGTTGGGATTGGGAAATTAAACATATGATCACTTTGGTAAGATTCGCTAATCCCGACTAGTTTGGATTAACCACAATTTGGTTTGAATTGAAATCCAAAAGAAGATTAAATAATAAATTTAAAGAATTTATCTATGATAAAATTAATGAGAACCTATCCCAAAGAATGTGAATATCTGAATAAAGAATATTCTGAATTGGAATGAATCGTATGTTGTGTTTTTATAACACTTGTTTATTATACATGCGAGTTATTCAGAAAGACCGGGTTTATTCCATTCTGAATAGTTGATTTGACGATGTGTCGAGGATGAAGACAGTGGTCAAAGACCGGAGGTCTTCACATCGTTTGGATGATTACTGATGTCTTGATTGGGCTGTGCACCCAAGACAAGGTAATAAGTGGTGATCGTCTAGACGTACTTGGAGATCGACCGGATATGCGAGGGCCTCTCCCCTGTATTAGACATATAGGGGAGGAATAAAGTGCCTCCGGTTTCGTTTAGACCCAGAACGAACTTGTAAATGGATGTGTGTCTGACATCGGATTTCACTCTATGTAATTGGTAGACATCGGTTGCATAGCGTGAATTGCCTGTGTGACATGCTGAGATGCAAATGATCAAGGCTTCTGTTGAAAAGCAGAGTCTTTGGTTGATGATAAAAGCACGGCTTTTATATAGCGTAGCTTTGTGTAGCGTTGATTCCCGAGCCTCACACCCAGTTGTGAACTAGAAACGGGAGAGGACATCAGGGAGGGCATGTGTTTCCTTCTAGCTAGGAGTGGTGTTAGCGTTTTACTAGCCCTGACATTTTACTTATGTGAATGATGGATTGCGAGGCACCTTGGTTATATCAGTCGATCTGGGGCCGATGGAGTCATTTGGCTCATTTACACCCCATAGGGCGGGGAAACGTATTGTTCAAGGTTTTTTAATCCACATTGCACTATGATGGGCCATCCCTGACGATTCAAGGGACGATGCTTTCTGTTACTGAGACATGGGCTAGATTGTCTCGAAGCGGTAAGGACGATCCCTTGCCTTGGTTCATAGATGGAAATCCAACTTCCAATATGTGACTTTGCGGTTTTGATTGTAGAGCCTAGTATGGCGACATAGTGGGATGGGGCACTCACGCCGTCTACGATTGATACTTATGACTGAAATTGTTTTGACACTATACACTTATAGTAATAGTAAAAGATGAAATTTCATGTACCAAGCATTTTTGGCTATTATAAGGTAACAACTCTATCCTCCGTCTTGCGTTGCATTGTGTGATGGGAACTGAGTCTTATAATAGCTTCATTGTTCTTTTTTTAGCATTGCGCTGTTTGTTTTATGCACTGGTATTCTTGGGAGGAAACCCGTTCTGTGTTATACGGCGTGGTCCCTTGATTTACCGAACTTTAAAATAAAGATTAATAACTGTTTTAGTTCTCACACCAGTTACATGACTTACTTGGAGTTTATTGTTTTAACCTAAACTCTAGGTGCCACTATTTTCCACATGGGCAGCTAGTAATTTTGGTTTTGCATATTTATGTTCACAGGATCCTGGTTTACAGTTGGAATGATATTCGAAAAGCTCTGTATCCGTATATTCCTTTCGGTTATGTTTTGTATTATTTTCCGCTTCTATGTAATGTAATTTAAATCTCTGATATTTAGTAAATGTGTAATATTTATTCATACTCTGTATGTTCTTGTATTCCGATGAAATTGTTGTAATAAGCAATGAAATGTTCTTCTGGTTGTGTTCTGATTTGTCGTTTTCTCAATTCAATCCGGGCTTTCCTTCATGGGGAAGTTCGGGTCGCCACAAGGATAAAGTTTTCCCTTATAATAGCCAATTATGCTTGATACGTAAAATTTCATCTTTTATTATTACTATAAGTGAAGAAATCAACTACAAATGTAAATGTATCAATCATAGGCGATGTAGGTGCCATGTATTACGTCGCCATATATATATTTACAACTAAAACCGAATATCACGTATTGGAAATTGGGTTTCCATCTATGAACTGAGGCCAAGGATGGCTCCACTCCGCTTCGAGACACACTAGCAAGTGCCTCAGGACTATGCACTCTGGGCAACCCTTGGATATTCATGACCGGTCATCCGTCGATGATTAGTTATACCATAAATTATATGTTAGCCAGTTCTATCGAACCTCTAAAATGATCAGTATGTCGACCATCTCCCATCAGCCCCGCAGTGACTAATATATCCATCGATCCCATAGTGACCGATATATCTGAGGTACCTCGTCTCCAATCAAGTAATAATAGTGTGCAAAATCCACATGAGTAAACAGTCTGGGCTCCATACCATGACGTTACTCGTAGCAAGAACTAACATATGTCCATTTCCATGTAGTCACTATCCCGTTTTCGGTTCACACCTGGTTGTGAGGCTCGTGAATTAAATGCTACACAAAGCTATGCTATTTAAATAAATGCTTTGACCATCGACGACAAGGCTCTGCTTTTCAACAAAAGCCTTGATCCTTTGCATCTCGACATGCCACACTGACAATTCACGTCGTGCGACTAATATCTATCGATATATAACCACTAATGTAATAAACTGGAAATCCGAGCCAATTTAAACTTTTTATTTTGGCAATTTTAGTGAATTTTGATTATTTAAAATAAATTATTTTAAATAATAACGACGGAAAATTTATTTTCGACCAAGTGAAAATGAATAATTTTATTTTAATTATAATTCGAGCCTGAAATGGCGCGGTAGTTCGAAAATTCGATTTCGAATTTCAAATGAATATACAAAATTCGTTTTAAGTCGGAATTGGACGAAACAAGAAATATTTGAATCTGTTTGACGATATCTTTCTAACCAATGTAAGAAACTAGGATTTCACTTTATAGAGTGAAAGATATGTCCAGTTTAAATTTCAGAAAAGTCGTTGGGGAATTTATATATATTTTAATATATATAAAGGCCTTGAAAATAGCCATTTTGCAAACGACCTCGGTTTTCGACGAAACCATTTTGTTGGATCCGTGATGTCAAGTTATTGCTAGGTTTCAAAATTCGTAATTTTTCGAGTCAATGTGTGAGCGTGGCAAAGGAAAACACGTCTGACCAGTTTTAGTTGATTTTAATCGACTGGAAAATGAACATTTTTCAAACAGTCTCAGAATTTGATGAAATTAGTTTTGTTAGGACCGTATCGTCAATATGAAGCAAAAAAAATTTTTTTAGGAATTTTTATAGTCCGTATGTGGCCCCGATAAATTAAAATGTACGTAAAAATCAAATTTGAACTTTGTATTAATTTATGTTTTAAATTTGACGAAAACTAATCGAAACGGCCGAACTGTCTTATGAAACATATCCCTTTGTGTTCGGAATGGGGGTAATTATCTATGGACGACAGTCGGTGGGTCTCGATTGGAGTTCGAATGGAACGATAACTTTTTGGAGATGAAAATAATTAAAATATATAAACATATGGGCAAGTCAAATTGAGGTCAAACCCTCATTCCCCTAATTACGTGGTCAACGCTCGAAAACCGCCCCTTTGAAACCCACGGCGGAAAACCGCTCAAAACTTTGACCCCCGATTTCTCCTAATCCACGAAGAATTAACCCATGGGCCTTTGGCAAAGATTGAAGATCGCTCTCCCACCTTCACATCCATACAAGCCTCTCCTTCCCTCGTGGTGTAAATCGTTCGAATCGGCCTTAGGAAGTTGTTGCGCTCGCCGACGAGATGCTCTCTCCTGGCGCGTTCGAGTTCAGTAAGGGTGGGACCCCCAGGCGTGGATTACCAAGAACTTTCACGTGGTGGTGCGCGATCATCGAACGACGGCTTCAATGGCTGGTGGCGGCGCGATGATGGTTCGGAGCAGGTTCGAAGGGGAAAACCAGATTAACGTGAATGGTCACATTTTCTTCACGTGATTAATTAGTTAAATTAAGAATTAGTATTGATTTATTTTAGTTTTTAATTTATAAATAATATGAAACAAAAATATGGTTTAAAATATAATATATATGAAATATATAACATTGTTTAAAAATAAATATATAGCATTGTGTAAAAATAAACATATAGCGTTGTTTAAAAATTAAAATAAAATTTTCTTTGTTAATTAATAAAATTTGCTTTGTTATGAAATAAAATTGGCTTTGTTTTTGAAAAATATATCCTAGAATGTTAATTTTGAAAAATATAAAGTAGAATGTTGTTTTGAAGTATAAATCGCATTTATTTTGAAATAAAATATACATTGTTTATAAAATAGAATTTTTATCTATATAGTAGCAGTATAAAAATGTGATTTTTATCCATATAGAATAGTAATAAAAATGTAATTTTTTATATACATAGCAACAATATAAAAATGAGATTTTTATATATGTAGTGAATACGGGCAACGAGAGTGACAAAAGGTGAGCACGACGAAGATTTCCTACATATGAAGAGTCGTGGCGTTTGGTTTAGCTAGTCGGTGAGAACTTCTCACCTTTAATTTAATTTTCTAGTTAAAATATATACTAGGATGCAGACGGTGTTTAGTAGCACCCGACACCCGTCGTCCGCAGACCATGGACGGCTTGTTTGTTTGTTTGATTTTGATGTGTAGTTGATTGTGTGATGTGGAATGGAATAAAATATTTATATAGTTAAAAAAATTTTATAGTTAAAAATAGAATTTTTAACGTGTATATAAAAGGAAATAAATAAATATTAACAAATCGGACGATTTGTTTATATACACACATTTGGCTGATATTGATTGGGACGATAAATTTTACACATCACCCAACTGCACAAATAAAATTTGTGTTTGATTGTTTGAAACCCCACATGGGTATTGGGATGATATGTGACATACACTAATCCCAATAATTAGCTCTATGTCGATCGATTGATTGACAGACTATTATAAGCGTTGAATATTTATATTTGATGCTTATACAGTGTAGAAAGCACTTTGGATGATGGTTGATTGTTTATCGTCATTGTTGTATATATGAATTGGACGAAATCCATATAACTGAAATTATATGGTAATTGACTGTGTCTGATTCCAGTTCAAAATTATCGAATAATTTAAAATAATATTCAATGAAAATTGAATTGTGAAGCCGTGTTAAGTAGTTGAACGCCATTTCTACACGAACGTGAATTTTGTCGATTTTATAATGAATATCGAGAAGTGATTTCAAAATCGAATATTTTGAAATGAATTCGAATTAAATCGAATATTTTGAAATGAATTTGAATTGAAAATAAAATGATTTCGAATTGAATTGAATAGAAAATGCATTCAAATTGAATTGAATATTTTGAAATGAAATTCAAATTAAATTGAATAGAAATGAAATTCAAATTAAATTGAATTGAAATGAATTCGAATTGAAATTGAATAGAAAATGAATTCGAATTGAATTGAAAATAAAATGAATTCGAATTGAATTGAATAAAAATTGAATACGAATTGAATTGAATAGAAAATGAATTCTAATTGAAATGAATTTGAAATTTGAATCGAACCGAAATGAATTTAAAACGAATTTATAAGGAAAAATTCAATTTTGATTTAAAATTGAATAAGAAGTTGAAACTGTTTTGGAAGGGAATCGACGAAATATCTATAATATATATAATATAATGGCCTGAATAGAACACGCCGCGCCGCGGCAGTTCGTGTATTTCGACCATTAATTTCGAATGGACATTACGGGAGATTTGACCGTCGTATTCTCCTGAAACCGGGACCATTGGGTTTGTATCGAAAAGAGCTTTCTAACGAATATAATTGATTTGAAATCTAACGGTTGGATTTGGAATTATGTCCAAATAAAATTTCGAAAAGGTCGCTGTAAGTGCAGTTCGATGGCCGTTGATGGAAATCGACTATACGGGCCTTGATAAAATTATTAAAAATAGAAATAATTTGTGTAAAATCATAAGTAATGATTTAGGAAGAATTTGGATGAAAAACTCCATACTTGAAAAGATAAAAATAGATTTTTATCGAAATGAACTAGTTTTGAACTAGAATTATAATTCTATTTATTTTTAAATAAATAAATTGAATTTGAAATGGTTTTAAAAGTAAACAGAATTTCCAATAATTGAATTGGGATGGATTTGAATCGAAATTGTCTTTGGAGTGTTTCGATGTTGGATTTCGTGATTATACAGATATTGTTTTGGAAATTTGAAAGATATATTTATATCGTTATTTCCAATACGATATTTGTTGGTCGTAGAATTTGATATTTAATATAAGCCGATATATTTTCTATTCAGAGCCTTGTATTTAATATCAAATGTGATTTGGGTTTGTCGTGAATGGTGTCTTCATTAACACTGCTCTTAAACCCAGTTGAGAAAAAGATTAAATCTTTTTATTTAGATTTAATGAAGTGTACCAATTAAATAATATTTAATTGGAATTGAATTGGTATTGATTTTTGGGTTTATCATTAACAGTGTTTTAAATAACACTTGTTCTTTAACCCAATAATTAATGGAATGTGATTTTGGGTTCTCGTGAACGGTATCTTCAATAATATTGTTCTTAGACCCAACGGAGTTAAGAAAATCAAAAGCTAACTAGAGATTAGTTAGCTTGAATGGTTTCTTGGGTATTGATCTGATGTTGGTTTCGGCCTTCGGGGTTAATACTTAGGGAATTGCTCACTTGCTATTTTATGGTTAAAAGCTGATAGAATGGAATGTGATTTTGGGTTTATCGTGAATCGTGTTTTAAATGACATTGATTCTTTAACCCAGTTAAAGATTAAAACTATGTGGAGTTTTACTGAATCTTTAATTAGATTTAAAAGATCGAGAATGGAGTATCACCAGTTTTGCTCCAAGCGATTGTTAAATCTTTAATTAGATTTGAACGTGAAATGGTAATTGAATTTACTGATAACACCGTGGTGTTAGATATGAAGTATTACCAGTTTTACTTCATGGGAGGAATAGGTTGGGGTTGGGAAATTAAAACAAATGATTACTTCGGTAAGGTTCGTTTATCCCGGCTAGTTTGGATAAACCATAATTTGGTTTGAATTGATATTCAAAAGAAGATTAAAGAATAAATTTAAGGAATTTATCTTTGATAAAATTAATGGGCACCTATCCCTAAGAATGTGAAATTTAGCAACTAACTGAAGATTAGTTAAGTTGAATGGTTTCTTGGGTATTGATCTGATGTTGGTTTCGGCCTTCGGGGTTAATATTTAGGGAGTTGTTCTCTTACTAATTTGCGGTTAGTGACTGATGAATTGGAAAGAGGCGTATGTTGTGTTTGTGTAACACTTGTTTATTATATACGCGAGTTATTCGGAAAGACCGGGTTTATCCCATTCTGAATAACTGATAGGACGATAAGTCGAAGGTGAAGACGGTGGTCGAAGACCAGAGGTCTTCACATCGTTTGGGTGATTACTGATGATCTTGATTGGGCTGTACACCCAAGAGGAGGGAATTAGTTGGTGATCGTCCAGACATACTTGGAGATCGATGGATATGTGAGGCACAAGTTGCCTCCGATTTCGTTCAGACCCAGAACGGACTTGTAAATGGACTGTGTGTCTGACATTGGATATCATTCTGTGTGATTGATGGATATCGGTTGCATGAGTGGTATGCCTGTGTGGCATGCTAAGATGCAAATGATCAAGGCTTCTGTTGAAAAGCAGAGTCTTGTGGTTGATGATCAAAGCACGGCCTATGTGGCATAGCTTTGTGTAGCGTTGATTCGCGAGCCTCACACCCCGGTTGTGAACCAGAAACAAGAGAGGACCTCAAGGAGGACATGCTTTTCTTTCTAGTTAGAAGTGGCGTCAGTGGTTTGACACGCCCTGACGAGTTTGACTTATGCGGCTGTTGTTGTTGTGAGGCGCCTCGGATATATCGGTGACTATGTGAAGCCGATGGAGTCATTCGTTGGCTCATTTACGCCCCATAGGGCAGGGAAATGCATTGTTCAAGCACTATAATCCACATCGAGTGGACCGGCCCAGTCGCTCCATGGGGCAGTTGCGGCTGTTCCTGAGGCTCGGGCTAGAGAGTCTCGAATCGGTAGAGGACGATCCCTTGCCTCGGTTCACAGATGGAAATCCAATTTCCAAATACAATATGTGCGGTTTTGATTGTAAACCTATATATGGCGACATAGTGGCATGGGACACTCATGTCGCCTATGATTGATATTTATGATTGTATATAAAATCAGAAACTAACTGGAAAACGAGCCATGATGGGTGATTTCCTGGGTATTAGTCTGATGTTGGTTTCGACCTTCGGGGTTAATACATAGGGAATCGTTCTCTTACTAATTTATGGTTGGAGTCTGATTAAGAATCAAAAGATAAAATTTCGCGTATCAAGCATTCTTTGGCTATTATAAGGTAAAACCCTATCCTCCGGCTTGCGTTGCATTGTGTGATGGGACCTGGGTCTTATAACAGCTTCTATTTTCTTTATTTAGCATTGCGCTGTTATTTTATGCACTGGTATTCTTGGGAGGAAACCCGTTCTATGTTATACGGCGTGGTCCCTTGATTTACCTAACTTTAAAGTAAAGTTTTAAATAACTGTTTTAGTTCTCACACCAATCACATGACTGACCTGGAGTTTATTGTTTTAACCTAAACTCTGGGTGCCCTTATTTTGGCACGGGCAGCTAGTAGTTTTGGTTTTGCAGATTTATATTCACAGGATCCTGGCTTACAGCTGGAACGATATCTGGAAAGCTCTGTATCCGTATATCTCTTCTAGTTGTGTTTTGTATTATATCTGCTGCGAGGTATTTAAATGTAGTTTAAATCTATGATATTTTCTGTGTAATATTTATTCATACTCTGTATATTCTTGTATTCTAATGGAATTGTTGTAATAAGCAATGAAATGTTCTTTTGTTTGCGTTCTGATTCGTCTTGTTCTCAAAGTATCCGCTCTTTCCTTACCGGGGAAGTTACGGGTCATCACAGTGGTATCAGAGCTTTGGTTTACAAAGCTGGAGAATAAGACACGTTAGAACCAAACAAAAGGATTCATCAGAGATTGGATTAGTAATATCCATCGAGAATGACTCGTTAGAGATAGGATCAGTAGCATCCTAGAACGAGTGTGAAGAATTGTGTTTTTGAAATAAAAGTGAAAACAAGTTTTGTTTTGAAATTTAATTCAATTATTCGTATTTTAATATTTATTTGTATTGAATTTGGACCATCTGATATATAAAGATTTTGCATATACGCCTAGCTAGCGTGTATACGAGTTTTAATGTACCGGATAGTTATAGAATCACACTCTTGTTGCCCGGGGATAATTCTGGTTACGGGGCACCATCGCCAGTATTTATTTTCGAGTTTCGAAAGTGAGATTTCTATATATTTCCAATTGACTGGTGTGAGAACCAAAATTAAATAAGGCTTATTGTTGTGATTTGGCATCAAAAATCTGATTTTTATTTTGACTATGTATCAAAATTATGAATTTGAAACGTTAATCAACTAATTGATTGATGGTTGTGCTGTTTGATTATTGTTCGATTAATTAAATGTTGAACCTTTAGCCAATTTGATCAAATAGTGAGTTGTATTGAAAATTGTTAGAATTTGCATACATGTACATGTATATCTATTGAACAGGTCATAGTAAGGAGGCTAGAGAAGAGGAATAAAATTATTTGCCCGACAAATAGGTACATGTTTATTGTATTTCTTGGGTTTTGGATGATTTTATGAGCCGATTGGCTAGCCGCTTGGCTTTTTCCTTTTCTTTTGGATTGAAGAAGATCATGGGAGGCTATATGAAATATCACGAAGTCCCCAGTGCAAGGGAGGTTATGGCGAAATTTTTCGAAAATTTAGGGTGTTAGCCAAATTTTTGAAAAATTTGAAAAGTTCTTAGAAACTGAAAAGTTAAAGAATTTAAGCCGTAATGAAAATAATGGAAGTTGAGTTGATTTGTAAAACAACTTTCGGCTTCCTTCCTTTTCGGGGAGGAAAAGTTTTAAGTGGGGGAGATTGTAATAATCCGGAAATCCGAGCCAATTTAAATTTTTTATTTTGGCAATTTTAGTGAATTTTGATTATTTAAAATGGATTATTTTAAATAATGACGACGGAAAATTTATTTTTGACGAAGTGAAAACGAATAATTTTATTTTAATTATAATTCGAGCCTGAAATGGTGCGGTAGTTCAAAAATTCGATTTCGAATTTCAAATGAATATACAGAATTCGTTTTAAGTCGGAATTGGACGAAACAAGAAATATTTGAATCTGTTTGACGATATCTTTCTAACGAATGTAAGAAACTGAGATTTCACTTTATAGAGTGAAAGATATGTCCAGTTTAAAATTCAGAAAAGTCGTTGTGGAATTTATATATATTTTAATTATATAAAGGCCTTGAAAATAGCCATTTTGCAAACGACCTCGGTTTTCGATGAAACCACTTTTGTTGGATCCGCGATGTCAAGTTATTGCTAGGTTTCAAAAAAATTCGAATCATTATGTGAGCGTGGCAAAGGAAAACACGTTTGACCAGTTTCAGTTGATTTTAATCAACTGGAAAATGGCCATTTTTCAAACAGTATCAGAATTTGACGAAATTAGTTTTGTTAGGACCGTATCATCAATATGAAGCTAAAAAATATTTTTCGGGAATTTTTAAAGTCCGTATGTGGCCCCGGTAAATTGAAATGTACGTAAAAATCAAATTTGAATGTTGTATTAATTTATATTTTAAATTTTACGAAAACTAATCGAAACGGCCGAACTGGCTTATGAAACATATCCCATTGTGTTTGGAATGGGGGTAATTAGCTATGGACGACAGTCGGTGGGTCTCGATTGGAGTTCGAATGGAACGATAACTTTTTGGAGATGAAAATAATTAAAATATATAAACATATGGACAAGTCAAACTGAGGTCAAGCCCTCATTCCCCTAATTACGTGGTCAACGCTCAAAAACAGCCCCCTTTGAAACCCACGGCGGAAAACCGCCCAAAACTTTGACCCTCGATTCCTCCTAATCCATGAAGAATTAACCCGTGGGCCTTTCGCAAAGATCGAAGATCGCTCTCCCACCTTCACATCCATACAAGCCTCTCCTTCCCTCGTGGTGAAAATCGTTCGAATCGGCCTCTGGAAGTTGCTGCGCTCGCCGACGAGATGCTCTCTCCTGGCGCGTTTGAGTTCAGTGAGGATGGGACCCCCAGGCGCGGATTTCCAAGCACTTTCACTTGGTGGTGCGCGATCATCGAACGACGGCTTCAATGGCTGGTGGCGACGCGATGATGGTTCGGAGCAGGTTCGAAGGGAGAAAACCAGATTAACATGAATGGTTATGTTTTCTTCACGTGATTAATTAGTTAAATTAAGAATTAGTATTGATTTATTTTAGTTTTTAATTTATAAATAATATGAAACAAAAATATGGTTTAAAATATAATATATATGAAATATATAACATTGTTTAAAAATAAATATATAGCATTGTTAAAAAATAAATATATAGCATTGTTTAAAAATTAAAATAATTTTTTCTTTGTTAATTAATAAAATTTGCTTTGTTATGAAATAAAATTGGCTCTGTTTTTGAAAAATATACCCTAGAATGATGATTTTGAAAAATATAAAGTAGAATGTTGTTTTGAAGTATAAATCGCATTGTTTTTGAAATAAAATATACATTGTTTATAAAATAGAATTTTTATCTATATAGTAGCAGTATGAAAATGTGATTTTTATCCATATAGCGTAGTAATAAAAATGTAATTTTTTATATACGTAGCAACAATATAAAAATGTGATTTTTATATATGTAGTGAATACGTGCAACGAAAGTGACAAAAGGCGAGCACGACGAAGATTTCCTACATATGAAGAGTCGTGGCGTTTGGTTTAGCTAGTCGGTGAGAACTTCTCACCTTTGATTTAATTTTCTAGTTATAATATATGCTAGGATATAGACGGTGTTTAGTAGCACCCGACACCCGTCGTCCGCAGACAATGGACGGCTTGTTTGTTTGTTTGATTTTGATGTGTAGTTGATTGTGTGATGTGGAATGGAATAAAATATTTATATAGTTAAAAATAGAATTTTTAACGTGTATATAAAAGGAAATAAATAAATATAAACAAATTGGACGATTTGTTTATATACACACATTTGGTTGATATTGATTGGGACGATAAATTTTACACATCGCCCAACTGCACAAATAAAATCTGTGTTTGATTGTTTGAAACCCCACATGGGTATTGGGATGATATGTGACATACACTAATCCCAATAATTAGTTGTATGTCGATCGATTGATTGACGGACTGTTATAAGCATTGAATATTTATATTTGATGCTTATGCAGTGTAGAAAGCACTTTGGATGATGGTTGATTGTTTATCGTCATTGGTGTATATATGAATTGGATGAAATCCATTTAACTGAAATTATATGGTAATTGACTGTGTCTGATTCCAGTTCAAAATTATCAAATAATTTAAAATAATATTCAATGAAAATTGAATTGTGAAGCCGTGTTAAGTAGTTGAACGCCATTTCAACGCGAACGTGAATTTTGTCGATTTTATAATGAATATCGAGAAGTGATTTCAAAATCGAATATTTTGAAATGAATTCGAATTAAATCTAATATTTTGAAATGAATTTGAATTGAAAATAAAATGAATTCAAATTGAATTGAATAGAAAATGAATTCGAATTGAATATTTGGAAATGAAATTCAAATTAAATTGAATAGAAATGAAATTCAAATTAAATTGAATGGAAATGAATTCGAATTGAAATTGAATAGAAAATGAATTCGAATTGAATTGAAAATAAAATGAATTCGAATTGAATTGAATAGAAAATGAATACGAATTGAATTGATTAGAAAATGAATTCAAATTGAAATGAATTTGAAATTTGAATCGAACCGAAATGAATTTAAAACGAACTTATAAGGAAAAATTCAATTTTGATTTAAAATTGAATACGAAGTTGAAACTGTTTTGAAAGGGAATCGACGAAATATCTATTATATATATAATATAATTGCCTGAATAGAACACGCCTCCCCGCGGCAGTTCATGAATTTCGACCATTAATTTCGAACGGACATTACGGGAGATCCGCCCGTCGGATTCTCCTGAAACCGGGACCATTGGGTTCGTATCGAAAAGAGCTTTCTAAAAATATAAGTGATTTGATATCTAATGGATGCATTTGGAATTATGTCCAAATCAAATTTCGAAAAGGTCGCTGTAAGCGCAGTTCGATGGCCGTTGATGGAAATCGACTGTACGGGCCTTGATAAAATTATTAAAAATAGAAATAATTTGTGTAAAATCATAAGAAATGATTTGGGAAGAATTGGGATGAAAAACTCCATATTTGAAAAGATAAAAATAGATTTTTATCAAAATGAAGTAGTTTTGAACTAGAATTATAATTCTATTTATTTTTAAATAAATAAATTGAATTTGAAATGGTTTTAAAAGTAACCAGAATTTCCAATAATTGAATTGGAATGGATTTGAATCGAAATTGTCTTTGGAATGTTTCGATGTTGGATTTCGTGATTATACAGATATTGTTCTGGAAATTTGAAAGATATATTTATATCGTTATTTCCAATACGATATTTGTTGGTCGTAGAATTTGATATTGAATATAAGCCGATATATTTTCTATTCAGATCCTTGTATTTAATATCAAATGTGATTTGGGTTTGTCGTGAATGGTGTCTTCATTAACACTGCTCTTAAACCCAGTTGAGAAAAAGATTAAATCTTTTAATTTAGAATTAATCAAGTGTACCAATTATATAATATTTAATTGGAATTGAATTGGTATTGATTTTTGGGTTTATCGTGAACAGTGCTTTAAATAACACTTGTTCTTTAACCCGATAATTAATGGAATGTGATTTTGGGTTGTCGTGAATGGTATCTTCAATAATACTGTATTTAGACCCAACAGAGATAAGAAAATCAGAAGCTAACTGGAGATTAGTTAAGTTGAATGGTTTCTTGGGTATTGATCTGATGTTGGTTTCGGCCTTCGGGGTTAATACTTAGGGAATTGCTCACTTGCTATTTTACGTTTAAAAGCTGATAGAATGGAATGTGATTTTGGGTTTATCGTGAACCGTGTTTTAAATGACATTGATTCTTTAACCCAGTTAAAGATTAAAATTAAGTGGAGTTTTAATGAATCTTTAATTAGATTGAAAAGATCGAGAATGGAGTATCACCAGTTTTGCTCCAGGAGATAGTTAAATCTTTAATTAGATTTGAACGTGAAATGGTAATTGAATTTACCGATAACACCGTGGTGTTAGATATGAAGTATTACCTGTTTATTACCTGTTTTACTATATGGGATGAATAGGTTGGGGTTGGGAAATTAAAACAAATGATTACTTCGGTAAGGTTCGTTAATCTCGGCTAGTTTGGATAAACCATAATTTGGTTTGAATTGATATTCAAAAGAAGATTAAAGAATAAATTTAAGGAATTTATCTTTGATAAAATTAATGGGAACCTATCCCTAAGAATGTGAAATTTAGCAACTAACTGAAGATTAGTTAAGTTGAATGGTTTCTTGGGTATTGATCTGATGTTGGTTTCGGCCTTCGGGGTTAATATGTAGGGAGTTGTTCTCTTACTAATTTGCGGTTAGTGACTGATGAATTGGAAACAGGCGTATGTTGTGTTTGTGTAACACTTGTTTATTATATATGCGAGTTATTCGGAAAGACCGGGTTTATCCCATTCTGAATAACTGATACGACGATAAGTCGAAGGTGAAGACGGTGGTCGAAGACCGGAGGTCTTCACATCATTTTGGTGATTACTGATGATCTTGATTGGGCTGTACACCCAAGAGGAGGGAATCAGTTGGTGATCGTCCAGACATACTTGGAGATCGATGGATATGCGAGGTACAAGGTGCCTCCGATTTCGTTCAGACCCAGAACGGACTTGTAAATGGACTGTGTGTCTGACATTGGATATCATTCTGTGTGATTGGTGGATATCGATTGCATGAATGGTTTGCCTATGTGGCATGCTATGATGCAAATGATCAAGGCTTCTATTGAAAAGTAGAGTCTTGTGGTTGATGATCAAAGCACGGCCTATGTGGCATAGCTTTGTGTAGCGTTGATTCACGAGCCTCACACCCCGGTTGTGAACCAGAAACAGGAGAGGACCTCAGAGAGGACATGCGTTTCTTTCTAGTTAGAAGTGGCGTCAATGGTTTGACACGCCCTAACGAGTTTGACTTATGCGGTTGTTGTTGTTGCGTGGCGCCTCGGATATTTCGGTGACTATGTGATGCCGATGGAGTCATTCATTGGCTCATTTACGCCCCATAGGGCAGGGAAACGCATTGTTCAAGAACTATAATCCACATCGAGTGGACCGACCCAGTCGCTCCATGGGGCAGTTGCGGCTGTTCCTAAGGCTCGGGCTGGAGAGTCTCG